>CM022298.1:83608085-84327524 GCA_011799875.1 Thinopyrum elongatum | reverse complement strand
ACCACCTCATGGTTGGGCTCGGCCACGGCTCGTCCTTGTCCACTGGTGCCCACGACATGGCCTCGAAGGAGTGCTGCTCATGGACATGGCGATGTGTCAACGCGTACATCATGCCGCCGGCGGCCACGGTGAAGATGGTCACGTCGATGAGTCGAACCGGTGGACGGGGACCCATGGTGAGCCCAGCCGTCTCGGTGTCAAACACGAGGGTGGGAGTGTGTGGACAGCATGGGTTGGTGGTGATGAAGATGTTGCCGTCCATGGCGGCGAAGTCCATGTGAAGACGATTTACTGGTGCGGCTAACCGGAGAGCAGCAGGGTCAGGGAACCCATGGTGCAGGTCGGTGGTGGTTGTGACGACCCCGGCTCAATCGTGCACTAACCATACACGTAAATGCACATGATTAAGCCTAAGGACTCACTTGAAGATATCACAACACAACTCTAAAACATAAATAAAGTCATACAAACTTTACATTACAAGTCAGGGCCTCGAGGGCTCGAATACGTAGCTCGATGACATACAAGTGTCAGCGGAAGCATCAGATATCTGAATACAGATATACTACAGAAATAGAGATAAGCCTTTTAGAAAGGCGGGGCAAAATAAAATACTACGATCGAAAGGCGTAAGCCTCCTGCCTAGGACCCTCCGAACCTACTCCTGGTCGTCAGTCGGCTCCTCGTAGTAGTACTCGCCGGGAGGGTAGTAGTAGTAGCCGTAGTCATCGACGGGGGCAGCTATCTCAGGGGCTCCGTCATCTGGTGGCGACATATGGATATGGGGGAAAAGAAAGAAAAGCAAACGTGAGTACTCATCCGAAGTACTCAACAAGTAAGGATCTACACTACATATGCAACATTTTCAAAGGAGGGCTGTTTATGAGGACTGGGCTGCAGAAATGCCAGAATAGAGGGGGAAAGCCTAGTCCTATCGAAGACTAGCATCTTCAAGCATCTTCATCGGTCTTGCAGCATTAAAAGAGTGCAGATTAACATAATGTAAAGTAGTTGTAGTATCATCAACCTCGGCCAGAGGTTCTTTCTCGACTCCCTGCGAGAAAGCAATCCCAGAGCCATACTATCCATTTCATCTCAAGTCACCAGTTCTAGTTGTACCGATCGGGATACAACTCCGAGTGTCCGTTACCGTAGGACAGGCTATCGATAGATTAGTTCTTCCCTGCAGGGGTGCACCAACTTACCCACCACGCTCGCTTAACTCCGGCCGGACACACTTTTCTGTGTCATGCCCAGCCTCGGCTAAGCAACACGCCGCAACCCGACCAAATACTTAACAGAGAGGTCAGCACGCCGGACTAACCTATGCCCCCAGGGGTCTTGGGCCTTCGCCCCGGGAACTCCTGCGTGTTGCGTGAGCGGCCGGAAGCAGACCTAGCAACCCCTTAATACAAGCGCGGTTGTGTAACCAGTCCAATCCAGCGTGCGCCGCTCAGTCGCTGACGTCTATTAAACTTCGGTTGAAGTATACGACGCATAACGCCCATACTATGCCCACGTGATGGTTAGTGCTATCAGGCCAGAGGCCCCTCAGATCAAATATCCAAACCGTTAGTGGATTAGGAGCGCGCTGTAACGAGCAGAGACTCACGATCGATGTGACCCCATTGCCCCGTCTCGAGGACTTGCGGCAAAGGCGAGGAATGCCCGGCCACGCCTCGTGTTCAACTCTCGGGCACCATCCAGGTCCACCCGATTCCACATCACTCGCTATTAAGCTCGCGCGGGTACCCCTCAGGGCCGACCCGTCTTTATCCAGTATGATCAGTATCATCAGTAATGTAAAGTCATCCGTGTGGCTACCACATCAAGTAGGAATCCGAGGCATCACCCTCGTTGTATCCCCATCTGACATAACCGTCAAGGTGAACGTAAGAGGAATCACCCTCGAGGTCCACTCTAGAGGAGTTGCACGACAGCGTCGTTATCGGGGGTGGTGTAGGAGGAATCACCCTCGCTTACCACGACCGATTAACTAACCTATAAGGTTATCATCAGAAGTGCTGACGATGTATCACCCTCGGCACTCGATAGTAACCCAGTAGTGTCGGCAACTAAGGGGGAAGTGACGTGCGGTGTCGGGGCCTGGTCTTCAATCCCGTTGTTCGGGTCTTTTGATAATCCAGCGGGGCAGCCGGGATATAGTGGGGTCTCTGCTGGTCTCTACCCAGACTATACTAACAGTTTAGGATAAGCAGGCAGGTTACAATAAACAGGCTACGCAGCAGATATAGGATAACAGTAACAGAGGTAACTTCTAATGCAAGCATAAGAGAGAAGAGATTGGGCGATATCGAAATGCTCAAAAGGGGGGTGCTTGCCTGGAAGCTCGGTGGCAAGGGCAAGGTCGTCAACTGTGTCGTCGGGCTCCTGAGCAGTGTCATCCTCGGGAGCTACGTCGACGTCGGGGTCTATCGAGAGAGAAGAGAGGGAGGAAACAGATAAATGCACAGCAAACGATGCAATACAGGGTATGCTATGCTAAGATGCAGTGCAGGGTTGCCTAAAGATGCATCTAGGTCATTTTAGTTATTATAGGATTAAGGTGGGACCCACATGTCAGTCTCTGTTAAGACTAACAGTGAGTTAATTTAGTTAACAGACTAATTAGGGAAGTGGGCCCAGCCTGTCAGTGAGTTAGTTAGTTAACAGAATTAACTAATTTGCTAATTAGCTTAATTAAGCACAAGGGGCCCACATGTCATTTTCATAGGGTGAACAGTAACTGCGTTGACCACAGTCAATGAAGTCAAACCGAGGTGCAGGGGCCCACTGTCAGTGGCACTGGCCGGCCCCACGCTCGCCAGCTCGGCGGGGCCGCTGGAATCACGCCGGTGAGCCTCCCGCGGCGGCGCTCTCGCCGGAGCCGATCAGAAATGCGCTGTGCTACGCCGTTTCACGTGATTTCAACTGCGTTCGAACGGCCACGCACTCGCGCGTCGAACTACGGGGTCGGAGCGGCCAGGGAAGCCCAGCAGAGCCGCCGGCGTCGAGCCGTGGCGGCGGTGCGGCTCGGTCCCGAACAGAACCGTGGCTACGGTGGCTCTTCTCGCGCGCAAACTAGCTAGGGGGTGACTGCGACTCACCAGAAGCGTACTGGCACCTTTGGTTCGAGCTGCTGTAGCTCTGGAGCGCGGAAATGGCTAACGTGGCGGCGGTCGGAGCACGGCTACGGTGGCAGCTCGTCGGAGGAGCGCAAGTAAGCGGGGAAGGAAGCAGGGGAAGAGGCGGAGCTCACCTAGCGGCTACGAAAAGCCCGTGATCAGCTTAGTAGCGCAGAGGCGTCGTCGGAGCCGGGGGAGACGGCGGCGATCGATCGGGGAAGACGGCGTCGATCCGGTTGGTGTGGGGCATCCGGCTCGAATAGAAGATGCCAGGCGACGGAGACGAGCAAGGCGGAGCTCGCTAACTCGTTGTCTTGGCGAAGGTTGGCCGGTGGCCGCGGCAACGGCGATGGCGGCACTCGGGCGTCGCGGATCTAGGGGAGAAGAGGGAGAGGCGAGCGAGGGAGAGTGGGGAGAATGACGGGGAAGGCCAGGGGGGAAGCATGGCCTCGTCCTTATCTCCCTCACCTGTCGGTGGCTGCCGCCGTGTCGGTGTCTCGCCGGCGCGCGCGCGCGCGCAGCCACAGCGGTGCCGACACAACGATGGAGAGAGGGGGGAAAGGGCCAGGTGGGCCGGTAGTCGGGGCACTGTGCACTTAGGCCCAGTGCACAGTGCCTCGTTTTATTTTTCTGTTTTCTGTTTTGATTTTTCTTTTATTCTTTTCTGTTTAGGTAATTGTTAGGCCACTTTTGCTATTTAGTAAAATGTGGAACTTGGCCCAAATATTACAATGCAATATTAACCTTCACCAAAAACTGATTTGGGTAAAGTAGGATTTTATTTGAATTTGATTTAATTATAAATGGATTAAATAATTCTGTTTTGGTGCTGTTTCATGTGGTTTGAGTCATTTAGCTAATTCGATTATCATTGTTTATAATTTTATGAGTGCTTCTGGATTATTTGCTATTTAATGAACATTTTTCCAATAGTGTTTGAGCAAATTTATTTTGCACTTTTGAATTTGAGTTGGTTTTCAGGATAGGATTTGAATTGTTGGGATTAATCACTATGACTAGGCACTGCAAATGATATGACTTGGCATTATTAGCAGTTGATCACAGTGACTAATACACAGGGGTGTTACAAGTTCTCCTCCTCTAAAAGAAATTCTCGTCCCGAGAATTTAGGAGGTAGAAGGAAAGAGGTCGGGATATTCTTCCCGAAGATGATCCTTGCGTTCCCAAGTGGCTTCATCTTCAGTGTGATTCGACAACTGTACTTTCAGGAACTTGGTCGTCTTCTGACGAGTTCGACGTTCAGCTTCATCAAGGATGTGGATCGGATGCTCCTTATAAGATAAGTCATCTTGCAATTCAAGCATCTCGTGATCCACTACGCGGTGCGGAGATTCCTTGAAGCATTTACGAAGTTGCGACACGTGAAAAACATCATGGATATGAGAGAATTGTGGTGGCAACTCCAATTTATATGCCACCTGTCCACGCCTGGAAACAATGCGAAAGGGACCAATATAGCGAGGAGCTAGCTTGCCCTTGATTCCGAAACAACGAGTGCCCTTCATAGGTGTGACACGAAGATAAGCTTGATCACCTGGTTGATAAGTCAGACCCCATCGTTTGCGATCATAATTACTCTTCTGGCGGTCCTGAGCCGCCTTGAGATTTTCTCGGACAATTCTGACTTGTTCTTCAGCGTGTTGGATAATGTCCGGTCCCACGAGAGGTCGTTCCCCAGTTTCTGACCAATTCAGAGGGGTTCGACACTTACGTCCATAAAGCACTTCGAAGGGGGCCATTTTCAAGCTGGCTTGATAGCTGTTGTTATAAGAGAATTTGGCAAACGGGAGAGATTCCTCCCACTTCTTACCGAATGATATAACACAAGCCCGAAGCATATCTTCAAGCACTTGATTTACTCGCTCGACTTGGCCTTGGGATTGAGGATGATAAGCTGAAGTCCAGGTAATGTGAGTCCCCATAGCTTCTTGGAAACTTTCCCAGAACTTGGACGTGAAAAGACCGCCACGGTCCGAACTGATCTCCTTCGGAATACCGTGGAGTGAAACAATTCAGGAGATGTAAAGTTCTGCTAACTGACTAGCAGTGATAGTCTCCTTGACAGGCAGAAAATGAGCAACCTTGGAAAGCTGGTCAACGACAACAAGAATAGCATCGTGACCTTTCTTAGACTTGGGAAGACCAGTAATGAAGTCCATTTGCACTTTATCCCACTTTCACAAAGGAATAGGGAGTGGCTGAAGAATTCCAGCAGGCTTCTGATGTTCTGCTTTCACGCGATGACATACGTCACATTCAGCAACATATCGAGCAATGTCCTGCTTCATTCTAGACCACCAGTACCTTTGTCAAAGATCGCGATACATCTTAGTGCTACCCGGATGGATAGACAACGGTGTATCATGAGCCTCCTTCATGACCTTGTCAGTCATAAGCTCGAAGCGAGGTACTACAATGCGGTCTCAGAAATATAAAGTTCCATCTTCAGCAACTGAGAAATCCCTGTACTTCTCAAGGTGAAGATCTTTCTTCATCAAGTCAATTTCAGCATCTTTGGCTTGCTCTTCCTTAACAGCCTTCTCAAGGTCTGGCTGTACCACAAGGTTATTAAGAGAACCCTGGGGAACAATTCGCAGATTCAGCTGACTCAGTTCTGCATAAAGACGAGGTTGAGCTCGCCTACCCATGAGGTTGTTGCCATAGGACTTGCAGCTTAAGGCATCAGCCATCACATTAGCCTTGCCAGGGGTATATGAAATACCATAGTCATAGTCCGTAATTGTTTCCAACCATCGTTGCTGACGGAGATTAAGATCCGGTTGAGTGAACAAGTATTTCAGACTCTGATGATCGGTATAAATCTCACACCGATTACCAAGAAGGTAATGTCGCCATAACTTTAATGCATAGATCACTGCAGCAAGTTCAAGATCATGCACTGGATAATTTTCTTCATGAGGACGCAATTGACGCGAAGCATACGCAATTACTCTTCATTCTTGCATTAGGACACAGCCTAATCCCTGACGAGAGGCGTCGCAATATATGACAAAGTCCTTACGAGAATCAGGAGGGGCAAGCACTGGAGCAGAGGTCAGCTTGTCCTTGAGTGTCTGGAAACTTTCCTGACATTTGTCTGTCCACTCAAACTTAACGCCTTTGTGGAGCAGATTAGTCAGGGGCTTGGCAATCTTGGAAAAGTTCTCGACAAATCGGCGGCAATAACTCGCAAGGCCGAGAAAACTTCGGACTTGCTTGGCATTCTTCGGAGGAGTCCAATCAAAGATAGCCTGAACACACTCCGGGTTAACGTCAATACCGTCCTTGGAAATGACATGTCCAAGGTAGGTTACTTCCGAAAGCCAGAATTCACATTTGGAGTACTTGGCATACAACTTGTGCTCTCGAAGCCTCTCCAGAACAAGGCGAAGATGTTCGGCATGTTCTTCCTTATTCTTCGAATATACCAGAATATCGTCCAGATATACCACGACGAACTTGTCGAGGTAATCCATGAATATATAATTCATCAGACGAGAGAAAGTAGCTGGAGCATTCGTTAGGCCAAATGACATGACGGTGTATTCATAGGAGCCATAAGGGTAACAAATGCAGTCTTCGGAATATCCTCTTCGCGGACACGGATATGGTGATAACCCAACCTCAAGTCGAGTTTAGAGAACACCGAAGATCCAGCAAGTTGATCATATAAGTCATTGATCCGGGGAAGCGGATATTTATTCTGAATGGTTGCCTGGTTGATAGGACGGTAATCTTGGACCAACCTATTCGTACCATCTTTCTTCTTGACAAAGAGAGACGGTGCTCCCCAGATAGAGGAACTGGGACGGATGAAGCCCTTCTTAAGTGATTTATCGATTTCTTCCTTAAGCTCAATAAGGTGGTGCGGTGGCATCTTGTAAGGACGCTTCGCAATATGAGTGGTGCCAGGCTTCAAGTCGATGACGAACTCGACAGCTCTAGCAGGGGGTATTCCTGGAAGTTCTTCTGGAAAGACATCCTGGAAGTCGCACACGACTGGAATGTTTTCGATCCCCTCCAGCGGAGAAGCGTTCAACGCATTCAAGGCATAAATCTGAGCCTCGGCGTTCTGAGTGATATGAGCTCGGTAATTCACTAACTCATCTGATGGGTGTAGGAGGTGAACAACCTTAGTGGCACAATTGATTGAGGCGTAGTGAGCCTTCAACCAATCCATTCCCAGAATAAGGTCAATTTTTGAAGATTGCAGAATAATGGGGTTTGCATGAAAGTGCAACCCTTCAATCTCAACAGTGACTCGGGGGCTGAATATAGAAGTTCGGCATCATCCCGCGGGAGTGTTTACTACTAACGGATGTTGTAGCGTTTCACACTTAACATCATGCAAGAGTGCAAAATGTTCTGACATGAATGAATGCGATGCTCCTGAATCAAATAAAACAGTTGCAGGTACTGAATTAACAAGAAGTGTACCCATCACAGTTGCTGGTTGTTCCGGGTCTTCATTCATGTTGACATGGAAGGCCTGCCCACGACCATAAGAAGGCCTGACATTGCTGTAGCGAGGCTGAGAATTCCCACGGCCAGCAGAAGGAAGTGCTAACTGATTCTGATTCTGAGAGCAATCTCTGGCCCGGTGACCTGGCTGGCCACACTTGAAGCAGAGTCCACTGTCAGGACGTGGTGCAGGAGCTCGAGGTGGTGCAGCTCGAAGAGGCTGCCTCGGTGGTGGAGGAGGCAGACGAGGTGCAGCATATGTTGGCCTGTACACTGGAGCTGCTGGACGATACATGCTCTGTGGAATCCATATGCGGCGCTTCTGGGAAGACGAGCCCGAAGATGAGCCCGCTTCACAAGTGCGTCTGGTCGCTTCCTTGTGCTTCTTCAGACCAGTCTCGACCATGATAGCCTTGTTCACCAACGTGGCGAAGTCAGGAAAATCTTGGACGAGGAGGGCTAACTGAATGTCATGGTGCAGCCCGTCATGAAACTTCTCTTGCCTTCAGGCATCAGTGGGGATGTCTTCTTCAGCATAGCGAGACAAGTCAAGGAACTCTCGCTGATAGACTTCTACAGACTTGTTGCCCTGAACGAGGCTATGGAACTCAGCCTTCTTGCGTGCTATAACTGCTTGAGGAATATAGCGGGCGCGAAAAGCAGTCTTGAACTCCACCCAGGTGACAACAGTTCCAGGAGGTAGGATCTATCGGTGAGTGGCCCACCATTGTGCTGCGGGTCCCTTCAGGAAGTATGTCGCGAAGGTGACATAGTTGGCAGGGGTGACATCAGCGGACTCCATCTCATAGAAGATATCACGCAGCCAGTCATCGGCATCCAGCAGATTCACTGTGTTGCGGAAGAATGACGGGTTGAGTCGCACAAACTCTGGCAGTGTGATTTAAGGTGGCTGCTGGTTGGCATTGGGACGAGGGAACTGTTCCATAATCCCCGTCATGAACTGACGGTTGAGTTCAAACTGTTGCATCATCGCAGCCATATAGTCAGGCAATGGCGGCGGAGGTGGATTGTTATCACCCATCCTGCTAAATCAACAGGGGTAGTTTAGCAGAAGCCACTGCGAGTGTTTAGCAACAAGCATGATGTAACATGATGGAATTTAAGTAGTACAACAGATGCTTAATAATAGTCATTAAGTCATACAGATCCATACAGAGTCGGTTACATTTGGGCAGCCTAACGGCGCAAATTCAAAAGCTAGACATGCTAGGCGGCACGGAGGCACGCTGTAAGGAAGTACACAACGAGACATAGCAAAGGCTACATCAACGTCGGAGAAAACCACTGAAACGGGGTAGCTGCAAGTGCGGACGACGGACGTTCGTCGCAGAAGGATCCTGCGCTCCATGTGCACTCTGATGCAGAACCCAGTCTCGAGCTGAAAGAAGAGGTCCACGTGCAGGTGTGTGACCTCCCACAGCAGGCCAATCGATCCCTGGTGGCATCTCGGTCCTGCGCGGCTAAAGGATATGCTCCAGATGTATCCATGCACGAACAGCTGGTAGCAACTGCGTCATAGCCTTGTAGAGTCGTACTCGAGTGGCGAACAACTCGACGGCAAGAGCCCAAATGGTGCGATCCAGAGCCTGAGTACACTGAATCAGAACTCGCGGATCGTAGCGACGAGGCTCGTACGGGGCACTGATAGCCGTGTAGTATCCAGTAGCATCTCCAGCAGGGGCATACGGAATGTATCGAAACTCAGATGCATCCAAGCTAGCGTTGTACTCTCCTCGGAGACGTGCGACAGCAGAGTAGGCGGCATCATGGACTGTCATCTCAATCGTCACGCCGATACCGTGGAAAAGGTACAACTCAGTGTCTGAGTTATCCTGCTGATCATAGATGCGAACATCAACATAGTACTGCTTTTGATTGAACTCGCGGTAAACCTCGTAGACCATGTACTCGGGATACCAGCGGTAACCCAGCCTGGTCAAGAGAGCGATCAGAACAGCTGAAAACCCAGGGGCATCGCGAGCCCACGTGCGAAGCACAAGCTGCGTCGTGGGGCGCGGTGGAAACAGACGATCCATCTGAAACAGAGGAAGTTCAGAGTTGTCATACGACGATAAGGAATATAACAAATCTTGAAGGGAAAGGTTAAACAAAACAATGGAAAGGAAAATGATTATCAGACTAATCAGATCAATGTCAGGGAAATTGCACAGAATACAGCTCTCCGGATGGATGGAATTTACGAGATCCTAAGTGTCGGCGTTAGTAAATTTATTAAACCCGAATAGAAGAGTGAACAGAGTCCCAGAGTATAGATGAGAAATAAAATATCCTAATACCACTCAGTTGGTGACGTGGGCCCGTAATCCACACAGCCAAGTTAGTAAAACAGTTTTCGACCACTAGACTCAACTTTGGCCAAGGAATTGGATAGGGGGATTCCTAGAGGCAGTCGGCTCTGATACAACCCTGTGACGACCCCAGCTTAATCGTGCACTAACCATACACATAAATGCACATGATTAAGCCTAAGGACTCACTTGAAGATATCACAACATAACTCTAAAACATAAATAAAGTCATACAAGCTTTAGATTACAAGTCAGGGCCTCGAGGGCTCGAATACGTAGCTCGATGGCATACAAGTGTCAGCGGAAGCATCAGATATCTGGATACAGATATATTACAGAAATAGAGATAAGCCTTTTAGAAAGGCGGGGCAAAATAAAATACTACGATCGAAAGGCGTAAGCCTCCTGCCTAGGACCCTCCGAACCTACTCCTGGTCGTCAGTCGGCTCCTCGTAGTAGTACTCGCCGGGAGGGTAGTAGTAGTAGCCGTAGTCATCGACGGGGGCAGCTATCTCAGGGGCTCCGTCATCTGGTGGCGACATATGGATATGGGGGAAAAGAAAGGAAAGCAAACGTGAGTACTCATCCGAAGTACTCAGCAAGCAAGGATCTACACTACATATGCAACATTTTCAAAGGAGGGCTGTTTATGAGGACTGGGCTGCAGAAATGCCAGAATAGAGGGGGAAAGCCTAGTCCTATCGAAGACTAGCATCTTCAAGCATCTTCATCGGTCTTGCAGCATTAGAAGAGTGCAGATTAACATAATGTAAAGTAGTTGTAGTATCATCAACCTCGGCCAGAGGTTCTTCCTCGACTCCCTGCGAGAAAGCAATCCCAGAGCCATACTATCCATTTCATCTCAAGTCACCAGTTCTAGTTGTACCGATCGGGATACAACTCCGAGTGTCCGTTACCATAGGACATGCTATCGATAGATTAGTTCTTCCCTGCAGGGGTGCACCAACTTACCCACCACGCTCACTTAACTCCGGCCAGACACACTTTTCTGGGTCATGCCCAGCCTCGACTAAGCAACACGCCGCAACCCGACCAAATACTTAACAGAGAGGTCAGCACGCCGGACTAACCTATGCCCCCAGGGGTCTTGGGCCTTCGCCCCGGGAACTCCTGCGCGTTGCGTGGGCGGCCGGAAGCAGACCTAGCAACCCCTTAATACAAGCGCGGTTGCGTAACCAGTCCAATCCAGCGTGCGCCGCTCAGTCGCTGACGTCTATTAAGTTTCGGCTGAAGTATACGACGCAGAACACCCATACTATGCCCACGTGATGGTTAGTGCTATCAGGCCAGAGGCCCTCAGATCAAATATCGAAACCGTTACTGGATTAAGAGCGCGCTGTAACGAGCAGAGACTCACGATCGATGTGACCCCGTCGCCCCGTCTCGAGGACTTGCGGCAAGGGCGAGGAATGCCCGGCCACGCCTCGTGTTCAACTCTCGGGCACCATCCAGGTCCACCCGATTCCACATCACTCGCTATTAAGCTCGCGCGGGTACCCCTCAGGGCCGACCCGTCTTTATCCAGTATGATCAGTATCATCAGTAATGTAAAGTCATCCGTGTGGCTACCACATCAAGTAGGAATCCGAGGCATCACCCTCGTTGTATCCCCACCTGACATAACCGTCAAGGTGACCGTAAGAGGAATCACCCTCGAGGTCCACTCTTGAGGAGTTGCACGACAGCGTCGTTATCGGGGGTGGTGTAGGAGGAATCACCCTCGCTTACCACGACCGATTAACTAACCTACAAGGTTATCATCAGAAGTGCTGACGAGGTATCACCCTCGGCACTCGATAGTAACCCAGTAGTGCCGGCAACTAAGGGGGAAGTGACGTGCGGTGTCGGGGCCTGGTCTTCAATCCCGTTGTTCGGGTCTTCTGATAATCCAGCGGGGCAGCCGGGATATAGTGGGGTCTCTGCTGGTCTCTACCCAGACTATACTAACAGTTTAGGATAAGCAGGCAGGTAACAATAGCAGGTTACAATAAACAGGCTATGCAGCAGATATAGGATAACAGTAACAGCGGTAACTTCTAATGCAAGCATAAGAGAGAAGAGATTGGGCGATATCGAAATGCTCAAAAGGGGGGGTGCTTTCCTGGAAGCTCGGTGGCAAGGGCAAGGTCGTCAACTGTGTCGTCGGTCTCCTGAGCAGCGTCAGCCTCGGGAGCTATGTCGACGTCGGGGTCTACCGAGAGAGAAGAGAGGGCGGAAACAGATAAATGCACAGCAAACGATGCAATACAGGGCATGCTATGCTAAGATGCAGTGCAGGATTGCCTAAAGATGCATCTAGGTCATTTTAGTTATTATAGGATTATGGTGGGATTTATTTACTGGTGATTATGCACTATTCATATACCGGATACGGCCTCGAAGTTGCGGTTTCACTTATGTAGGGGGTTCCGGCATCGAAACAGACGACACGATCAAATTCGTCTCGTTGTTCTGAGCAAGTTTCATGTTTTAAGTTTTTCGATCTGAGCTACGGTTTGAAAGATATGAATTTTCAAAGTTTAAAAGATTTTCTGGAATTATTTTTATTATCAGAAAAGGATATATGACGTCAGCATGACTAGGTGATGACGTCAGCAGGTCAACTGCGGCTGTCTAGAGTCAAACCTGACATGTGGGTCCAGTGGGACCCACGTGTCAGTCTCTGTTAAGACTAACAGTGAGTTAATTTAGTTAACAGACTAATTAGGGGAGTGGGCCCAGCCTGTCAGTGAGTCAGTTAGTTAACAGAATTAACTAATTTGCTAATTAGCTTAATTAAGCACAGGGGGCCCACATGTCATTTTCACAGGGTGAACAGTAACTGCGTTGACCGCAGTCAACGAAGTCAAACCGAGGCGCAGAGGCCCACTGTCAGTGGCACTGGGCGGGCCCCACACTCGCCAGCTCAGCGGGGCCGCCGGAATCACGCCGGTGAGCCTCCCGCGGCGGCGCTCTCGCCGGAGCCGATCGGAAACGCGCTGTGCTGCGCCGTTTCGCGTGATTTCAACTGCGTTCGAATGGCCACGCACTCACGCGTCGAATTACGGGGTCGGGGCGGCCAGGGAAGCCCAGCAGAGCCGCCGGCGTCGAGCCGTGGCGGCGGTGCAGCTCGGTCCCGAACGGAACCGTGGCTACGGTGGCTCTTCTCGCGCGCAAACTAGCTAGGGGGTGACTGCGACTCACCAGAAGCGTACTGGCGCCTTTGGTTCGAGCTGCTGGAGCTCTGGAGCGCGGCAAAGGCTAACGTGGCGGCGGTCGGAGCACGGCTACGGTGGCAGCTCGTCGAAGGCGCGCAAGTAAGCGGGGAAGGAAGCAGGGGAAGAGGCGGAGCTCACCTAGCGGCTACGAAAAGCCCGTGATCAGCTTAGTAGCGCAGAGGCGTCGTCGGAGCCGGGGGAGACGGCGGCGATCGAGCGGGGAAGACGGCGTCGATCCGGTCGGTGTGGGGCGTCCGGCTCGAATAGAAGATGCTAGGCGACGGAGACGAGCGAGGCGGAGCTCGCTGACTCGTCGTCTTGGCGAAGGGTGGCCGGTGGCCGCGGCAACGGCGAGCGACGGCGACGGCGGCGCTCGAGCGTCGCGGATCTAGGGGAGAAGAGGGAGAGGCGAGCGAGGAAGAGTGGGAAGAATGACGGGGAAGGCCAGGGGGGAAGCATGGCCTCGTCCTTATCTCCCTCACCTGTCGGTGGCTGCCGCCGTGTCGGCGTCTCGCCCGCGCGCGCGCGCAGCCACGGCAGTGCCGACACGACGACCTCGTTTTATTTTTCTGTTTTGATTTTTCTTTTATTCTTTTCTGTTTAGGTAATTGTTAGGCCACTTTTGCTATTAAGTAAAATGTGGGACTTGGCCCAAATATTACAATGCAATATTAACCTTCACCAAAAACTGATTTGGGTAATGTAGGATTTTATTTGAATTTGATTTAATTATAAATGGATTAAATAATTCTGTTTTGGTGCTGTTTCATGTGGTTTGAGTCATTTAGCTAATTCCATTATCATTGTTTATAATTTTATGAGTGCTTCTGGATTATTTGCTATTTAATGAACATTTTTTCAATAGTGTTTGAGCAAATTTATTTTGCACTTTTGAATTTGAGTTGGTTTTTAGGATAGGATTTGAATTGTTGGGATTAATCACTATGACTAGGCACTGCAAATGATATGACTTGACATTATTAGCAGTTGATCACAGTGACTAATACACAGAGGTGTTACAATGGTGTCCTGTAAGGCGTCGACATCGATCTTGTGGATGCTGAAACCCTTGTGCCAATCATCCAGCACCAGGTAGAGGTGCTTCTTTAGCACACGCCGCAGCTTTTTTCCGGTGCGGTCGGCATTGGGTTCCGAGAGGTGACGCTTAGACATGTCTCCTCCGATCGATCTTCCGGCCCTAACTGGATCTAAATATCGAATTTTTTATTCTGATGATGGTTACGAGCAGGGTTGCCAGTAGAGGAGAAGAAATTTATAGACAAACGGAAGGGCGAGGAGGCGACAATGGGAATCCAGATCTAACCTGGGGATGTTGTTGGCACAAGCCCGACCTTGATGACGCAACTGTCGAGTACTTTCCGACGATGCGCGCGTACAAGCTACTGCGGCCGATTACTTTCCCGCCGGTCGGAAGACTCGCGTACACAAGCAGTACGTAAGCAGCTGGATGTATTCCGCCGGGATCGGTCTAGCTAGCTATTGCATGAGGCGACTTGACTAGCCACGGGTTTGATCAATCTGGAGTAGCACGATACGTGAACACGGGACGCCGGATTCGCTCCTGTTTTCTTATTACTTTTGATCTGTGTTTTTGCAACGTAGAGCTAAGGGGTACTTATATTAGCTAAACTAGCCTACCCTTAGTCCTACTCGGATGATTGCTCCTAGTCCATATCGGACAGGACTCTATGTACGTGGTTAATTCCAACAGATGTGAGAGGGCTTCGAATCCCTCCCTCCTCTTATTTATGAAGAAGAAGTGGGAGCCTGGGGCTGACTCCCAGCCGGACTCGGATTGCAGAGAGGCAATGGCAGAGTACCTAGAGCCCGAGTCGGAGCAGAACCACCATGACGAGCGCACTACTCCACAAGAGAGCCACAATGGAACTAGGGTTGGGGAAGGGGAGCCAAATCAAGAGTGAAATCGGGAATGAAAGGAAAATAGGGGTCACCGGAGTTGCCACGCCGTGGTCGCCGGAGTCGTTGCCGCCGCGCCCGTGGTCCTGCAGTTGCTGGGCCGCCCGTATGGCTAGAAAGAAGGCAGTGGAGACACGCCGCCCCTCCTGTGGTCGCCAAAATCTTGGTGTGGCCGCCGAAATGTTGATGTGGGCGGCGGCGCTCTGGCCCTCCTCTGCTTCCCCGTCTGCTATTCTTCTTCAGGCGCCTTTTTTTTTTGAGACAATCTTCTTCTTCTTCAGGCGCCTGAAATTCGGTTCGTCTCCACTCGATTTTGCCTCCCGTCCGCGGCATTGCGGCTCGGCCCATTCCGAGGGATAGCCTGCCCAGGCGCACACATGGGCCCGTTCTGGGGTTGAACCGGATTATTGACCATAAGTCTGCTTTTCAATCTTGTAATATTAGTCATGAATTTAGGAGCTCGAATGTTGAAGCTCACAAGCTCGCGAAGCATACTTTATCCCTACCAGCTGGCCGACATGTTTGGTTAGGCCAGCCGGATGGACTATCTTTCGTCCGTGTAAACATTGTGACGGCGTAATAAAAAGCTTCGGAGTTTGTCTAAAAAAAAGAAGATAAATTCTCTAATTGTCTCAAAAAAGGATAAATTCTCTAATTGTCTAAAAAAAAGATAAATTCTCTAAATTTGCTCAAAAAAGATGAATTGTCTAAACGATCCCCAAAAAAAAGATCTCTAAAAGAATTCACTAAAACAAATAATCCTTCTGTAAAAGTAGTGATCTAAAGGCTCTTATAGTTCTTTAGAGAGGGTACATTGGTTGTCAAGAGCGAGATCAAGATACTACCTCCGTCTTGGTTTATTAGTCCCCATTGTAATTTGTGCTAAATTTTGACCAAAGATTTAACTGATAAAATGTTAGTGCATGTCAACAAAAGTTATATTGTTGGATTCGTATTTGAACATAGTTTTCAATGATATATTTTTTGATGACATGCATAAACACTTAATTAGTTAAATTTATGGTCAAAATTTGACACAGATTACAATGAGGACCAATAAACCAGGACGGAGGTAGTACAAACTAAGACCAAGTCTTATAAGTCTATGTAGCTACCCAAAACCATCATGAAGTTAGTTGGACCAATTCCTCCTTGATTGGCATCAAGGCATCAAAAAGGATATAAAAGAGTGTACCCCACTAAGGATAGAATCACCATCGGTCATCGTACTATTAGAAAAGAGAATTTGTCGACGTCGAGTCATCGATAGCTGGTGTAGCTGTAATACAATAGAAAAGCCTATCGAGATAATGATTCAATGGAAAACTCCTCGAAACACCTTACATACTCTATAATTTTTATTTGCTTAATAATACACTAGAAAAGTCTATCGAGATGTTTTTGCTAAACAATGAGTCTGCCACCGAGATATTTGAGGATATCAACATACACCAAGATATATATTCATGGTAATACTGCAAATTAACTTATAATGGTACGCCAAGTGTTTTTACTAATATTGAAATGGCTTCATTAAAAAGGGGAAAACTAACTATTTTTTTATAAATTATAGTTTTAGCGCAACTGTATTTTCAGCTCTCAGTAATAAGCATTAGAATAATATATAATACAATGCAACAAACATACCCTAACATTTCATAACATTGTTACGTGGATAAATAAGGCAAGTAAGAAAAAAATACTAGTAAGTGATAGGTTGGTAATAGATTATAAAGAAATATAACAGTTTTGTATAAATATTATTTACACCTCAAAAACCAATTGACTTGTATAATTTTATACCTTAAGGCCTTGTTCGGCACGAGAGTATTTTCACGTTTGAAGTGTATTTTACCGGCCCGGTATAGAAATCACTGAAATTCCCGACAGGCCCATTCGGTACCCCGGTACTGGACCGCCCATCCTCGAAATTACACGCTGAAACCCTCAATACCTGTGTGAGAGCAGACGCGAGCTCCCCCTCGCGAAATTTCTCCCCGACCGTGACGGCGCCTTCTCCTCCGCCATCCGCCCTCCGTCCAGCAGTTCGCCGCCGGATTGCCTTCTTTGACTCCGTCCAAGCCGAGCACGACCAGTCCTTCCGCCGTCGCCGTCGTACACGCTATCGGCCTTGGCTCTTGCCGCCGTCGCCGTCCACGCCGCCTCAGCCCCTGTCGCCTCCGACGTCTAGATCCTTCCAGTAAACTGGCATTCTCGCCGGTATGGACTGGTTCCACCTCACCCCTCCCCTCCCCTCTGTCTAGGGCTTCAATCGTTGGTCTCACCATTGGTGCGCTCCTATGATTCTTTGACGGCCTTGTGTAATTTTAGTTCTTGCTAATATGCTTGGGTCACTGTCAATCAATATGTGTAGAAATATGTAGTTTTGCTAATATGCTTGGGTCACTGTCAATCACCGTTGGTCTCACCATCAATATTTGTATGTGCAAGGGAATGTAGGGGATTGGAATGGGAGGGAATGTGGGGGATTTGAGGGGATTGGGTGAGGGGAACGGTATCACCAAATCCCCTACAATTCCCAACCACTTGGGGGCTGGAAAAAAGCTTGTGCCGAACAAGGCCTAAGTTATAGAAACAGGATGGAGATTCTCGATTTCTCACCTCATCTATGATGTGAGTGTCTGAGTAGTCGAGTAAGACAAACAACAAACCCGATAGGGGCTTGCCTGCGTCCTCGTGGGCTCCGGACTTGATCGAACCGTTGCGCCCGCCATCAAGCCCGCGGACCCCTTGGCTCCCTCCACTGTTGCCGCTGGGGCGACCCTCGTTGCCACGCTCGCCGCCATCGACCTCAAGCTCTTAGCTCCCTCCTTCGTCGCCCCTGGGGAGGCCCCCGCTGCCTTGCTCACCGCCACGGGGTGGCTTCCTTCCGCTGCCTTCTAGAGGCAGGTGTCGTGTAGGCTTGATCGCGACCGGCTTTTCGAGGGGGAGAGAAGCGGCGGCTTTCCGCTGCCGTGCTCACCGCCGCCGAGCTGCGGCCTCCCGCTTCCTTCTGGAGGCAGGTGGCGCCCCGGCATCACGACGAGCAGGGGGGTGAGATGGAGGGGTTCCGGTTTTGTTCCAAACGGAGAATTAGTGCGCGGGCGGGGGGAGATTTTGGGGGAGGCAGGGATGCAGGTCTGATTCCAAATGCTCCGAAAGGAGTCGTTTGTGTCGGGGTTTTGCGCAATGGGTGACGGTATGCTTCGGCTGATCGATCGTGCCCAGGATGGGTCCCTCGCATGCTGTTCAATCGAGATATGCAGAGTGTTAGCCGTTCTATCTATTGGGAGGCGTCGTTCCTTCTTCTCGCACCTCGAATGGCATTTTTTGCAAGAAAAAAGAAATCCTTTACCCACCACACGTTCAAAGGGAAGTCAGTGAGCACACAAAAAGTTCCAACTACAGAATCCACGGGAAGAAAATTAAACCTATCATCCTTGAGGTTGCCGGTGCGTAACCAAAACGTCATCGCACTTGAGAAATGTTGCGATCAGAGTCATAGAAGCAGGCCCATTCATCATTCATATCCGCACGCAGTGGTAGAGCAAGGATGATTTCTTCATCTTCGGCCAGCCACAAGTTGTGTCCCATGAGCCAGTATACGGGTCGATCAGCTCATCCACCTTCCGGAGAATGGACTATCCCTTCGGTGTAATGGGTCGCCTTGTCCATTCTTGTGGTAATCACTGATCGTCCCGGATGTTAATGGATGCTCCATCGTTCACCCTTCTTCTTTTTTTTGCGGCAAATGTTTTTATTACTCACGTAGCAAAGCTACTATTGAAGTTACAGAGATTAATAACCCCATTAGGTCCAAAGCCTAGCCACACCATAGTGTGACCTGAAGTCCTACCAAAAACTGCCAGCATATGCAGTGGCGGAGCTACACAAAAATTGTTGGGCGGGCTAAGATAAAGAAGAACACACACAAAAAAAATTTGGGGTCATCAACATTAATCAATACCTTCTGTTCCCTTCTTTACAAGATCAAAAGTGTGCGTGGTATGTGCGCCATGTGTCAATGGGCGGCGGCTGCTGTGACCTATGTGTGGTGGGGCAGCTGCTCCCGTGCAGCTGACTGTTGCGTGTCTTTTTTTTTCAGAAACAAATGGCCAGTTCCGCTGGGCTGATGAGTGATGTTTTGTTTTCTACTACATTGTGGGCTAGCCTAGGTATAAATAGTCTTTTTTTTGCCTCAGCGCTGGGCGGGCCACGGCCCATTTGGCCTTGCCCTGGCCCCGCCAGTGTGCATATGGCTTACATTATTTTGACTACGACGTATGTGAGTAATACAAGATTTCCATTGATCCATAAATAAAATAATCTCATGAACCAGAAAGTTGTTTGAAGATCTGTCATTTCCTCTTTAGAGCCTCCAGGCAATCTGTTTCAATCATTATTGGCAAGCTGCTCCATTGCAATGCAAGTGATACACCCTCATGTATGGCAGCCAACTCTGCTTCTAGAGCACTAGTGCAATGGAAAAGACAGCGACAAACGCTGAATATAATTGCTCCCATATGATCACGCAAGACCATACCACTTCCTCCTGTTTCGTCCACCGTCGCGAAGGATCCATCTGTATTTTAGTTTCAGCCATCCTTCTTGAGGTCTAGTCCATGGAGATTCTGCCTTCCCCGGCATCATATTAGCAACAGAAAAGGTTTCCTCTTGGTAATCCATAGCCACTCACTTTCCTTTTAAAGGGTCTCTCTCTTTTTTTTGAATGGTAATACGTGTCTCATTCATATGATAAGGATCAAAGTACAAGTCACATAAGGACCGACATAACAAAACTGAAAAGATAGCAGAACATCTCTGAGTTTGACATCAACGTCCATCACCTGCCTCCGGCACCACCACGGCAGCCACCGAAGAATAGAATGACGGATCACCTCCACACCCGAGCTCGACGCGGCTCCATCGCTGATATGCAGCTTTGCGGACCTCCAAGGTGGCTCCCCAAAAGTGAAGCCATTGCCGCCGAATGAATCAGACCGGGGCAACACCCCGAACACGCCATCGAATTCCAGATCTGACACCCCACCACGATTAAGACGCCGAAGGCGGAAATCACACCTGCCATCCATCAACCACGAACCCAGCACATGTTCCGTCTTCCAGATGTCGTCGATGCAGACCACAATCTGCATCCGCTCCTGGACTACCTCCCAAGCTTCGTGCCGACGCTGGAGCAGACGCCGTCGCAACAGCGGAGCCCGAGGACACATGTCCACCACGAGGATGCCACCGTCACTACACCATCCTTACTTGAACAGACTAGATTCCAAATCCATCCCCAATGATAGGACCAATCATCTCATCGGAGTAGGATCTGAAGAAATTTTATTCAGCGTCGCCCGCGCCGCCGCCGAAGACGATGAACAACCTAGAAAACTAAGCTACTTTGGCCTAAAACTATCCACACGCGTGGATCCGGCGACACCCTCACCACCGACGACCGAGGTCGTCGACGGAGGGGAGCAGCCGGAGAACGGCGCCGGAGCGCCTGGCGGCGGAAAGCTAGATCGCTTTTCTCGTCTTCGGGAGGAAGATAGGAAAACGATATGTATATCAAATCGTATCTTTCCATAAAGGGTCTCTCTCTCTCGCTCATGTGCAACCGTTAAGATAGACTGGACATAGCTTCGAAGAAATCTGACTGATACTTGAATCGGGGGAGCTGGCTTATCGTGTGCACAATTTCATTTCGTATACCAAATCCTCCATAATAGCATGTTCAGAAAAATCCAGTGGTTCACCCTTCGAATTATACGTTGACACGCCACATCAATGCCTTTCAAAACACTTCTCCACGTATATGACATACCTTTCTTGGACCGTGCACTAAGTACATCCCCATTTGGATAATCCTCCCTCTGTCCCAGCATATTGGATGTAATAATGCCTTATATTATGGGACGGAGGGGTATTTTGCTTGCAAAACCCGTGTGCAAAGAGACGTATGGTGTGACAATAGACGCCACCCTTGTTTAGCAAGCATATAGCATTGTAACCCAAACCTCCTTTGTCCTTTGGCAAAGTTAACGTCTCCCAGCTGACCCAACGTATTCTCGTTTTCCTCTTGTGTGCCCAAAAGTACTTCCCAATCATCTTGCTAATCTTTGACAGGAGCTTAAATTGTTGGAAGTCTTTAATATATATCCAGAGCCTTGTTTGAAAAGAAAAAAAAATAGGATTGAGTTACCAGGATCTCACGCCGGTTACACTTGAGCCCCAAACCGAGAGGGCCCGCTGGATCAGGAAGGAAGCAGGACAAACCCTCGTTCGAAAATCTGATCTCGCGAGCCGCCGCTGCCGTCAGCCATGGAGGAGGGATCCTTCACGGCCGCCTCCTTCCAGCCCCCCGTCGTTGATCCCGCCGGCGCCAACCCCTCCCGCTACCCCTCCTGCGTCCTCCTCGACAGCAGAGCCTACTTGGCCGACCGCGACAACGCCACCACCGTGCAGGCCACGACGAGCACGGGCCACGAATTCAAGGTCACCTTCTGCCTCGCCGACCCGCCCGCCGTCTCCTACTTCTGCATCCACTTTCCCGGGATCAGCGTACAGGAGTGTTGCACCACGGAGCCCCGCGTCGTCTCCTCCGCCAACGACCTCGCCCTCCTATGCTTCGCCTTCAGAACCGGTCCACCGAGCACCGACGATGACTCCCCATCACCTCGAGTACTTCGTCTACAAGGCTGCCTCCGGTGGCAACCAGTCCATGAGACCGGTCCCGTGTTCTCCGCCAACCTACAGGCACTCATGGCACGCAGCCATCGTGCCCGGCGAGGACGGTGGTTTCTTGGTCGCTGATCTTTCCATGAATCGGGACCTTGGGCACTACGACCTACACATCTTCTCGTCGGAGACGAACGAGTGGAGCACCAAACACGTGCAGCTGAAGGAGCCAGCTCCCGGTTTCCTGCCAAGGCTAACTCACAAGGTGATCTCTCTCGGAGAAGGCACGGTAGGATGGGTCGACCTCTGGCGCGGCATTGTTGTCTGCGATGTGCTTGAGAAGGATCCTGTTCTCCGCTTCATCCCGCTGCCCAAACCTGATTACGATGTGCACCCGGAAAACAAAGCACTGGCCGATTACGACGTGCACCCGGAAAGCGAAGCATGGTCAGTGCGGGACGTCACCGGCTTCCCCAATGGTTTCATCAACTTCACCGAGATCGAACATTGTAGCAAATGGTCCAAGTTTATCAACATGAGGAGTTTCAAGACGACGGCCTATCTTGACTTCCTAGATACCATCCCTGATACCGAGCTCCTCAGGTATCATGAAGAGGACATTATGGAGGATGAAATTAAGTGTGTACCTGATGGCTGGAAGATCCGGACAGGTTTTAGGAGCATTTCTTGGGACTATTGGAAAAAAGGGCACGCTCTCTAAGTCAATGACATCTCAGCCGAACCACGACTTGCTCTGCAGCTACTTCACCTGTGGGATAGTAATGCTGAGAAATGCAGAGTGAGAAACCTGAAGACTACACCAGGCTTCCCGACCTTCACCATTTACGGTCGTGCGGTTGTCTACCTCATGTGTGAAGTGGGTGCTAACTGCTAACAGAAACACATGGATGCTTGGTGTAGATCTTGGAAACAAGTCGCTGGAAGTCATCAAACCATACTGTGCCTCAAGAGCCTATTATGACAATCCGACTTTCATGCCGTATGCATTCTCCGAATATCTGAATACCGCTCTAATTCCAAGGCATGTTATTTTTGTTTTGCTCTGTTCTCTATTTTCTTAACATTCATACAAACTGAAAAATATTTCCCAAACTAATTTTATGTTTCTTCACTTATTTTACCACATGGCACCTGACATTTTGCCTCTTAATTTGCTTAAGGCCATGTGATGATGAGGAAGTTGCAGTAGAGTCTACTCAGAATGAGGAAGTTGCAGCAGAGTCTGCCGTGAATGGTGTGCTGAATGATCAACTTTCATTGGGGGATACTGTTCCAAACAATGTGGCAGGCACACTGTAATCATCTTGCTACAATTATACTCCCTCTGTACCGTAATATTTGTCGCTGGAGTAGCTGATCCAGCGACAAATATTACGGTACAGAGGGAGTAGACGTGTCCATTTTGCCATCTCTTAAATAAGATATATGTAAACTTTTCTACAGCAACCCGAGCACTACAGGTGGAATGGGGTTGTCTCCATTAGGATTTTTAATGTATGGTTTTGGCGAATACTACGACGACTATCAGTAGCCACCAAGTTTGACACAAACCGGGCAGCCCCACATTGTCTTCAACTTCAACTCAATTAGGAAAAAGACATTGTCAATGCTTATAATATGGTGTTGTTCTTTTATCCTAATTCTTCTTGACTCACGATGTTAGAAATTATTGAACATTAACATTTGGTATCCTTTCTTCCTGTATATGACAGCTGACTTTAGGAAGCAAATGTCGGTTGAACTTTATGTTCTTGCATCTCTTTTTGAGGCTGATATTTAACAAAACTGAATTGGATAATTTTCATCATTATTTGTAATTCAGAGACCATATTCAAGTTGCTCCCCTGTTAACAACTTGCAACATTATGAATAGGGATATTATTAGTAAACTGCATTATGTACTAAGGCCCAGTTCTTTTGGCGGTTTCATGGCATAAGCGCCCCCCCCCCCCCCCCCCTCCTAGCTTATTTAGAATCCCTGGAGAGCCATATGTACCATAAGGTCAACGTAGGTTCTATGTGATCAACATCGTCAAGCACGAGCACCAAAACATCTCTCCACCTGAATAAACTGACCAAGAGGCCGACGGGAGTTGACATGTGCAGAGTGCGGACATCTTGCGCCAGCTGCAACAAAACATTTGCTCACTCAACTTGAGATTTGAGGCTAACACCGGGAGACAAACATGGACGAAGCTCGTGATGTTTCTTGTGCCTCATTTCAACGATAATGCAAAGAAGCAGGATCACTCCGAGTGTCTTAATGCAGTTTGTTATCAATGCCCATATATAGTTTCACAGATAAAAAGAGGCTAATCATGAAATGGTAAAATCATACTCATATAAACCTTTTAATAAATTTAGCCAACCTTTTACAAGCCGTGCTTGCTCAACGATCATGATGCAGGGAGAATGAGCCACATGCAACAGTTACCCGTCCAGGCTGATGCTCCCCTCGATTGCAAGCATGTCCTTTGGAGCACTTAGTTTCTTCCAGCAAAGGATGGCATCGCCTTCTTGGACTTCTATGCACACCATAAGAAAGTCATGGTATTATTAAGTGATTGGAATCCAGTATAGCTTTCACAATTGCAAGAATTAATGTTGCCAAAGTTCTTAACAACATATTCAGGTCTATTGTACCATGGTTTAGACTTCAGAGAGCCAAGCCGCTTTGGCAGAAGGGCATAAGTAAAATCTTGCAAGTGTGACCTTTATTTGCAAATCTTGCAAATATAGTGTATAAGTTAAGTTAGCATTTCACGATTTTTGGCCTAGTAACCAAAAGATCCTTAAGCTGAGCTGGATATCTGCATTGCCCTTGTTGGATGGTAGCTTACATGAGGATTTCTCAAGTTCTTTGCCATTGTTTCTATTCTTTGTTGTCAGTTTGATGTTTACATATATCATCAGGATGAAACTACTTTTGTTTACTAATAACTCGTCCCTTGTTGCACGTACCATGTTTTTCAGCAGATAATAATAAGATCATCGCTAGTAATTTCCTTCATAAATGTGAAACAATCGTGTTCCAAATCTGTCTATCAGTCACAGGACAAAAAATGGACATTTCCTTGTCACTTACATTCTACATCATACATGTGTAGTACTACTAATGTATGACCTCTCTGTCCGTGTATCCTCTCATGACAAATATGAGTATAATGATCAATGAAAGCTCAATGTTGCCATCTCAACTCTGAACTTGCCTACTTGATTTCTACATGGTAGCAGGATGTTTCATCTTCATGGAGCCGCCGTAGTCGCGATGAACTTTTGGTACATCATGGTTCCCTGAAACACATGGCAGTGTGCTCTGCAATCTCCATCTTGGCACATCATCGTCATTTTCTGGTATTAACATTACCATTTTTTCCAACACATTTATTTAAACAAATAATTATGATATATTTTCAGGAGTATGTTAATTAAGCAACATTGGAAGATTTATTGATATTACAATACAAATAAATGATTTAGTTTTGTAAATATCTAGCTCATGCTAAGTTAAATAAGCGTTATCGCTTATTTATACTAAACTTTTTTATTTCTTTATAACTCATTTTCACACATGGTGTTAGCCGCCAATTCTATTATATCACCAAAATTAACAATATAATGCAGCTAAAAATTAAGATCGGTCTTATAAAATGGGCTTGCCCTAAATTTAAGACAATAGTGTTAATTCTTTTCTTTTGGAAACAATTTTCTTCAAACATTCTGGTTCAGTTGTTTCTAAATCTAGGAAAATTACAAAGAACAAGACTATAAGCATTTAATTATTATTTTGTATCACTCTTATATGAACTGCAGATATATGTGTTCTTGTTTGTTCTAGTATCCTTAAATACCACATCGAGTTCCAGCTGATTGAGGGTTCTAGAGTGCATGATTTTAATTAGGTGTAAGTAAATAGAAGGGATGACTATTGATATACTAGAAAATTTTGAAGTATGCAAAATATCTATGAGAGATTTGTCCTTGAAACATTGACAAAGCTTGCTTATTTTGAATTCAACAATCCTTGGGCATTGCATTTGCACTTATTCTTAATATAAAACTAGTATCATTGAGCCCAACTTGCAACAGATCCATCCAATTTTTGGCCGAAGTCAAATCCGAAGTTATGCACAAGTTGTATCTTATGTCCAATAATGTGATAACATGAGACCTCGTATATTACAGTGGCAGTAGATGGAGAATTGATTTGATAAATTTATAAGGGAGGATTGCTTTTTTTTAGTAGTAATCATAGTCTTATTTGGATCCATTGCATTGAAATTACATTATTCTCGTCATCACCTTATTCCACGTATAATATGCACACTAAACATTGTAGTTAAGTCTTAATAGGGTCGCTTCCAACCCCCGCTCCACGCCATTCGTGAGGAGCAATGGTGGAGGCAGGGGTGCGGCAAGGGCCAGGGTCCACCGCAACATGATCACATTGCTTGTATATGCATGTCAACACTTGTACTTTTTTTGGTGTGTCCTTCAACCGCCCCCCTCAACATTAGGGTTTAAGGAATCATGGCTCAGCCATTGGCGAGGAGGATGATCGCCGAACGGCTACTTCCACGAGAAGTCCATGGTGGAGCCGGTGAATATGTCAGACATAGATATGCTATGACGTGCCATTCATTTGATTATTTCACGTGGGATTTTAGGAGTAACATTACACACACTAACAACAAAATTATAGTTAAAACGAGTATAACAATAAATGTACTCCTATAAATGATTAATGATCTTTTTCATATGTAAAATTGGCATTTAATTCCCTCAATTCCTCCGCGTGTATACACATGTGTGAACATGCCTCTGCTTGGTGTGCACGAACACATGCAATGTAAGTATGTTCTTATTTAAGCCATCAATTTAGACAAGATCATAGATGACACGCGTTATTGCGTCTGTCTATTTGTAATATTTAATGTTAGTGCTTTATCCAAATATATGGAGGCATTATACCTGAAAGAGTAACAGATCAAGGCACCCGCACCCACGCTATTGTTTCCAGCATAACACACTATATGGTAGCAACTAGATCATAAATGTGCGTGTTGCCGCTCCCGGCCATCTTGGGTAGTACATCTTAACAAAGGAAAAAGGATGTCTTAATGAAAGAAATATAGAAACATCTGACCAGTTTTAGTTATATGTACTACTTGGAACCATTACAAGTTAGTTCTGTCTTCAGCTAGAGTATTTATATATTAACAAAAAACGTGCATCCAATTAATGTCAATAGCGTGTCGATACAATAGTAAGTCATAGATTGTATAGCAAGATTCCTAAATTTGACGGAAAAACAGCAAGACTCAACTGGGGGCAAGTGAAGGTTTGTAACATATACACAATTGATGCAAATTGGTAGAACTGTTATTGATATCCCAAAGAAAATGATCTTCGAAGAACTTATGTGGGTTCTATGTCTAAAGGACTGACTTCTCATCCTTTTCATTATAGTAATGGTTTCGGGGAGCTCAAAGCCTCGGGAATATGAAAGAAAATAAAGAGCAAATCATGTTCTTCTCATCCTTTTCATTATAGTAATGGTTTCGAGGGAGCTCAAAGCCTCAGGCATAGGAAAGAAAATAAAGCAAATCATGTTCTATGGTCAACAAAACGACATATAGCCCTGGAGGATGACCGTTGGGGAGCTCAAAGCCTCGGGAATAGGAAAGAAAATAAAACGACATATAGCCCTGGAGGATGACCGTTGGGGGGCGATTTTGGGCGCTCGCTGGCGACTCGGAAGACGATGAAGAACCCGACAGCGGGGAGGGCAGTCCGGCAGCTCCGTCCTCCCTTCCTTTTTGGCTGACGACCTTGGCTACGCAGGGTACTCGGCAGAGGCGGTGGGGGCGGTTCTGAAGATCCCGGCGTCCGATCCAGCATGGGAGGAGCAGCGTCGGGACGGTGTTTACGGATCGGATGAAGCCTTGGCGGTCGATCTGGTTCGTCGGGTGGCGGCAAGGCGGTCTGTAAAGCCGTGGTGTGGTCCTTTGCCGGCGGTAAGACGGCAGGAGATTTCCCTGGCCGACTTG
Source organism: Thinopyrum elongatum (assembly GCA_011799875.1). NCBI lineage: Eukaryota > Viridiplantae > Streptophyta > Magnoliopsida > Poales > Poaceae > Thinopyrum > Thinopyrum elongatum. The sequence continues at coordinate 84,299,673 of CM022298.1, read as the reverse complement.
CTCGACAGTTCATGGATAAAGGTAATTCAACGCAAGAAGAAAGGTAAGGATCAGCGGGCGGATGCGCGTGTTCAGGGTTCTGTTGTCCGGTGTCCAAGGGAGGTGGCTCCCTTTGTTCCTGGATTGGCGGCGGCACCTTTGCCAGAGTCGGATGCGATCGAGACAGGCGGCCGTCGGCCGGCGATTTCAAAACTGCCGGTCTGTCGGGCTGGGCCGTCTTCTGTTCCTACTCTTACTGTGGCCCAACATGGCACGATTAGTGTGGCCCAGGATGGTCTGAAGGAAATCACGCTTGGCAAGTTGGTCTCTGGTGTTGATTTGGCAACTCTCAGCGCCTCCCGAAAATCACGTAGTATTTTCCTTCGTCGAGAGTGGCTTGGTCCTCGAGTTTGTTGCAGGGGGGAGGCGATTACAGTCTGGTACTCAGGCGATCCTCGCAAATACAGTGACATTGTGATGGCGGGCAGAGGTGTTGATCAGCATGCTGCGGGTCGTGGTCAAGGGGGGATGCCCCCGCCGGTGCCTCCATTGCCGGCCGACGCCTCAGCTGCTCGCGGTGCTGGTGGTGGCGGCTTCCATGCTGCTAACTATGGTGGCGGTGGTCGTGGCTATGGGGGGTCGGTGATGACTCACAAGTATATGGGATCAATCGTAGTCCTTCCGATAAGTAAGAGTGTCGAACCCAACAAGGAGCAGAAGGAAATGACAAGTGGTTTTCAGCAAGGTATTCTCTGCAAGCACTGAAATTATAAGTAACGAGTAGTTTGATAGCAAGATAATTTATAACGAGCAAGTAACGATAATAGTAACAAAAGTGCAGCAAGGTAGCCCAATTCTTTTAAGGCAAAGGACAGGCCAAAACGGTCTCTTATGATAAGCAAAGCGTTCTTGAGGGTACACGGGATTTCATCTAGTCACTTTCATCATGTTGATTTGATTTGTGTTCGCTACTTTGATAATTTGATATGTGGGTGGACCGGTGCTTAGGTGTTGTTCTTACTTGAACAAACCTCCTACTTATGATTAACCCCCTCGCAAGCATCCGCAACTACGAGAAAAGTATTAAGAATAAATTCTAACCATAGCATTAAACTTTTGGATCCAAATCGGTCCCTTACGGAATAGCGCATAAACTAGGGTTTAAGATTCTGTCAACCCATCATCTAATAACTACTCCACAATGCATTCCCTTAGGCCAAAATATGGTGAAGTGTCATGTAGTCGATGTTCACATGACACCACTAAGGGAATCACAACATACATACCATCAAAATATCAAACACATATAAAATTCACATGATTACTTGCAACAAGATTTCTCCCGTGACCTCAAGAACAAAAGTAACTACTCACAAATGATAATCATGCTCAAGATCAGAGGGGTATTAAATATCATATTGAATCTGAACATATAATCTTCCACCAAATAAACCATATAGTAATCAACTACAAGATGTAATCAACACTACTAGTCACCCACAAGTACCAATCTATAGTTCCGGTACAAAGATTAAACACAAGAGATGAATTAGGGCTTGAGAGGAGATGATGTTGTTGAAGATGTTGATGGAGATTGCCCTCCCCAAGATGGGAGAGTTGTTGGTGATGATGATGACGATGATTTCCCCCTCCGGGAGGGAAGTTTCACCGGCGGAATCGCTCCGCCAGAGGGCAAAAGTGCTCCTACCCAAGTTCCGCCTTGAGACGGCGGCGCTTCGTCCCGAAAGTCCTCTCCTTATTTTTTTCTAGGTCAAAATGACTTATATACCAGAAGAGGGGCACCGGAGGTGGGCCGAGGAGGGCACAACCCACCAGGGCGTGCCTGGGCTCCCTAGCGCGCCCAGGTGGGTTGTGCCCACCTGGTGGGCCCCCTCTGGTACTTATTGGCTCCAATATTTCTTATATATTCCACAAAAATTCTCCATGAAGTTTCAGCTCATTTGGAGTGGTGCAGAATAGGTAGCCTGACGTAGCTTTTTCAGGTCCAGAATTCCAGCTGCCGGTATTCTCCCTCTTTGTGTGTACCTTGCATATTTTGAGAAAAAAGGCATTAGAATTACTCCAAAAAGGCATTATTATACATAAAAACAATATAAATAACAGTAGGTAAACATGATGCAAAATGGACATATCAACTCCCCCAAGCTTAGACCTCGCTTGTTCTCAAGCGAAAACCGAAATCGAAAAACATGTCCACTTGCTTAGAGAGAGAGGTGTCGATAAAAATAAAATACGGACATAGAAGCATCATGTATATTATTATAACAGCAACAAACTTTAACATAAAACTTTATCATAGAACTTTCATCATAGACTTCTCATGAATAAGTAACAATTCATCACAACATCGAAGTATAAAGCATAAACTCTATTGGAAACCAACAAACTATGTTCTCAGTCAACTTTGCAACTACAATTCATCATCTTTTCAGGAAGGGTCACATATCAGAGCCTTTTTTGCAAGTCCACATACTCAACCATCATATAGTCTTCTATGATTGCTAACACTCACCGCATACACATGAGCAAAATGTTTCAACCGGACACATAGAAAGATAGGGGCTTATAATTTCACCTCCCAACGTATTCACCTCAAGGGTGATGTCAACAATAATAACTCATGCCACCCATATCCAACTGGATATATGTGCCTAGATCTTTCCTCACCACATGATGCTTGCCAAAACAGAAAATAAAAAGGAATGGAGAGAAATACTTTGACTCTTACATAAAAGTAAATACATGAAAGTAAAAGATAGGCCCTTCGCAGAGGGAAGCAGAGGTTGCCATGCGCTTATTTGTTTGTATGCTCAATCTCTTAGTGCAAAAGAACGTCATGTTATATTGCCCCTTATGATAGCAACCTTTATTATGCAGTCTGTCTCTTTTATTCTTTGCTATCACAAGTTCGTACAACGCTCAATTTTCTCTTACACTAAATGATCCAACACTCTTAGAAGCAATTTTTATTGCTTTATTGCACCGATGACAACTTACTTGAAGGATCTTGCTCAATCCATAGGTAGGTATGGTGGACTCTCAAAACAAGATTTGGGTTTAAGGGTTTTTGGATGCACAAGTAGTATCTCTACTTAGTGCGGGATTTTTGGCTAGCAAAGATAGGGTCAAGCACCACATGTTAAAGGATCTATGACAATATATCTTCTATGTGAATATGAACAAACATAAATCATTACGTTGTCTTCCTTGTCCAACGTCAACAATTCTGGCATATAATAATTTGATGGGGGCTCACAATCACAAAAGATGTCCAAGATGGTGTATTTGCATGTGAATCTTCTCTTCCCTTATTAATTCTTTCATGAATTGCATCATTGACCAATGCTATGTTTGTAAATCTCCAATAAATTTTCTACTTATACTCTTCCTTATGTGATGTCATTACTTACCATAAGATTAGCATATGATCTTTTTCATTTATTTCCTTTCTTTTTATTGAAACATGAAAGTAAAGAAAGCAAAACTCAAACTAAACTTTATTATATATCTCGCACACGATTACAAGGATAGATCATTAAGCAAACTCTCAAAAAGAAAGGATCGAACTAAACTTTTATTCGTCTAAAGCAAAAGATAACTATGGATCGAATTAAGATAAATAAAGGCAAAAGATAGTGGAGGTGATATGATACCGGGGCACCTCCCCCAAGCTTGGCACAAGCCAAGGGGAGCACCCATACCCGATACTCAAGTTTCTTTTGGTGATGAACAAGGAGGTGGTGGTGGTGATGTAGAGGGTTTGTCCTTCTTCCTTAGCTGACGCTTGAGGATGGAATTTTCCTCCTTCAATTCACCGATCTCCTGCTCAAGCTCCAATACCTTTTTGCATAAATCTTGCTTGTTTTCCTGCAAAAGACGAAAGGGGATAAACTGGATTTTAGGCTTCTTTGCTTTGTTGGGGAGACTTGACTTCTTGAATTCCACGTGCATGTCCCCAGGTTGAGGCAATGGGACTTCATCCTCGTATGAGCTCGTCTCTTCCTCCCCTTTAGGATCATAGTCTTCCTCTTCCTTCGAAGTCCAGCTATAGTGCTCCACATCCCCATAAGCCTTGGGGTTTGCGATATAATCAGCAACATAGCTCTCACCCTCCGAGTCTTGGGATGACATAATTTCAGATCTGTCAGGAAAATAGCAAGAAAAGAAAACAAAAGGTTTCTCTACGATACGGTGGTCAATAGGTTCGGGGGGTATATAAAGATTTTTTTTCTTGGGAAACAAGCAAACGGAAGAAAAACGGAGTCTGGAAGGTACCCGAGGTGGCATAACCCACCTGGGCGCGTCTGGCAAGCCAGGCGCGTTTGGCAAGCCAAGCGCGCCCTGGTGTCTTGTGCCCACCAGGGTCACCTTCCTGGTAGTTTCTTATTTTCCTAATTTTTTATATATTCCAAAACTGACAAAAAATATTTTTGCGGATTTTTCGGAGTCCGTTTACTTACCGTATCACGTACCTCCTCTTTTTCACGATTCTGGAGTGTTCCGGAAGGTTTCCTTTATGTGTTCTTCCGGTGTCATAGTTTGGATAATATTTCTTTCAACATTAATGGGCGTACCTGAGATATAATGTTTTATTCTTTGCCCATTGACGACCTTCGGGTTAGTACCTTCGGCATTATTTATTTTAATGGCTCCAGATCGATAAACCTCCTCGATAACATAGGGTCCTTCCCATTTGGAGAGGAGTTTTCCTGCAAAGAATCTGAAATGAGAGTTGTACAAAAGAACATATTCTCCAACTTTGAACTCACGCTTTTGGATTCTTTTATCATGCCATCTTTTAACTTTTTCTTTAAATAACTTGGCATTTTCATAAGCTTGGGTTCTCCATTCCTCTAATGAGCTAATATCAAATAACCTCTTTTCACTGGCAAGTTTGAAGTCATAGTTGAGTTCTTTAATTGCCCAATATGCTTTATGTTCTAACTCAAGAGGCAAATGACAAGCTTTCCCATAAACCATTTTATAAGGAGACATACCCATAGGATTTTTATATGCTGTTCTATAAGCCCAAAGTGCTTCATCTAATTTCTTAGACCAATTATTCCGGGACCTATTGACAGTCTTTTGTAAAATTAATTTTATTTCTCTATTGCTAAGCTCAACTTGACCACTAGACTAAGGATGATAAGGTGATGCAATTCTATGGTTAACATTATACTTAGCAAGCATTTTATGGAAAGCACCATGAATAAAATGTGAACCACCATCAGTCATTAAATATCTAGGGACTCCAAACCTTGGGAAAATAACTTCCTTAAGCATTTTAATAGAGGTGTTGTGATCAGCACTACTAGTTGGAATAGCTTCTACCCACTTAGTAACATAATCAATAGCAACCAAAATATTTGTATACCCATTAGAGGAAGGAAAAGGTCCCATGTATTCAAATCCCCAAACATCAAATGGTTCAACAGCAAGAGAATAATTCATAAGCATTTCCTGACGCTTACCAATGTTTCCAATTCTTTGACATTCATCACAAGATAAAACAAACTTACGGGCATCCATGATGGGAGTAGGCCAATAAAAACCAGATTGCAATACCTTGTGAGCAGTTCTATCTCCCGCATGATGCCCTCCATAAGCTTCAGAGTGACATTTCCGTAGGATTTGTCCCTGTTCATGCTTAGGTACACAACGTCTAATAATACCATCTACTCCTTCTTTATAAAGATGTGGGTCATCCCAAAAGTAATGTCTTAAATCATAGAAGAATTTTTTCTTTTGTTGGTATGTGAAGCTAGGTGGTATATATTTAGCAACGATGTAATTAGCATAGTCGGCATACCAAGGAGTATTAAGAGAAATATTTATTGCAGCTAATTGTTCATCAGGAAACTATCATTAATAGGTTGTGGGTCATCAAGAATATTTTCTAGCCTAGACAAGTTATCAGCCACGGGATTCTCAGCTCCCTTTCTATCAATGATATGTAAGTCAAATTCTTGCAGCAAGAGAACCCACCTAATGAGTCTAGGTTTAGCATCTTTCTTTTCCATAAGATATTTTATAGCAGCATGATCGGTGTGAACAACAACTTTAGAATCAACAATGTAAGATCTGAATTTATCACAAGCAAACACCACTGCTAAGAATTCTTTTTTAGTAGTAGCATAATTTCGTTGAGCACTGTCTAGAGTCTTACTAGCATAATGAATAACATTTAATTTCTTATCAACTCTTTGTCCTAGAACAGCACCAACAACATAGTCACTAGCATCACACATAATTTCAAAAGGCAAGTTCCAATCAGGTGGTTAAACAATAGGTGCGAAAATCAAGGCTTTCTTAAGTGTTTCAAAGGCTTCTACGAAATCATCATAAAAACAAATGGAATATCCTTTTGTAAAAGATTTGTAAGAGGCCTAGAAATTTTAGAGAAGTCTTTAATAAACCTCCTATAGAAACCAGCATGACCAAGGAAACTACGAATACCTTTGATATCTTTAAGACATGGCATTTTCTCAATTGCATCAACTTTAGCTTTATCCACCTCAATACCTCGTTCAGAAATTTTATGTCCCAAGACAATACCTTCATTAACCATAAAGTGGCACTTCTCCCAATTCAAGACAAGATTAGTCTGCTTGCATCTCTACAAAACTCGATCAAGGTTGCTCAAGCAATCATCTAAGTTTCAAAGAATCAACAGCAAGGGAAATTCTATCCACGTTCCTAGCCAAATCATCAATCTTAAGCAATTTTTCTTCAATCAAAGCATTGAAATTCTTTTGCGAACTCATAAATTCTTTAACACTATTCTCAAAATCAGAGAGCATCTTATTATAATTTCCATAAGAATTGTTGTAGGAATTGCCATAATTATTAGAGGAATTACTAGGAAACGGCCTAGGATTAAAATTACCTCTATACGCGTTATTACCAAAATTGTTCCTACCAACAAAATTCACATCCATAGATTCATTATTATTCTCAATCAAAGTAGACAAAGGCATATCATTAGGATCAATAGGAGCACTCTTGCTAGCAAACAATTTCATAAGCTCATCCATCTTTTCACTCAAAACATTAATCTCTTCAATTGCATGCACTTTTTTACTAGTGGAAGATCTTTCGGTATGCCATTGAGAATAATTAACCATAATATAATCTAGGAGTTTAGTAGCTTCTCCCAAATTAATTTCCATAAAAGTACCTCCCGCGGCCGAATCTAAAAGATTTCTAGAAGCAAAATTCAATCCGGCATAAAAAAAATTGTATAATCATCCACAAATTCAAACCATGAGTAGGGCAATTTCGTATCATCAATTTCATCCTCTCCCAAGATTGTGCAACATGTTCATGATCAAGTTGCTTAAAATTCATAATATCATTCCTAAGGGAGATGATCTTAGCGGGAGGAAAATACTTGGAAATAAAAGCATCTTTACACTTATTCCATGAATCAATACTATTTTTAGGCAAAGATGAAAACCAAGTTTTAGCACGATCTTGAAGCGAGAACGGAAATAGCTTCAATTTAACAATATCATTATCCACATCTTTTTTCTTTTGCATATCACACAAATCAACGAAATTATTAAGATGGGATGTGGCATCTTCACTAGGAAGGCCGGAAAATTGATCTTTCATAACAAGATTCAGCAAAGCGGCATTAATTTCACAAGATTCCGCATTAGTAGCGGGAGCAATCGGAGTACTAATAAAATCATTATTATTGATGTTGGAAAAATCATACAATTTGGTATTCTCTTGAGTCATCATGACAAAGCAAGCAATCCAACACATGAGCACACAAAAAGCAAACGAAAAAGACGAACAGAGGAATGGACGGAAGAAGGGAGATAGAAGGGCGAATAAAAAGGCAAATCTTTTCGAAAATCATTTTAGAAGTGGGGGAGAGGAAAACGAGAGGCGAATGGCAAATAATGTAATGCGAGAGATGAGAGTTTATGATGGGTACTTGGTATGTCTTGACTTGGCATAGATCTCCCCGGCAACGGCGCCAGAAATCCTTCCTGCTACCTCTTGAGCTTGCGTTGGTTTTTCCCTTGAAGAGGAAAGGGTGATGCAGCAAAGTACAGTAAGTATTTCCCTCAGTTTGAGAACCAAGGTATCAATCCAGTAGGAGACAATGAACAAGTCACCAAATACCTACACAAACAATCAAATAACTTACACCCAACGCAATAAAGGGGTTGTCAATCCCTTCATGGTTATTTGCAAAAGTGAGATCTGATAGAGATGGATAAACGGTAAAGTAAATATTTTTGGTTTACAGATCGGAAAGTAAAAGATTGCAAAGGAAGTAAATCGGAAACTAAAATTGTAGATCAAAAAGTTATATGATGGAAAATAGACCCGGGGGCCATAGGTTTCACTAGAGGCTTCTCTCAAGATAGAAAATATTATGGTGGGTGAACAAATTACTGCCGAGCAATTGATAGAAAAGCGCAAAGTTATGACGATATCTATGGCAATGATCATGAATATAGGCATCAGGTCCGTGTCAAGTAGACCGACTCCTACCTGCATCTACTACTATTACTTCACACATCGACCGACTCCTGCCTGCATCTAGAGTATTAAGTTCATAAAACAGAGTAACGCATTAAGTAAGATGACATGATGTAGCGGGGTAAACTCAAGCAATATGATGAAAACCCCATCTTGTTATCCTCGATGGCAACAATACAATACGTGTCGGTTCCCCTTCTGTCACTGGGATCAAGCACCGCAAGATTGAACCCAAAGCTAAGCACTTCTCCTATTGCAAGAAAAACCAATCTAGTTGGCCAAACCAAATCGATAGTTCGAAGAGACTTGCAAAGATATCAAATCATGCATATAAGAATTCAAAGAAGATTCAAATAATATTCATAGATAAGCTGATCATAAATCCACAATTCATCGAATCTCGGCAAACACACCGCAAAAAGGTATTACATTGAATAGATCTCCAAGAACATCGAGGAGAACATGGTATTGAGAATCAAAGAGAGAGAGAAGAAGCCATCTAGCTACTAGCTATGGACCCGTAGGTCTGAAGTAAACTACTCACGCTTCATCGGAGAGGCAATGGTGTTGATGTAGAAGCCCTCCATGATCGAATCCCCCTCCGGCAGGACGCCGGAAAAGGCCCCTAGATGGGATCTCACGGGTACAGAAGGTTGCGGCGGTGGAAAAGTGTTTTCGTGGCTCTCCTGATTTGTTTTGGAATATTTGAGAATATATAGGCGGAAGAAATAGGTCGGTGGAGTCACGAGGGGCCCACAAGGGTGGGGGGCGCGCCCTCCGTCCTTGTGGCCGCCTTGTGGCTTTCCTGACGTGTACTCCAAGTTCTCTGGATGTCTTCTGGTCCAAGAAAAATAATCGCGAAGGTTTCATTCCGTTTGGACTCTGTTTGGTATTCCTTTTCTGCGAAACTCTAAAACAAGGAAAAACAGAAACTGGCACTGGGCTCTAAGTTAATAGGTTAGTCCCAAAAATAATATAAAACAGCATATTAATGCATATAAAACATCCAAAACAGATAATATAATAGCATGGAACAATCAAAAATTATAGATACGTTGGAGACGTATCAAGCATCCCCAAGCTTAATTCCTGCTCATCCTCGAGTAGGTAAATGATAAAAACAGAATTTTTGATGTGGAATGCTACCTAACATACTTATCCATGTAATTTCTTTATTGTGACATGAATGTTCAGATCCGTATGATTCAAAACAAAAGTTTAATATTGACATAAAAACAATAATACTTCAAGCATACTAACAAGGCAATTATGTCTTCTCAAAATAACATGGCCAAAGAAAGCTTATCCATACAAAATCATATAGTCTGGCTATACTCCATCTTCATCACACAAAATATTCAAATCATGCACAACCCCGATGACAAGCCAAGCAATTGTTCCATACTTTTGATGTTCTCAAACTTTTTCAACTTTCACGCAATACATGAGCGTGAGCCATGGACATAGCACTATAGGTGGAATAGACGGTGGTTGTGGAAAGACAAAAAGAAGGAGATAGTCTCACATCAACTAGGCATATCAATGGGCTAGGGAGATGCCCATTAATAGATATCAATGTGAGTGTGTAGGGATTGCCATGCAACGGATGCACTAGAGTTATAAGTTTATGAAAGCTCAAAAAGAAACTAAGTGGGTGTGCATCCAACTCGCTTGCTCACGAAGACCTAGGGCAATTTGAGGAAGCCCATCATTGGAATATACAAGCCAAGTTCTATAATGAAAAATTCCCACTAGTATATGAAAGTGACAATATAGGAGACTCTCTTATCATGAAGATCATGGTGCTACTTTGAAGCACAAGTGTGGTAAAAGGATAGTAGCGTTGCCCCTTCTCTCTTTTCTATCATTTATTTTTTATTTATTTATTTTTATTTGGGCCTTCTCTCATTTTTTTGGCCTCTTTTTTTTCCGTCCGGAGTCTCATCCCGACTTGTGGGGGAATCATGGTCTCCACCATCCTTTCCTCACATGGGACAATGCTATAATAATGAAGATCATCACACTTTTATTTACTTACAACTCAAGAATTACAACTCGATACTTAGAACAAAATATGAATCTATGTGAATGCCTCCGGCGGTGTACCGGGATGTGCAATGAATCAAGAGTGACACATATGAAAGAATTATGAACGGTGGCTTTGCCACAAATACGATGTCAACTACATGATCATGCATAGCAATATGATAATGATGGAATGTGTCATAATAAACGGAACGGTGGAAAGTTGCATGGCAATATATCTCGGAATGTCTATGAAAATGCCATAATAGGTAGGTATGGTGGCTGTTTTGAGGAAGGTATATGGTGGGTTTATGGTACCGGCGAAAGTTGCGCGGCACAAGAGAGGCTAGCAATGGTGGAAGGGTGAGAGTACGTATAATCCATGGACTCAACATTAGTCATAAAGAACTCATATACTTATTGCAAAAATCTATTAGTTATCAAAATGAAGTACTACGCGCATGCTCCTAGGGGGATAGATTGGTAGGAAAAGACCATCGCTCGTCCCCGACCGCCACTCATAAGGAAGACAATCAATAAATAAATCATGCTCCGACTTCATCACATAACGGTTCACCATACGTGCATGCTACGGGAATCACAAACTTTAACACAAGTATTTCTCAAATTCACAACTAGTCACTAGCATGACTCTAATATCACCATCTTCATATCTCAAAACAATCATAAGGAATCAAACTTCTCATAGTATTCAATGCACTTTATATGAAAGTTTTTATTATATCCCTCTTGGATGCCTATCATATTAGGACTAAATTTATAACCAAAGCAAATTACCATGCTGTTTAGAGACTCTCAAAATAATATAAGTGAAGCATGAGAGTTCATCAATTTCTATAAAATAAAACCACCGCCGTGCTCTAAAAAGATATAAGTGAAGCACTAGAGTGATATTGCCTAGTTCAAAAGATATAAGTGAAGCACATAGAGTATTCTAATAAATCACGATTCATGTGTGTCTCTCTCAAAAGGTGTATACATCAAGGATGATTATGGCAAACTAAAAAGCAAAGACTCAAATCATACAAGACGCTCCAAGCAAAACACATATCATGTGGTGAATAAAAATATAGCCTCAAGTAAAGTTACCGATAGACGAAGGCGAAAGAGGGGATGCCTTCCGGGGCATCCCCAAGCTTAGGCTCTTGGTTATCCTTGAATATTACCTTGGGGTTCCTTGGGCATCCCCAAGCTTAGGCTCTTTCCACTCCTTATTCCATAGTCCATCAAATCCTTACCCAAAACTTGAAAACTTCACAACACAAAACTCAACAGAAAATCTATAAGCTCCGTTAGTATAAGAAAATAAATCACCAATTTTGGTACTGTTGTGAACTCATTATTTATTTATATTGGTGTAATATCTATCTGTATTCTAACTTTTCCATGGTTCATACCCCCCGATACTAGCCATAGATTCATCAAAATAAGCAAACAACACAAAGAAAACAGAATCTGTCAAAAACAGAACAATCTGCGAAGATCTGAATTGTTGTAATACTTATGTAACTCCAAAAATGCTGAAAAATTAGGACAACATAGGAAATTCTCATATAAATCTTGTGTACAAAATTCAGAGTTTTTCCACGCTCCAGTGAATTTAAACAATTCTGGGACTGGGCGCAAAATTTTCTGTTTTTCAGCAGGATCAAATCAACTTTCACCGTAAGCCATCCCAAAGGTCTTACTTGGCACAAACACTAATTAAAACACAAAACCACATCTAACCAGAGGCTGGATGAATTATTCAATGCAAAACAGAACCTAAAAAGCAAAAACCAAAAAATAAAATTGGGTTGCCTCCCAACAAGCGCTAATGTTTAACGCCCTTAGCTAGGCATAAAACACGAATAGGTATAGGTATTGTCATCTTTGGTATGCAATCCATAAGTGGCTCTCATAATAGATTCATAAGGCAATTTAATTTTCTTTCTTGGAAAGTGTTCCATGCCTTTCCTTAACGGAAACTGAAATCTAATGTTTCCTTCTTTCATATCAATAATTGCACCGATCGTTCTAAGGAAAGGTCTACCAAGAATAATAGGACATGTAGGATTGCAATCGATATCAAGAACAATGAAATCTACGGGCACATAATTCCTATTTGCAACAATAAGAACATCATTAATTCTTCCCATAGGTTTCTTAATAGTGGAATCCGCAAGATGCAAATTTAAAGAACAATCATCAAATTCACGAAAACGTAACACATCCCATAAAGTTTTTGGAATCGTGGAAACACTAGCACCCAAATCACACAAAGCATGGCATTCATAATCTTTAATCTTAATCTTAATAGTAGGTTCCCACTCATCATAGAGTTTTCTAGGGATAGAAACTTCTACCTAAATCTTTTCTTCAAAAGATTGCATCATAGCATCAACGATATGTTTAGCAAAAGCTTTGTTTTGATTATAAGCATGAGGAGAATTCAACATGGATTGCAACAAAGAAATACAATCTATTAAAGAACAATTATCATAATAAAATTCCTTGAAATCCAAAAGAGTGTGTTCATTGCTCCTTAAAGTTTTGACCTCTCCAATCCCACTTTTATCAATTTTTGCATCTAGATCTAAAAACTCCGAATCATTGGGACGCCTTTTAACTAAAGTTGAGTCATCTCAAGTCCCATCTTTATCAAAATTTATATTGGAAAACAAAGATTCTATAGAGTCACATCAATTACTTTAAGATCTTCATCATTATTCTCACGGAAACTAGAAGAACACGCTTCTATAAACAAATCTTTTTTAGCACGCATCTTAGCGGTTCTTTCTTTGCACTCATCAATGGAAATTCTCATGGCCTTGAGAGACTCATTGATATCATGCTTGGGTGGAATAGATCTAAGTTTCAAAGAATCAACATCAAGGGAAATTCTATCCACGTTCCTAGCCAAATCATCAATCTTAAGCAATTTTTCTTCAATCAAAGCATTGAAATTCTTTTGCGAACTCATAAATTCTTTAACACTATTCTCAAAATCAGAGGGCATCTTATTATAATTTCCATAAGAATTGTTGTAGGAATTGCCATAATTATTAGAGGAATTACTAGGAAATGGCCTAGGATTAAAATTACCTCTATACGCGTTATTACCAAAATTGTTCCTACCAACAAAATTCACATCCATAGATTCATTATTATTCTCAATCAAAGTAGACAAAGGCATATCATTAGGATCAATAGGAGCACTCTTGCTAGCAAATAATTTCATAAGCTCATCCATCTTTCCACTAAAAACATTAATCTCTTCAATTGCATGCACTTTTTTACTAGTGGAAGATCTTTCGGTATGCCATTGAGAATAATTAACCATAATATTATCTAGGAGTTTAGTAGCTTCTCCTAAAGTAATTTCGATAAAAGTACCTCCCGCGGCTGAATCTAAAAGATTTCTAGAAGAAAAATTCAATCCGGCATAAAAAATTTATATAATCATCCACATATTCAAACCATGAGTAGGGCAATTTCGTATCATCAATTTCATCCCCTCCCAAGATTGTGCAACATGTTCATGATCAAGTTGCTTAAAATTCATAATATCGTTCCTAAGGGAGATGATCTTAGCGGGAGGAAAATACTTGGAAATAAAAGCATCTTTACACTTATTCCATGAATTAATACTATTTTTAGGCAAAGATGGAAACCAAGTTTTAGCACGATCTCGAAGCGAGAACGGAAATAGCTTCAATTTAACAATATCATTATCCACATATTTTTTCTTTTGCATATCACACAAATCAACAAAATTATTAAGATGGGATGCGGCATCTTCACTAGGAAGGCCAAAAAATTGATCTTTCATCACAAGATTCAGCAAAGCGGCATTAATTTCACAAGATTCCGCATTAGTAGCGGGAGCAATCGGAGTACTAATAAAATCATTATTATTGGTGTTGAAAAAATCACACAATTTGGTATTCTCTTGAGTCATCGTGACAAAGCAAGCAATCCGACATACGAGCATACAAAAAGCAAACAAAAAAGACGAACGGAGGAAGGGACGGAAGAAGGGAGATAGAAGGGCGAATAAAAAGGCAAATCTTTTCGAAAATCGTTTTAGAAGTGGGGGAGAGGAAAACGAGAGGCGAATGGCAAATAATGTAATGCGAGAGATGAGAGTTTATGATGGGTACTTGGTATGTCTTGACTTGGCGTAGATCTCCCCGGCAACGGCGCCAGAAATCCTTCCTCCTAACTCTTGAGCTTGCGTTGGTTTTTCCCTTGAAGAGGAAAGGGTGATGCAGTAAAGTAGAGTAAGTATTTCCCTCAGTTTGAGAACCAAGGTATCAATCCAGTAGGAGACAACGAACAAGTTACCAAATACCTGCACAAACAATCAAACAACTTGCACCCAACACAATAAAGGGGTTGTCAATCCCTTCACGGTTATTTGCAAAAGTGAGATCTGATAGAGATGGATAAACGGTAAAGTAAATATTTTTGGTTTATAGATCAGAAAGTAAAAGATTGCAAAGGAAGTAAATCGGAAACTAAAATTGTAGATCAAAAAGTTATATGATGGAAAATAGACCCGGGGGCCATAGGTTTCACTAGAGGCTTCTCTCAAGATAGAAAATATTATGGTGGGTGAACAAATTACTGCCGAGCAATTGATAGAAAAGCGCAAAGTTATGACGATATCTATGGCAATGATCATGAATATAGGCATCACGTCCATGTCAAGTAGACCGACTCCTACCTGCATCTACTACTATTACTTCACACATCGACCGACTCCTGCCTGCATCTAGAGTATTAAGTTCATAAAACAGAGTAACGCATTAAGTAAGATGACATGATGTAGCGGGGTAAACTCAAGCAATATGATGAAAACCCCATCTTGTTATCCTCGATGGCAACAATACAATACGTGTCGGTTCCCCTTCTGTCACTGGGATCAAGCACCGCAAGATTGAACCCAAAGCTAAGCACTTCTCCTATTGCAAGAAAAACCAATCTAGTTGGCCAAACCAAATCGATAGTTCGAAGAGACTTGCAAAGATATAAAATCATGCATATAAGAATTCAGAGAAGATTCAAATAATATTCATAGATAAGCTAATCATAAATCCACAATTCATCGAATCTCGGCAAACACACCGCAAAAAGGTATTACATTGAATAGATCTCCAAGAACATCGAGGAGAACATGGTATTGAGAATCAAAGAGAGAGAGAAGAAGCCATCTAGCTACTAGCTATGGACCCGTAGGTCTGAAGTAAACTACTCACGCTTCATCGGAGAGGCAATGGTGTTGATGTAGAAGCCCTCCGTGATCGAATCCCCCTCCGGCAGGACGCCGGAAAAGGCCCCTAGATGGGATCTCACGGGTACAGAAGGTTGCGGCGGTGGAAAAGTGTTTTCGTGGCTCTCCTGATTTGTTTTGGAATATTTGAGAATATATAGGCGGAAGAAATAGGTCGGTGGAGTCACGAGGGGCCCACAAGGGTGGGGGGTGCGCCCTCCATCCTTGTGGCCGCCTTGTGGCTTTCCTGACGTGTACTCCAAGTTCTCTGGATGTCTTCTGGTCCAAGAAAAATAATCGCGAAGGTTTTATTCCGTTTGGACTCTGTTTGGTATTCCTTTTCTGCGAAACTCTAAAACAAGGAAAAACAGAAACTGGCACTGGGCTCTAGGTTAATAGGTTAGTCCCAAAAATAATATAAAATAGCATATTAATGCATATAAAACATCCAAAACAGATAATATAATAGCATGGAACAATCAAAAATTATAGATACGTTGGAGACATATCAAGCATCCCCAAGCTTAATTCCTGCTCGTCCTCGTGTAGGTAAATGATAAAAACAGAATTTTTGATGTGGAATGCTACCTAACATACTTATCCATGTAATTTCTTTATTGTGACATGAATGTTCAGATCCGTATGATTCAAAACAAAAGTTTAATATTGACATAAAAACAATAATACTTCAAGCATACTAACAAGGCAATTATGTCTTCTCAAAATAACATGGCCAAAGAAAGCTTATCCATGCAAAATCATATAGTCTGGCTATACTCCATCTTCATCACACAAAATATTCAAATCATGCACAACCCCGATGACAAGCCAAGCAATTGTTTCATACTTTTGATGTTCTCAAACTTTTTCAACTTTCATGCAATACATGAGCGTGAGCCATGGACATAGCACTATAGGTGGAATAGACGGTGGTTGTGGAAAGACAAAAAGAAGGAGATAGTCTCTCATCAACTAGGCATATCAATGGGCTATGGAGATGCCCATTAATAGATATCAATGTGAGTGTGTAGGGATTGCCATGCAACGGATGCACTAGAGTTATAAGTTTATGAAAGCTCAAAAAGAAACTAAGTGGGTGTGCATCCAACTCGCTTGCTCACGAAGACCTAGGGCAATTTGAGGAAGCCCATCATTGGAATATACAAGCCAAGTTCTATAATGAAAAATTCCCACTAGTATATGAAAGTGACAATATAGGAGACTCTCTTATCATGAAGATCATGGTGCTACTTTGAAGCACAAGTGTGGTAAAAGGATAGTAGCATTGCCCCTTCTCTCTTTTCTATCATTTATTTTTTATTTATTTATTTTTATTTGGGCCTTCTCTCATTTTTTTGGCCTCTTTTTTTTTCGTCCGGAGTCTCATCCCGACTTGTGGGGGAATCATGGTCTCCATCATCCTTTCCTCACATGGGACAATGCTATAATAATGAAGATCATCACACTTTTATTTACTTACAACTCAAGAATTACAACTCGATACTTAGAACAAAATATGAATCTATGTGAATGCCTCCGGCGGTGTACCGGGATGTGCAATGAATCAAGAGTGACACGTATGAAAGAATTATGAACGGTGGCTTTGCCACAAATACGATGTCAACTACATGATCATGCATAGCAATATGATAATGATGGAATGTGTCATAATAAACGGAACGGTGGAAAGTTGCATGGCAGTATATCTCGGAATGTCTATGAAAATGCCATAATAGGTAGGTATGGTGGCTGTTTTGAGGAAGGTATATGGTGGGTTTATGGTACCGGCGAAAGTTGCGCGGCACAAGAGAGGCTAGCAATGGTGGAAGGGTGAGAGTACGTATAATCCATGGACTCAACATTAGTCATAAAGAACTCATATACTTATTGCAAAAATCTATTAGTTATCAAAATGAAGTACTACGCGCATGCTCCTAGGGGGATAGATTGGTAGGAAAAGACCATCGCTCGTCCCCGACCGCCACTCATAAGGAAGACAATCAATAAATAAATCATGCTCCGACTTCATCACATAACGGTTCACCATACGTGCATGCTACGGGAATCACAAACTTTAACACAAGTATTTCTCAAATTCACAACTAGTCACTAGCATGACTCTAATATCACCATCTTCATATCTCAAAACAATCATAAGGAATCAAACTTCTCATAGTATTCAATGCACTTTATATGAAAGTTTTTATTATATCCCTCTTGGATGCCTATCATATTAGGACTAAATTTATAACCAAAGCAAATTACCATGATGTTTAGAGACTCTCAAAATAATATAAGTGAAGCATGAGAGTTCATCAATTTCTATAAAATAAAACCACCGCCGTGCTCTAAAAAGATATAAGTGAAGCACTAGAGTGATATTGCCTAGTTCAAAAGATATAAGTGAAGCACATAGAGTATTCTAATAAATCACGATTCATGTGTGTCTCTCTCAAAAGGTGTATACATCAAGGATGATTATGGCAAACTAAAAAGCAAAGACTCAAATCATACAAGACGCTCCAAGCAAAACACATATCATGTGGTGAATAAAAATATAGCCTCAAGTAAAGTTACCGATAGACGAAGGCGAAAGAGGGGATGCCTTCCGGGGCATCCCCAAGCTTAGGCTCTTGGTTATCCTTGAATATTACCTTGGGGTTCCTTGGGCATCCCCAAGCTTAGGCTCTTGCCACTCCTTATTCCATAGTCCATCAAATCCTTACCCAAAACTTGAAAACTTCACAACACAAAACTCAACAGAAAATCTATAAGCTCCGTTAGTATAAGAAAATAAATCACCAATTTTGGTACTGTTGTGAACTCATTATTTATTTATATTGGTGTAATATCTATCTGTATTCTAACTTTTCCATGGTTCATACCCCCCGATACTAGCCATAGATTCATCAAAATAAGCAAACAACACAAAGAAAACAGGATCTGTCAAAAACAGAACAATCTGCGAAGATCTGAATTGTTCTAATACTTATGTAACTCCAAAAATGCTGAAAAATTAGGACAACATAGGAAATTCTCATATAAATCTTGTGTACAAAATTCAGAGTTTTTCCATGCTCCAGTGAATTTAAACAATTCTGGGACTGGGCGCAAAATTTTCTGTTTTTCAGCAGGATCAAATCAACTTTCACCGTAAGCCATCCCAAAGGTCTTACTTGGCACAAACACTAATTAAAACACAAAACCACATCTAACCAGAGGCTGGATGAATTATTCAATGCAAAAAAGAACCTAAAAAGCAAAAACAAAAAAATAAAATTGGGTTGCCTCCCAACAAGCGCTAATGTTTAACGCCCTTAGCTAGGCATAAAACACGAATAGGTATAGGTATTGTCATCTTTGGTATGCAATCCATAAGTGGCTCTCATAATAGATTCATAAGGCAATTTAATTTTCTTTCTTGGAAAGTGTTCCATGCCTTTCCTTAACGGAAACTGAAATCTAAGGTTTCCTTCTTTCATATCAATAATTGCACCGATCGTTCTAAGGAAAAGTCTACCAAGAATAATAGGACATGTAGGATTGCAATCCATATCAAGAACAATGAAATCTACGGGCACATAATTCCTATTTGCAACAATAATAACATCATTAATTCTTCCCATAGGTTTCTTAATAGTGGAATCCGCAAGATGCAAATTTAAAGAACAATCATCAAATTCACGGAAACGTAACACATCCCATAAAGTTTTTGGAATCGTGGAAACACTAGCACCCAAATCACACAAAGCATGGCATTCATAATCTTTAATCTTAATCTTAATAGTAGG
This sequence comes from Thinopyrum elongatum, assembly GCA_011799875.1. Taxonomy (NCBI): domain Eukaryota; kingdom Viridiplantae; phylum Streptophyta; class Magnoliopsida; order Poales; family Poaceae; genus Thinopyrum; species Thinopyrum elongatum. Next base: position 84,280,083 of record CM022298.1, on the reverse strand, counting down.
TTCCCACTCATCATAGAGTTTTCTAGGGATAGAAACTTCTAATTCAAGCTTTTCTTCAAAAGATTGCATCATAGCATCAACGATATGTTTAGCAAAAGCTTTGTTTTGATTATAAGCATGAGGAGAATTCAACATGGATTGCAACAAAGAAATACAATCTATTAAAGAACAATTATCATAATAAAATTCCTTGAAATCCAAAAGAGTGTGTTCATTGCTCCTTAAAGTTTTGACCTCTCCAATCCCACTTTTATCAATTTTTGCATCTAGATCTAAAAACTCCGAATCATTGGGACGCCTTTTAACTAAAGTTGAGTCATCTCAAGTCCCATCTTTATCAAAATTTATATTGGAAAACAAAGATTCTATAGAGTCACATCAATTACTTTAAGATCTTCATCATTATTCTCACGGAAACTAGAAGAACACGCTTCTATAAACAAATCTTTTTTAGCACGCATCTTAGCGGTTCTTTCTTTGCACTCATCAATGGAAATTCTCATGGCCTTGAGAGACTCATTGATATCATGCTTGGGTGGAATAGATCTAAGTTTCAAAGAATCAACATCAAGGGAAATTCTATCCACGTTCCTAGCCAAATCATCAATCTTAAGCAATTTTTCTTCAATCAAAGCATTGAAATTCTTTTGCGAACTCATAAATTCTTTAACACTATTCTCAAAATCAGAGGGCATATTATTATAATTTCCATAAGAATTGTTGTAGGAATTGCCATAATTATTAGAGGAATTACTAGGAAATGGCCTAGGATTAAAATTACCTCTATACGCGTTATTACCAAAATTGTTCCTACCAACAAAATTCACATCCATAGATTCATTATTATTCTCAATCAAAGTAGACAAAGGCATATCATTAGGATCAATAGGAGCACTCTTGCTAGCAAATAATTTCATAAGCTCATCCATCTTTCCACTCAAAACATTAATCTCTTCAATTGCATGCACTTTTTTACTAGTGGAAGATCTTTCGGTATGCCATTGAGAATAATTAACCATAATATTATCTAGGAGTTTAGTAGCTTCTCCTAAAGTAATTTCGATAAAAGTACCTCCCGCGGCTAAATCTAAAAGATTTCTAGAAGCAAAATTCAATCCGGCATAAAAAATTTATATAATCATCCACATATTCAAACCATGAGTAGGGCAATTTCGTATCATCAATTTCATCCCCTCCCAAGATTGTGCAACATGTTCATGATCAAGTTGCTTAAAATTCATAATATCGTTCCTAAGGGAGATGATCTTAGCGGGAGGAAAATACTTGGAAATAAAAGCATCTTTACACTTATTCCATGAATTAATACTATTTTTAGGCAAAGATGGAAACCAAGTTTTAGCACGATCTCGAAGCGAGAACGGAAATAGCTTCAATTTAACAATATCATTATCCACATCTTTTTTCTTTTGCATATCACACAAATCAACAAAATTATTAAGATGGGATGCGGCATCTTCACTAGGAAGGCCAAAAAATTGATCTTTCATCACAAGATTCAGCAAAGCGGCATTAATTTCACAAGATTCCGCATTAGTAGCGGGAGCAATCGGAGTACTAATAAAATCATTATTATTGGTGTTGAAAAAATCACACAATTTGGTATTCTCTTGAGTCATCGTGACAAAGCAAGCAATCCAACATACGAGCATACAAAAAGCAAACAAAAAAGACGAACGGAGGAAGGGACGGAAGAAGGGAGATAGAAGGGCGAATAAAAAGGCAAATCTTTTCGAAAATCGTTTTAGAAGTGGGGGAGAGGAAAACGAGAGGCGAATGGCAAATAATGTAATGCGAGAGATGAGAGTTTATGATGGGTACTTGGTATGTCTTGACTTGGCGTAGATCTCCCCGGCAACGGCGCCAGAAATCCTTCCTGCTAACTCTGGAGCTTGCGTTGGTTTTTCCCTTGAAGAGGAAAGGGTGATGCAGTAAAGTAGAGTAAGTATTTCCCTCAGTTTGAGAACCAAAGTATCAATCCAGTAGGAGACAACGAACTAGTCACCAAATACCTGCACAAACAATCAAACAACTTGCACCCAACGCAATAAAGGGGTTGTCAATCCCTTCACGGTTATTTGCAAAAGTGAGATCTGATAGAGATGGATAAACGGTAAAGTAAATATTTTTGGTTTATATATCGGAAAGTAAAAGATTGCAAAGGAAGTAAATCGGAAACTAAAATTGTAGATCGGTAAGTTATATGATGGAAAATAGACCCGGCGGCCATAGGTTTCACTAGAGGCTTCTCTCAAGATAGAAAATATTACGGTGGGTGAACAAATTACTGCCGAGCAATTGATAGAAAAGCGCAAAGTTATGACGATATCTAAGGCAATGATCATGAATATAGGCATCACGTCCGTGTCAAGTAGATTGACTCCTGCCTGCATGCACTACTATTACTCCACACATCGACCGACTCCTGCCTGCATCTAGAGTATTAAGTTCATAAAGCAGAGTAACGCATTAAGTAAGATGACATGATGTAGCGGGATAAACTCAAGCAATATGATGAAAACCCCATCTTGTTATCCTCGATGGCAACAATACAATACGTGTCGGTTCCCCTTCTGTCACTGGGATCAAGCACCACAAGATTGAACCCAAAGCTAAGCACTTCTCCTATTGCAAGAAAAACCAATCTAGTTGGCCAAACCAAATCGATAGTTCGAAGAGACTTGCAAAGATATCAAATCATGCATATAAGAATTCAGAGAAGATTCAAATAATATTCATAGAGAAGCTGATCATAAATCCACAATTCATCGGATCTCGGCAAACACACCGCAAAAAGGTATTACATCGAGTAGATCTCCAAGAACATCGAGGAGAACATGGTCTTGAGAATCAAAGAGAGAGAAGAAGCCATCTAGCTACTAGCTATGGACCCGTAGGTCTGAAGTAAACTACTCATGCTTCCCAAGATGGGAGAGTTGTTGGTGATGATGATGACGATGATTTCCCCCTCCGGGAGGGAAGTTCCCCCGACGGAATCGCTCCGCCGGAGGGCAAAAGTGCTCCTGCCCAAGTTCCGCCTCGAGACGGCGGCGCTCCGTCCCGAAAGTCCTCTCCTTATTTTTTATAGGTCAAAATGACTTATCTACCGGAAGATGGGCACCGGAGGTGGGCCTGGGTGAGCACAACCCACCAGGGCGCGCCTGGGCTCCCCGGCGCGCCCAGGTGGATTGTGCCCACCTGGTGGGCCCCCTCTGATACTTATTGGCTCCAATATTCCTCAAATATTCCATAAAAAATGTCCGTAAAGTTTCAGCTTGTTTGGAGTTGTGCAGAATAGGTGGCCTGACGTAGCTTTTCCAGGTCCAGATTTCCAGCTGCCAGAATTCTCCCTCTTTGTGTGTACCTTGCATATTATGAGAGAAAAGGTGTAACACCCCCGGTGATTAGCAACAATAATCACTTTTGATAATGACATGTCAGCGAGATTAACAGTGCATAATCATCATTAGCATCATATTGCATTTCAACTCCTAAGTCAAATTCAATTTTAAATGAAAATGAAATATAAAAGTTGTCCAGCATAAAAACTAAAATGTTCAGCAAATAACAAATATTGCAGAGGCTAGTCTAAAATTGAAACTAATAAATAATAGAATAATTAGGTGGCACTAACATAATTAAAACAGTGAGGATTAATGCATATTATTTATTATAAAAATTGTGTGAACTCCAATTGTCTCCAAACTAATTTTTGGTAGTGCTAGGTAATACCTAGTATTTGTTGGAGCAATTGTTATGTTTTACAAAAACCATTAGGAGGCCTGACTATTTACTAAACTGAGAAAGGAGAATAAAGAAAAAGATAAAAGAAAAATGAAACAGAAAAGGGACCCCCCCTCCCCCCCCGGCCCAACTGGGCCCCAGCCCAGCCGGCCGGCCCAGCTCCCGGCCCACCCCGCGCCTACTTGGCCTCCCCCTGGAGACCCCCAAACCCTAACCCCCCACACCCACCGCACTTTCCCCCCCCCCCCTCCCCCCCCCTCTCCCGATCTCCTCCTGGATCGGGATCGAGCCGCGCGCTCGCCTCGCCCCGAATCGCCGTCGCCCTCACCGTTGGATGCCGCCGCCCGGGGCCCGCACTCCCTCGCCGGCCTGCCTCCTCCTCGGCGCGCCGTCTCCGTCCTCCTCCTCACGCACCGCTGCCCCGTCCCTGCGAACCCCGGTGAGGCCCGGCCCCGGCCTCTCCCCTCTCTCGCCTCGCTCGCCGCGCTCCGGCCGCGTCCGCGCCAGCCTTCGCTCGCCCGGGCCGTCGCCCTGCTTTGCCTCGCCCGTGTATCCCCGTGCGCGCGCCCACACGCCCGCGCTGCGTCTGCGCCGCGTCAGCCTCGCCTCGCCTCGCCCTCTGCTGCTCGCCTCCCGTGGCCCCCTCCCGCTCGCCCTTCCTCCGAGCCCTGCTGCTCTGCTTGCTGTCGCCGCCCGCCGCTGCTTGCCCGTCGCTGCTCGCCCGCAGCGACCGAGCCTGCGCCTCCGCCTCCCCGCGCCCGCGCATCGCCGCGCGAGCACGCGCTCGCCCTGCGCCGACCCGCTCCGCCCCCCCCCCCTCGGCTCGCCTCCGCGCGCCCTGCACCGCGCACGCGCCGTGCTGCGCCCGCTCGGGCCGCGCCCGCACCCGCGCCGTTCGCCCGCGAGGCCTCTGTGCCACTGACCGTGGGGCCGAGGCCCCCCCCCCTGAGACGCTGACGAACAGGCCCCGCCCGAAAAACGTTTAGTAAAAATAAATAAAAAATAAAAATAAAATAATTAAAATAATTAATTAATTAGTTAATTAATTAGTTAATTAATCATGATTAGGTTAATCTAATTAACTAATTAGTGTTAATTAAATAGTAATTAGTAATTAACTTAATTAATCGCTGCCATCAGCATGATGTCATGCTGATGTCATCATCAGCACTGTTTCGGATAATGTTGAATTAAATAATTAATTAAATTCCAGAAATTAATAAAAACTTTAGAAAATCATATTAAATAAACCGTAACTCCGATGAAAATATTTTATACATGAAACTTGCTCAGAACGACGATACGAACCCGAATACGTCCTCTGTATTCCCGTCAGACACCCGCAGCTATAAGAACGTTGAACTTTTAGACCGTTTTCAGTAAATGAATAGTGCCCAACTTTAATTAAATAAATCCAAATAAATTCCTAAATTAACTAAATCGTTTAGTTAGGCAGTAGAACACCCCGGCATATCATTTAGGCATGTCATACATATTGTTTGCATTATTGCCGTGAATTTATTGTTTCTCTCCCCCTCCTTCTCTCTCTCGATATAGCTCCTGAGAACCGACGGCGCTGCACAGATACGACTACTCTACCGACGAGCAGCCCGTTGACGACCTTCCCCTCTTGCCAGAGCAACCAGGCAAGCCCCCCCCCCCCCCTTGAGCATCCGATATCGCCCATTCTTTCTCCTGCTTGCATTAGATTTTGCTACTGTTAATGTATGCTCCTATTCTGATACATAGCCTCGTTGTAACCTGTTCATTGCTACCTTACCTGCCTATGATAAACTGTTTAGTATAGGTTGGTGATGAACCATCAGTGACCCCACCACCTTATCCTTGTTGCCCCTGCTTGATCATCGACGACTTGATCAATGTGATCGTCGACCAGAGACCGACACCTCACTTCACACCCCCTTAGTTGTACGACTCTGCGAAGTAACTATCGAGTGCCGAGGGTGATACCTCGTAACGCACTCCCGATGAATACTCTGCAGTGTAGCTGTTCGGTCGTGGTCATCGAGGGTGATTCCTCCTTCTCCACTTCCGATACGACTTTGTCGTGCAACCCTCAGTGTGAACCTCGAGGGTGATACCTCATACGTTCGCCCTGATGATTTCGTCGAGTGGAATCCGCCGAGGGTGATTCCTCGGGTTTCTCCCTTGATGTTATGACCACACGATTACTTGACCTCTGTTACAGGCGGGTTCACCCTGGTGGGTACCCGCTGGGGATCTATGATTTCGGGTGTGCCGGAAGGGCACTCGAGCGTGACATTGTGGCGGAGCATCAAAGACTCTGATTGTCTCCGCTTGATACTAATTGAGCCTATTGGATTTGGGTGTGTGATCTGAGTGGGTCGACGTGCCCTATACGCACTACCACCACGCGGGATAATGGTTATGGGACCCTCTGCGAAGTACGTTTCTCCGAAAGCTCGTCTGACGTCACGATTCACCGTGCGGGCTGATTGTCGGGATTGGGCTGGATACTTCACTGACGAGTTCAGTGTCGCGCCTGCACCCCGGCCAGTCTCGCAACGCGCAGGGTGCCCAGGGCGATGGCCCGAGACCTCTGGGTGCATAGGTTAGTCCGGCGTGCTGACCTCTCTGCCGAGCCTAGGTAGAGCGCTGCTTTGTGTTGATCTTCCGAGGACGGGCATTACCCAGCAAGTGTGTCCGGCCAGAGTTGATCGAGCGTGTTGGGTAACAGTAGTGCACCCCTGCAGGGATGAATCTTCTATCGATAGCCGGTCCTACGGTAAAGGACGCTCAGTTTGTGTATCCCGATCTACTACTTAAACTGGATACTTGTTACTTAATTGAAGCTTCGGGATCGCTTTCTCGCTTGGGAGTCGAGGAAGGATCTTTAAGCTGTACTTCAACATGTTTGCTAAATAAAATGCTATTCAACTCTCTTCTACTGCTGCAAGATGATGGCCTGGTGAAGATGTTTGAAGATGCTAGTCTTCGATAGGACTAGGCCTCCTCCCTATTCTGGCATTTCTGCAGCCCAGTCCACATATACAGCCTTTCTCCATTGATAATGTTGCATATGTAGTATAGATCCTTGATTGCTGAGTACCTCGGATGAGTACTCACGGTTGCTTTACTTTCTCTTTTCCCCATATACCCCACATTGATGATACAAACAGACGATGGAGTCCAGGAGCCAGATGCCACCACCGGAGCCTACTACCAGGAGGGTCCAGAGGGTACTTACTACTGGATTGAGCCAGATGACCAGGAGTAGGATCGGAGGCTCCCAGGCAGGAGGCCAACGCCTTTCGATCTAGTGTTGCCGTTTGTGCTAGCCTTCTTAAGGCAAAACTTGTCTAACTATGTCTGTACTCAGATGATATTTGTATGACTGACTTATGTATTCGGATCTTCGGATCCCTGGTCTGTAATATTGTGGACCTCCGTTTAAATTGTGTTAGAGTTGTGTTGTGATATCTTCCCGTGAGTCCCTGTGCTTGATCGTACACGTTTGCGTGTATGATTAGTGTACGATTGAGTCGGGGGCGCCACAAAAGGCATTAGAATTACTCCAAAAAGCATTATTATACATAAAAACATCATAAATAACAGTAGGAAAACATGATGCAAAATGGACGTATCAACTCCCCCAAGCTTAGACCTCGCTTGTCCTCAAGCGAAAACCAAAATCGAAAAACATGTCCACATGCTTAGAGAGAGAGGTGTCGATAAAAACAAAATACGGACATAGAAGCATCATGTAGATTATTATAACAGCAACAATTTTAAACATAAGACTTTTATCATATAACCTTTATCATAAACTTCCCATGAATAAGTGACAATTCATCACACAATTGAAGTATAAAGCATAAACTCTATTAGAAACCAACAAACTATGTTCTCAGTCAACTTTGCAACTACAATTCATCATCTTTTCAGGAAGGGTCACGTATCAGAGCCTTTAGGCAAGTCCACATACTCAACCATCATATAGTCTTCTATGATTGCTAACACTCACCGCATACACATGAAGAAAACGTTTCAACCGGACACATAGAAAGATGGGGCTTATAGTTTCGCCTCCCAACGTATTCACCTCAAGGGTGATGTCAACAATAATAACTCATGCCACCCATATTCAGATGGACATATGTGCCTAGATCTTACCTCACCACATGATGCTTGCCAAAGGAGAAAAATAAAAAGGAGTACAGAGAAGAAACTTTTGACTCTTGCATAAAAGTAAATACATAAAAGTAAAAGATAGTCCCTTCGCAGAGGGAAGTAGAGGTTGCCATGCGCTTATTTGTTTGTATGCTCAACCCCTTAGTGCTAAAGAAAGTCACGTTGTATTGCCCCTTGTGATGGCAACCTTTATTATGCAGTATGTTGCTTTCATTCTTCACCATCACAAGTTCGTACAACACTCAATTTTCTCTTACACTAAATGATCTCACACTTTTAGAAGCAAGTTTTATTGCCTTATTGCACCGATGACAACTTACTTGAGGGATCTTGCTCAATCCCTAGGTAGCTATGGTGGACTCTTGAAAATAAGATTTGGGTTTAAGGGTTTTTGGATGCACAAGTAGTATCTCTACTTAGTGCGGAATTTTTGGCTAGAAAAGATAGGGGCAAGCACCACATGTTGAAGGATCTATGACAATATAACTTCTATGTGAATATGAAACAAACATAAATCATTACATTGTCTTCCTTGTCCAACGTCAACAATTTTGGCATATAATATTTTGATGGGGGCTCACAATCACAAATGATTTCTAGGATAGTGTATTTATATGTGAATCTTCTCTTCCCTTATTAATTCCTTCATGAGTTGCATCATTGACCAATGCTATGTTTGTCACTCTCTAATAAAATTTTCTACTTATACTTTTCCTTATGTGGTGTATATATCTCAAACTCAAACTAAACTTTATTATCATAAGATTAGCATATGATCTTTTTAATTTATTTCCTTTCTTTTTATTGCAACATGAAAGTACAGAAAGCAAAAACTCAAACTAAACTTTATTATATATCTCGCACACGATTACAAGGATAGATCACTAAGCAAACTCTCGAAAAGAAAGGATCGAACTAAACTTTTATTCATCTAAAGCAAAAGATCGAACTAAATTAAATAAAGGCAAAGATAGTGGGGATGATACGATACCGGGGCACCTCCACCAAGCTTGGCGGAAGCCAAGGGGAGTGCCCATACCCGATACTCAATTTTCTTTTGGTGATGAAGAAGAGGGTGGTGGTGATGAAGTAGATGCGATCTTGTCCTCGGGTTTCCATGGTAGAGGTCCACCATCGTAAGAGGAGGAATGAGTCTCACGGGCCTGCAACTGGCAGCCAAACTCATACCTTTAAACCTCGCCTCATATTCAAAGACTTGGTTTTGAAGATCATAGATCTGGCTTTGGAGGAAGTTGATTTGCTCGTTGAGGGTGAAGACGATGTCCTTCATGGACTTGCCATCCACCTTGAGATCATGGGTAAGGTCTGTAATCATGAGGTGATTGGCATTGAGTCCACGCTCCACCATCCCCTTGCACCGAAAGACTTCCTGCTCCATAGCTTCAAGCCTGGCCTCCACGGTTCCCGTCCCCTTAGGTCCTTGCACATCGCGGATGTGCAGCACCCCCTCATGCATCTGGATGGCCTGAGGGTGCTGCACCACCTCCCGCAAATATGGGTTGATGACGTTCTTGAAGAACTTGTCCTTGGAGGAGCTTGAAGCGGCCATGGTAGATGGGATCTGATAGAAAAAAAAAAGCAAGGAAAAGAAAACAGAAGATTTCTCCGCGATACGGTGGTCAATAGGTTTGGGGGGTATATAAAGATTTTTTTATCTTGGGAAACAAGCAAACGGAAGAAAAACAGAGTTCGGAAGGTGCCCAGGTGGGCACAACCCACCTGGGCGCGCCCTGGTGTCTTGTGCCCACCAGGGTCACTTTCCCGGTAGTTTCTTATTTTCCTAATTTTCTAAATATTCCAAAACTGACAAAAAATATTTTTGCGGATTTTTCGGAGTCCGTTTACTTACCGTATCACGTACCTCCACCTTTTTCAAGATTCTGGAGTGTTCCGGAAGGACTCTTTTATGTGTTCTTCCGGTGTCAATGTTTGGATGATATTACTTTCAACATTAATGGGCGTACCTGAAATATAATGTTTTATTCGTTGCCCATTGACAACCTTCGGGTTAGTACCTTCGGCATTATTTATTTTGATAGCTCCAGACCGATAAACCTCCTCAATAACATAGGGTCCTTCCCATTTGGAGAGGAGTTTTCCTGCAAAGAACCTGAAACGAGAGTTGTACAAAAGAACATATTCTCCGACTTTGAACTCACGCTTTTGGATTCTTTTATCATGCCATCTTTTAACTTTTTATTTAAAAAAAATAGCATTTTCATAAGCTTGGGTTCTCCATTCATCTAATGAGCTAATATCAAATAACCTCTTTTCACCGGCAAGTTTGAAATCATAATTGAGTTCTTTGACTGCCCAATATGCTTTATGTTCTAACTCAAGAGGCAAATGACAAGCTTTCCCATAAACCATTTTATAAGGAGACATACACATAGGATTTTTATATGCTGTTCTATAAGCCCAAAGTGCATCATCTAATTTCTTAGACCAATTCTTCCGGGACCTATTGATAGTCTTTTGTAAAATTAATTTTATTTCTCTGTTGCTAAGTTCAACTTGACCACTAGACTGAGGATGATAAGGTGATGCAATTCTATGGTTAACATCATACTTGGCAAGCATTTTGCGGAAAGAACCATGAATGAAGTGTGAACCACCATCAGTCATTAACTATCTAGGGACTCCAAACCTTGAGAAAATAACTTCCTTAAGCATTTTAATAGAGGTGTTGTGATCAGCACTACTGGTTGGAATAGCTTCTACCCATTTAGTGACATAATCAATAGCAACCAAAATATGTGTATACCCATTAGAGGAAGGAAAATGTCCCATGTAATCAAATCCCCAAACATCAAATGGTTCAACAGCAAGTGAATAATTCATAGGCATTTCTTGACGCTTACCGATATTACCTATTCTTTGACATTCATCACAAGATAAGACGAACTTACGAGCATCCTTGAAGAGAGTAAGCCAATAAAATCCAGATTGCAATACCTTGTGAGCAGTTCTGCCTCCAGCATGATGCCCTCCATAAGCTTCGGAGTGACATTTCCATAGGATTTGTCCCTGTTCATGCTCAAGTACACAACGTCTAATAATACCATCTACTCCTTCTTTATAAAGATGTGGGTCATCCCAAAAGTAATGTCTTAAGTCATAGAAGATTTTTTTTCTTTTGTTCGTAAGTAAAGCTAGGTGGTAAATATTTAGCAACAATGTAATTAGCATAATCAGCATACCAAGGAGTATTGTTAGAAACATTTATTGCAGCTAACTGCTCATCAGGGAAGCTATCATCAATAGGTAGTGGGTCATCAAGCACATTTTCAAGCCTAGACAAGTTATCAGCTACTGGGTTCTCAGCTCCTTTCCTATCAGTAATATGTAAATCAAATTCTTGTAGCAAGAGAACCCATCAAATAAGTCTAGGTTTAGCATCTTTCTTTTCCATAAGATATTTAATAGCAGCATGGTCGGTGTGAACGATAACTTTAGAGTCAACAATGTAAGATCTAAATTTATCACTAGCAAACACCATTGCTAGAAATTCTTTTTCAGTAGCTGCATAATTCCGTTGTGCACTGTCTAGAGTTTTACTAGCATACTGAATAACATTCAGTTTCTTATCAACTCTTTGTCCTAGAACAGCACCAACAGCATAATCACTAGTATCACACATAATTTCAAAAGGCAAGTTCCAATTAGGTGGTTGAACAATAGGTGTAGAAATTAAGACTTTCTTGAGTGTTTCGAAGGCTTCTAAACAATGATCATCAAAAACGAAAGGAACATCCTTTTGCAAAAGATTTGTAAGAGGCCTAGAAATTTTATAAAAGTCTTTGATAAATCTCCTATAGAAACCAGCATGACCTAGGAAACTACGAATACCTTTGATATCTTTAGGACATGGCATTTTCTCAATTGCATCAACCTTAGCTTTGTCCACTTCAATACCTCTTTCAGAAATTTTATGGCCCAAAACAATACCTTCATTAACCATAAAGTGGTACTTCTCCCAATTCAAGACAAGACTTGTTTGCTCACATCTCTGGAAAACTCGATCAAGATTGCTTAAACAATCATCAAAAGACTTCCCATAAACAGAGAAGTCATCCATGAAAACCTCAACAATCTTTTCACAAAAGTCAGAGAATATAGCAGTCATACATCTTTGAAAGGTAGCAGGTGCATTGCATAAACCGAAAGGCATACGTCTATAAGCATAAGTTCCAAAGGGACAAGTGAAAGTGGTCTTTTCTTGATCAGGTTGAGAAACAGGTATTTGTGAAAAACCAGAATATCCATCAAGAAAGAAAAAGTGTGTGTGCTTAGATAATCTTTCTAGCATTTGATCAATAAAAGGCAGAGGGTAATGATCTTCTCTAGTATCTTTGTTTAATTTTCTAAAATCAATTACCATTCTATAGCCTGTAACAATTCTTTATGGAATAAGTTCATTCTTAACATTAGGAACAACAGTAATACCACCTTTCTTAGGAACACAATGAACAGGACTTACCCATCTACTATCAGCTATATAGGATAGATTATACCTGCTTCCAGAAATTTTAATATCTCCATTCTTACCACTTCTTTCATCTTCGGATTTAACCGACGTTGGTGATCAACAACGGGTTTAGCATCAGGTTCCATATTAATCTTGTGCTGACATAGAGTGGGACTAATGCCCTTTAAATTATCAAGAGTATATCCAATAGCAGCTCGGTGCTTCCTTAGAACTTTCAATAATCTTTCTTCTTCATGTTCTGAAAGGTTAGCACTAATAATAACAGGATATATCTTCTTTTCATCAAGATAAGCATATTTCAAAGTGTCTGGCAATTGTTGTAATTCAAACACAGGATCACCTTTAGGTGGAGGAGGACCTCCTAGAGTTTCAATAGGCAAATTGTGTTTAAGTAGAGGACGTTGTTCAAAGAAAATCTCATCTATTTCATTTCTTTCATGCATATGTAAATCATTTTCATGGTCTAGCAAATATTGTTCTAAAGGATCAGTAGGAGGCACAGCAATAGAAGAAAGACCAATTATTTCATCCTTACTAGGCAATTCTTTTTCATGAAGCTTTCTACTAAACTTGGAAAAATTAAACTCATGAGACTCATCACCAAAACTGACACTGACAGTTTGTTTCTTATAGTCTATTTGAGCATTAACGGTGTTCAAAAAAGGTCTACCAAAGATAATGGGACAGAAGTCATCTTGCGGGGAACCAAGAACAAGAAAATCAGTAGGGTATTTTATTTTCCCACACAAGACTTCAGCATCTCTAACAATCCCAATTGGTGAAATAGTATCTCTATTAGCAAGTTTAATAGTAACATATATGTCTTCTATCTCTGCGGGTGCTATGTCATTCATAATTTCTTTATATAATGTGTAAGGAATAGCACTTACGCTAGCACCTATGTCGCGTAAACCATGATAACAGTGATCTCCTATTTTAACTGAGACAACGGGTCTATGATTATCTGTTTTATCGGGTTTGACAATTCTAGTAGCTTCATTACAGATGTAAATAACATGCCAATCTATATCTTCTTCCAAGAGATCTTTAACCATAGCAACACTAGGCTCTACTTTAATTTGTTCATCAGGTTTAGGTGTTCTGATATAACTTTTGTTGACCACAGTCGATACTTTAGCATGTTCCTTTATCCTAACAGGGAAAGGTGGTTTCTCAATATAAGCAGTAGGAACAACTGGATCAACATTATAAAGTATAGTTTCCTCTTTGACTGATACCGGTTCTTTAATTTCTTCTTTAATAGGTGGGTGTTATTTAAACCACTTCTCTTTAGAGAGATCAACAAGAGTAGCAAATGATTCACAAAAGGAGGCTACTATCTCAGAGTCAAGTCCATATTTAGTGCTAAACTTTTGAAAAGCATCGGTATTCATAAAAGATTTAACACAATCATACTTAAGCTTAATACCTGACTCTTTACCTTCGTCGAGTTCCCAATCTTTAGAGTTGCGTTTAATTCTTTCCAAAAGATCCCACCAACATTTAATAGTCTTCTCCATAAAAGAACCAGCATAAGAAGTATCAAGCATGGATTGATCATTATGAGAAAGCCGAGCATAAAAATTCTGGATAATAATTTCTCTTGAGAGCTCATGATTGGGGCATGAATATAACATTGATCTAAGCCTCCCCCAAGCTAGAGCGATACTTTCTCCTTCAAGAGGCCAAAAATTATATATGTAATTCCGATCACGATGAACTAGATGCATAGGATAATTTTTTTGGTGAAACTCCAATTTCAATCGATTCCAATTCCAAGCTCCAATATCATCGCATAACCTATACCATGCTAATGCTTTTCCCTTCAAAGATAAAGGGAAAACCTTCTTCTTAACTTCATCTTCGGGTAAACCTGCAAGCTTAAACAATCCACAAATTTGTTCCACATATATCAAGTGCATATCACGATGTTCGGTTACATCTCCTGCATAAGGATTAGCTAGCAATTGTTCTATCATACCCGAAGGAATTTCATCACCAATATTTTCAGTTGGTGCAGCAGGTTGAGGGGTGACTAATTGTGGTTCCGGTCGAGGTGAAGATAACCCGAACAAACCCCTCAAAGGATTGTTTTCCATAGTAACAAGTGATAATAAATTTCAGCACACTATATAAAGGTTTCCTTACCAAATTCCACTTACCAAAGGCGCTTCACTCCCCGGCAACGGTGCCAGAAAATAGCCTTGATGACCCACAAGTATAGGGGATCAATTGTAGCTCTTTTTGATAAGTAAGAGTGTCGAACCCAACGAGGAGCAGAAGGAAATGACAAATGGTTTTCAGCAAGGTAATGCCTGCAAGTGCTGAAATTGTAAGTAACAGAGTAGTTTGATAGCAAGGTAATTTGTAACGAGCAAGTAAGGATAATAGTAAAAAAAAGTGCAGCAAGGTAGCCCAATCCTTTTGAGGCAAAGGACAGGCTAAAACGGTCTCTTATAGTAAGCAAAGCGTTCTTGAGGGTACACGGGAATTTCATCTAGTCACTTTCACCATGTTGATTCGATTTGTGTTCGCTACTTTGATAATTTGATATGTGGGTGGACCGGTGCTTAGGTGCTGTTCTTACTTGAACAAACCTCCTACTTATGATTAACCCCCTCGCACGCGTCCGCAACTACAAGAAAAGTATTAAGAATAAATTCTAAACATAGCATTAAACTTTTGGATCCAATCGTTCCCTTACGGAATAGCGCATAAACTAGGGTTTAAGCTTCTGTCACTCTCGCAACCCATCATCTAATAACTACTCCACAATGCATTCCCTTAGGCCCAAATATGGTGAAGTGTCATGTAGTCGACGTTCACATGACACCACTAAGGGAATCACAACATACATACTATCAAAATATCGAACACATATAAAGTTCACATGATTACTTGCAACATGATTTCTCCCGTGACCTCAAGAACAAAAGTAACTACTCACAAATGATAATCATGCTCAAGATCAGAGGGGTATTAAATAGCATATTGGATCTGAACATATAATCTTCCACCAAATAAACCATATAGTAATCAACTACAAGATGTAATCAACACTACTAGTCACCCACAAGCACCAATCTATAGTTCCGGTACGAAGATTGAACACAAGAGATGAACTAGGGTTTGAGATGAGATGGTGCTGTTGAAGATGTTGATGGAGATTGCTCTCCCCAAGATGGGAGAGTTATTGGTGATGATTGATACGTCTCCAACGTATCTACTTTTCCTAACGCTTTTCCTCTTGTTTTGGACTCTAATTTGCATGATTTGAATGGAACTAACCCCGGACTGATGCTGTTTTCAGCAAAACTACCATGGTGTTGTTTTTGTGCAGAAATAAAAGTTCTCAGAATGGAACGAAACTTTGCGAGGATTTTTTATACAAAATAAGAGAATTTCCGGAGCCAAGAGCCACCTGAGGGGGGCACCTGGGTGGGAACAACCCACCAGGGCGCGCCTGCCCCCCCCCCCCCCCCAGGCGCGCCCAGGTGGGTTGTCTCCACCTGGTGGCCCCGCTGACCCTAAAACCGATTCTATAAAATCCTATATTTCCAGAAAAAAAATCAAGGATAAATAATTATCGCGTTTCACGAGACGGAGCCGCCGCCACCTCCTGTTCTTCATCGGGAGGCCAGATCTGGAGTCCGTTTGGGGCTCCGGAGAGGGGGATCTTCATTCTTCGTCATCATCAACCCTTCTCCATCGCCAATTCCATGATGCTCCCCACCGGGAGTGAGTAATTCCTTCATAGGCTCACTGGTCGGTGAGGAGTTGGATGAGATTCATCATGTAATCAAGTTAGTTTTGTTAGGGCTTGATCCCTAGTATCCATTATGTTCTGAGATTGATGTTGCTATGACTTTGCCATGCTTAATGCTTGTCACTTTGGGCCCGGGTGCCATGATTTCAGATCTGAACCATTTATGTTATCACCATTATATCTATGTTCTAGATCCAATCTTGCAAGTTATAGTCACCTACTACGTGTTATGATCCGGCAACCCCGGAGTGACAATAGTCGGGACCACTCCCGGTGATGACCGTAGTTTGAGGAGTTCATGTATTCACCGTGTGTTAATGTTTTGTTCCGGTTCTCTATTAAAAGGAGGCCTTAATATCCCTTAGTTTCCAATATGGACCCCGCTGCCATGGGAGGGTAGGACAAAAGATGTCATGCAAGTTCTTTCCATAAGCACGTATGACTATTTACGGAATACATGCCTACATTATATTTATGAACTGGAGCTAGTGCCATATCGCCCTAGGTTATGACTGTCACATGATGAATATCATCCAACAAATTACCGATCCAATGCCTACGATTCTCCTACATATTGATCCTGCTAAGTTACTACTGCTATTACTGTTGCACTTGCTACAAAATCACTGCTATTACTGTTATCATTACTATTATTACCGCTACTATTATCAAAACTATCATACTACTTTGCTACTGATTACTTGCTGCAGATAATTAATCTCCAGGTGTGGTTGAATTGGCAACTCAGCTGCTAATACTTGCAAATATTCTTTGGCTCCCCTTGTGTCGAATCTATAAATTTGGGTTGAATACTCTACCCTCGAAAACTGTTGCGATCCCCTATACTTGTGGGTTAACAAGACCTTTTTCTAGCGCCGTTGCTGGGGAGCATAGCTATATTTTTTGAGTCACTTGGGATTATTATCAATTATTCACTATGAAGAATCTGAAGGATGCTAAGACTAAGATTTTTCCCTCTAAGACGAGGGGAGGTAAGGAACTACCATCCAGCTCCGCTTTAGATTCACCTTCTGTTATAAGTAAACTTGCAACACCACCACATACTATTAATTCTGATATGTCGCAAGTTATTGATGATGCTACTTCTGCTATGAATGCTTATGATGATGCTAGTACCTTTCTTGATGATGATGTGCCTCTAGGTGAATTTCTTGATGAACAAATTGCTAGAGTAAGACAACATGATATTGTTGAATCTGATGATGAGCTTGAAACTGGAAATCTTGAAACACCTGCTAGAACTAGCCTTCCTAGATATGAATTGCTTAAGGTACCGGAAGGTTATGTTATGAATGAGGAGACAACTAGAGATATTCTTGCTTGTAAGGATAGAGATGATCTAGAGAAATTATTATGCAAGTATAAAGAAAAATCTCTGAATGCTAGAATGCAATATGATCCTAAGTTTGCTACCTCACATATCTTTATTGATGATAAGGATTATGAATTCTCTGTTGACCCAGAGTTAATTACTTTGGTTGAATCTGATCCTTTCCATGGTTATGAAACTGAAACTGTTGTGGCACATCTTACTAAGTTGAATGACATAGCCACCCTTTTTACTCATGATGAGAAAACTCGCTATTACTATATTCTCAAATTATTTCCGTTCTCATTAAAGGGTGATGCTAAAGCTTGGTACAATACTCTTGCTCCTGGTTGTGTGCATAGTCCCCAGGATATGATTTATTACTTCTCTGAAAAATATTTTCCTGCTCATAAGAAACAAGCTGCCTTACAAGAAATATTTAACTTTGTGCAAATTGAAGAAGAGAGTCTCCCACAAGCTTGGGGGAGGCTTTGCCAGTTACTTAATGCTTTGCCTGATCATCCTCTTAAGAAAAATGAAATACTTGATATCTTCTATAATGGACTAACTGATGCTTCTAGGGACTTCCTAGATAGTTGTGCTGGTTGTGTTTTCAGGGAACGAACTATTGGACAAGCTGAAGAATTATTGAATAACATATTGAAAAACTATGATGATTGGACCCTTCCTGAACCACCACCTAAACCCACTCTGAAGAAGAGGGGTATTTTATATCTCAGTCCCGAAGATATGCAAGAGGCAAAGAAATCTATGAAGGAAAAAGGTATTAAAGCTGAGGATGTCAAAATTTTACCTCCTATTGAAGAAATACATGGGCTTGATACACCACCACCACCTGCGGTGGTAGAGGTAAATTCTCTAATGAAATTCAGTGATAATGATACTCCTCACAATATGCACCCTAGCCAATGCCTTTACGAGTTTGAAAACTACATTAGAAAACAAGATCACTTCAATGCAAATGTTATGAAACAATTAAAATATAATTCTGACATGATTGCTCGCTTGAGTGACTTGTTATTTAGAATCTCAAATGATGTTAGAGGTGTAGGGAAGCATGCTTCTATGGTTCAAACCCAGTTAGAACAAGTTGCTAAATCTCAAAGAGAATTTCTTGATGAAATGAATAACAACATACATGACTTTGCTGTTAGAGTTGCAACTAGAGGGGGTAAAATGACTCAGGAACCACTTAATCCTGAGGGACACCCAAAAAGAATTGAACAGGATTCGCAAAGGAACAACACCACTGCACCTGGTCCTTCTAAAAAGAAAAAGAAGAAGAAAAATGATAGGACTTTGCATGCCTCTAGTGAACCTGAAGTAGAAAAACCTCCGGATAATGATAATGAAGTTTCTATTTCTGATGCTGAAACTCAATCTGGTAATGAACATTCATGTAGTGATAATGAAAAAGATAATGATGAGGTTCAAGAAGAAACTCAAACAAATAATAAAGAACCGGACAATGATGTTGAGATAGAACCAGCAATTGATCTTGATAACCCACAACCTAAGAATAAAAGATATGATAAAAGAGACTTTGTTGCTAGAAAACACGGTAAAGAAAGGGAATCGTGGGTTCAAAAACCTATGCCCTTTCCACCTAAGTCAACTAAAAAGAAAGATGATGAAGAATTTGAACGCTTTGCTGAAATGCTGAGGCCAGTCTTTTTGCGTACTCGCTTGACTGATATCTTGAAAATGCCTCCTTATGCAAAGTACATGAAGGATATCATCACTAATTAGAGAAAAATACCGGAAGCTGAAATCTCCACCATGCTTGCTAATTACACTTTTAAGGATGGAGTACCTAAAAAACTTGGAGATCCGGGAATACCAACTATACCTTGCTCCATCAAAAGAAATTATGTGAAAACTGCTTTATGTGATTTAGGAGCTGGTGTTAGTGTTATGCCTTTCTCTTTATATAAAAGACTTGATTTGAATAAACTCACACCTACTGAAATATCTTTGCAAATGGCTGACAAATCAACTGCCATACCTATCGGTATTTGTGAGGATGTGCCCGTTGTTGTTGCTAATGTTACTATTTTGACTGACTTTGTTATACTTGAGATGCCCGAGGACGACAACATGTCGATTATCCTTGGTAGACCCTTCTTGAATACTGCAGGGGCTGTTATTGATTGCAATAAAAGCAAGGTCACTTTTCATATCAATGGTAATGAGCATACGGTGCACTTTCCGAAGAAACAATTCCAAGTGAATGGTATTAATGTTATTGAAAAATCTCCGACAATCACTATTGGAAGTTTTCAACTACCTCTACCTACTACCAAAAAGAAATATGAAATGCTTATTGTTGGGGACATTCATATCCCCGTTGAGGTAACTTAGTGATTTACGAAAGTTCTTCGGTTTCATGCTAATTGAAAGTGGTTGTTAATAAGACTTGATCAACCTTATTAATGGATCATTTTTTAGAGGCATGAGGTTGATAAATTTAGTGAGCACTACCTTCTGTCCCTGCCTTTTATTTTCTGTTCCTTTTAGTTAAATAAAATAAAATGCCAAGTTTTGTCTGTTTTCTGAATTTCCCTTGGAATAAAAAAATGACCCAAAAATAAAAGTTCTCAGAATGCTCTGAAAATTTAATACGATTTTTTTTCTGAATATTTAAGAATTTATGGTGCAAATAATATCAGAGGGAGGTGCACCAGGTGGGCACAACCCACCTGGGCACGCCAGGACCCCCAGGCGCGCCCTGGTGGGTTGTGGTCCCCACGTGGGCCCCCTCACTTATCTCTTCATCCCACATCTTCACTTACCTCCAGAAAAAAATCTCCATTGCTCTCTTTTTCGTGTTCTTGCTCTCAAACCCGTGGATTTCGATCTCTTTGCTCGAAGCTCCGTTTCCAAAACTGTTTCGGGGGATTGTTGCTTGATATGTGACTCCTCCGTATGTCCAATTAGTTTTTGCTTTAGTTGTTTATATTTTGAATAATTAGCTACTCTTGGTGATGCTGTAGATGAGCTTGCATGTTGAATTCTTAGAATTCTAAGTAGTTTGAATGCTTGCTATGGCCTCTATGCTTCCCTATGAGTAGTTGCTACCAATCTTGTGAAGTTTTGTTAACAGATTTTTGTGACCCAAACATTTTCAGAAAATTGTACGCGAATAATATGAACCTATTTGGAAGGAGTTCTTTGAGGAGGAGATCCTCGGAGGCATCTTCTAGTAGCAGCTCCGCTCGACGGTCTTATGTTGAACCGAGTGAAAGTTCCATACGAGATGCCGCAACCAAAACATGCTTATGGCCATGCGATGATTATATGGTGAGTGTGGGCATTAAGGAGGAATTTGAGCAATATGTTCACAATGCCGATCTCAGTCCCTACATTTCAGATAAGTGCAACCAACATGGAATTTGAGCAATATGTTCACAATGCCGATCTCAGTCCCTACATTTCAGATAAGTGCAACCAACATCTCACTCTCACTGAATCATTTGTCAAAGGATTTAAATTCCATCCCCGTGAGTCTAGGGTGTCATTTAAATTGTATGAAAATCCATTTACCATATCTTTAGAGAGATTTGCTCACCACTGCAAAATCCCATTCTGGGATTCGCTCGATGACCCGCCAAGGTCTGAGTTTGAGATATTCTTGACTAGTCTTTGCTATGGTGAAACTAGGGGAGTGACGCAAGGTAGAATAAAGAGCATTCATTTTCCTGCAATCCAGTACTTTGCATTATTTAACGGAAAATACATTGTAGGCAAACAAGATTGTAGTACACTTTGTGCTCCAGACTTGAGCCTCGTACACACGGCTCTCACCGGTGACAGAAGTTATAACCTTGGAGCGATTGTTGCACGTAGGTTGCAACACAACGCTGGTAGTGGATAATTTTATGGTGGAATTTATGCCACACGCTTAGCAAGAGAGCTGGGTGTTTTACCTTTGCCCTATGATCCTATTTTACCCACGCAGTACCTAGACTTTGATGCTATGAAACGTCATAAGATCCTTAGAGGTGAACCCCATAATTTCACTTATAAATTGCTGTTTAATAAGGACTCCGTGGTGGACACATATTTGCCTGCACCTGCTCTCTTTAATGTTCACAACAAGGGAAGATATTTTGTTCTTGAGAGTGAGGCCCGAGCCCATAACGCAGCGGTTGTGGCCGCACGGCAGGCTGAGGCATCCGCACCGAGAGCCTCCGTGAGCTACCACTCTGACCATTACGCAGGCTACTGACTGATTACCAAGTTAGGCCAAAAGCCTAAGCTTGGGGGAGTACGTATTTCCACCGACTTTACATTCATGGCCACACATTTCAATTGTCGGTGTTCACACTTTTTCATTGTATTATCCATGTTAGAATTATTTTCTCGCTTTCTTCTTGTGTGTTTGAAAAACTTTAAGAAAATCCAAAAATATATTTCTTGCTTCTTTTTGATTTTTTTTCCTAGTTTAAATTGTTGTAGTACTAAAAAGAAAACTCAAAAAGATTTCCTTGTTCTTCTTTTGCTTGTTGGGAGCTTTCCCGTGTAAATAGTTTTCTCGTTTTTGTTTTTCCCTTTTTATTTGCTTTCCTTCGGAAAACCAAAAAACTCCAAAAAATATTTCAGTGTGTTTCTCTGAATTTCTTTTTCTTTTCTTTCAAGTCGTACCGAGGAGAGGACCACGATGAAAATGTTGAGTGGCTCTCATATGCATTATTATTAATATAACAAAGAGCACAATTTACCTTGTCTTCTCCTTTTGAATAAAAATGTTTGCAGATTCCAGCTTAGTCCACGGCACTCTTGCATTATTATTATTTTCAAATTGTTCGGTCATGCAAGTGAAAGGCAATAATGACAATATTCGATGAACTGGCCGTGGCAGAGAGAAATGGGTATGAACTCGACTTGTTCTGTTTTTGCAAATATGTTTAACCTAGTATCCATGATTCAGCCTATTATGATCAAACATGTTTGCAATGACAATTAGAGATTATAGTTTCTCATGCCATGCATAAGTAGCTAGGAGTGGATAATGATTTATCTTAGATGCCAACATTGCGTTAAAATGATTGCGATGTAGTATGACGATATGGTATCCTCCTCTGAATGTTCGAGTGGCTTGACTTGGCACATGTTCATGCATGTAGTTGAATCAAAACCAACATAGCCTTGATGATATTTATGTTCATGGTGTTCATATCCTACTCATGCTAGTGTCCAATGTTACTTATGCATAATGCATGTTCATGACCGTTGTTGCTCTCTAGCTGGCCGCTTCTCAACCTATTTGCTAGCCTTCGCCTGTACTAAGTGGGAATTCTGCTTGTACATCAAAAAAACCTTGAACCCAAGTTATTCCAGATGAGTCCACCATACCTACCTATATGCGGTATTACCCTGCCGTCCTAAGTAAATTTGCATGTGCCACCTCTAAAAACTTCAAATAAATATCCTTTTTGTGTGCCTGGATCGTTCATGGAATGACAGGAGGTAGTCGGTATCTTCCATGCTAAGCGGGTTATTCTCAGGTCGAGTGTTTATTCACTCGCCATCGCACGAGAAAAGGGCGGTAATAGGGATGCCCAGTCCCAAACTGCAAAAAGAATTGATCTCTCAAATAATCAAACAAAAACTCCCAATGGAGTAAATCTTTATTTTTATCGCTTGGGAACCGCCACTAATGTGTTTAGCATGGAAGATATTGATAACTGATAGTCATGAAGTAAATGAGAAGGGTGCATGTCTCAAAATATCATTTACCTCTATTTTAAAAACTTGAGCTCTGGCACCTCTGCAAATCACTGCTTCCCTCTGCAAAGGGACTATCTATTTACTTTTATGTTGTGTCATCACCTTCTAAAATAAGCGCCAGAACCTGAGAGCACTGCTGTCATGCTGATGCATTGTGTGTAGCTAATGTTGGGTACATCATGACTGGATATTTTCTACCATGAATTACAATGTTTAGTCGCTGCTTGAACTTTGGAGGTGCTCTGCATTTATGTTTTGCGGTCTCAGAAAGGGCTAGCGAGATACCACTATTGTCATATTATATCATGGTTGTTTTGATAACGTGTTGCTATTTGAGATATCTTATTATTGCTCGCTAGCTGATTATGTCATTGATATGAGTTAATATAATTTTTAAGAGTTATTGTCGACATAGTTAGTTATAATATTGACTGAAAACCTGGGTGCTGTTTAAGCTTATTTATGCAAACAAGAGCAAAAGAGTTCGTAAAAGTTTTTCTTTTTCACTTTCAGTTTATCAACTGAATTGCTTGAGGACAAGCAAAGGTTTAAGCTTGGGGGAGTTGATACGTCTCTAACGTATCTACTTTTCCTAACGCTTTTCCTCTTGTTTTGGACTCTAATTTGCATGATTTGAATGGAACTAACCCCGGACTGACGATGTTTTCAGCAGAACTACCATGGTGTTGTTTTTGTGCGGAAATAAAAGTCCTCGGAATGGAACGAAACTTTGCGAGGATTTTTTATACAAAATAAGAGAATTTCCGGAGCCAAGAGCCACCTGAGGGGCGCACCTGGGTGGGCACAACCCACTAGGGCGCGCCTGCCCCCCCCCCCCCCCCCCCCCCGCGCCCAGGTGGGTTGTCCCCACCTGGTGGCCCCGCTGACCCTAAAACCGATTCTATAAAATCCTATATTTCCAGAAAAAAATCAAGGAGAAAGAATTATCGTGTTTCACGAGACGGAGCCGCCGCCACCTCCTGTTCTTCATCGGGAGGCCAGATCTGGAGTCCATTTGGGGCTCCGGAGAGGGGGGTCTTCGTTCTTCGTCATCATCAACCCCCCTTCTCCATCGCCAATTCCATGATGCTCCCCACCAGGAGTGAGTAATTCCTTCGTAGGCTCGCTAGTCGGTGAGGAGTTGGATGAGATTCATCATGTAATCGAGTTAGTTTTGTTAGGGCTTGATCCCTAGTATCCATTATGTTCTGAGATTGATGTTGCTATGACTTTGCCATGCTTAATGCTTGTCACTTTGGGCCCGGGTGCCATGATTTCAGATCTGAACCGTTTATGTTATCACCATTATATCTATGTTCTAGATCTGATCTTGCAAGTTATAGTCACCTACTACGTGTTATGATCCGGCAACCCCGGAGTGGCAATAGTCGAGACCACTCCCGGTGATGACCGTAGTTTGAGGAGTTCATGTATTCACCATGTGTTAATGCTTTGTTCCGGTTCTCTATTAAAAGGAGGCCTTAATATCCCTTAGTTTCCAATATGGACCCCGCTGCCATGGGAGGGTAGTACAAAAGATGTCATGCAAGTTCTTTCCATAAGCACGTATGACTATTTACGGAATACATGCCTACATTATATTTATGAACTGGAGCTAGTGTCGTATCGCCCTAGGTTATGACTGTCACATGATGAATATCATCCAACAAATTACCGATCCAATGCCTGTGATTCTCCTACATATTGATCTTGTTAAGTTACTACTGCTGTTACTGTTGCACTTGCTACAAAATCACTGCTATTACTGTTATCGTTACTATTGCTGCCGCTACTATTATCAAAACTATCATACTACTTTGCTACTGATCACTTGCTGCAGATAATTAATCTCCAGGTGTGGTTGAATTGACAACTCAGCTGCTAATACTTGCAAATATTCTTTGGCTCCCCTTATGTCGAATCTATAAATTTGGGTTGAATACTCTACCCTCGAAAACTGTTACGATCCCCTATACTTGTGGGTTATCAATGATGATGACGATGATTTCCCCCTCCGGGAGGGAAGTTCCCCCGGCGGAATCGCTCCGCCGGAGGGCAAAAGTGCTCCTGCCCAAGTTCCGCCTCGAGATGACGGCGCTCCATCCTGAAAGTCCTCTCCTTATTTTTTCTAGGTCAAAATGACTTATATACCAGAAGATGGGCATCGGAGGTGGGCCTGGGTGAGCACAACCCACCAGGGCGCGCCTGGGCTCCCTGGCGCACCCTGGTGGGTTGTGCCCACCTGGTGGGCCCCCTCTGGTACTTATTGGCTCCAATATTCCTCAAATATTCCATAAAAAATCTCCGTAAAGTTTCAGCTTGTTTGGAGTTGTGCAGAATAGGTGGCCTGACGTAGCTTTTCCAGGTCCAGATTTCCAACTGCCGGAATTCTCCCTCTTTGTGTGTACCTTGCATATTATGAGAGAAAAGGCATTAGAATTACTCCAAAAAGCATTATTATGCAAAAAAATATATTAAATAACAGTAGGAAAACATGATGCAAAATGGATGTATCACATATCACACAAATCAACGAAATTATTAAGATGGGATGCGGCATCTTCACTAGGAAGGCCGGAAAATTGATCTTTCATAACAAGATTCAGCAAAGCGGCATTAATTTCACAAGATTCCGCATTAGTAGCGGGAGTAATCGGAGTACTAATAAAATCATTATTATTGGTGTTGGAAAAATCACACAATTTGGTATTCTCTTGAGTCATCGTGACAAAGCAAGCAATGCAACACACGAGCACACAAAAAGCAAACGAAAAAGACGAACGGAGGAAGGGACGGAAGAAGGGAGATAGAAGGGCGAATAAAAGGGCAAATCTTTTCGAAAATCATTTTAGAAGTGGGGGAGAGGAAAACGAGAGGCGAATGGTAAATAATGTAATGCGAGAGATGAGAGTTTATGATGGGTACTTGGTATGTCTTGACTTGGCGTAGATCTCCCCGGCAACGGCGCCAGAAATCCTTCCTGCTACCTCTTGAGCTTGCGTTGGTTTTTCCCTTGAAGAGGAAAGGGTGATGCAGCAAAGTAGAGTAAGTATTTCCCCTAGTTTGAGAACCAAGGTATCAATCCAGTAGGAGACAACGAACAAGTCACCAAATACATGCACAAACAATCAAACAACTTGCACCCAACACAATAAAGGGGATGTCAATCCCTTCACGGTTATTTGCAAAAGTGAGATCTGATAGAGATGGATAAACGGTAAAGTAAATATTTTTGGTTTATAGATCGGAAGGTAAAAGATTGCAAAGGAAGTAAATCAGAAACTAAAATTGTATATCGGAAAGTTATATGATGGAAAATAGACCCGGGGGCCATAGGTTTCACTAGAGGCTTCTCTCAAGATAGAAAATATTACGGTGGGTGAACAAATTACTGCCGAGCAATTGATAGAAAAGTGCAAAGTTATGACGATATCTAAGGAAATGATCATGAATATAGGCATCACGTCCGTGTCAAGTAGACCAACTCCTACCTCCATCTACTACTATTACTGCACACATCGATCGACTCCTGCCTGCATCTAGAGTATTAAGTTCATAAAACAGAGTAACGCATTAAGTAAGATGACATGATGTAGCGGGATAAACTCAAGCAATATGACGAAAACCCCATCTTGGTATCCTCGATGGCAACAATACAATACGTGTCGGTTCCCCTTCCGTCACTGGGATCAAGCACCGCAAGATTGAACCCAAAGCTAAGCACTTCTCCTATTGCAAGAAAAACCAATCTTGTTGGCCAAACCAAATCGATAGTTCGAAGAGACTTGCAAAGATATCAAATCATGCATATAAGAATTCAGAGAAGATTCAAATAATATTCATAGATAAGCAGATCATAAATCCACAATTCATCGGATCTCGGCAAGCACACTGCAAAAAGGTATTACATCGAATAGATCTCCAAGAACATCGAGGAGAACATGGTATTGAGAATCAAAGAGAGAGAAGAAGCCATCTAGCTACTAGCTATGGACCCGTAGGTCTGAAGTAAACTACTCACGCTTCATCGGAGAGGCAATGGTGTTGATGTAGAAGCCCTCCGTGATCGAATCCCCCTCCGGCCGGACGCCGAAAAAGGCCCCTAGATGGGATCTCATGGGTACAGAAGGTTGCGGCGGTGGAAAAGTGTTTTCGTGGCTCTCCTGATTTGTTTTGGAATATTTGAGAATATATAGGCAGAAGAAATAGGTCGGTGGAGTCACGAGGGGCCCACAAGGGTGGGGGGCGCGCCCTCCGTCCTTGTGGCCGCCTCGTGGCTTTCCTGATATGTACTACAAGTTCTCTGGATGTCTTCTGGTCCAAGAAAAATAATCGCGAAGGTTTCATTCCGTTTGGACTCCGTTTGGTATTCCTTTCTCCGAAACTCTAAAACAAGGAAAAAACAGAAACTGGCACTGGGCTCTAGGTTAATAGGTTAGTCCCAAAAATAATATAAAATAGCATATTAATGCATATAAAACATCCAAAACAGATAATATAATAGCATGGAACAATCAAAAATTATAGATACGTTGGAGACGTATCAGGTTCTACTTTGATTTGTTCAGCTGGTTTAGGTGTTCTAATATAGCTTTTATTGACCACAGTTGAAACTTTAGTAGGTTCCTTCATCCTAACAGGGAAAGGTGGTTTTTCAATATAGGCAGTAGGAACAACTGGATCAACATTATAGATAATAGTTTCATCTTTAGCTATTACCAGTTCTTTAATTTCTTCTTTAATAGGTGGATGATATTTAAATCACTTCTCCTTAGGGAGATCAACATGAGTAGCAAAAGATTCACAAAAGGAGGCTACTATCTCAGAGTCATGTCCATATTTAGTGCTAAACTTTTGAAAAGCATCGGTATTCATAAAAGATTTAACATAATCATACTTAAGCTTAATACCTGACTCTTTACCTTCATTGAGTTCGGAATCTTCAGAGTTGCGTTTAATTCTTTCTAAAAGATCCCATCGAAATTCAATAGTCTTCTTCATAAAGGAACCAGTACAAGAAGTATCGAGCATGGATCGATCATCATGAGAAAGCCGAGCATAAAAATTCTGAATGATAATTTCTCTTGAGAGCTCATGATTGGGGCATGAATATAACATTGACTTAAACCTTCCCCAAGCTAGAGCGATACTTTCTCCTTCACGAGGCCAAAAATTATATATGTAATTCCGATCACGATGAACTAGATGCATAGGATAATTTTTTTGGTGAAACTCCAATTTCAATCGATTCCAATTCCAAGATCCAATATCATCGCATAGCCTATACCATGCCAATGCTTTTCCATTCAAAGATAAAGGAAAAACCTTCTTCTTAGCTTCATCTCCGAGTAAACCTGCAAGCTTAAATAATCCATAAATTTCTTTCACATATATCAAGTGCATATCAGGATGTTCGGTTACATCTCCTGCATAAGGATTAGCTAGCAGTTGTTCTATCATACCCGAAGGAATTTCATAACCAATATTTTCAGTAGGTGCAGTAGGTTGAGGGGTGACTAATTGTGGTTCCGGTCGAGGTGAAGATACCCCGAACAAACCCCTCAAAGGATTGTTTTCCATAGTAACAAGCGACAGTAAATTTCAGCACGTAGTAATAATTTTTCCTTACCAATTTCCACTTACCAAGAGCACTTCACTCCCCAGCAACGGCGCCAGAAAAGAGCCTTGATGACCCACAAGTATATGGGATCAATCGCAGTCCTTTTGATAAGTAAGAGTGTCGAACCCAACGAGGAGCAGAAGGAAATGACAAGTGGTTTTCAGCAAGATATTCTCTGCAAGCACTGAAATTATAAGTAACGAGTAGTTTGATAGCAAGATAATTTATAATGAGCAAGTAACAATAATAGTAACAAAAGTGCAGCAAGGTATCCCAATCCTTTTGAGGCAAAGGACAGGCCAAAACGGTCTCTTATGATAAGCAAAGCGTTCTTGAGGGTACACAGGAATTTCATCTAGTCACTTTCATCATGTTGGTTTGATTTGTGTTCGCCACTTTTATAATTTGATATGTGGGTGGACCAGTGCTTAGGTGTTGTTCTTACTTGAACAAACCTCCTACTTATGATTAACCCCCTCGCAAGCATCCGCAACTACGAGAAAACTATTAAGAATAAATTCTAATCATAGCATTAAACTTTTGGATCCAAATCGGTCCCTTACGGAATAGCGCATAAACTAGGGTTTAAGCTTCTGTCACTCTCGCAACCCATCATCTAACAACTACTCCACAATGCATTCCCTTAGACCCAAATATTGTGAAGTGTCATGTAGTCGATGTTCACATGACACCACTAAGGGAATCACAACATACATACCATCAAAATGTGGAACACATATAAAATTCACATGATTACTTGCAACAAGATTTCTCCCGTGACCTCAAGAACAAAAGTAACTACTCACAAATGATAATCATGCTCAAGATCAGAGGGGTGTTAAATAGCATATTGGATCTGAACATATAATCTTCCACCAAATAAACCATATAGTAATCAACTACAAGATGTAATCAACACTACTAGTCACCCACAAGTACCAATCTATAGTTCTGATACAAAGATTGAACACACAAGATGAACTAGGGTTTGAGAGGAGATGGTGTTGTTGAAGATGTTGATGGAGATTGTCCTCCCCAAGATGGAAGAGTTGTTGGTGATGATGATGACGATGATTTCCCCCTCCGGGAGGGAAGTTCCCCCGGCGGAATCGCTCCGCCGGAGGGCAAAAGTGCTCCTGCCCAAGTTCCGCCTCAAGACGGCGGCGCTTCGTCCCGAAAGTCCTCTCCTTATTTTTTTTCTAGGTCAAAATGATTTATATACTAGAAGAGGGGCACCGGAGGTGGGCCGAGGAGGGCACAACCCACCAGGGCGCGCCTGGGCTCCCTGACGCGCCCAGGTGGGTTGTGCCCACCTGGTGGGCCCCCTCTGGTACTTATTGGCTCTAATATTTCTTATATATTCCATAAAAATTCTCCGTGAAGTTTCAGCTCATTTGGAGTGGTGCAGAATAGGTAGCCTGACGTAGCTTTTTCAGGTCTAGAATTCCAGCTGCCGGTATTCTCCCTCTTTGTGTGTACCTTGCATATTATGAGAGAAAAGGCATTAGAATTACTCCAAAAAGGCATTATTATACATAAAAATAATATAAATAACAGTAGGTAAACATGATGCAAAATGGACGTATCAGTCGGCTGGCCGTAATGGTGGGCATTATCCCTCTGGCAACTATGGAAGATACGACAACAACTCTCGCAATTACCATGGTGAAAACAGTGGATACTATGGTGGTGGTCGTGTTGTTCAGGCGGAGTTTTTGGGTGCGGAATCTAGTGCTGCTGGTGGTCGGCGTAACGCCGGTAATTTCCGTGATGGTCGTGGTGATTACAACGATGGTCCCGGAGGCTATTATGATGGATCCAGATTCAATGATGGATTTGAGGAAAATGCTAATTTCGGAAATTTCGACGAAGGTTATGGGGATCCGCCTCGATCTCGTCGGAACTTCAGACAGCCGTGTCAGAGATTTCAGGGTAATGGTCGCGGGGGGCGCAGCCGCGATCCGCCTCCTCGCCGCGACCCTCCACTGCCCAATGGGAACGGTGTTGCTGTCGTGAACTCGGCAGATGCGACCACGCCGGCTGTTGCGGCCACGCCGGCGATTCCTTTGGCTGTTGCGGTGGTGCAGTCAGCGAATCCTTTGGCTGGTGCAGTGGTGCAGCCGGTGGTAGCTACCTCTGCGTCAGTTGGGCCCTCATCCTCTACCTTGTCGGCCGGGGAATTCCTGCTTACTATGACTGCTGCTTCACATTCCAGTCTGGCTGGGGACAGTGCTAATGGTCCTCCCAAGCTTTCCAAGAAGAGAGAGAAGGCGGCTTGCTACACTTGTGGCTTATTTGGGCACCACATGGCTGATTGCAAGGAGGTCTTGTGTGATTACTGTAGGCAACCTGGGCATCCTTCAAATGCTTGTCCTCTGCTCTCTATGCCGAAGCCGATGATCACGACATATGGTGTATGTAGTCACCATCTCATGTTCTTTGTATCTAAGAGATCATCCAATATTCGGCCTCGGTTTGTGAATGCTAAAACTAGTTTGGTTCGAGTAACTGATGGCACGATGACTGTGGATCAAGTGGTTGCTCAGTTATGTCGTCTAGTTGCGGAGGAGTTTCAGTGGGAGGCATCTGATCTAGGTGATGGGTCTTTTAAGGTTGTTTTCCCTAATAAAGCTGAATTACAACGGTTGATTGTTTTCGGTACATTTAAGGTGCCTAACAGTCCCTGCTCTCTCCAGTTTGCCGAGTGGGTCAACCGGGATGTGGTTGGTTGGCGTTTGGAGGATGTTTGGGTCAGATTTCATGGTATTCCGTCCAGAGCCTTTGATGATTTCTTTGCTATTTGGGATGTTGGTCATCTTATTGGCAAAACGAAGGAGCTTGATATGCCTTATTCTCGTCTACATGGGGTGCTGAGAGCTCGTGTAGGAGTGCTCAATGTGGATAAAATTCCAGATGACACTGATTGGTTTTATGATGATGAAGGGTTTTTGTTAAAGATTGTAGTTGAAGGCCGTGAATAGATCCATGAGGATGATGTGCATGATAATCCTGATGACAATAATAAAGATAAACGTGAGGATGAATGTCGTGATGGTGATGATGACCGTAACAAGCGTGCAAAACCTTCTGACTCGATGACATCCATCACTAAATCTTTGGGTACCTCGGCTGGGAACATCGATAGCACCAAGCAAGTTGTGGGTACACAACACTCGACTCTCGGTTTGGCTGTGGCAACTGAGCAGGAGGAAGATCTCATGGCGAGGTCTAGCTCGCTGTCTGCTCCTCCGATGTTTGCTAAGTTCAAGATTTCGCCTTCCCGATCGTCCAATGTGCTCCCACCTCATACTGATGTTGAGCCATCTTCGTCACGGCTCGTCTCGCCGTCAGCATGTCCAGTGCCTATGGGTGTATCGACACCTCCGCTGGTCTCGTTTGTGGGACGGCCACAGGGCGCTCCATTGCCGGCAGTGTGCTCGTCATCGCTTGCCGGTGAGGCTGGAACACAAATTGAAGCATGCAAGCTAGCTTCATCATTGAAGAGGGAGCCTCTAGTTTTTTCCACACCGTTGTCAGCTCATGGATCCATTCCGTTGGGGCATCCACCTAGTCTTTTGCGCTCATCTCCGTCGCGCGCTAGCTCTGCTTCCGGACAGGGAAGGCCCCGGGCTGCGCGTTCGCTTCAGCTTGAGACGAAGGAAGTGTTGGCTCCTGTGTGCCAGACCAGTGGAGGGTTCCCTGATAAGGCTGTATTCGTGCAACAGCCGAAGAAGGGTGCAGTCAGGAGTGCACAACGCACTGGGGTGGCCGCTTGCATGCCTGCACAATTGCCAGAGTTGTCTACTACTGTGAGCGCACAATCGGACGCGCTTGCTTCCCCCACGAGTGCACAGCAACCTACCCCTGCTGCTATTGCTCAGCAGCCGAAGCTAGCTGATAATGTGTACGTACAGCCAGCCGGCCATGCATCGGCTGTGTGTGCACCATGATCAGGCCAGGATGGTCTTGCTCCTTACTCACAACGACCGGCTGGGTTGATACCTTCTGGTAGTTACGCTATTAGTGGTGTTACCAATGGTCTTGCGGGGCATTCTGGTTCTCCTTCAATGCTACCATCATCGTCTGTTGGGTTGCCGCAGGTGGTGGGGAGGTGGCGGCTTTTGGTGGCATCCCCGGACCTTCTTCGGTTGGCCGCTCGAGTGCTAGGATTTAAGCGCAACCGAATGCGGATGACCTCCAGATGGGTCGAGCTATGCGAGCTGCCAAGCTACGTGACATTGAGACTTCTTCAGGTATGAATTTCAATAAAAAATATTCAGTTCTTTCATTTTCCGAAGATGATATTATCCACAAAGCTTCTAGACTCGGGGTTTCTTTGGGTAGCAATGGTCATGAAGTTGCATGTTCAGTGAATGAGTTGTTGGATTTAGAGACGGATAGAGTTGTCGTGATGTTAAAGAAAAAAGCCGCTGAAACTCCCATTGAGGATGATGATCCTCACGGGCTTTCGATTCCTTTTATTCACAATTTGTGCGAGGACTTGATCCTAGAGGAGACATGTTTTCCGGAAAATCATATAGATTTTTTGGCAAAGCCTGTCGAGATCGAGGTTCGTCGTAAGCGTACCAAGAGGGAATTTGACCTTTCTGCGGTGCATCGTAGTGCGCGTCTAAAATTTAAAAAGAAATTTCATGATGAATGAGAGGAATTTTCTGGAATAGCAGAGGTCTTGGTGACTTGGCTAAAAGGCAATTTCTTTCGGACACATCCAAAGAGCAAAATTTAGATTTCATCGCTCTTATGGAGACTGGTCGGCCAACCTTTTCGACACCGTTTCTGAGCTTTCTATGTGGGGGCTTAGATTTTTCTTGGTACTGCCTACCGCCCATGGGGAGGTCTGGCAGGATCTTGCTTGGGGTGAACAATTCTAGTATCGAGGTACTTAATATGGACGTAGGTGATTTTGCGGTTAAGTTTCATGTGCGCTCGAGAAGTGATGGCTTCTCATGGGCACTAGTGGCGGTTTATGGAGCTGCGCAACCGGAGCTTAAGCCCGATTTTCTATCGGAATTAGTGAGAATATGTGGGTCCGAGTCTCTACCGATGTTGGTGGGTGGGGATTTTAATATCATTAGGCGTCAAGATGAGAAAAACAATAATAACTTTGATGCAAGATGGCCTTTTATGTTTAATGCGATTATTGAAAACTTAGAGCTGAGAGAGATTGCTTTGTCAGGTCGACAGTTTACCTGGGCTAATAATCTTGAGGTTCCCACCTATGAAAAGCTCGATCGTGTTTTGATGAGCGTTGAATGGGAGCAAAAGTTTCCTTTAGTGACCGTTAGAGCTCTCAAGTCTCCAGATAAGTATTTCTGATCATACACCTCTTCTTTTGGACTCCGGTGAGGCTGTTCATTTGGGGAACAAAGCGGCGTTCTCTTTTGAAACATATTGGTTTGAGAGGGAAGGTTTCCATGATTTAGTAGCTCGAGAATGGTCTAAGGAAATGAGAGGTGCAACAAATATTGAACGTTGGCAGTTCAAGATACGTCATCTTAGACAGTTTCTTCGGGGTTGGACGAAGAATTTGAGTGGTGAATGTAAAAAAGAAAAAGAACATCTGATGGATATTGTTAACGCTTTAGATATCAAGGCTGAATTTTCACCACTCTGCATGGCAGATCGTGCTGCCAAGCGGGAGGCGGATGAGTTTCTGGCCAAGCTTATGCGGGAGGAAGAGTTAAAATGGTCCCGTCGTGCTAAAGTAAAATCTGTTCGTGAAGGGGACAATAATACTAAGTTTTTCCATTTGATTGCAAATGAAAAGCGTAGGAAAAAGAGAATTCATCAACTAGAACAAGATGAAGGAACTATTGTCAGTCAAGATATGCTAAAGGCGAATATTACCAATTATTATAAACGTTTGTTTGGGCACCCGGACTCAAATTTCGTCATGATGGGCGAGGATATGTCTGAGGATATACCCCAACTTTCTCGGGAGGAAAATGCTATTTTGACAGCACCTTTCTCGGAGAAGGAAATTTTTGACGCTATTTCACAGATGGAAAGGAATAAAGCTCCGAGATCGGATGGGTTCCCTGCTGAATTCTACCATAAGTGTTGGGAGACTATCAAAGGTGACCTGCTCCCTATGTTTGACGATCTTTTTAACGAAGATCTATCTTTGTTTCGCCTCAATTTTGGGATTATCACTTTACTTCCTAAGAAAGATGAGGCCATTCGGATCGAGCAATTCTGACCTATTTGTTTGTTGAATGTCAGCTTTAAAATATTCACCAAAGTGGGTACTAATAGGCTCTCCATGATTGCTCAATCGGTTGTCCGCCCTACTCAAATTGCTTTCATGCCTGGACGAAACATCTTGGAGGGTGTAGTCGTTCTACACGAAACTACCCATGAGCTTCACAAAAAGAAACTTGATGGAGTTGTCTTTAAGGTTGATTTTGAAAAGGCCTATGATAAAGTCAAATGGCCTTTTCTTCAACAAGCTCTGCGGATGAAAGGGTTCACAGCCGAATGGTGTCAACAGGTGCAATCTTTTGTCCAGGGTGGGAGTGTCAGGGTCAAGGTAAATGATGATATTGGTCATTATTTCCAAACCCTGAAAGGTTTAAGACAAGGTGATCCTATGTCTCCTATCCTTTTTAACATTGTAGCCGATATGTTGGCCATCCTCATAGCACGGGCTAAGGAGGATGGACAGATTGGTGGGCTCATCCCACACTTGGTGCAGGGAGGCATCTCTATTCTTCAATATGCTGACGATACAGTTATCTTTATGGAGAATGATTTGCAGAAGGCGGCAAATAGGGCTGCAAACGAGTCGAGTTTGAGCGAGTTGGCCTAGGCTCAGTTCAACTCATACTAAAATTCGAGCGAGCTCAAAATGTGCAAAGCTCGAGGTCGAGCTGCAGAAAGTGGCTCGTGCTCAGCTTGTAACGATCTTGAGTCGATCTCGAGCTAGTTTCGAGCTAAATAAGATGACTTTTAAAATTATTTTAAGGCAAATTTTAAAGCAAGATAGGCCACAACAGAATAGAAAAATCACTATAAATTCGAGTTATTCTTTCTCAAGTGAAGACTAGTATTTAATAACAAGAGATCATGGATAGAAGGCGACGAAGGTGCGCCAGCTCTCAAACTTTGACCAAAATAACAAGATATTGAACACACGGTTGGCCACGTGATGAGAATAAATTTTCTCCATGCTTAATTTCCATGTTTGTTAGTAGGTAAAGTGAAGAAAAGAAATCGTACAAAACATATATGGAAATGAATGATCCTAATTCTTGGCAATAGATGTGAAGGTTATTTAATATACTTATATGCTATCGAGCTAAAATCGAGCGAGCCAACGCTGGCTCAAGATCGGCTCGTTTCTTGATCGAGCTACATAAAGTATTCATACTCAGCTCATTTCTTTTCGAGTTGACCTCGAGTCGAGCTAAAATACGAGTCGATCTCGAGCGGCTCACGAGCCTCGAGTTTTTCTTGCAGCCCTAGCGGCAAATATGAAACTGATACTATGTCTTTTTGAGCAACTTTTTGGCCTCAAGATAAACTTTCATAAGAGTGAGCTTTTTTGCTTTGGTAGAGCCAAAGAAAATGAAGACCAATATAGACGGTTATTCGGGTGTGAGGTCAGCACACTACCGTTTACTTATCTTGGTATACCCATTCATCATCGAAAGCTCGCTAACAAAGAATGGAAAATTATAGAAGATCGTTTTGAAAAAAACTAAGTTGTTGGAAGGGTAAACTCATGTCATATGGGGCACGATTAACTCTAATCAACGCAGTTCTCACAAGTTTGCCAATGTTTATGTTGTCTTTCTTTGAAATACCCAAAGGGGTATTAAAGAGACTTGATTTCTATCGGTCTAGGTTCTTCTGGCAGTGTGATGAGCACACACGGAAGTATCGACTGGCAAAATAGGATATCTTGTGTAGACCTAAGGACCAAGGCGGATTGGGCATTGAAAACTTGGAAATCAAAAATAGGTGCTTGCTTAGCAAATGGCTATTCAAGTTACAAAACGAGGAAGGGGTCTGGCAAGAGCTCCTCCACAATAAATACTTATATTCGAAGACCTTATCCCAGGTGGAAGCCAAACCAACTGACTCTCCATTTTGGAAGGGCTTGATGAAGGTCAAGTCTTCTTTCTTTATGAGAGGTTCATTTGAAGTTGGTGACGGTCAATCCACTAGTTTCTGGGAAGATACTTGGCTAGGGGACAATCCGCTTGCGGTTCAGTACTCATCTATGTATAATATTGTGCGTAAGAAAGACGATACAGTTCAATCAGTCCTTGGTTCAACACCTCTGAACATCCAATTCATGAGGGCCTTGATTGGCGATAAATGGATGGTGTGGCTCCATTTAGTTTGTAGGTTGATGTTGGTCAACCTATCTCATGCGCCTGACGTCTTTAGATGGAGACTAAATACCAATGGGGTGTTTACTGTCAAGTCTATGTATGAAGATCTTATTAATACGGGGCATGTGTTCCGTAGAAAGCATATATGGAAAATCAAAGTACCTTTAAAGATTAAAAAAATTATATGGTTTGTTCAGAGGGAGGTGATCCTCACCAAAGATAATTTGGCTAAACGAAACTGAAATTGATGTAAGAAGTGTTGTTTTGTGATAAGGATGAAACAATTCAACATCTTTTTATTTCCTGCCCTTTCGCGGCTTTGATTTGGCGCACGGTTCATGTTGCATATAATTTGCCACCACCAACAAGTATCCCAAATTTGTTTGGAAACTGGTTGGTTGGTATCAACAAAATACTTAAGGGTCATATCCGTGTAGGGGTTTGTGCCTTACTTTGGGCAATTTGGAATTGCCGGAATGACTGTGTTTTTAACAGGTCTCGCTCTATTAACTTTTTGCAGCTTATCTTCAGAGCCACTGCATCGATCCGTATGTGGTCATCACTTCAGCGTGGGGACGCTGGGGGCTCATGGCCTTTGGGTGCAATCGTCTGGAGATGGTTTCACATGCGTTATTCAACCGGTTTGGCTGGCATGTCACTAATAGATTATGTGGTTAAGTCATGTAATCTTTCGTTTGTACCCACCATTTGTGGTGTTTTCTTTTTCTTTTTGTCGTTTTAGTTGATACTATGTACGTTTCAGACCTATTTATTTTCTTTTAATAAAAGTGGTTGTGTGCATCATGATGATGCAGAGGCCGGGGTCTTTCCCCTTATCGAAAAAAAATGGTCAACAAAACAAAACAGTGTGTGTGTGTGTGTGTGTTTTAGAAAATAACAATAGTTATAACTTATATATTAGAAAAACAAATCAAAGATATAGACTGATAGATAGTACTCATTCTTCAGACTAACTTGAACGGATGAAAACATAGCATGTTTCGGAGATCACTTGCAGCTCATGAGACAAGAGCACGTAATACAGAAAAACCAATCTATTTAACTCGGATGTATTATTACCATATTAGCGGATCTTCTTCTTTTGTGAAATATGCTTCTCTTCCCCATGTTCCAGTATTTCTTCGTCATTTAAACTGCAGATCAGAGCCTCTTTGCCAACCGAATCATAGTAAATTATCCTCCTACCAACAATGGTTTGATAATATAATTGGCCCTATTCAGCACAATAATCTCTACTGGGCCGTTGTTGGTTTGCTGCTCATTTGTTTGATCAATGTTGTACATCTATTACTTGGTTCAGGAAAGCAATTTCAACCAGTCATTTTCTTGCAACCTAATGAAACTGAGCAGAAAAAAAAATTCAATTACCTTTCTTAGACAGTAAAATGGGAAAACCAAAGCTAATCCTTGAACACACCTAACTCGACTAAAACTGTCCAAGAGAAATTGAAAAACCACGTATTTCAGACCTCATGCAAGGAGACGGTTTGTACATCAAGTACCTGCCAGAGTTCCAGGATTCTTGGGCAAAAGCCTAATGCCAATCTTATCAGGCCAGTTTAGCATCTTTTTTCAGAAGCGTGTTTCCAGCAAGAAGGTTGCATATAATCCTAATCAGTACTCAGAAGGACAACATTTTGATCAACAAGTGGTGGCGTTATCGGGCTGTTTTGAGCATTTGCATGAAAATGTGGTGGGGTGCCCCAGCCTAATGGAGTCAATCGGGATCACACCATGTAACACATATCAACAATGAATATCCATATACTCCCTCCGTTCCTAAATATAAGCCTTTTTAGATATTCCAATATAGACTACATACGGAGCAAAATGAGGGGAAAATATATCTAGAATTGGAGAATACAACCTCGCAATTGCAAATTAGCCAGTGCAGTAAAGTTGAGTGTAAAACCTAGCTTTCGTCAGTGAGTAGGCTTACTAGCTGATGTTTTTAAAATTCGACTTGTGAAGATATTATATGTGGGGTGATTATGGGAATCTTGATTTCTTTGGGTGAGTAACTCGATCTTGTGTGATACTCCCTCCGTCCTAAAATTCTTGTCTTAGATTTATCTAAATACGGATGTATCAAGTCACTTCTTAGTATTAGATACATCCGTATCAAGACAAATCTAAGACAAGAATTTTGGGACGGAGGGAGTATATATTAAACTTTTGAGTATTCACTGGTTTGGTGAAAGTTTCTTCCCCACTGTATTATTTTGTATTTGGAACAGGTAACTTTTGGGAGCCGAGCTTGTTTACTTTAACTAGTTGATGTGACACTAAGTTGTTGGGTGCTTGAGTTTCAGAATTCATATGCAGCATTGCGATAAATTTGCTGTTAGACGATAGGATCAGAACAAAAAGATTAAAGTAAAAATGTTTCCATTAATTTTTCTAGCATGTGGAATCGTTTCCATTTGTTCCACGTTCCTCTCTTGATGATACCACTAGATCCATGCATTAAATAAATACCCGCTATCACCGTCTGTTATCATATCATGGATGATGTTCCGGTTGCTCCCACATCATGATGCATGTTTTGTGGATGATTTCCGATTAACGTCGGCAGGCCAGTGATATCAGCCATTGACCGTCCACCTAGACCAGTTAGCTTTGTTCAGGTAGCACGTTGTCTTTGTATATGTTTTTATTAGATTATTGTGAGGAATCGTACCTGACCTTACCCCGATAATAGCCGGGGGACAAATGTGGTACTTTCAATTCGAACCATCACCGAGTCGAGGTCATGACAGTGCAGCATCACGTTCCTTTGAGAAATGGTGAGTCAACATTTTAGCAAGGGGATGAAGTGCAAGTAATGGTAAAGTCTAAAGTCACGTATATAAATAGATACACAAATCGGTTACAATGGCTAGAAATTAACTGTTATTTTGCACATACATAAAAGATAAATCATACATCATGCATCTGGCTATACATCAGACTCGCTGCTTAGGTAAATATATATTGGAGCAATACTTATTCGCAAAAAAATATTGGAGCAATACTTATGCCCGCTGGTTATGTGTATTTAAGTAATGATCCAATGTAGTTGTTCTTTCAATCATGGCAAGCGTATACATTTTCTGTTTCATCATGAACCACACTCCCGACCTTGATGTTAATACCCACAATTAAGCCTAGAACAATCATGTTACATCGATGACCACATTCCACAGGCCTCGGAGTAAGCTGCTGCCAAGCCAGACTTTTCTTGATTAGAAGAATTTGTACCAATAATGTTGTCCTCACTGCTTTTCCAAAATGGGACAAAAGATTTGCCTCGTTCCATTAATTAAGAGAACATCCCTCGGAGTAAATAGTCCAGATGCTGCTACCATTGCTGCAGTCCTAGAATATTACACGTCGGCACCACAGGTCTCAGGTAGATTACTACCAAATGGAATAGATGTTTAGAAATCACATTGGACCTACATCATCAATCGAATTGGGAGATCAACCGGCAAAATGCAAATATAAAATACATACAAGCATGTCTTTTCAGAAAAATGGTAAATTAGCTGCAACTTCAATAGGTTGCAAACCTCTATGCTAGATTATTTATTTATTTATTTTGAAAAAGATATCTATTATAAAGATTTATCGAAAGTACAAAGCACCTTAAATGTAATAGAAATTACATCGAGGTCCATGAAGACCGAACGACTATTGTCGCCACCAGAACGAGACGTTGTCGCTGCTTCCATATTGGAGCTGGCCAGACCTTGTCGATGAAAGTCAGGAAGTCTTCATGCACGTGCCCCTAAGGACCAACGTCCTGGAGCCGTGATCGTCACCTTTGAATCCTTAAATTGATCCGAAGAACCTGGCACCAAATATCGTTGTTGCGTACGCACGACAAGAAACCCTAACCTCGCTGCGCCGAGGAGCTGGCAGGAATGTACGCTGGAGCTCCGTCTAATCCGTTCCAACAGACAAACTTGAGGAGGATCGAAACTCGGAAGACTAACTCGAAAAAGAAGCGTCGCCATCCGTCCAAACTGCTCCCCTGCGAGGACGAAAACCCTACCCATCTACTAGCCGGAGCCGAGGCACCAGAAATCCCTCCCCGACACCGGCCGCCGGAGCAGCAAGCAGAGGAAATGCGAATCCACGGGCTCACCGGCGGAGATCTAAGGGGAGAAATGTTTTAACTAGTCGCCTTGCATAAGAACCAGTTCAAAGTTTATGGAACAATAAAATATCTCATAGTCACAACATACTCTAGCTCCCACTTCAAAATGAGAGCATGTAGATATAATTACAAACTAGGACGAATTAATTGACAATGACTAAAATAGGTACATAATATAGTCATGGAAAGTATCCTCGAAACTATGTTTCTACTATCCCTATAAGGACATCTCCAACACCAACCCTCAAACCGTCCACATACGTCCGGATCATGGGGCGGTTCTGACGCATTTTCTCCCACAAACCAGAGACAAACGTGGGGTGGGGTGGGGTGGGGGGGGGTGGCTTTGCGGCCGTCCGGACAACAGCAGCGCCCGCTTCTAACTACCCTGGCCCACCCAAAACCATCATCCCTCGCCTGCGCGCATTCCCGCCAGGCGCCAGCTGCCCGCATTCATGTCGCCGTAGAACGGCCGTTCCACATTGAAGCCGGCCCAGAGCGGACGCAACCTCTCACTGTCTTTGCCATTGAAGCGGCACGCCGCCCGCGACGCGTCCCCATTGTCCGCGCCTGTTCAATGCTGGAGACGCGTTATTGGATAGGACGGGACTGGACACCCAAAGTGGCCTCGCACTAGTGCACCTACAACAATTCATGGCCCTCTGGGAGAAGCTTGTGACTGTGGTCATCCAGCAGGGCATCAAGGATACCACTACGTGGAAGCTTGCCACCGGCGGAATCTACTCTGCTAAGACTGCTTATATCGCACAGATATCTGGATTACCTTGCTCAAGTTTGCAGGTTTCGGTTTGGAAGGCTTGGACCACTCCCAAATGCAAATTCTTCGCCTAGTTAGTCAATCAAAACAGGATCTGGACCCCGGACAGACTTCGGCACAGAGGATGGCCAAACTGTGACCGTTGCCCTCTATGCAAGAGTACAAGAATTGGTGGCTCGCCTCCTTTTCCAGTGCTGGTTCTCTATCCATATTTGGAATGGGGTGTTCTCCTGGCTCGATATGCATATCCCCATGGCTCTCTGGCACCGGTTTGGCACGGTCAAAGCTTGGTGGGATGAGCTCCTCACTTGCAATGCTCATCCGGTAAAAGCCTTGCCGTCTGCTCTACTTCTTGTGGGATGGGAAATATGGAAGGAAAAAAACGCGCGCGTCTTCAAAAATAAGGCGGCACCGATGGAGGTCGTCTTGTGAAACA
This sequence comes from Thinopyrum elongatum, assembly GCA_011799875.1. Lineage (NCBI taxonomy): Eukaryota > Viridiplantae > Streptophyta > Magnoliopsida > Poales > Poaceae > Thinopyrum > Thinopyrum elongatum. Next base: position 84,237,435 of record CM022298.1, on the reverse strand, counting down.
TCAAAGAGGAAATGTCGTTTTGGGCCACTGCGGATGCTAAATATTTGAGTAATGTAATGCAGTGAGAGTAATAAGTCTAGTTCTTGCCGCTTGTCGGCCTGTGTTTAATAAATCTTCTTTTTAATTAATGAAAATGACAAATCTTTTGCCTTGTTTTAAAAAAGAAAAAACAGGGCCAGTAGTAGTATCGACAGCGGTGAGGATGTTTGTTATCGCTCGGAAACCAGTCTGAAATCTACCATTCTTAAGAAGTTGCTCCCCACTACTCCCTATTTTTTCAACATGCACATTGTCCCGTCAGCAATAGGCCATGTCATTTTTCAGTTTCCAAAAGCAGCCAATCAGTCTTATTCCATGCTTTTTTCCTTCTTCACCTGCAGCCGCTCATCCCGCATCCCGCACGGCCCTCGGCCCTCCCGCAGGATTGGATCCCACCCAGCAGCCTCTCACCGCTGGAGCGCCGCCCATCCCCCGCCATTCCTCATTTCCTTCCTCGGCTCTACTCCTCCCCACGCGTGCGTCTGACCCTCACAATTTCCACGAGTACATCCCAAGGGTTTGCCTCTCCCGTGCTCCACACCTTTCCCTGTTGGGTCCTCCTTCCTTGGCTCCTCGCCTCCCAATAATTCTAGCATCGATTGATTTTCCAACGTTTCTACTGTCCTATCATCTCTCCAATTAACTTCCTCACGATTGATTTCCCATTACTCTCTTTATTATCTTCTACGACAGATGATCTTCATCTTCGCTAAGGTAAGGGGAACGGCTCATGTGCGAGGACATCGGCGCCGTCGAGGGAAAGGGACGACACCATGGTGCGTGCTCGTGGGATGGTATCGTACCAGCCCACTCACTCCATGGGGAAGACGGAGTACAACCCCGACGTCGCTAGCTTCTGGTCAAATCGATGGATCGGCGGCGACGGCGCTTGGCCAAACATCACTGTTCAAGGCAGGGCCACGATCTACGTGAGGAAGTACATGGTGTACCTGCAGATGAAGATGGCGCTAGCCATCCTATGCAGGTTCTAGCTTGTGAAGGGTCACCCCGTCAAATACTGCATGTGACCATCTTCTCCATGGCGCACAACCTCAAGCTCGAGTTGCAGATTGGCTATTGACTATTTAAATTTTCTCTAGCATATTGTATCAATAGTGTTACTTAAGGTAACTCCAATTCCTCAATTTTGTTACCAGGATTGCACTGATTTTCCTGAAGACATGTGAAGAAATTATCGTGCACCAATCTCCTTTGATGGTATGGCTTCAATAATCTTCTTTATGTTCATCACATCTTCTATTTGTGATTACTGACGTATTCTGGGTGTATCCATAAATAATCAAAATAGTGTTTGCAGGTTACTTTTGTTGTTAAATTCTTCTTAATGATGGACAACTCTAACCTGCTAGCCAGTAGCCACGTTATGGTGATACAAATCTCCTTTGATGGTATGGCTTCCACACATCTCCTTTTGTTGTTCAACGTCTAATCTGACAACCTGGAGGGAATTGCAGAAAACTACCACATTGAAGCCTAGGGTTGAGAAAAGACTCTTCTACGATTTTGTGCCAGAAAACACTGATTTTGGTCCTAATCATTTGCAGAAAACACCTAACCGTCTGTTCGGGCATTTTAACCTCGGTTATGACAGGTGGGGCCCGTTTTTGAGGACGTGGCGTAACGCCCACGAGCTCACGCCGTCTGACGGCGCTACAGTGGCAACGGACGCGCCGTCTCGGTCAAAACGGTTCGTTGCCTCACTCTCTCGCATCTGGCTCCTCACTCTCTGTTCTTCTCCCCCGCCGCCGCCGCCTCCAACGCTGGTCGCCGTTCTGCTGCTCCGCCGCGCCATGGTGTCGTGGAATGACGACGAGACCAGTGAGGAACGAGTGGTGAACGTCACCTCCTCCTGTGATGGCATTACACTAGTAGAAAACAGGGCTTTGGTCCAGGCCTGCCCAGCACGAACCGGGACCCATGGGGGCATACGTCCCGGTTCGTGCGCCCAGGGGGCCGGCCGGGCCTCGTGGGGCATTGGTCCCGGTTCGTCTGGACCCTTTTGTCCCGGTTCCAGCCACGAACCGGGACCAATGGGCCCACATCCATTGGTCCCGGTTCGTGGCTGGAACCGGGACCAAAGGGTGGCCTTTAGTCCGGGTTCCAACCACGAACCGGGACCAATGTTGTGCCTATATATACCCCTCGCCCGCGAGCAGAGCACTCCACTGCTCTATTTTTTTCTGGCCGGCGAGGGGAGGGGTTTGTGGTGCTCTAGCTCACCTCCTATGCACATGACGTGTTCGATGAAATGCCCGAGCAACACTACTTAAGCTTTCTCCTCTCCAAACTCGACCTTCAAGCTCCATTTTCCTCAAGATTTGTCTAGGTTTAGCGGTCCGTCACGTCCCGTCCCCGTCTTCACCGCCGTTGATCGCCCGCGCCGATCTCGTCACCGGCATAACCGTGGTGAGCCTCTTGTTCTTATTTTCTTTCTAAAAGAAAAAAATTCTTACTTGTATGATTTAGATCGATACTTGTCTAATTTTCTTACTTTTATTATTGTTTGTTATTATATAGTGCGATGGTTTTGGTATCCGCCCCCGTCGGCCCTCGTCCTGTCTATGATTCGGATGTGGTATATATTATATTTTATAACTATTTGGTTCATTTATTGTTTATGACAATTATGCCGACCAACGTGACATAGATTTTTTTTATCTAGGAGGTATGTGAACCGGAAATTCCAACCAACCCTATTGTCGAGAGGTCAAATTTAGTTGAAGAAGAAAACAATTACTTGAAGGAAAAATTAAAAAAAATTGAGGAGGAGAAGATGATATTGGAGTTGCATGTTGCGGATGTCGTCGATGATCACAAGATCAAGATGGATGCAATGCGCTTCAAGATTAGAAAGTATAGAAAATATGCCATTCATACCGAGGCTTGGTATCATTATGCCGTTGGATCAATTGTTACCTTGGTTGCGATTATGATCGCATTTATTGTTGCATTGAAATGTTTTACATAGTTTCAATGTATGGTTTAATTAGATGCTCTGGAGAGCTATATGTTGTTCAATGAGAACTATGTATGTACTTTGGTTTTAATGTGATGATGAACTTCTATTAATTTGGTCACTTATCTATTCATGATGTTTTGTAATGGTTTTTGACACACTTAATTATATATAATGCACGCAGATGAACCGGCAATGGATGTACGGTGACAGACGCACCTCCGAGTACATTAAGGGCGTGCATAATTTTCTCGAAGTGGCTGAGGCAAACAAGCAGAATGGTTTTATGTGTTGTCCATGCCCTATATGTGGGAATAGGAAGTCTTACTCTGACCGGAAAATCCTTCACACCCACCTGCTTTATAAGGGTTTCATGCCACACTATAATGTTTGGACCAGGCACGTAGAAATAGGGGTTATGATGGAAGACAGCGAAGAAGAAGAGGACGATGACAACTATGTGCCCCCTGAATACGATGATGCTGCAACGGGGGAAGCTGAAGATCAAGAGGAACCAGACGATGTGCCCGATGATGATCTCCGCCGGGTCATTGTTGATGCAAGGAGACAGTGCGAAAGTGAAAAGGAGAAGCTGAAATTCGATCGCATGTTAGAGGATCACCAAAAAGGGTTGTACCCCAATTGCGAAGATGGCAACACAAAGCTCGGTACCGTACTGAAATTGCTGCAGTGGAAGGCAGAGAATGCTGTGCCTGACAAAGGATTTGAGAAGCTACTGAAAATATTGAAGAAGAAGCTTCCAAAGGATAACGAATTGCCCGACAGTACGTACGCAGCAAAGAAGGTCGTATGCCCTCTAGGATTGGAGGTGCAGAAGATACATGCATGCCCTAATGACTGCATCCTGTACCGCAGTGCGTACGAGGATTTGAACGCATGCCCGGTATGCTGTGCATTGCGGTATAAGATCAGACGAGATGACCCTGGTGATGTTGACGGCGAGCCCCCCAGGAAGAGGGTTCCTGCCAAGGTGATGTGGTATGCTCCTATAATACCACGGTTGAAACGTCTGTTCAGAAACAAAGAGCATGCCAAGTTGATGCGATGGCACAGAGAGGACCGTAAGAAAGAAGGGAAGTTGAGAGCACCCACTGACGGGTCGCAGTGGAGAAAAATCGAGAGAAAGTACCGGACTGAGTTTGCAGGTGACCCAAGGAACGTATGGTTTGGTTTAAGCGCGGATGGCATTAATCCTTTTGGGGAGCAGAGCAGCAATCACAGCACCTGGCCCGTGACTCTATGTATCTATAACCTTCCTCCTTGGCTGTGCATGAAGCGGAAGTTCATTATGATGCCAGTACTCATCCAAGGCCCTAAGCAACCCGGCAACGACATTGATGTGTACCTAAGGCCATTAGTTGAAGAACTTTTACAGCTGTGGAATGGAAACGGTGTACGTGTGTGGGATGAGCACAGACAGGAGGAATTTGACCTGCATGCGTTGCTGTTTGTAACCATCAATGATTGGCCTGCTCTCAGTAACCTTTCAGGACAGACAAACAAGGGATACCACGCATGCACGCACTGTTTAGCTGACACCGAAAGTATATACCTGGACAAATGCAGGAAGAATGTGTACCTGGGGCATCGTCAATTTCTTCCGACCAACCATCAATGTCGAAAGAAAGGCAAGCATTTCAAAGGCGAGGCAGATCACCGGAAGAAGCCCGCCATGCGTACCGGTGATCACGTACTTACTATGGTCAATGATTTACACGTAATCTTTGGAAAGGGTCCCGGGGGACTATCTGTTCCGAATGACGCTGAGGGACGCGCTCCCATGTGGAAGAAGAAATCTATATTTTGGGACCTACCCTACTGGAAAGACCTAGAGGTCCGCTCTTCAATCGACGTGATGCACGTGACAAAGAACCTTTGCGTGAACCTGCTAGGCTTCTTGGGCGTGTATGGAAAGACAAAAGATACACCGGAGGCACGGGAGGACCTGCAACGTTGGCACGAAAAAGACGGCATGCCTCCAAAGCAGTATGAAGGTCCTGCCAGCTACGCTCTTACCAAAGAAGAGAAGGAAATCTTCTTTGAATGCCTGCTCAGTATGAAGGTCCCGTCTGGCTTCTCGTCGAATATAAAGGGAATAATAAATATGGCAGAGAAAAAGTTCCAGAACCTAAAGTCTCATGACTGCCATGTGATTATGACGCAACTGCTTCCGGTTGCATTGAGGGGGCTTCTACCGGAAAACGTTCGATTAGCCATTGTGAAGCTATGTGCATTCCTCAATGCAATCTCTCAGAAGGTGATCGATCCAGAAATCATACCAAGGCTAAGGAGTGATGTGGCGCAATGTTTTGTCAGTTTCGAGCTGGTGTTCCCACCATCCTTCTTCAATATCATGACGCACGTCCTAGTTCATCTAGTCGACGAGATTGCCATTCTGGGCCCTGTATTTCTACACAATATGTTCCCCTTTGAGAGGTTCATGGGTGTCTTAAAGAAATATGTTCGTAACCGTGCTAGGCCAGAAGGAAGCATGTCCACGGGCCATCAAATAGAGGAGGTCATTGGGTTTTGTGTTGAGTTCATTCCTGACCTTAAGAAGATTGGTCTCCCTCAATTGCGGTATGAGGGGAGACTGACTGGAAAAGGCATGCTAGGAGCGGACTCAATAATATGTAGGGACGGGCATTTTTGGTCTCAAGCACACTACACAGTTCTACAGAATTCTACCTTGGTGACCCCGTATGTCAATGTACACAAGAATATTCTGCGCTCCAAACACCCGGAGCAGTGTGACAACTGGATTACATGTGAACACATCAGGACTTTCGGCAATTGGTTGCAAACACATCTCATGGGTGACAACACTGTTTCTGATGAGATGTACTCGTTGGCCAGGGGGCACATCACTATGAGCCTTGCAAGCATTGTAACTAATGAGTTAGTTGCGGGATGATGTATTACGGAACGAGTAAAGAGACTTGCCGGTAACGAGATTGAACTAGGTATTGAGATACCGACGATCGAATCTCGGGCAAGTAACATACCGATGACAAAGGGAACAACGTATGTTGTTATGCGGTTTGACCGATAAAGATCTTCGTAGAATATGTGGGAGCCAATATGAGCATCCAGGTATTGACCGGAGACGTGTCTCGGTCATGTCTACATAGTTCTCGAACCCGTAGGGTCCGCACGCTTAAAGTTCGGCGACGATCGGTATTATGAGTTTTTGTGTTTTGATGTACCGAAGTTGTTCAGAGTCCCGGATGAGATCATGGACATGACGAGGAGTCTCGGAATGTCCGAGAGGTAAAGATCGATATATTGGAAGGCTATATTCGGACTTCGGAAAGGTTCCGAGTGATTCGGGTATTTTTCGGAGTACCGAAGAGTTACGGGAATTCGCCGGGGAGTATATGGGCCTTATTGGGCTTTAGGGGAAAGAGAGAGGGGAGGCTGCGCGCCCCCCCAAGGCTTAGTCCGAATTGGACTAGGGGGAGGGGCGGCGCCCCCTCCTTCCTTCTCTTCTCTTTTCCCTTTCCTTCTCTCCTACTCCTACTACATGGAAGGGGGGAATCCTACTCCCGGTGGGAGTAGGACTCCCCAGGGCGCGCCATAGAGAGGGCCGGCCCCTCCCCTCCTCCACTCCTTTATATACGTGGCCAGGGGGCACCCCATAGACACAACAATTGATCATTGATCTCTTAACCGTATGTGGTGCCCCCTTCCACCATAATCCACCTCGATCATATCGTAGCGGTGCTTAGGCGAAGCCCTGCGTCGGTAGCATCATCATCACCGTCACCACGCCGTCGTGCTGACGAAACTCTCATGTGAAGCTTTGCTGGATCGGAGCTCGCGGGACGTCATCGAGTTGAACGTGTGCTGAACTCGGAGGTGTCGTGCGTTCGGTACTTGGATCGGTCGGATCGTGAAGACGTACGACTACATCAACCGCGTTGTGCTAACGCTTCCGCTTTCGGTCTACGAGGGTACGTGGACACACTCTCCCCTCTCGTTGCTATGCATCACCATGATCCTGTGTGTGCGTAGGAAATTTTTGAAATTACTACGTTCCCCAACAAAAACTGCAAAAAACTGCAAAAAAAATAAAGCAAAAAAGAAAACAGAAAAAAAGAAAACAGAAAACAGAAAGAAAAAAATGCCACCTACTGGGCCACCACGGCCTGAATACGACTAGAAACCCATCTAATTGGGCCAAGATTCAGGCCCGCGGAAGGCCCGGCAGGCCCACAGGCATAGCAGTGTCAGATTAGGCCCATAGGCCTGCAGTTCAGAGGAGTTCAATGGGGATGAGGCAGTCGAGCTTATAAACCGGTGCGGGGCGCTCTCAACTAGCGAGGTGGGACTAAACTCCCACCACCATGCCGCTGTGCGAGCCCATTGGTCCCGGTTGGTGCCACGAACCGGGACCAATGCTCACCTTTGGTCCCGGTTCGTGGCACCAACCGGGACCAATGCCCCCCTTTAGTCCCGGTTGGTGCTACCAACCGGGACCAAAGGTCCCTGTTTCCCGCCCTTTGGGCTGCTGAAAAGAGACATTTGGTCCCGGTTGGTGGCACGAAGCGGGACCAAAGGTAGGCATTGGTCCCGGTTGGTGCCACGAACCGGGACCAAAGCTTCATGTATATAAGCCCACACTGAGTGTTTTCCAGTCCTAGTTCATCTTCCCCCCAACGCCGTCGCGCCGAACAGCACGACGCCGCCGAGCCCTCGCCGACGCGCCCTCGCCCTCGCCGCGCGCCGTCCTCGTCGCCGGCCTCGAGCCTGCCGTTCTCGTCGCCGATGCACCCTCGCGCCCTCGCCGCGCGCCATCCTTGTCGCCGGCCTCGAGCCCGCCGCCCTTGTCGCACCCTCGCCCCCCTCGAGCCCGCCGTCCTCGTCGCCGATCAAGCCATCGCTGCGCCCCCCACAGTGAGCCCCCCATTCCCTCCCCTGCTCCCCGTCGCCGCGTGCTCTGTTTTTTTTTGCGGGCATGTATACGTGTATATGTTCATGTATATATTCATGTATATGTTTTTTTCATGTATGAGATGTATATGTTCATGTATATATTCACGTGTATATGTTCATGTATGAGATGTATATGTGCACTTTTGTATACAAACTTCGTTGTTTTCATATGTACGAAAATCTAGAGTGAAAACGAAAACAAACATATAAGAAAAAACAAAGTAAAAAAATGAAGAAGGAAAAGAAAACCGCCCAGCCCAGCCACCACCGCATTTTCATAAAGTTTTTCCACCGAGTCCACGTCGCACCGAGCACCCGCGGCGAAGCAAGTCTTTTTTTGAAGGTAGTTTTTTTGTTAAATGAAAATGTTGGCATCGGCTCTATCATCACGTTGGCATCGGCTTCATCGTTTACTAAGTTAAAATGATGTTAATAGAAAGTTTTCTCTCAAAACGTATCCCCGATAACTTCGACATTAGGGGGGGACGTCGATCAACCCCCTCTCGCCCGACCAAACTCTCGAGTCCACCCAACCCCCTCTCTCGAAAGTTACTAAGTTTGATCATATGTCAAAGTTTGAATTTTGACATATGCAACATTTGATCATATATCAAAGTTTGATCATATGTCAAAGTTTGAATTTTGACATATGCAACATTTGATCATATATCAAAGTTTGATCATATGTCAAAGTTTGAATTTTGACATATGCAACATTTGATCATATATCAAAGTTTGATCATATGTCAAAGTTTGAATTTTGACATATGCAATATTTGATCATATGTCAAAGTTTGAATTTTGACATATGCAACAATATTTGATCATATGTCAAGTTTGACTTTTGACATAGATTTATCAAGAATGCCCCCATTATGGATGTGCACAAGTTGATCCAATTTTTTTTCTGATCTCATCTATATATATATTCTTCTATATGTCACGCTGTCTGTCAAAGTATTGAAGAAATCCATGGCTTCATCATTTGCCAGAAGTAACAGGCGTATGATGCTACGAAGCTCTTCAAAGTTGTTTTGGAATGGAGTTCCTGATAGAATAATTCGCTTTTTGGTACGAATTTCAGCAAAGGCCTTCCAAATAGCGATATTCTGAAGGCTCTTGCTGAACTTTGTACCAAAAAGCTAATTATCCTATCGGGAACTCCGTTCCAAAACAACTTTGAAGAGCTTCGTACCATTATACGCCTGTCATTTCCGGCTAATGATGAAGTCAAGGTTTTCTTGAATTCTTTGACACTAGACAACGTGACATATAGAAGGGTAGATGAGATCAGGAAAAATATGGACCATTTTCTGCACATCCAGAATGGCGTCATTTTGTTAAATCCCTTGTCGGTCCGGACGTCGGACATTCATGAGAGAGATGGTCCGACCCAAACCCTAGAAGCGTTGTCGAGGCCACCCCAAACCCTAGAAGCATTGTCGAGGCCACCCCAAACCCTAGAAGCGTTGCCTAGGCCACCCCAAACCCTAAAAGCGTTGTCGAGGCCACCCCAAACCGTAGAAGCGTCGAGCTAGCTAGGTCTACGTTTGCACTAATATATCCATCTGTCATGTTTGTATATTAATTGCCATGTTGTAATATTTGCAGAAACTATGGAGCACCGAGACATCGAAGCAGAACAGTTGTTGGGGGACATAATCCTCGGCGGAGGTGATGTCTTGTCGTTTCTCAACGACACCGATGGTCTGGAAGGAGAGGGTGAAGCAGGCTCCGGTGATCGAACAATGGAGGTGGAAGGACATGATTATGATGGCTCCGGTGACGGAATGCCGGTGGAAGAAGGAGACCATGATGACTGCTCCGGTGAGCGAACGGAGGAAGGAGATGTTGCAAAGTCCGGCGAGGTATATATATTAATTAAGCCTGTGCTGACTAGCTAATTGATGCATTAATTGTTTTGGTATGTACACATATTAACTCTCTTCTTTCTTCTTTTCTAGCCCTCCGGATCGAGCCAAACTTCGGTAACGAGACAAGGCCCGAAGAAAAGGTTGCGCCAGGATGAAAGGTTCACGATCACAGCAATCAAGGGCGATGGCCAACCGATTGAACCCAGCGGGACCAAGGAAGCATTTTCTGCTCAGTGCGGGGTTCTTGTTAGGGACATGATCCCGATCAGCATCCACCAATGGAATAAGCCTAAGAGCGAAGACCCTCAAGTGTCTTTTGTCAACGATAGACAGAAAGATGATCTTTGGACCGCGCTGAAGGCAAATTTCACCCTACCGCCAGAGGAGGATCCGGATAAGCTAGTTATAGAGCCATTGGTCAAGGCTCATGCTCTTAAGAAGATGGCAGATCTATTCAGGAGGTGGAAGAATGAGTTGAAATCAATGTTTGTCGACAAAGGGAAGACTCCAGAATTCACCGGCCGATTTGAGAAGATAAGAGATCACTGGCCCGCATTTGTGGCCCACAAGACATCGGAGAAGAGTAAGAAGATGTCAGCGACAAACAAGAAAAATGCTGCAAAGAAGGAGTATCACCATCGCACGGGGTCAGGTGGCTACCTCAAAGCCCGGCCGTTGTGGGACAAGGCTGAGAAGGACCTGCTTGATAAAGGGGTCGAACCAGAGACATTGAACTGGCTAGACCGTTCAAGGACTTGGTTCTTCGGGGTTGGGGGAACCTTGGACCCTGAAACAGGGAAGTGCCGTTGGACGAAGGAGCAACTTGAAATACCCGTCAAGAAGCTTCAGAAGTATATCGACGCAGCGCAGCAAGGGACGTTCGTTCCCGATAGAGAGAACGACGAGCTCACACAGGCCCTCGGGAATCCTGAGCACCCAGGACGAACACGAGGCACGGCAGGCTCCGTTGCGTGGAAGGTTGGGTTTCCCAGCGCAGGCGGTTACAAAACCCGGGAGAGGAGGAGGAAAGTGGAGCAGACCGAACTGCAGAAGCTGAATGCAAGGGTACGAGCGCTAGAGGAACAAGCACTACTAGTTCAGAGCCAGCGACCTGCCGAAGCTACCCCAGAAGCTACCCCTCCATCTCAGCGGAGAAGCAGCGTGGCTTCCACCGAGATCCTTCAGCATCCTGACTTCATGGCTCCCAGCTACCCCGTGGATGCTATCACGGAGGCTCAAGATTGCCACCTTATGGCGCAATGGCAGCACCTCAAAGTCAAGGCGGCTGTCGGCTCTGTTGCACCTCCTCAACCCGGCGCAACTTTTCACTGCCTTCCGATTCCAGAAGGCTATGCTGTTGTGATGGTCGATGAAATAACGGAGGGATTTGAGGAGCTCGAGCTTGACCACCCTACCGGTGAAGGGGAGACTCAGCTGGGTCTTGCTCTGAAGACTCCATGTCTATGGCGGAAGGAGCTCATCAACCTTCCGAACTGGACGCCTCCGCCTCCTCCTCCAGCGAGTCAGGGCACTCCGCCTCCTCCTCTGGCGAGTGATCAGGGCACTCCGCCTCCTTCTCCGGCTGCTTCGGCGCGTGGCAGCACTCCGCCTCCTTCTCCAGCTGCTCCGGCGCATGGCGGCACTCCGCCTGCGCCGGCGCGTCCGAGCAGCCCGCCTCCTCCTCCGCCTCGTCAGCAACAACGGAAGACAGCCGCAGCCGCTCCGGCTGCTTCGGCGTCTAGCAGTACAGCCAGAGGCGGGAGGCAATACAGATTCGGTCCGACTCTCACGCCTCTAGAGAAATTACCATACGAGATGACCGAGGAGGAAAACGCACAGATCTGTCAAGCCCAAGTGAGGGAATTTTTTGCAAAGAAAAATCCACCTTCGGAGGAGAAGATAGATCCGGTGAAATTGAAGCGCACTGTGAAGAACCTGAAGCGACCACCACCGCCTCCGCCGGATGACAACCATATCCGCGCTCTTAAAAAGGCAGTGGAAGGAGCGCGCCGGTCGGGAACTACTTCAAGTGACAAAAGGTTACAAGAACGAAGAAGTGCGAACAAAATTCCCCAGCTCGGCGAACAGGCAAACCAATCGTGCCCCCCGCTCAAGGTGTCTAGCGATATCGTCGCAAATCTGCCGGGGATGCTGCCCGGTACCAATCCTGCTGATTACCTGAGCGATGATATAGAGTTTGAAACAATGGAGGTGGACGAATTCAGATACGAGTACGGGAAGCCTCTCGTCAAATGTGGTCATCCTCCTCTAACAATGATGATGCAAAGATTCCATGAATGGTACATGGACACCTGCAAGTCTGGGAAGGATATTTTGACGCTGAGAGTTAAAGAGGAGCACGACCTCGTTGGAATTGATATGTTGTCTGTTCCATTTGAGGAGTTCTTCCAGTTTTTCAATCAAAAGGACCTCGATAAAATAATCATCACTTGCTACTGTCTGTAAGTACTATACTTCTGTAATTAAGTCTCTATATATAGCTCAGCTCTTTAATTGCATGTATATATAATTAACCTCACTATATTATGCAGATTGAAGATCGTCGAATGCAGAAATGCACAAATCTATGATATTGGGTTCATTAACACAAATCTCATAGATGAATGGACGATTACATATAATGCGAAAGAAACCGAGGCCAACTTGCTACAATCATTGCTTAAAATCAAAACAAAGATAAAATACTCTTTCCTTACAACTTCAAGTGAGTGTTACTGTCTTCTGCATATTCGGTTTCCCTTATTACTCGAGGTTATAGTAATGTAATTGATGAGTTATGCATGCGTGCGCAGCTTCCACTTTATTCTCCTAGAGATTAAGCTTGAGCAGGGACTAGTAACCGTCTTAGACTCAAGACGAAAAGATCCCAAGGAGTATGCGGCCATGACTGAAATGCTCCAAAAGTAAGTTCAATCGATCATTATCACACCATATCGGCAACTTTGTTCATTTCCTGATATCAAGTAATTATTTTCTTTGTCTCGCAGGGTTTGGAAAGTGTTCGCCACAGAAGCTCCGGGACTGCCGGGGGAGCTGCGATTTACACACCCGAAAGTAAGTACTACTAGCTAGTTCCGCGCATCTCCCGTTGATTCTAGCTAGTTTCATTAATACCATTTATAATGCTTGATTATCAGTTTGATTGATCTCTATTTCTCGTAAAGTGGTTGTGGCAGGAAGGCGGGAATAATTTTTGTGGATACTACGTTTGCGAGTACATCTACAACGCGACGACCTCTAAGCGGGGCTACTCTGAAAAACAATATGAAGTGCGTAAGCAATAATATTCACACATTTTTTTATTACCATCATTTGTGTTGAGTTTCATTCATATATATGTATTGACCCCCTTCTTCAAATTAGATTTGGCAGATGCGGGATGAACTCCTACCACAAGATCGCATAAAAGCAATTCAAGAGGAATTGGCGGGATTCTTTCTTGACCACGTCATCAATCCAGCCGGAGAATACCATGTGGAACTTGACATCAGATGTTAGGGATTGTAAGAGATCTTATATTGTATATATGTGGCTAGTAGCATCGGATAGATATACGAAAACTTGTTGTTCGACCAATCTCTCGGAGAAGGAGGAGGTCGATCACTTCTCTCTGTATATGTTCATGACGATCTTGTGTACTTAATGGTTTCCTTCATTTGCTTACTAGCTAGCATGTCAAGTCCTCTCTATACGTATAGTACGTAGCGTCGACCAAGCACGGAGATAAGAGAGGACACTTCTCTCTAGCTATTAGCTAGCTAACACAATATATGAAACCCCTAAATTAACCCTACAAAACCCCCAAAACCCCCAAACCCCCCCCCTTCAAAAACAAAAAAACAAAAACCCCAGCTCCTGAGCTGCTGACACGTGGATGATCTTTGGTCCCGGTTGGTGTTACCAACCGGGACTAAAGGCCCTCCTGCCTGGGCTCGCCGCAGCGGCCACGTGGAGCCACATCTGTCCCGGTTCGTTAGCGAACCGGGACTAAAGGTGTTGGGCTTTAGTCCCGACCCTTTAGTCCCGGTTCCAGAACCGGGACAAATGGGCCTCTGGAACCGGGACAAATGGGCCTTTTTCTACTAGTGTTATCAAGGTCAGTTCTTTAGATAGCTAGGGTTAGGGTTAGTGAATTGGGGATTTAGTGAATGAGCTCGATCTGAACCTAGGGCTTTGTTTGTTTGCTCCCACAGCTTCCTGCTACCATGCACGACCCGAATTTTTGCGGCATTGATGCAGATGTCAGTGTGTTGTGCGAACACGGCCAGCTGGCAGAGCGCTTAGTTGCTTTTGAAGGGATGCACACCGGTAGGAGGTTTCTTGGCTGTGCTGAGAAGGTACGATTCATAAACAGTGTTCCTCTTGGGTATGCTCATTTGCTATGTTTAATGGTTGGACAGCATTGTTTAACTAGTTGTTTAATGGATCTGGTCAGTGCTTAATTAGTTGTTTAGCTTTGGTTAGTGCTAGGTCTTTGTTTATTCCTGTGTTGCACTGTGGTCAGTGCTTACTCAATTGTTTACTGAACTCAGTTAGCTCATAAGTAACAATTGATGTGGTCATTGTTTACTGAACTCAGTTAGCTCATACTTAACAGTGGTCATTGTTTATTTGCTAACAATTGTTGTCTAATGTTCTTGCTGTAGAAATTACTTCACTAAACTTCTTTAACAATGCAAGTCTCATTAATAGTGCTGGAGCCAAGTGCTGTCTCATGTTTACTTAACCTCATTAATAGTGCACTCAGTTAGCTTATTATTTATTTGTATTATGTTTGTTGTACAGGAAGGCATAAATTGTGGAGTAGTGCAATGGATTGATTTTGAATGGCCAGACTCAATGGAGAAGGCATTGGCCAAGTTATGGGATATGTATGAGGAGAGTAAGGCAGCAAGGACCAATGACAACCTTGAGAGTTCATTTACAATTCACAACCTCACAGAAGAGAAGAAGAAACTGCAGGAGAACTATGAGAAGTTAGTTGGTGATGTGAATGCTCTTTTGGATGCCCAGGAGCAGAGGGCTGTGCAGTTAAGCTATCAGCAGGAGCAGAAGGACAATGCAGCTGTGAATATAGCTGAGCTAGAGAATGAAGTTGGAAACTTGAAGTCAGAGCTGTCAAAGAAAGATGAGGAGAATTAGAAGCTGCAGGAAAAATATGAAACTCTGAAGCATCTCACAGGTGCTCAAGCCAATGTGATTAGGAATCTGAAATTCAATCATTTGAAGGAGAAGGAAAGGCTGACAGAAGAGAGGCTTAAGTTGCAGTTTCACATTTCTGAGCTTCAGAAGTCTGAGGAAAAGATAAAGCAGAAGCTCCAGGGGGTGAAGGCCATCTTAGATGACTAGTGTGCATCTAGTATGCATTGTTTAACAATGTAGTTGGATCCAGCAGTGTTGTAATGTAGATGATAATCATCTATGCAGTACTTTAGTTTGAGTTTGTGAACCAAGTACTTTAAGTATGTATTTTGTGAACTATGTTGTTGGATCCAATTATGCAACTTGATGAAACTTGATGTTAGTCCAATATGATCATATGTGGTGCATGTGCTTAGTTAGTAAATTTTGTCATCTAGATTCATGGATTAACCTTGAGGGTCATTTCATCGATATATGGACAAGGTAACCATAGTGTCACCTTGATCCTCATTTTGTCGATATATCGATGAAATGACCCTAGGGTCACCTTGAGCCTCATCTTGTCGACATATCGATGAAATGACCCTAGGGGTCACCTTGAGCCTCATTTTGTCGACATATCGATGAAATGACCATAGTGTCACCTTGAGCCTCATTTTATCGATATATCGATGAAATGACCCTAGGGTTACCTTGAGCCTCATTTTGTCGACATATCGATGAAATGACCCTAGGGGTCACCTTGAGCCTCATTTTGTCTACATATCGATGAAATGACCATAGTGTCACCTTGAGCCTCATTTTGTCGATATATCGATGAAATGACCCAAGGGTTACCTTGAGCCTCATTTTGTCGACATATCGATGAAATGACCCTAGGGTTACCTTGAGCCTCATTTTGTCGACATATCGATGAAATGACCCTAGGGTTACCTTGAGCCTCATTTTGTCGATATATCGATGAAATGACCCTAGGGTTACCTTGAGCCTCATCTTGTGAACATTGTAATGGCCATAATAACAATCCAACATCATAACTTGACACAAATAGAGTGGCTTAAGTACAGTGCATCATATAGATTCATAGATTACAGTACCATATCACATCATCATGAAACTAGATCCAACAACATAGCAATTACTATTTTAGCCAGATTACAATACCATAAGTTGTTGCCAAAATAGATCTTAGCAATTACTAGTTTAGCCAGATCACATCATCATCAAGGTTTGCCATAAGATTTCAACATCAGTTCCCAGAAGCATAGAAGTAGTCTTTCAACCTGCTGGGTTGCTTTCTCTGTCTTGGTGGCAAGAATGGTGCTGTTGTGGCAGCTGCAGCTGTTGAACCTCTCCTACTTGCTGCAGCTGAAGAAGCTCTCCTGGCAGCAGTTGAGCTGGTTGCCCTTGTTGCTGCACCTGCAGTTGAAGAAGCTGCCCTTAGTGCTGGAGCAGTTGAAGAAGCTGGCCTTGGTGCTGGAGCAGTTGAAGAAGCTGCCCTTGGTGCTGGAGCTGTTGAAGAAGCTGCCCTTGGTGCTCCCCTGGGTGCTCCACTTGTTGATCCCCTTGGTGCTGTTGGTGCCCTGCTTCCTTGTGTGCTACCCTCCTCTGTGCTGTTAGACTGCATGTAAGAATTGTAGCAAGTTAATACATTCAACTGTTAGAAAACAAAATGATGTGTATCTGTGATGCTTGTTCTTTCTCATTGCTAAGCCTGGTTTTAAAGTCTGTTTACATGATGTGTATCTGTGACCTACAAGGTGGCAGTTGCTGCATGTAATTGAAGCCATCCTAGATGTATCTTTGGGTGCTGGTGGCTCAAACTGGCTCCTTCTCCTCTTGGTTTGCTTCTTCCCTGGCTTATCCTTGAACACTAGAGGTTCTATGTCTCTGGTTTTGATCTTGGGCCACAGATCTTGTCCTGGTACAGGGAATATGATGGGGTTGTATGCTGCCAGATACATTGGCTTTTTGAAAAAGTCATGTACAAAGTCTTCAGGCCTCAGTTTGGCTTTGGTGATAGCTGACACTGCATGATTGCATGGGACTGCAGTCATATCCCATTTCCTGCACCCACATGTCCTATGCTGCAGGTTAACTGAATAAGTTCTCTCATTGCTTGTCACTTGGTAGATATTTGGCCCAGCCATCAATGCTTGACAGTTCCTAGAATTTTTCTTTGCTTCTTCAAGCAACTCAGCATATGTTGGGCATATATCCCACTTGGCTACCTCTGTCTTAGTCCTATTGCCATTGAACCTAACCATCAACTTAGTCCTGATTTCATCTATCATGGTCTTTATTGGTTTGCCCCTCACATCTAATATCATCTTATTAAAGACCTCACTAATATTGTTGACAACTAGGTCAGTTTTGCAATTGAAGTCCATTGCAAATCTAGCCCAAGCAGCTCTAGGAACTTTGTTAAGCCAAGCCCAAGCAGCCTTACACTCTTTTTTAAGAGCATCCATTGCAGCAAGATGGTCATGTTCAGTATAAGAGTAACTAGCTTTATCCATGTACTTCTTTAATTCTGACCCCCTAAAACCAGCAGTCTGAAAGTTTTGATAGATGCGTCTAAGGCAGAATCTATGTGGGCAGTTGGGGAATACATTGTTTGCAGCTTTAAGAAGGCCCTGTTTGGAGAAATCACCATAATCACAACTAAACAATGTATATGACCAACAACTAAGCAATTATGAACTAAGCAATTATGAACTATGCAATCATGAACTAAGCAATTATGAACTAAGCAATTAGTAAGCAATGTATATTATCAAATACAACTAAACATGGGAATTACCTTATGTCTATCAGAGATTATGGTGTAATAACCAAATCTCCCTGATTCTACACCAATTGCTATCTTCAGTTCAGATAGAAACCAAGTCCAACTTTTTGTGTCTTCTTTGTCCACAACTGCAAAAGCAATGGGATATATGTTATTATTCCCATCCCGTCCTGTGGCAGCCAGGATTTGTTGGCCAGTAGACAGCTTGATGAAGCATCCATCCACACCTACAATGGCACACAACACAAGTTAGAAACAAGGCATTCAAACAAGGCAAAGTAAAAAAAGTAAAGTAATCACCTATGAATGGTCTGCATCCATTCAGAAATCCTTCCTTGCAAGCATTCAAACAGATGAACAAACCATGGAACCTTGGATTTATGCTTGGACGCTCCTTTAAGAACTTAGTAGTGACAATGCACCTACTACCTGCAGGATTTGTGTCCAAGACAGCCTGCAAGTAATCCCTGATCCTGGTATACTGCCCCCTCTGATCTCCTTGCACCATCTTAACTGCTTTGTTCTTAGCCCTGTAGGCCATATGAGTGCTGATCTCAACTCCATACTTGCTCTTCAGATTTTGCATTATTGTAGTTATTGATGTGTTCAAATCTGTTCTTATTGCTTCTAACACCTGATGTGTCACCCACTTGGTAGTCACCTTGGTGCTCTCTGCTATAGCTGGACATGTGTGCAAAAAATTTGCCTTTCTAATGCAAAATGTTCTCTCATTTGCCAACACAAAAGCTGCAATGAAGAATGGGCAATGTTCATGTCTGCAAATAGCTATGATTATGTCATTGCAGTTCCTATGAAACTGATAGTTTCTGTTTTGAGCTATGTGGAATGTGAGAAGTGCCCTTCTAAATTGGTAAACACTTTCAAAACAAAGCTTCTTTACAAACTGCATCTCTGGGCTCTCTCTATCCTCAGCATACCAGATTCTTGGTTTGGGTTTTTTGGCCCTACTCTTATTGCCAAGCACAAAAGCTAGGGGTACTGCCCCATCATCATCCTCCTCCTTCAAATCACCAGGATTTGGATCCTCATCAGATGATGGTACCCAAACATCCTCAAATTCTTGCTCCAAACTTGCATGTGATCTACTAGTTGGCCCCTTTCTTACTTTCAACTTCTTCCTCTTTTCCCCTTGTGGTACCACCTCCTCTTCAATTTCCTCATCCTCTCCATGCTCCTCATCCTCTCCATGTTCCTCATGCACTACCTCTTCTTCTAGCTCATAAGGTTCTTCAACATCAGTGTCACCTTCAAAGTGTAAAAATGGGTCCTGTCTCTGCCTCCTCATCTCAGCCATCCTAGCCATGAAATCCTCATCTTGCTCCAAGTCAGAGTCATCTTCAGTTAGTAAAACAGGAAGTTTTCTTTTAATTGCCTCCACCCTCTCAACACTCTTCTTATGCTTCTTATACCTCTATATTTTACTCCTCCTCTTAAGCTCCATAGTTCTTTCCAACTCCTCTTGCTCCAAATCAACATCTCCTGCATTTCCTTGATCCATATCTATATCTTTGTGCATAAACAGATGTGTGCTCTGCTTTGTGGAGTAAAACTGTATTGGATGTGCCTCCTGCTCATCAACTTGTGCAACTCTCCTTGTTTTTTTGGATGGTGACCTGTACACCACACCTTCATCACTGACCTCATACATAATCCTCTCTCCAACACTGCCTATAGGAACCTGCTGCTCACAAACATGACCTATGTTTAAATCTCCAGGTCTGGGCTCACTACCCCTAACTACTGTCAGATTAACTATGGTCTGATCTCTGTTGGCAATGTGGTCTAACATCTCATCAACCTTGTCATCATCACAGATCTCTTCCAAACCAGCTACTCCCAAGCCAGCATCCCTAACAAAGTACATGTAGTCATCCTCTCCATAGCCTGCTGTCTCTATTAGTGCTATTAGATTCAGAAATGTGATGTCTGAAACACACATGGTCCTTTCCAAATTGTCCCTGTCATGAAAGTGGAGCCTAACTTCCCACACATCATCACACAAACTACAAAGCAAAGAAGCTACACATTAATTTCTATGCATACATTTCTAATAATTAAAATCAATAACAAACTGAAGTATATACACTGCACATTAGTAGGTGAAATATTGCAAATTAGTAGGTGAAACTGATACATATTCAGTTAACTGAAATCTTTTAAACACTGAAAAAATTCAGTTAAGTTCTTACACTGAAGCAAATTCATTTAACTTCATACACTACCTTAAATCCAGTTAACTTCAGACGCTGATAGAATTCAGTTAACTATTGACACTAAACAATATTCAGTCAACTGAAAATCTTTTGTACACTGAGAAAATTCAGTTAACTTCATACACTGAAGCAAATTCATCTAACTGATAGGATACATATCAGAGGTTAGACTACAAACAATAATGACCTACAGTTCATTCAAATCGAAGCCTAACTACTGAACTATGAGAAATTGAACCCTAACCCTAGAATCCACAGTAAAAGAGGGGGACAACTTACTCAACGCCGCCAAATCCAGAAGCCCATTGATGGCTGCCCGTCGGAGTAGCTTGCACAACACGGGCAAGAGCGCCAGCGGCGCGGTACTCCAGCGACGGCGACGGCACTCTCCTCTTCGGGGCCCGACTAGGGTTTGAGCTGCCGCATACCTCCTCCACATGGTTCGATTCGCCGCTGAGGGAGTCCTGGATTAAGGGGTCCTCGGGCGTCCGGACTACGTAACGTGGGCCGGACTGATGGGCCATGAAGATACAAGACCGAAGGCTCTCTCCCGTGTCCGGATGGGACTCTCCTTGGCGTGGACGACAAGCTTGGCGTTCGATATGAGGATTCCTTTCTCCGTAACCGACTTTGTACAACCCTAGTCCCCTCCGGTGTCTATATAAACCGGAGGGTTTAGTCCGTAGGGGCAATCATAATCAGACAGGCTAGACTTCTAGGGTTTTAGCCATTACGATCTTGTGGTAGATCAACTCTTGTAATACTCATATTCATCAATATCAATCAAGCAGGACGTAGGCTATTACCTCCATAGAGAGGGCCCGAACCTGGGTAAACATCGTGTCCCCCGTCTCCTGTTACCATCGACCTTAGACGCACAGTTCGGGACCCCCTACCCGAGATCCACCGGTTTTGACACCGACATTGGTGCTTTCATTGAGAGTTCCGCTGTGTCGTCGCTAGAAGACTCGATGGCTCCATCAAGCATCCACAACGATGCTGCCTTGAGGGAGGTCTTTCTCCCCAGCCAGATCTTCGTATTCGGCGGCTTCATGCTGCGTGCCAACTCGCTTGGCCATCTAGAGCAGATCGACAGCTATGCCCCTGGCCATCAGGTCAGGTTTGGAAGCTTGAACTACGTTGCTGATATCCGTGGAGACTTGATCTTCGATGGATTCGAGCCCATGGCAGCCGATCCCTGCCACCGCGATGAACATGACCTAAATCTGTCATCGGACTATATCCGGGAGATAGCGCCTGTAACTGCTCTGGCCCTAGATCCGGAGCAGATTGCGCCATCCGAGGACGGGAAGGTCAACCCTGCCACGGAGGCCGCAGACTCAGCGGCGTTGGAGCCGCACATAGACCCGACTTCGAACGGGATCTGTGTTACCGGAACCTCGGATTCGTCTCCGGCCACAGGCTCCAAACTGCGTGCGTCCGCGCCCATCGAGCTTGATTGGGCGCCGATCGTCGAGTTCAGCTCCGCGGACATCTTCCGACACTCACCTTTGGGGGATGTGCTAAACTCATTAAAAACCCTCTCCTTAGCGGAGGACTCACAGCCGAACTATATTCGGTTTGAACTGGAGGCTGATGACGGAGAATTTCGCTTCCCACCCACCGCCCACTTCATTGCCACTATCGAAGACTTAACCGACATGCTCGATTACGACTCCGAAGACATCGACGGTATGGACGACGATGCCGGAGAGGAGCAGGCCCAAAACCCGTCGTTTACTGGGCACTGGACGGCCACCTCCTCGTATGACATTTACATGGTGGATACTCCCAAAGAGAATAACGGCTATAACGAGAAAGATCCAGTCGAGGATAAACCTCCTGAGACACAGCCAAAGCGCCGACGTCAGCGGCACCGCTCTAAATCACGCCATGGAAAAGACAGCAATACCGGCACAAGAGAAAACAATACTCCGGACGATGCCGAAGACAAAGAAGATCCCGTCGAGCCGACTTCCGAACAGGACGATAGGGAAGATGGGCAAGTCAGCCCTGACAAACAGGCCATAAACAAAGACTCGGAGGACAGCAACTATCTTCCACTCTCCGAGGATGAGGTGAGCCTTGGCGACGAAGATTTTATCGTGCCTGAGGAACCTGTCGAGCAGGAGCGCTTTAAGCGCCGGCTAATAGCCACTGCGAGGAGCCTGAAAAAGAAACAGCAGCAGCTTCAAGCTGATCAAGATCTACTCAATGACAGATGGACTGATGTCCTGGCAGCCGAGGAATACGGACTCGAGCGCCCCATTAAAAGTTACCCGAAGCGTAAACTGCTACCCCAATTCGACGACGAGGCACTTGAGCCCATGCCATCAACACGTAATGCGGCTGACCGACCACCACATGGCCGGGACAAAGCGGCAACCCAAGCCGAACACCTGCCCATACTACCTCACCGTAAAGGCAAAGACACTACAGCTCGGGAACACACATATGACCTGCGTCGAGACCTGGAAAATAGAGCAGGTCAGTCTAGATCGATCTACGGATCGCGGGGGCATGCCCTGGCACCCAACAACGGCTATCAAGCCAGACATAATGATCATAACCATGACCGGGCCGAAAACCGCAGCCGGACTACATCCGCACTACATCGCGACTTGGCCCGATATAGAGGCGCCGCACATCCCCTTTGCTTCACTGATGAAGTAATGGAACACGAATTCCCGGAAGGGTTTAAACCCATGAATATCGAACCATACGATGGAACAATAGATCCCGCGGTATGGATTGAGGATTTTCTTCTCCATATCCACATGGCCCGCGGTGATGACCTCCACGCCATCAAATACCTCCCACTAAAATTAAAGGGACCAGCGCGGCACTGGCTGAACAGCCTCCCAGAGAACTCCATTGGCAGCTGGGAAGACTTGGAGGACGCCTTCCAGGATAACTTTCAAGGTACATATGTCCGGCCTCCGGATGCCGACGACCTAAGTCACATCATCCAGCAGCCCGGGGAGTCAGCCAGGAAGCTCTGGACCAGGTTCCTAAATAAAAGAACCAAATTGTCGATTGTCCGGACGCCGAAGCCCTTGCGGCCTTTAAATATAGCGTCTGAGACGAATGGCTTGCCCGCCACCTCGGTCAAGAAAAAACAAAATCCATGGCAGCCCTTACTGCTCTGATGACCCGCTTCTGCGTGGGAGAAGATAGCTGGCTCGCTCGTAGAGGCAACAGCGCCAGTGATCCGGGCACTTCCGAAGTTCGAGACGGCAACAGCAAGCCACGACGCACTAAACACAAGCGTCGAAATAATAATGAAGGAACGCGAGACACGGCGGTAAACGCCGGATTCAGCGGCTCCAAAACCGGTCAACGGAAAAAGCCATTCAAGGCAAACAGAGACGGACCATCCAATTTAGACAAGATACTGGATCGGCCCTGCCAGATTCATGGCACCCCGAATAAACCAGCCAATCACACCAACAGAAGCTATTGGGTCTTCAAACAAGCCGGCAAGCTTAACGCCGAACACAAGGGGAAGGGGCCGCCCAGTGACAGCGATGACGAAGAGACTCGCCAGCCGAACACCGGGGGTCAGAAGCAATTTCCCCCTGGAAGTAAAAACAGTCAATATGATATACGTGACACACATCCCTGCAGAGGAGCGCAAGCGCGCACTACAGGACGCCAATGCCGTAGAGCCAGGCACCCCAAAATTAAGCCAATGGGCGGCCTGCCCGATCACTTTTGATCGCAAGGACCACCCAGCTAGTATCCGTCACGGAAGTTCGGCAGCTCTGATCCTCGATCCAATTATCGATGGGTTCCATCTCACGAAAGTCCTTATGGACAGCGGCAGTAATCTTAATCTACTCTACCAAGACACTGTCCGCAAAATGGGCATTGATCCTTCACAAATCAAGCCCACCACAGCTACCTTCAAAGGAGCAGTGTCCGGTGTAGAAGCTCGCTGCACGGGCTCAATTAAATTGGAAGTCATTTTCGGCTCGCCGAACAACTTTAGAAGTGAAGGCTTGACCTTCGATATTGTACCGTTCCGCAGCAGCTATCACGCACTACTCGGGCGTTCCGGTTTTACTCGTTTTAATGCGGTCCCACATTACGCCTATTCCAATCTTAAGATGCCCGGTCCACGCGGCGTCATCACGATAAACGGAAATACGGAATGCTCCCTCCGTACAGAGGAGCATACTATGGCTGCTGCAGCCGAAGTACAAAGCGGCCTTATCAAGCCGCATATCTCATCGGCCGTCAAGCCGTCGGTCTCTACTAAATAGGACCAATCAATCTCAGAGCTGGATTAGCAGTTCGGCCTCCGTCGTCCGCCCCATATAGCCGCGAAGTTTACACCGCGCATATATCATTATGCACTTAAAATACCATGGTCATCGACGGAGGCACAGTACGGACAGGCCTACAATGCGGTCCGCACCCTCATAGTCCTTTTTCTTTTTCTAACTATTTTTTATCCTTTACAACAGGTGATTCCAAGCCTGGTCATCTTACGGACTCTTTCTAAAGTTCGGCGTTGTAAATAACCAAAGGCTATTCCTACTAAGCAGTCCTTTAACCGAGGCAAGGCAGCGCAGACGTGCAACAGGAGGGCCTAATGATTTTTGTAAGACCGCACTCTTTATTTTATACCTGTAAATTGCCTTTTTCCTCAACCCTCGGCCCCCGGCATGTTAAGTAGCCCGGGTAGGGGCGTTATAATCTGTAGAATTGTGTTTGACGTATCAATCAGATTCCAGTGAACATAACCTGTTTTCAGTATTCGCTTTTTCTACGTACTGAATTTCGCTTCTTTGGTTGTTTCACGAACGCACCTCGGCACAAATTGCCAGGGGCTCGACACGGCAACACATAACTTGCCGACAAGTCCGAACAGCTTTTCAGCGCACTTCGGCGTCACGAGTTTTGCTTTATATGCATCAGCTCCGAATCATGTCTTTGGTCAATAGTTGGGTTGCCCGGCTCCTGTGCTTACTACCTTACGTTCCGCTATATCGGCTAGGGTAGTAAAGGGAGAACTACTGCGATTGTGTCCTGGTTTATCCGGATGAGCACCTCAATAGAGAAAGCCGAAAACTGACTGTCATGATGCGGCGAGAGCTGGTCAACCACTCGATGACTCATCAGAGTCTTTCGCGATTCTTTCCGTATTACACGAAGGACCGTTTTTCCGGTCACCTATGTAACGCACCATATTCGGGAAAACGCGTACATACCAGGGGCTATATCGTAGACCCGCCGTCAAACTCCTATGGCTAAGTGAAAGTGTTAAAGCCCTATAGTCCGATTGCCTAGTTCGCCGCATTGACACCTCCTTCATGGACCAAGACGTTGGGTCAAGAGTGATCAAGTGCTTTTCTGAACACCCCCGTATTATATGCGAGGGGGCTGAAGCCGACTACTGGCAAACTTTCAGATTATATAAAGAATGGCCGCATAGGAGGCACCAAAACTTTCAGGCAAAAGTATAAAAATATGGCCTTAATATATCATAATATTGTTTTTTCACAGTTGGTATATTCACTCAAATATCATATTTTTCGAGCACTGACCCTCTATCAAGCGGGCACCCTCTAGGACATCCTCAAAATAATGCTCCGGCGTGTGATAGTCCTGGCCCTCGGGTGGACTCTTCGCTGCAATATCGGTGGCATTCATCTTCGCCCAGTATGTCTTGACGCGGGCAAAGGCCATCCGTGCACCCTCAATGCACGTTGACCGCTTAACAGCGTCAATACGCGGCACCGCATCAACAAGTCGCTGCACCAAACCGAAATAACTATTCAGAATTGGCTCAGTCGGCCACAGCCGGACCACGACGTCCTTCATGGCAGATCCGGATATCTTGTGGAGCTCGGCCCACTGGGCCATCTGTTCGTTCAGCAACAGCGGACGCTTCGGCATGCTGAATTGCGACCAGAAAAGCTTCTCCGTTGCACATCCTTCTTGCGCTTGGAAAAACTGCGCTGCATCGGAGACACTCTTCGGCAAGTCCAAGAATGCGTCCGGAGAACTCCACATTTGATTAAGGGGGGCATACTTCGGATCGCCGAATTTAGTCTGTAATAAGAAAGGCTTACCGGCCGCTATCTCCCCAGCTTGCCGGACCTCTTCCCGAGCTGCTCTAGACTCGGACCGTGCTTCTCTCGCCTCTTGTAAGGCCTTGCCGAGTTCGACCGTTCTGGCTTTGTTATCCTTCTCGAGGAATTCACATCGAACATTGGCATCCTTTAGCTCGTGCGTCATGGTAGATATTCTCTCCTCGCACTGGCGCCGAGCAGCCTGTTCGGCCTTTAACTTAGCAGCTGCCTTCTTGGCAGCCGCCTCACTCATCCTGGGTTGCTCCTTGGCCCGGGCAAGTTCAGCCCGTAGGGCCTCAACTGCGGCAGCATTATCTGCAGTTATACATATCTCAGTATACAATTTTTAGCGTCATACTCATATTATTATACTTACACTAGAAGAACGCTCGTGCGTTGCAACGGGGCCACATTAACTTTAAGAGTTCAATATTAATATTCTCATACATATCAAGTGACATTGGCGACCTTTTTTACCATCAAATCCTCACACACACACTCTCTCCCTCCCTCTTCCTCACTCTCTCTCCCCCTCTCCCTCTCTCTCTCTAACACACACACACACATATCCATCTTATT
Organism: Thinopyrum elongatum; assembly: GCA_011799875.1. Lineage (NCBI taxonomy): Eukaryota > Viridiplantae > Streptophyta > Magnoliopsida > Poales > Poaceae > Thinopyrum > Thinopyrum elongatum. The sequence continues at coordinate 84,210,742 of CM022298.1, read as the reverse complement.
GGGTACGAGACCATAATTCATCTATTTCACACACACACACGCTAGTGCATAACAATATGGATTATGTGTATTATATTTGCCACCACAACTGAGGGAATTAATTTCATGTAAATCGGCCAGCCAAAGCTCCAAGAATACGGGGAGGAGGTGGCCCGGGGCGGCGTCGGCGCCGTTCAGCGCGGGCCACGGGCCCGCTTCCAAGTGCGTCTGCGCGCCGGCCACCCACGCCGGGTCCTTCAAGTGCCGCTTCCACCGCACCAACTCCCAGGGCCACGGCCACGGCCAGGGCCAGGGAAGCCGCCCTTCTTCGCCCCCTTCACCGGCCGCGGCCAACGCGGTGCCGCGGCACCCGGCCTCGCCATCCTCGTCCTCCGGCACCGTCGCGACCCAGTGACGCAGCCCAAGCATCGGCCTCGAGAATCAAGAACGCTCGACAACGGAGAGGGAAGGGAAGATCATATACATGTCATAAGAAAGGGAGTTTATTTACTGCTCCCTCGATGTATTGTTTCCTTTGTTTGGAGATTGATTACCATCCGTGAGTTAAGGTAAGGTTAATGTGATTGAGTGATTTAAGGTAAGGTTAATTAATTTAGATTTGATCTTTAGAGATTGTTCGTGATTGATTCTACATTACTAAATATAACTTGTGCCAGTATGGAAAGTTCTGATCTGTTCAGATTTCTTTCGTTGTATGAGAGGGTGACGCGAAAATAAACCGATGAAGTGGGGGGAGGGGACGAAAAAAAATCTACGAAAAAAACCAGCGAAGGTGGGAGGAGGTACCAAAAAAAAACCATGGGAGGTGGGACAAAAAAAAACCTGGAAGCGAGACTACCAACTGCTCCATTAGGAGTAGAGATATACTGACTGCCCCAAAAACATACCTTGCGCCTCGTCGAGCCGCCTGTTAATAAGTGTGAGGTCGTCATCCGCCACTTCAAGTTTCTGCTTCAGCCTTGCAACTTTTGTAGCTTGGGCAGTCGTCATGGATGAAACAGCCTGTGTTCCAATCCATCAGATTATTTCCTGGGAATATCTTTTTTGATCCTCTGATCGCCGCCCTTCGGACGCCAACCAGAGTCTCAGGGGCTACTATCTATACACAGGTACATTTTGCACGTAGAAGTGCAATTAAAAATATTACATTGCATACCTCGAAGCCTCTTAGCAGGCTCATGAAGGATTCATTCAATCCGCTTCTCGCGGACAGAATCCTCTCAACTACCGTACCCATTAAGGTACGATGTTCCTCTGAAACGGACGCATGCTGCAGCATGCCCGTCATTGTATCCGGCGCCCCCGGATCCCTGGGAGCGGCCGCGGGAGTACGGACTCCCTTCGAAAGAATATGTTTACCCGGCTCTAGAGTCGTCCCTGGCTGTAAACCGGATAGTCCGGGCCCTTTATTGTTGGTCCCCATTGGGTCCGCGTGCCCCGGACTCTGGACGGCCGAAGTATCACCTTCGGGTGTAGTTTTCATTATCCCTCGCACCGCTTGTCGGTCGGGAGAGATCCTCCGGGACGACACCTTGGAGTCGTCTGCCCTGTCGGGCGAGAAGGTCTGTGGAGGCGTCTCGCTTTCCATCATCTCCGGAAGAAGATCCCCCGAAGAGGAGGACTGTTGAGGAAGGCTGCGTGCCGGACTGAAAAACATATATTTTAAATGTTACCCTGGTAACCAGAAAGCAATGGGATATGTTTCGGACGCCCCTATTCATTTACGATTCGGCTAAAGGCTTGTCCTTACGGAGGAACTGCGCGATAACGTCGTCTTCTGAACCCGAGCCACCTGACAGGGACATCTTCCCTCGCTTAGGAGCCCTTGCTTCCAAATCTTTGGAGGCGGCCCTTTTCTTCCCATCGGGAGAGGGGACGTCAGTTTCTCCTTCTCTTTTGTCTCCGGAAGGGGGAGTTCCAATCTCCCCGGACAGAGTGTCTGGTGTACCTTTAGAATAGAGGCCACCTTTGGCCTTATTGCTCTCCTCTTTGTCCCCCTTCGCCGGCACTTGGTATGGCGCCGGAGCCAGCATCCTTGTTAGCACAGGATCCACTGAGTCTTCGGGAAGAGGGGCCGAACACCTAATTCTTTCCGCCTTCTTGATCCAGCCCTGGTCGAAGATGGTTTTCTCAGTATATTGTTGCGAGATATCTAACTAAGTTGTGTTCGGGAGTCGAGGGCTTACCGAGGTATCCGGATGGTTGCAGTCGAGGCCAATGTCCTCGGTAGTATCCGGCCACTGTTTTCGTGTCCCGAAGAATAACTTCCACATTCCTTTGTGCGTCGTGCCAAAGAAGTGCTGAAGAGTCCGTGGTCCTTCCGGATTGAACTCCCACATACGGAGGGGCCGTCGCTGGCACGGTAGGACCCGGCGGACTAGCATTACCTGGATTACGTCGATGAGGCCGGTGTCCTTCTCAAGGAGGCTCCGGATGCGGCTTTGTAGCGTCTGCACTTCGTCCGTTGATCCCCAGTCCAGCCCCTTATTAATCCATGATGCGAGCCGTAATGGAGGGCCAGGCCGGAACGCAGGTGTAGCTGCCCACTTGGTACCACGGGGGTTCAGTGATGTAAAACCACTCCCGTTGCCATAGGTTGGAGGTTTCCATGAAAGAGCCTTTTGGCCAAGGTGTGTGGGTGAGTTTGCTCACCATCGCACCGCCGCACTCCGCTTGCTTCCCATCGACTACCTTCGGCTTCATATTAAAGGTCTTGAGCCATAAGCCGAAGTGTGGGGGAATACGGAGAAAGGCCTCGCACATGACGATGAATGCCGAGATGTGAAGAAAGGAGTCCGGAGCTAGATCATGAAAATCTAGCCCGTAATAGAACATGAGTCCGCGGACGAAGGGATGGAGAGCGAACCCTAGCCCTCGGAGGAAGTGAGAGACGAATACGACCCTCTCGCCGGATCTGGGAGTAGGAATGACCTGCCCTTGAGCAGGGAGCCTGTGGGGGATTTCCGCGGTCAGGTATTTTGCCGCCCGGAGCTTCGCAATATCCTCCTCTGTGACGGAGGAGGCCACCCACCGGCCTTGAGGGTTGGGTCCGGACATGACTAGGAGGCTCGGAGCAAATAAATTGAACCTTGGGTGCTAGAACTCGAGGTTGGAAAGGATGAGGCATAGAGGAGAAAGACGGGTCTGCGCCCCTTTATAAAGGCAATGAATATCAAGACGCCTCCTCCTAAGCCTCAAAACCTGCCTATTCCCACGGAATCATACCAACGGGACGGTTGGGTTACCCGCACCCGTATTGATGAGAATCCCGTAATAAGGGGACATGATCTCTGCTTTGACAAGACATGCCAATAAAACCGCTTCTCGAAACATGGAGCGAGAGGCTAAAAAGAAAACGGTTCGAAATAATGACCGTGCAGGAACGTGGTGTCGCGTTACAAAAAGTTGTCAGCAGATTGGACTCGTGAAATATTATACTCTCTGAGGTTGTGTGTGGTATTTGTTTTGCAGAGCCGGACACGTTTTCTGTGCTCGAAGTCTGTTTTGGAGTATTCGGAGGAGGAACCCGCCTTGCAATGCCGAAGACAATCTGCGCGCCGGACACATCGTCATTGAAGCCTGGTTCAGGGGCTACTGAGGGAGTCCTGGATTAAGGGGTCCTCGGGCGTCCGGACTACGTAACGTGGGCCGGACTGATGGGCCATGAAGATACAAGACCGAAGGCTCTCTCCCGTGTCCAGATGGGACTCTCCTTGGCGTGGACGACAAGCTTGACGTTCGATATGAGGATTCCTTTCTCCGTAACCGACTTTGTACAACCCTAGTCCCCTCCGGTGTCTATATAAACCGGAGGGTTTAGTCCGTAGGGGCAATCATAATCAGACAGGCTAGACTTCTAGGGTTTTAGCCATTACGATCTTGAGGTAGATCAACTCTTGTAATACTCATATTCATCAATATCAATCAAGCAGGACGTAGGGTATTACCTCCATAGAGAGGGCCCGAACCTGGGTAAACATCGTGTCCCCCGTCTCCTGTTACCATCGACCTTAGACGCACAGTTTGGGACCCCCTACCCGAGATCCGCCGGTTTTGACACCGACAGCCGCCGCGAAGCAACCCTCCGCTGCAGCCTCCATCCACTCCCCCGCCGGCGGCATCCACTCCCCCGCCGTCGTCAGGGCTCGCCGTCGCCATGGAGCACGGGGAGAAAGAGAGACAGAGGAGAGTAGAGTGGTGAAAGGGGGAGAATGAAGTGGAAAAGGGACCCGTGCCGGTTTTGCCCTAACAGCGCCGTCAGACGGCGTGAGCTCGTGGGCGTTATGCCACGTCCTCAAAAACGGGCCCCACCTGTCATAATAGAGGTTAAAATGCCCGAACAGACGGTTAGGTGTTTTCTGCAAATGATTAGGACCAAAATCAGTGTTTTCTGGCACAAAATCGTATAAGAGTCTTTTCTGCAACCCTAGGCTTCAATGTGGTGGTTTTCTGCAATTCACTCGACAACCTGTGAAGAAATTAGTTTGCACAAATCTTCTTTGATGGACTGGCTTTCATAATCTTATTTGCCGTTCAACACATCATCTATTTGTGACTACTGATGTATGCTGGATGTATCTCTAGATAATCAAAATATCATTTGTTTGCAGTTTACTTTTTTTGTTAAAGTTCTTCTTAATGGCGGGGCAATTCTAACCCGCTAGACATGTTATGGTGACAAAACTTATTTTCCATGTCTATGCATCTCTTTTTGTATTTCTCAACAATTTAATCTAACATTATCTCAATTCAGGCCATGGCTGATACTGCTCGATGGTCAAATTTACCACATATTGCGGATGCGTTAGGCAGAGATGGTTGTCACTGTTTCCATGCTCAAGGCGATCAACTTGGAGAATATTTAATTAAGTATCCTTCCTTTGGCTATTTAATCAATTGGGGCATGTTTTTCTCGGTTCATACATCATGATCAAGTTACTGAACCTAATTGTTTTGACGTGTAATTCATCTTGATATCATATCATGAAACTAAATTTAGGAAAATTTTGTTGCCCTGAAATGATTTTTTTATTATTGGGCACACTATACCAATATAAAAGTGAAATTACCTACTTCCGGGGGCATAAGTTATGCCGCTATTACGGGACTGTACCATATGATATATGGGTCTACATTGATATGTTAGAAGTCCCTCATTACTTTTCTGAACTCTGCTTAGTTGTACACCATTATTTCTTCTCTGTCCTTCTTTAGCAAACAGAGTGATTTATATTTGCGGAAGCTGAATGAGACCATACATTACAACCTTTCTTCCATATTAGAAACTTGGAAAAGTCCGAGGTGGTTCTAGAACGCGGAGATACATTTTAGTGGTCTTGGTATGTTAGAAGAGGTACCATGTTTAGATCAATGTTTTGGTTTATCGCTGATGGAAGATTTTGAAATGCATACGCACAGATGATGTCATTTCTAAGCCATGTGCTCATACTGATATGATAATAAGATTCTTCCTTTAGTATGTTTTTGCTATTTTGTCATTCCTTTTGCTGATTTGAGTAATTTGGTTGAGATGTGATTCTCGGGTGGTGTTGCCTGGGATTATGATGTTAGTTCCTCAACTCGGCATCAAGAGAATTGATTGTAACATGCTGGTTTCAAAGTATGTCCTGACCAAAATTTTGTGTTGCTCTTAAAGAATGGGTGAAGTATAATGCATGAGTGTGCAATTTAGTTGGTTAGCAAAAGTGAAGGATTCAAGCAACCATTTATATGTTTGTTCGTAAAGTGATGAATTCAGAGCAACCATTTATTTGTGATCCATCTTTTAGCATGAGAGACAACATGCTTAACAAGTGTTTCAAATTATTTATATTTCCTTTGTCTAATATATCCAGTATTTTCGGCCACAATTTCCGCAGCAATGCGCGGGGTATCATCTAGTTTTTACAAATCGACCATCTATTTCCTCTACCACTGACTCAACTTTCTCCTTTTCTCCTTGCAGTCATTTCGTCGAACGAGTAGCTGCCGCCAGACCCGTCAAAGTCCTGCGTCGTGCAAGTCACTGGCACAGCCCGGCCCAGCTCGCCCAGGAACACGCCTGGCGATGGCGATGGCGATGGCTCAACCGTTTTCTCGAATGCAGGCCTCCCTCCACGCACGCTCGCCGGCAAGTTCGCGGCCTGTCCCGATGACGACTTCATCATCCACTGTTCCCCTGATGCTGCCCACCCTGGCGTTAGGTTCGTCCAGGCAGAGTGCTCGCGCGGGGCGCCGAGCACGACCCCCAGGCGTTCGTGCAGCTCAGCACGGCGGACGGATGCGGCGACCCGGCGTACAAGGCCCGGTGCGCGGCCGACACGTCCACGCTCTCCCGATCACCGTCCCCCCGACGGCGGCAGCGCAGCGCCTCGTCGTCTCCCCGGCGCCTGCGTGTCCGCGTGGACCGTCGTGCAGCTCGACCCGTCGCTGCCGTTCAACGTGAGCTCCTCGAACACCCATCATGCTCCTCAATTGCACGGCGGCGCTGCTGCGCAGTCGCCGCTCAACGTCTAGTCCGGCTAGCTCGCTCTGCGCCTACGCCGACGGCACGGGCTCGCCCTGATCGCCGCTGCCACTCTGCTGCACGTTCTTGGGGCGGCCGCGGTGACTTGTTCGACTTGGACAGTTGGACGTCGTCTCGGGCCAGCACCCCCTCGTCTCCGACGGCTCCGGCAACCTTATCATCGTCGTCTCTGGCCAACTCCTCTTCGTCATCTTCAACGTCTCCGGCCACTGCCACCGGAATATATTAATATTGCGAAGATACCAATTACACCCAGCCTCCGCACCTACAAGATGTCGCAAAGACAGCCAGAATGCACACAACCAAAGAAAAAAATAAAAAAGAAAGGAAAAAACAAAGGTCCCATCACAGTGATCGACTCCTCTCAGCAACCAAACCACCACCGAGGCCTACGAGGCTGCGACCTTACGCAGGGCGGCAGGGCCAGTGAGCGCCGGACGACGAGGCGCCGTACTACACGAACCTGACGTTCCCGTTCATCGACAACCTCATGAAGTTCGGCAAGCCTGACGGAGCGGTTCTTAGAGGCCATGAAGGTCCAAGTCCATGGCCCGATGGCCGCCAGGAATCACATCAAGTCTCTGCTGTGCATCCTGTCCCAGGCACGCAGAATGCATTTGCATCCCATCCCATGTTGATTGGACAAACCCGAACCCGTCGCTGCTGGCAACATGAGCGTTTTTGGTCCACGTCTCAAACACTGCAGCAGTGCAGCTTGTTTGATATTCAGTTCATGGCATTCTGCCTTTCTGCTAGCTCCTGATGCAGCGGGCATTCGAATCTGTTGCTGGTGGCACAGCCGTTGGAGATCGTTTCAACACACGGAGACCGATCGTGACGGAGTCGTGCGTCGAACAAGTCACTGGCACGTCGACGTGAGCTGCCGCCTCGGCCTCGAGCTGCAGTGGGTGGCACCGAGGGAGCCGCACGCAGGCAGACTGCGACGCCACGTGTGCTGATGACCCCAACGCGGCGAACCATAGTTTCAGTCAGTTTTTGTATTGGGCTGCCTTTGGATCGGATGAAACGGGCCAAGTCCCTAAATCAATTTAGTTTGGCCTGGGCTTTAATATTGTTGGACTGAGTTGGTTTGGTCTGGACACGAACCGAACAGTCCTAGACCGTTTCTACCCATAGTCTGAAACCAAATCCAGTGACCAAATCGACAGTGGTAGATGACCTGCGCCTCTGCTAGCGACGGCCGCCGCCTGCAGCTAAGTGCAGGGATCTTCCGCTGCCGTCGTCGTTGCCGCCCACTGGAGCTTGGTCGCCGCCTTCCCCTCCCTCTAACACCATCCCTCCCTTGGCTGGAGCTTGGCCGCTTCTCGCCGCTACGGGCAGTACTCGCCGGCTGCCGCCGCCGTTGCCGCTGGCTGGAGCTTGGCAGGTCGGTGCATCCTCACCATTCTTTTCCCCCGCTGTTGCTCCTTCCTCTGCCGAACTTGCTGCTGCTCTCTCTTTCAACCTCCCTCTGCTGAAGATCCTCTCTCCACAAAACTGCTGCTCCTTTTCTTCCCCAAACCTTGCTGCTGCTGCTCCTCTCTGCCTCTTTCTCTTTGAAATTTCGGTAGTATTGAGGTGTGTAAGACAGTGTAATGATCAGATGTTACAAGTACTTGCACCTGTTAATTGTTCAGTTTTGATTTGTGCTTGTTTAGTACTTGTTGCTGCTGCTCCTCTCTATCTCTTTCACCCTGAAATTCAGATTGTTGTCCCTGAACCATGTAAGACAGTGTAATGAACAGCTATCTATGTGCACATGTCCATAGTTTCAAACTTTGGGCTCAAACCGATTCTAGGGAATGGACTGGATTGGTTTGGCTGTAGCAATGAAAGTTTTGATTAATTTGGTTTGATTGCTAGACTTGTACATGTATGGCTTGGTCTGGATTTGGTTTGGATTACAAACTTTTCCCAGGTTTAGATGGGAGTGAACCGAGCGGAAGCGTGTTTGTTACATGCACCGTTTTTCGGCCCTATGTGTGACCCCACTGAGCCAATATAGGCTAAAAATCATGTTGTTTATATCGCTTGCTAGCCTGCATTTCATCAATCAATGGTCAGATTAGGCATGCTGTTTGATTATCTGCGTTTATGCTTTAGGAATAAGTAGATACAAATCACAGTTGTTTGGCTGTGCACGTATTTGTTCTGCTTACCCTTTCAAATGCGGTGTCCTTACTACCCAAATGCAGCACACTTCATAGCGAACATATCATATATGAACAACAGTTGAATTAACACTACTCGTACACCATTAACACACGGTTTAACAGTGCATATGACATGTTACACACTACTACGACGTAAGTTCTCAAACAGCAGGGGGCATCCGATGCCCCTGCACAACCCCAAAGTGCTGGACTCTGGGTAAAATATACATATCTGGCAGCAAAAGAGGCACAGAGTTCAGACGATCCAACAGTCCAGACGATTTGAACTGAAAGAAAGATGATAAGCTAACTAGAGAGCATGCCGGATGTCGCCCTAACAACAGTGCTTCTGACACCTGACCCGCACATAGTGGAGGTGAAGACGACGTCGATCTGCACTTTGAAGCCCAGGCCGGACAGCCCGAGGATGAGCACGTTGCCGGGGACGATCCTGTGATGGTGGCAAAAGTAGTCGCGGCCCCTCCAGAGCACCAGCTACTCATGAAAGTTTTGGACCTGCACTCAGAACTCACACCACTTGTTAGCAGATAGCCTCACGAGCGAGGAGGCTTAAGGACTAGCCATTGCTTCATCACAGGCCTGAAGGCCTCCGATATGACTAGCATGGCAATGTCTTCCACGTTTTTTATGGGCACGTAGAACCTGACGGCTCACGTGCCCCCTCCTCGTGGTCGATCCTAGGCCTGCGGCAATGCCCAACAACTGGCTCATCATGACGACCCTGTCCGGCACATCCACCTTCTTGAGCCCTCGGTTGGCCGAGATGGTGTCCTCGGCATCCTCATCATTAGCGACGACCTACGCCCCTCCAATGGCGATGTCACACTCCGTCTTCACGACCTTGTCAGTTTAGTAGACGAGAGTAAGTACAATTGGGCACTAGACATCGTCATTTGGCAGCTGCACTTGAGTGGTGCTATATGATAAGATGATAGCAGTGTCCAAGTGCAACCACCACTGGTCATAGAGTTGCACTTGGGTGGTGTTGCGATCAGATCATAGCGCTATCCAAGTGCAGCTGCCACTGATTTATAATACCATCTAATCGCAACTATTAGTGATCATGGAAATTGTCACTGATCATAGCAGTTGCATTTGGATGGTGCTACGATCAGATTGTCTAAAAAGGATACGGCTCATTCCTAAATTTGTGTGGACAGGGAAGGGGAGGTCATATCCTTCACCTTACGCGAAGGTTTGCTCCTACAATGCACGGTAGGGCCAATCCAGTAAGCACTTCGTGGGCGCTTCAAGGCCAGTTCTTTTGGGCGATTCTCCCAGGATCGCCCCCCTCCCCAGCTTCTCCCAGAATCGTCACTCCATATTTTTTTTTTACAATCCTAGCTAATTAGACCTTAACTAGATAGGATTGTAAAAAAAATATGAAGTGACGATTCTGGGAGAAGCCGAGGAGGGGGCGATTCTAGGAGAATCGCCCAAAAGAACTGGGCCTCAGTACAAATGGTTTGTAGTTGTTTTTTTTATTTCAACCATCTTTCATCAGAAAAAAATATATTTAATATACAAAATTTTCTTAAAAAATATATATTAATCCTAAAGCTGTAAGATTTGCGTAAAACTGAAAAAACATTCACGATTTGTTTTGTGAATTTACGAAATATTCCTGGAGTACAGAAATATTCGTACATTTATGAAAAGGAAAATACAAATCGGTAAGAAAGAAATGAAAAATAAAAGGTAAAAAAGGAACATAAAATAAGAAAACAGAAAACAAAATCTGGCGCAATCGGTAAAAACTGTTTTTTTAGGGGTAGGAAACGGCAAAAACTGGTAGAGAAAATCAGTAGGGGGGGTAGAATAATTGCTGGCCCATCACTGTTCCCCCTTGTGTGAAGATGATGATGAACTGGGTCCTACGAACTGGCTGGGCCTGTGGGCAGAAGTTCTCCTAAACTGGGCTGAAGATTAAATCAATCAGATCTACCTACAATCTCCCCGTGTGAATCAACGGGAGGATCAGAAGTAGTCGAGGGGTTAGCTTTGCTTGGCCAAGGGGAAAGACGCTTGGGACTGGGGGAGGTCGGTTTCCTGACGAGAAAGGCCGGTGGACTCATAGGCGAGGCAAAGCCCCATTCGCATCCCAATTCCCAGCTCGGCTTTTTCCCACACTTTCTCCCTCCCAGAATCCGCGGCGACCGAAATCTCTCCGCCGTACCAGAGAAGAATCCCCCCACTCTCCTCCATCCGCGGCGACCAAACCCGCCGGCCGGTCGCCGTGTCCCAGCTCGCGGCTTCTTCTGTCCGCGACGCGCGACGCCTCCGCCCCCGGCTCCGCCTCCGCCTCGAGCCTCCCTCTCCGCGTCCTACTCCTGGCCCCGGCTCCCGGGCAACAGCATCGCCGGCTTCTTAACCCGCCGGTGAGCCCCTCCCCCCCACCAGCGCGGCCGCGCCCGACGACGCTCTTACGCCTTGCATCGTCCACCGCCCGAGGTCTACCTGAGTAGCTAGCGCCATGTCGCCGCCCTCGGATCGTCCCGAAGCCTCCAACGGCTCGCGCAACCCTAGCGCCATCTCGTCGGCATCAGATCTGGCCGGGGCCTCCCAGGCCGCCCCCGAGAGGAGATACGAGACGAGGCCGATACACTATCGAGGCCATGTCAGAGACATTCTCTATCACGACGCTGGTGGATCGTCGCCCCTCCTAGGGATCTGTATGAGCACTTGGCAAGCCATCATTTCTTCAGACGATCTGCTAGCTTTGGGATGACCGAATTTACCCGTGTCTAACTTGTTTGCAGGCAATTCGTTGTTGCTGGCCGGTGAGATCCAGTTGGATATCCCAACTGGCGCAGGTCAAGTTTCGGAGAGCTACCTACTCTCCCTGCTCGAGGACCAAATCACCGCCAACTATCCGCAGTTCATGCAGGACGAATCGATGAGATTATTTGTGAGACAATCACTCATTTCGTTTGTCCATCCGATAACACTTAATGTCAATTTCACAAGGTTGGTTGGGATATTAATCAGTTTGAACTTAGCAGTATTTGCTTCATTGTCTTCTGATCTTTTCATTTCGTTGCATGCACAGTACTAAAGCTTTTGGGGATCCGGGGGAGAATGTTGTAGCAGTTGTCATTTTTCGACTTTGCAATGTACCTCTTTTTCATGGCTGGGTCGTGGACCCACAGGTATTTCTTCCATAGTATATTTCTGTTTGGATCTGTTAGTGCTCTGATGTTTATCGTTTACTGATAATGACGTATCATTCCTAGGAAATTGCTCTATCAGATGCACTTGATAATAGATCCCATGATTCCCTTAAGGCAGCGCTCGGCGAGTACACGTCAAAGAAGGAAGCAGGCCTTGATTATTCGGTAATTGAACATCATAAATGTCTGTATTGACTATTTATGTTTCTGTAAAAAAAATATCATAGATGTTCTCGACACAATATTTACTTTGTACTTGATTTGCAGGGAATCTGATTCTTGATTTTTTTATATGGTAACTCACTGACTTCTCATGGGTAAGTATACTTACCCTCTATAGGTTTATCATGGATATTTTTTGGTTGTATTTGTTAGGACCCTTTTATTGTAGTCTGCTGAACAAGAGGTGTTAGAAATGTACTATTGCTATCAAGAACCAGATAATGATTGTGAAGAGGAGGAGAGGACTGATATGCCACGTATCTTAAATACTTGTTCAAATAACAAAAGAGCAACAAACCCAATCTTTTATTCTAAGCATCTTAAGGTTTAAAAGACTGATCAGTTCAAACTAGCCTAAATAACTCATGTAAATACTTCTGTGCTTAGCCCCCTTAGCGATCATGACACCAGTGTTGATATGAAGTTTGGCATGATTTATTATTAACATGTTAGTTTTTGTTAACGTTTTAGGTTATCATGTTTGCGTGAGGATTTGAGCGAACAAGAGACTGGTGTGTTATTTTGGCATAGTCAATTTAGCACCATGATGAAGGTAAAATATATTACAAGTCAGGATCTCTGATTTGAGTGATTTCCTAATAACCCTGTAGTGCTGCTTATTTATTTATTTTCGTACTTCATGTGCAGTACGACGAAGAACTGTATCTGTTACAAACAAATGTGGGTTTTATATCAACAAATGCTGTCTGGCTAAGGGTAGATGAGGTATGTCACATCCCTTCTCTGCCAGTCCGTGTTCGATTGAAATATGTCCTTACTGAATCTTTTTCTCATTTGACAACCATTAGGTAAATTACAATTTAGAAGATTACATGACCTGTTGCTTTGTACCACTGGGAAAAGAAGTTTCTATGACATTATCAGTAAGTTGTTTTGTTCCTGTGGTTCCTTCTTTTGTACAGTTTCACTCAGGCTCAAGGGTTTAGCTCAAACCCTTTGATTATTTAGCGCACTATGATGTTTCCTTCTTTTATACAGTTCCACTCAGGCTCAAGGGTTTAGTTTAAACTCTATCATTAGGATCTGGAGTTGTGCCTTAGACAAGTTTCGAATTAATATTGTTATTTATGAGCTACTGCCTGAGATACTTGACACTGAACAACGAGTTGAGTCTGGTTCATAATTTATACTACCTCCATTCCTAAATATAAGATGTTGGGGCAACGCCTTATATTTAGGAATGAAGGTAGTACATGGCAACTGCAGAGGATTTTTGTTTGATGTTTGAAGTCGTGATGATGGCTAGTTGGCTACAAAGTTCTTATTTAATTTGATACGAGGCACATGAACAAGTGCATTTATAGGTGATGCATAACTGTTACTGTCTGATTTCAAGTTTCTTCATGGTTATGCAGGCAGGTGAAAATGAACCTTTTCTTCTGAAACTTCTATTGAACCTTCGTGCTTTGGTTGCACATCATACACCTACCAGGATCTATCCATTCTTTCAACTGGTATGTTTTGATTATGCAGTGCACTGGGTTATCTATATAATAATAATAATAATTCTGATAACGTTTTGTTATCCTTATCCAGGTTGGTAAGATGATTCTGGCCGAATCTGATGACACTAAGAGGGCTGGGTATCTGAATACACTGATGAGCGATCTTGACCAGCTGGAAATCTGCACATTTTACCAGTCGGTATGTTGTTGAACCAAACAATTGTGCAACGGTGGACCTAGATTATATACCAGTTTCATATGTATCCAGGTCTTTAAGATGATTCAAGCTGAACCTGATAATACCAAGAGCGAGGAATACCTAAGGAGATTAATGAGCTTTTTCAAAGAGGTTATCTATTCTAATAGAATGTATCATGTTTTCCTCTGATTTAGGATATAACATTGCTAATGCTATCTTTTAATCTTGCAGGAATTGGTCATGGACCATCTGCCCTCAGAGCCACCCGATGCCAACCAGGTCTCAGAGAGGACATACAAGATGAGGCAGATACACTTTGAGGGCCACCTCACACACATTGTCTACCAGGAGGACGATGGACCGTGTGCCCTCATAGGGATTTGTATGACTACTTAATTAAGCATCATTTCTTAATAAGATCTGTTACACCATCTCGAATTTACCTGGGTTTAACTTATTTGCAGGCAATTCCTTGTTACTGACTGGTAAGATCAAATTGGATATCCTAAATGATATGGGTGAAGTTTCCGAGAAATACCTGCTCAGCCGGCTCATGTCGCACATCTCCACGAGCCATCCTGAGTTGGTGTGGGATACCTCAATGCAATCGTTTGTGACAAAAGAACTAACGTCGTATGTGAAAGGGGCACTGGTTAATGTGAATTTCACTAGGTTGGTTGGAATGGACTATCAGTTTGTAGTTAGCTATTTTTTCTTCATTGTGTTGTAATTATTTGTTCTGTTGAATGCAGTACTAGAGCTTTTGCGAAAATAGGTGAGGATGATACAGTAGTTGGTATATTTGAACTCTCCGGTGCATCTCTTTTTCATGGCTGGGTCGTGGATCCGCGGGTAATTCTTTCTTAGTGTGATATTTTGTATTTTGTGTGGATATGGTAGTACTGTGATTTTTGTCGTGTAATGATAATTATGTGATATGCATCATTAGGATATGGCACTATCTGAGGCGCTTGGTAATAAATCCCATGATTCACTTATGATGGAGCTTGGCGAGTACGTGTCAAAGATGGAAGGTGGCCTTGAGTTCTCTGCAGTTGACAGTGCTAAATGTAAGTACTGACTATTTATGTATGTGCAAATTTTTTAGTCACCAGTATTATCTACACGGTATTTACTTTGCACTCTTGCATTGATTTGTAGGGAGTCTTATTCATCAGTTTCTACATGGCAACTCACTTACTCCTCATGGGTAAGTATACCTACCTATATAGCTTAAGAGTATGCAGTTTTTGGTCGTATTTGTTAGGACCTTTTATTGCAGTGTGCTAAACAATAGGTGGCAGGAAGGTGCCATTGCTAGCAGTAAATTGAGAATGGTGTTGGAGAGGGGGATATTAGCAATATGACATGCATCTTAAATGCTTGTTCAAATAAAAAAAGGAACAACAGATCCAATCTTCTGTTTTAAGTATCTTATTAGGGTTTAGAAGACTGATCAACTAAAAATAGCAGAAACAACTACTTAAATAGCTCCATTACATGCCTCTAGTGACTATGATCAGTCACGGGAGTGACACCATTATTGACAAGTAATTTTCCACATAATTGATAAACACGTGAGACACCATTATTGACAAGTAATTTTCCACATAATTGATAAACACGCGAGCTTTTTTATTAACACTTCAGGCTATCATGTTTGCGAGAGGATACGAAGGAAGAAGAGGTTTGTGTGTTACTTTGGCGCAATCACTTTAGCACTATGATGAAGGTAAAATAATTATCAAGTCAGTATCTCTGATTTTGTTAATAACCTTGCAGTGCTGCTTGTTTAATTTTTTTGCCATACTTCCATGTTCAGCACAATGGAGAACTATATCTTTTACAAACAGATGTTGGATTTTTAACAACAGACATTGTCTGGCAAAGGTTACGTGAGGCAAGTCATACCTTCTCCGCCAGTCCTGTGTTCGATTGAAATGTGATCTGTACTGATTCATTTTTCCTCGTATGACAATTACTAGGATGGCTGTGGAGAATACATGACTTGCTGCTTTACACCAGTGGTAGAAGAAGCTCCTATGACAATTTTTGTAAGTTATTTCCCTAGCCCCAGAAAACCCACATCCACCCACCCAAAATGGGTGTATTTTCCTTGTAAGCAACAGGTTTATGAGTAAGCTACATTTTTTAATGACACATGCCCATTTAAAGCACAATTACCAGCACCCCTGGATCCTTCACAGTAGTCGTTCCTACAGAACTGCTAGTGCGTAAGGTAACTTGATGAAAAACATAGATCTGCAATCACTAGTATTGGCAGCATGCTCCTTATTGGTGCGTGACTCTGACCCTGCGAGCAGTAACTACCTCGCATGCAACACTGGTAAATACACTGTATAGCAGGCCAAAGTGGAAGAAACACTATAAATTATCCTCGTCTCCCATTATTTGATTAGGGTCAGTATAATTCAAATTTCAAATCGAGAAATGATTTATTTTCAGTTGATTAGTATTAACACCATTAGTCTATGGCATGATAACTTAGTTGTGGTACTTGGTCACAAATAGTGTCAAGTGGTCTCACCGTAGTCGATGCGATCATTCCTAGACTGCTTCTCTTTCTCTGTTCTGGACTGAGAAATTATTACCAATGATAGTAGAAGATTGTCTTTTCTCACCTTTGTACATCTGGGTGGAACCCCTTGATTATCTACCAATGATAGTAGAAGATTGTCTTTTCTCACCTTTGTACATCTGGGTGGGACCCCTTGATTATCTTTTTCACTATGAGGTCTCCTCCTTTTGTACCATTTTATTTAATATCAGGCTCAAGCGCTTAGCTCAAGCTCTTATCATTAGGATCTGGAGTTGTGCCTTGGACAAGGGTTTAGTTAATGTTGTTCTTGGTGACCCACTGTCTGAGGTTTTTGACACTTAACAAGGAGTTGCTTGTGGTTCTTAATTTTATAACATGACAAGTGCGGAAGATTTTGATTTGCGGCATTTTGTTTTATTTTGTTTTGTGTTTGAAGTCATTATAATGTGTACAAATTTGGACTATTGTTTTTATTCTGAAACACATGAGCAAATGTGGTGCTATGTGATGCACAGCTGTTACTGTCTAATTTCAACTTTCTTCATGGTTATGCAGGCAAGTGAAAATGAACATTTAAATCTGGAGCTTTTAGTGAACCTACGTGCTTTGATTGCACATCATATGCCTAACAGGATCAACACATTCTTTCAACTGGTATGTTCATTTATGCAGTGCACTTGGCGGGCTACGGATTTCTTTTTTATATTTCTGTTATCTTATCCAGGTTGGTAAGCACATTCTCAGTGAATCTGATAACACTAAGAGGGAATGGTATCTCAATAAATTGATGGCAGAGCTCGAACAGCATGAAATCCACCTATTTTATCAATCGGTATGTTGTAGAATAAAAAAAAATGTGCAGTGGGCGAACTATAGATTGTATCTTATGTTTCATATCTATCCAGGCATGTGAGATGATTCAAGCTGAATCTGATAATGCGAAACACCTCAAAAGATTAATGAGCCTTTCCAATGAGGTTACTTATCCCAATACAATGTTACAATGTTATCATGTCTGCCCCCCATTTAATTAATTTATAACATTGCTATTTATATCTTTTAATCTTGCAGAAACTGGCAGAAATAATTGCAGCGGAAGGCCAAATCGTGGACATATGTAAGGAAGACAATGCCTTATCTGTTATTAGCATCTTGCAGGTAATAAAATGGAGAATGGAATCTACTAAGTGAATTTTATTCAGAACTTTTAATTTCATATCTGAATTATGGGTCTTGAGTGCACTTCTCCACATGATGATGGCTGTAGTTGTTAATCTTTTGGTTGTACCTGTAATTGTAATACTCGTCTTGTATACATCATTCTTAGGTAATTGCAAACTTCTCCACAGTTAGGTCACTTAATATGTTTCAAATAGCAGTATCAAGTATTATCAAGTACTTCTCTTTTGAGAAGAATATAATAGTGACATTTAATATTTAGTTTCTCTGTCAAGGACCAACTGTCAGCTTATCTGATAATTGAACCAATAATCTTTGTGTTATTAGAAGCATGACCTATGCCATTTTTAATATCTGCCAAGGCGAATATTGGTAATTGGTTTTTAGTTTCCTTTTCTCTAGTTTTATTTATTGTTTGATCCTAAAATTGGGTGTCTTGGTTTTTGCAGATGAATGTTTGTGTTGCCAGTTCACTCGGCCCACAGTTTTTCCCACAAATTTCACATGTCTCCTCTGATATGTTGACGCTGTATAGGTACTGTACTTAGAATTTCATGAAATTCTAGTGGGTTTGACTATTTAGAGTTTATTACTTTGTCAGTAATAGTTCTTTAAGACTATCTTGAACTCTCTCTTTTCTTTGTTGCATTTTGTGTTGTGTTGCTTGCTAACACACGACATCTGTTGCGCGCCAGCTTGTGCAGCGAACTGATATCAAAACAACTCGTAGATGAGGGCTCTGAAGATGGGCCACTTGCTTTGGAATTACAATGTTTAAGGTATAACTTACTATTCTTTGCTTCTTCTCATTTGTAGATTTTGCTAAATTTTCAATTTGAATTTGTAGATCTGTCAAGATGGAGATATTGAAATTAATGGAAACTGTTGTGGTCAAGGCTGAAGATTTACCACAGCTGCAAAAACAGTTTGTTCTTCCATTAGTGGACTCTGTACTCTCTGATTATAACCGAGACACAATAGAGCATGAAGCTCTGTCCTTATTTTCAACGATTATAATCAAGTAAGCTTGTACTCCCTCCGTTTTTAAATATAAGCCTTTTTGGAGATTTCAATACGGACTACATACGGATGTATATAGACATATTTTAGAGTGTAGGTTCACTCATTTTACTCTGTATGTAGTCCATATTGGAATCTCTAAAAAGGCTTATATTTAGGAACGGAGTGAGTAGTTTGTTGTCACCCGTTTTGGTTTAAGGTTTATCTGTTTAGATATGTATATCTCGTCGTTTCTTGTAACGTCGTATTCAACTCCACATATAGGTTCTCAAGTGATATGCTGGAGGGGGTATCTCGAATATTTGATGCTGTTTTCCAGGATACTCCTAAGGTGCAGATGCAGTTATTTCCAATATTCCTGTGGGACTTACAATTGTGATCATATGGCTGACATTGCATTTTTTTTGTTGCGCTATCAGATCAACAAAAAACCGGAGCACTGTTCTAATCTTTTTTCCTTGCTTCAAGTGATTGGTACACACTGTTTCCAAGTATTGACAGATAATTCATGTGAGGTATGTATTAGATATCTTCATGTAAGTTGCAATGGCAGAATTACCACCATAGCATAATATGTTTCTTTTCTTTTACTTGATTATTGATTTTCTGTTTCAGCGATTAAACCATGTTATGGATTACATTATTTGGGCACTACAGCAGAGGGAGATAAACATTGTTGAGACTGTCCTGTGCCTGTTATTGGATGTACTACAGAACGTTCAGGTGCTTAATAGGCATATCTTTATCGGATATTGTGGCAATTCCTCATTTAATGTTGTATAGTTACACGTAAGTTTATTGTGTCTTATCATGCCAGGCTTCAGGGTTCCAAAACCAATTCTACCAAACAAATCTCTTGAGAATTGAGCAAACGATACTCACTATTCTTATGGGCATGCCCAACAATTCTTGTTCTGAACTTCATGTTTCTGTGCTACAACATTTGTTTAATGCGGTATGTTAATACTCATTTGCTGTTTTATTATATGACATTTGTGAGTGCCTCTTTGATTTTTACCTCTTCTGACATGTTTAGGTTGATGTTCTGACTGAACCCCTTATCTCATCCACACAATGCAACATGATGTTTGTTCGAGACTGTACTATAAAATTTCTCAGTTCAGCATTTCCTGGCATGACAGATAAAATGGTATGATCTCTCGAGTACTGTATCTTATTTTAACTAACTAGCTTCAACCTGAAGTTTATGTTTCCCACAGGCACAGAAATTTGTTGATGGACTTTTTAATTCAAAAGGTGACGACGCGGGCTTTCTTAACCATACAAGGCAATTTCTAGCTCGCTCAAAGGAGACCTGCACGCAGGTCACACAGGAGCAGAAGTCTGTTGATGGATCTTTTAGTCCAAGAAATGACCTTGCAGACCTTAGTTGCCTTGCAAGGGATTCAGCGGAGCCCTCTGTGCAGGTTTCTCTCCCACTTGCGCAGACTGCCCCATCATGGGGCACCACTTCTATAACTCATTTTGGCACCCTTGAGGCTAACTTTTCTGGAGTAACTTCAAAATGGAAGCCACTAGTAATTGGGAAGCCACTAGTAATTGGGACCGACGAGACTCATGGGGATGATTGGACTGTAGTAACTTCAAAAAGGAAGGCACACAGATTTAAGGAGTCTGACTCATCATCTAACACTGCCTTGGAAAGTCTATCATCCACCGCTTCTGCTTCCAAGTTGTTTCCATCTGCAGCGAATGCTGGCACCTCCAGGTTTGACCTTTTCCGATGCTTGGACAGGGGCTCCAGCTTTACAAATTGCTATGATGCCAAACAATCTTTTTTGGAGTAGAGCTCTTATTTCCACGCACACAATAATAAACCATTATGGTTGTCTCAAATACAACATGTTTTGTGGATTTACCATCTCTGTTGTTTGTCTACATTGTTGCTTATTCAAAGTTGTATTTATCATTTGAGTTAATTTATTTTGTGGCTTTTACCATCTTTGTTGTTTGTGCATATTGTTGCTTATTCAAAGTTGTATTTTTCATTTGAGTTGATTTATTAACATAATTTGAATGTTATATTTGCAGTGTGGTACCATTCACTGAATTTATTAAATTGCCTGGTAATGCAATAACCGCAAAACATACAATATTTTCTGGTGCAAATTCCATGGAGGTTGATGAAACAACATTGATAGGAAGAAGAGCAGTGACTTCTTATTTGCATAAAATGACTGTAGAACATGCACTGGGTAACAGTTGGAATGGGACTCTCCAAAAGAAAGATTTTGTGGTAGTCGATGACTCAGAGTTTATGATATGGAAACCAACCGTTGTGAGTTCCTCTCCAGATGCATTACTGAAGGACTATGGGAATTTTGCCAGCGAGTTCCTTCCCTTGTTTGGGGAAGCTGCTCTTTTCAAGGCTCTTGGCAACTCACTGAGAAAATTCAGGCCTCGACATTTTACTCGGGATTTGGCTAGAAAGTTTAGATTTTTTACGATGACACATCTTTCAATAAAATCAGCAATGATCAGGTCGCAATTTTGGACCGAGCTGGGAAGGGTCCATAGGTTTCTAAGCAAAGAAGGAAGGAATGCATTATCAGCAGCTCTGAGGGGTTTCACGGTACAGGTGCCTGATTGGAGACGACTGGTAAAAAAGAATCCGACCCTCCTTGAGGTTTACAACTATAGGGAAGAGAAAGAGAAGAAGAAAGAGAAGAAGAAAGAGAAGAAGAAGAAAGAGAAGAAGAAAGAGAAGAAGAAGAAACAGCCCCAAGGCTCCCCCAAGGAAGGCTCCCCCAAGGTTGAGCCTGTGAAGATGACTACAAAGCTTCAAAATTATGGAGATCTTGTGTATGATTCATCACTTGAAAGCCTCCTAACATTTATACGCAATTGTATACAGCATCTGGCAGAACCCGCGGTGAGGCTACCATATGGATCACTTAGTTCTTCCTCTTTGTCAAGTAAGAATCATCTTCATAAAATATTTTTTGTTACAGGAGGATGGCAAAGCTAAAATAAAGAGGCTGGTTGAAATAGATCTTCTATTGTCTCACATTTTGCATCAAATGCCATCGATAATGCAGCAACTTATTTTTTCTCCTTGCATAACTGAAGAAGTGTCAGTGATGTAAGTACTTCCTGTGTCCTTGCATGTTCTTTTTTACAATCTCCAGTATGCGATGTGCAGTTATAAATCAACTGTTGGATTGCACTATGGAACAGAGTTTAAAAAGCATGTGATGTGCAGTTAGTCTCTTATTGAAAGTGTGTTTCTACATTGCTTTTGTTATCAGTACTCCCAATGATAAAGGGGGTATGTTTATAATCTTCAATGAAATGCTCCAGTGGATACTTGTGGGATCCCATCTCCTCTGTACTTTTGACTTGAAAATTCTGTGCTCTATGGCGATTCATTGATGAATCTAGTTGAACTTAATACTGACTAACTAAACTGAGAAGAACGTGTCCAGTTTCAGTCACATCTGTAGTAGAATTCAGTTATACACTTGCACTGAATTATTTTTGTACCAAGCCTTACTTGCTATATGGAGTAATATGTGTGCAAGCTAAGCACTTGGTCTGTTAAGTGTATACTATATACAATTCTAGCACCAAGCATATGTACTAACCGAAATGCACCTTTTGTAGGTTGAATGATGTCTGGGATCTTCTGTTGGTGACGGAAGGGATGGTCATCGATAAGAGTTTATTTGATGCGTAAGATTATGATGACATCGGGTTGTCTCCTGCATTAGGTACCAAGTGTACAAGTTTCAACCTCTTGCCTTCATTGTACCTTTGTTTCTGAGTACTAATTTTAACTATGTCGTTCAGTTTATGGTTTCTGAAACTCATGTATTGCGGACATAGTTGGTGCAAAACCTTTTGTGCCTAATGCTTGTGTTGTTTCAGTGTTAGATGTCTGCTTCTACTTGAGTCTTGCACACGGAAGTATTGTCACTAGATTTCTATGCAGCAAGTTACTTTGGTTTATACATTGCATTGAGGTTTCAATTGGTAGTTTCGATATTTGTTATTAGATGCTCAGTGTTGTTATCATTTAGTAAAATGTTATGGCCCATTTAGCGTTGGTGCATGCATAGCTTATGATTTCTGCAGCTTTCTTTGCCCATTCACAGGTCTATGTCTTTATTTGTAATGTTTCTTGCCCATCTTTGTGCAGCTATCTTATTCTGTACTCCTTTCTCCATGGTATAACGGCTTAATATTTTATCCTTTGCTTACCTCGTATATGTTCTTGTGACCAGGGGCATGTGGTCTACCGTATCTGTGTCAGGAAGAGGCCAGTGCCCAAGGGCATTGTCTATGATAAGCCCAAGCACCAGGGTTTTATCCAGAGGAACAGACGTCTGTTACTGAAGAAACCGAGGTCCTCCTCGTTGGTGTTGCACACGATGTTGTCGCAACGACCCAAGGATCAACTGACTCTGCAAGCCTGTGCACAGGCACCGTGAGCTGCGTCACCGCCACGCGCCACCACAAGAACATGACGCCCTCAAGGATAGCCACCTGGAAGAGAACCAGACCGCCCCCCCTACCTTTAAGCTCTTGTGCTTTTATGCTCTGTAGTATTTGTCTAAGCCGTCAAATTCTGCTACATTCGTACGGAGACTGGTTGAACCTCGTGCTATAACTTGTATATATTGGTCCATGTCTGCCGAGCTGGTTGCTGTTTGTCTCTGTTACCGCACAACGAACGGTTTAGTAATATGTCTTGTGCAATTGTGGTTATAATCTGTGGTTGTTCACCTTAGAACGTTCTGTGGACATTGTTTTAGTAGATGGCTAGTATTGCTTCTATTTTTATTTTTGACTTGTTCTTGCTCAACATTGGTAAAATTGTGTTGCTGCTTGGTTAGGTGCGAAGGCGCTCTTTCTGGTCGACTCAAAAAAAGAAAAATGCTCTTTCTGGTGAAACGATCATTATAAAATTTCTGGTACATGGAAAACGACGACACAACGTAAGGCATAAAGAAAAAGAATCTGAAAATTCAAAGTTCGCTCCGCTGCAAGGTCCAAGAGTAAAGACCTGAATCTCTGCATGTTCTTCTCGAAGTATCCTTATCATGTGTCCCTTCCTAGTGTATAGTGGGTATGAGCTTTGTGACCTACAAACATCTTTTTTGAGCAAAACTCAAGAGCATCTACAATAGGATCCTCAAACGCCCCCTAACGTTGGGAGGGTAGCCCGGTCAAGAAATTGCACCAATTATACAAGAAGGCGATGACATCCTCTAGACAGGCACCTGTTGCATGTGGCTCATTTGCCCTGCACCATGATCCTCGAGCAAGCGCTGGTGGCATCTGAGGCACTTGTCAGGGCTGCTGAAAAGGCTGGCTAAAATTTATTAAAAGATTTATATGAGTATGTCATAAATTATTCTCTGGTCTAGTGGTATATATTAATAAGATCATCTCATGATTTTACCATTTGATGATTACCAGGGTGGGGTGTGAAGAGCCTCTTTTTCTTTGTGAAACTATGGGCATTGATAACGAACTGCATTTCAGAGTGATCCTGATTCTTTGCATTCTCTTTGGAACGAGGTACGAGAAACATCAGCAAGCTCACAAGCTTCGTCCCTGTTGTCGCTTCAAAACAGAGGCTATAATCATCCTGCTTGTTTGCAAGTCAAAGCGGTTCGGTGTCGAGCTTCAAATCTGAAGTTGAGCGAGCAAATGTTTTGTTCCAACTGGCGCACAATCTAGTCCAAATGCTTTGGTCTGTTTATTCAATACTTATGTTTTAATGCTCGTGCTTGACGATGTTGATCACATAACCAATGTCAACCTTATGGTACATATGACTTGATGCGGAGTGCCTACCAAACCTGCTCTCCATGGATAGACGTTCTTTTTTCTTTTTTTTTTTGCCCACGGCCGTGCCTCTGCAGAAGTGATTTGCAAGTCTAACCCTCACGTCCTCATCAACTTGCTGAATTCTACTCCCTTCATTCCCAAATATAAGTCTTTCTAGAGATTCCAACAAAGATTCCAACAAGTGACTACATACGAAGCAAAATAAGTGAATCTACACTCTAAAATATGTCTACATACATGCGTATGTTGTTGTCCATTTAAAATGTCTAAAAAGACTTATATTTAAGAACGGAGGGAGTATATACTTAAATAGAACTGCTATTGAGCCTGTTCTAGCAGTTAGTATCATCCAGCTGATCAACATTTTCTCTTAGATCTAGTTTGAACTTTGTAAAGATTTGGCTGCTCAACAGTGCGCGAAACGGGGTCTCGCATTAAAGCTAGCTCTGTAGTAGCCAGCTTTAAGTAGAGGAGTATATAAAGAGGAAATGCTCTTGGTAAAAAAAAAAGGGAAAATGTCGATTCCTTCTAATAATATCAGAAACGCGATGTCCCAGCAATAGCAAATTGACTTAGCAACATGCAGATTTCATCATTACATAAAACAGGTAGCACAACACTTCTTCATCACATATTATAACACAGGTAGCAAAGCAGTTCATTCGTTGCATAAAACTAGTAGCAGCAGTTAGCTGTCTACGATCTTCTACTGCGTAGATATTCAAAAAGCTTTTGACGTTCCTTTGAATTTTCTCCATGACACTGTCTACTGGTAAATTTCTGCATATGACCTTCAGTTTGTTTATCCGCTACCCTTCTGCTTGCAGCAGATAAACTGGCCGATGCTTTGGAAACATCCCCTACATCAAAAAAATATTCTCTTCAATCAACAAGTGTGTGCATAGGTTGTCCCTTTTTAAAACAGCAAGTCAAAGTCTGAGCAAGAATGACTACAAAATTACAGCAACAGTCACTTTTTCAGGCTGGTTTGGTGAAATATATATCTTGCACATACCTATGCCCTCTTTTATTTTTATTTTATATATTTAGCTTCCAACTGAAAATCGTTTATGCAAAATCTAGTAATAATAAGATTTTTGCATGATAAATCCGAATATTTTTTTGTATTATTAGCGGTCAAAGCAGAGAAAAAGTCTGGAAACGTTTCCTCAAATGGCATGCTTACTGTCGAATATAGCACAATGTAAATTTGTCTAGGAACAGATGCATATCCTCTGCCTTTATAATGTTAATTAATTCAAACTTTCAAGTTCACTTAACATTGTCCTTCGAAATATGATGTCTGGGTTCTTTTTTCTGCCAGCATCCCACCATCACCACTGCTACAGAAAACCAAATGTTCTGCAAGTTGATTTGTACACCAGTTCTGATCTTCAGTTAGAAGAACTGCTTTACAAATCTAACACAATTTACTATATTAATTTTCTTACTAAGGCCTGGAGACCAAAGAATTGCTTTATCGGTTCATATACGACTCACAAAGCAAAGTACTGAATCTAACATCTACCTTTACCCTCCTATTCCACACCATCATCACCATCAGTGTGACAGTACTGAATTGAGTTAACTAGTGTGTGAAGTCATGTTGTCACAAAACAAGGATAAAACAAACCTGAAACTTTTAGCCATAATTATTTGGTCATTCAGACCATATAGTAAACCAAAAGGTACCACCATAGGGCCCTTATTGGTCTTACCCCTTTCCGATCCGAATTAACAAGGGGGTGCATCCTATTTGCAAGAGTAACTACATCTCTAGCCCTCTTGAACTCCACTGTCTAAACAATCACCATACTTCCCTTCGTAAAGCTATGACAACAGATTTGCTCGGCGAGTACCAACATACTCCCTCTCTTTCAGTTTGTTAGGCACACATATTTCTATAACATCAATTCGACCAACGAAATGAGTTTATATGCCACAAAAATATACTCCCTCTGTAAAGAAATATAAGAGCATTTAGATCACTACTTTAGTGATCTAAACACTCTTATATTTCTTTATGGAGGGAGTACCATTTAAAACTTTGTTCGATTACAAATTAAAGTGAACTTTTTATAGGAAATAAATATATATTTCATTGGTCAAATTGATGATCTGGAAATACATGCCTGCCTTATAAACTGAAAGGGAGGTTGCAGTGCAGGTTTGCCAGTGATCCAGAGGTATTGTGTTTAATTTCATCATTAGGTAACATAAAGATAACATGTGAACTCATAGAGATAGTCATAATTAAGGACACCAAGCGGGTATATTACCTGAAGATTTATTGTTGATATATTTTGAGATCTCACTGGTCCAAGATTTATTGTTGATATATTTTGAGATCTCACTGGTGCAACTGCGCATAAAAGTGAAGTCTTTTCCAGTAACAAGCTTGGCCACTCCCAGCAGCATCTTCCTCCTCACGTCAACAGCAATCACAACTTCCATCTGGTCTTTGGGGCTGGCCTTGGACAAGAGGTAGACAAGATCGTCATCCATACTCATGATGGGGAAAGCAGTGATGAGTCCTGGCAGCAATGCTTCTGCCTCTGTGGGCTGCAGCGGCCTTGGAAGCAGATTACAATGCATTGGGTTGACAGTAACGTCATCGACATCGACGGTGTAGTCAAAGTGCCAGTTCTCCCATGAAGCAATAGGGACCGGCAAGCTCCATGTTGTGGCCTTCCAGCCACCAAGGTCTTCATCATCGTCGTCGTCGTCGTCTTCATGTTGCTGTTGGCGGAACCATTCCAGGTAGGACTCCGGGGGCTGGCAGGTTTCAGTCTCCTTCGTCGTCTCCTTGCTTGGCAGGCAAATTTCAACCTCGACATACTTGATGATGTCTTTCTGCGGGCTGACGGTGATGTCCCGAGCAAAGTAAGGGCCACATCTGTGGTAGATTTCCCAGTTACCCCTTGCCGGCAGCGGCAGCGGCACGTCCCGAAGCACAGGCTTTTCATCGAACACATTGCAGACGAGGATGCCACGCCAGAGATCAACCCAGCCAACGGCGCTGCCTCCGAGCGTGATCACCTTGGTCGTCTCATGGAACCGCCGTGGCTCCTCCACCGGGCAGACCGTGTCCCTCAGTGGCTCCTCCACCGACACCACCCTAGCAGTCCACCCCTCGCCGGCCCTGGACGAGCGGTAGAGGTAAAGGTTGAAGGACATCTGTGGCTCGTCGGTGAAGTAATCATCAATGTTCCTGAGAGCGGCGATGGCGTACCCATCCTCACCGCAGCGCAGGAGGGCGACCTCGCTGTCGTAGAAGAGATTGGGGTAGGGGTGCGGGAGAAGCTCGAGCGAGGGGCGGCGAGGGTGCGCCGTGTAGAGGAAGTAGTCGAAGAGGCGCTCGCCGGCGACGGCCAGGGGGTCGACGCAGAGGCGGAAGAGGACGAGGTCGGCCTCCGCGCCGATCACCTTGGGATCCTCCACGAAATCGGCGGGTACGAGGCCGGGGCAGTGGACGCAGAAGTGGGAGACGTGGGGCGGAGCGGCGGTGCAGAAGGTCACCTCGATGGGCTGGCCGTTGCTCCCAAAGGTCTTCGCGAAGGTGGCGTTGCCGCGTTTAGCGATGTATCCCGCGGTGTCGAGGAGGACCCAGCTCGGGGCGCCGTCGGGGACGGGGAGGATAGGCGGGCTGACGACGGAGGAGGTGGCGGCGGTCATGGCGTGCGACCGGCCGGGTCGATCGACGATGGAATCGGAGGGGAAAAAGAGGAATTTTGGGGTCTAGGGTTAGCAGTGGCGGCTGGCAAGATATGAGAGGAGAGGAAGTGAGTGGGGAGGGGATAGTTTTTTTTAGGGTGGGGCGGGGAGGGAGAGTCCGGGGCGCTCATGTTTTAGTGGGCTGCCTATTAAACTGGTTTTGGAAAGCTTTTATGGACCGGTTTTAAAACTTTTCATTATTTTTCTTCTGTTTTTTCTGTTTCTTTATTGGTTTATTTTTTATTTTGCTTTATTTTGAATACATGACTATTTTTCAATGCCCCCGTTCTGCATTTTTCGTACAAACGCAGGACGTATTTTTGTACATGCTAAAAAAAATTAAATACATATTGAATATATTTTTAAATACATTTTTTGACTACATGTTAAACATTCTTCAAAAACATGTTGAACATTTTCTTTGAATGGTAAGAAACATTTTTTAAAACTACACAAACACTTTTTTCATTATATAACTTGTTTCTTTTAAATGTCACAAACATATTTTTTGAAATGCGTGAATATTTTTAAAATGTCATCAACATTTTTTAATAGGCAAGCTTGAAGCGCCAGTGCATAGCGGAGTCGGGGTAGACCAAATTTGACATAGGATGAGTCCGTAAAAAGAGATCTGATGGACTAGAATATCACCAAAGATTTAACCATAGACATGGATGCGGAATTAAGTAAGCTATCCGGGTGCTAGAACCATGACTTGTTTTCGGATTTTCGGTATCTTATGAGTTTTAACTCTAGCCTACCCCAAACTTATTTGGGACCGTAAGGCTTTGTTGTTGTTTTTTGTTGCCATCAACATTTTTTAGAAGGTAGGAATCATATAAAAGAGTATTAAAGCGGCTAAGCTACGGCTTCTATGGTGAGTTTCAAGTGTTAGCTATGGGGTCTTGTATGACTGACACGTATCCAATTAAATTTCTGGTTCACTCTTTGTTTCTTTTAACACTGTTTATTTTCGATTTTATAGTGTGTTTAGACCGCTGGAAAAAAACCACCATGTAGAGCTATAGCATTCTGAGCAATGCCTCGCTAAATAAATCAATGTATATGAGCGACAAGTGTTACCGACACGTGTCCAATTATTTTTCTGGTTCACTCTTTGTTTCTTTAACACTGGTTGAGTTTCAAGTGTTAGCTCTGGGGTCTTGTATGACTGACACGTCACGTGTCCAATTAAATTTCTGGTTCACTCTTTGTTTCTTTTAACACTGTTTATTTTTGATTTTATAGTGTGTTTAGATCACTGAAAAAAAAAGCACCCTATAATGCTATAGCATTCTGAGAAACGCCTCGCTAAATAAATCAGTGTACATCAGCGGCAAGTGTTACCGACACGTGTCCAATTATTTTTAAATAGGCAAGCCTGAAGCGCCAGTGCATACGGAGTCGGAGTAGACCAAATTTGACATAGGATGAGTCTGTAAAAAGGGATCTGATGGACTAGAATATCACTAAAGATTTGACCATGAGCTGATCCTTCGTCTGGACGTCGCAATGGAATCACGGCAGCTCTCGGAGCAGGAAATTGGGCTGAGGAGAATTCTGAAGCGGAAGCTGCTTGGTTTGTGCTCTCTGGAGAGATCCATAGCGCGCCATCGATCCAGGATGACTTGGCTCCGCGATGGGGACGCTAGCTCGCAGTTTTTCAAACAGCATGCCAGCCATAGGAGGAGATGCAATGCTATCATGGGCCTGCGGTGCAAAGACCAAAATCTCACTGGCCAGGAAGAAATCGCGGAGGCGGTGGACAGTTACTTCCAGGAGATCCTTGGTTCTGCGCTGTAGCGTATGGGGAGCCTCAATTTTGACCTGCTGGGCCTACCGAAGTTGGATCTTGTGCACCTTGAGGTGCCTTTTTTGGAGGATGAGCTGGCAAGGATCTTGAAATCAATGCCCGGAGACAAGGCGCCGGGGCCGGATGGATTTACGGGGCGATTCTATGCTTGCTGTTAGGATATCATCAAGGGAGATTTCATGAGGGCGTTGGACAGCTTCTATAGAGGTGATATGAGAGGGTTATACGCCATCAACAAGGCTTTCGTCACCTTAATTCCTAAGAAGGATGGCGCGGGAGAGGTTCGGGACTTTCGACCGGTCAGTCTGGTGCATGGGGCAGCTAAAATCTTTGATAAAATCCTCTCAGTTAGACTTACGGAGGATCTGCCCAAGCTTGTGGGCAGTCACCAAAGCGTCTTCATCCGTGGGCGATCGATCCATGATAACTTCATGATGGTTCAGTGCACTGTGAGGAAATTGCACGCTCTCAAGAATGCCTCGGTCATGGTAAAGCTTGACATTTCGAAAGCCTTTGACACGGTGCAGTGGCCGTTCGCCATTGAGGTGCTAACAAGTATGGGTTTTGGGCCACGGTGGATTGCTTGTATCGTGGATCTTCTCTCAACCTCCTCCACGAGGGTTTTAGTGAATGGAGTGCCAGGTGCACCGGTCCACAACCGAAGAGGGTTTAGCCAAGGAGGCCCACTATCTCCCATGTTGTTCATCCTGATGATGGAGCCGCTACATCGCCTATTTTCCCTCGCGTCTGGGAGAGGGCTACTCGCCCCACTTGTAGACTTCAGCTATGCATTTCCATCTTAGACATCATTGGGCAGGCGTCGGGCCTAAGGGTGAATCTGGCCAAAACATCGGCAGTGCCAATTCGGTGCTCGGAGGAACGAATACGCCTCATTGAGTCGTCGTTGGGTTGCTCGATCGGAACCTTTCCTTGCAAGTACCTGGGCCTCCCTTTGAGCGTCTGAAAACTATCGGCCCCGCAATTGTATGACCTGGTGCATCAGGTGGCGAGCAAGCGGCCCCACTGGAAGGGGGCGACGCTGCCAAAGAGCAGCCGGTTGATGCTCATCAAGTCTGTCCTCTATGCTATCCCGCTTCATGCGGTGTTGGCGCTTAATATCCCGCAAAGACGCTGAAAGCTATAACAAAGATCTGTAGGGTGCAGGAAAGGCGAGGCCAACGGTGGGCAGTGCGTGGTAGCATGGAGCCTGGTGTGCACGCCAAAGTGGGCTGGCGGGCTTGGCATTTCGGATCTCACATGGTTAAACTTCGCACTACAAGCCCACTGGTTGTGGTTGCAGCGCACGGACACATCGAGGCCATGGGCAGAGTTCGATATCAAGGTATCAGAGGAGGCGTGCAGGATCTTTCAGGCGGCAGTTACCAAGATCGGCAATGGCTGGAGGGCGTTGTTCTGGGAAGACAGGTGGATCTAGGGCATGAGAGTGCAGGACATTGCACCAGGCCTCTACCTTCGGTGCGGAAGAGGGTCTGAGAAGCTCGAACGGTGCTTGAGGCCCTTCAGGATGGAGCCTGGGCTCTGGACGTCGGGCCGGATATTGACCATAATTCTCTTTCGGAAGTGTTCGGGCTATGGGAGAGGATAGCAGATGTCGAACTAACGCCCACGGTAGAGGACTCGACGGTCTAGGCCTGGGAGGCGAATGGCTCCTATTCCGCTCGGTCGGCTTATGCAGCAAAGTTTTGGGGCTTGGAGGTCGCCCCGTTGATGACCACAAGTATAGGGGATCAATCGTAGTCCTTTCGATAAGTAAGAGTGTCGAACCCAACGAAGAGCAGAAGGAAATGACAAGTGGTTTTCAGCAAGGTAATGTCTGCAAGCACTGAAATAGTCAGTAACAGGTAGTTTGATAGCAAGATTATTTGTAACGAGCAAGTAACGGTAATGGTAAATAAAGTGCAGCAAGGTAGCCCAATCCTTTTGTGGCAAAGGACAGGCAAAAACAGTCTCTTATGATAAGCAAAGCGTTCTTGAGGGTGCACGGGAATTTCACCATGTCACTTTCATCATGTTGGCTTGATTCGTGTTCGCTACTTTGATAATTTGATATGTGGGTGGATCAGTGCTTAGGTGTTGTTCTTACTTGAACAAACCTCCTACTTATGATTAACCCCCTCGCAAGCATCCGCAACTACGAGAAAAGTATTAAGATAAAATCTAACCATAGCATTAAATTTTGGATCCAAATCGGTCCCTTACGAAGTAACGCATAAACTAGGGTTTATGCTTCTGTCACTCTAGCAACCCATCATCTAATAATTACTCCACAATGCATTCCCTTAGGCCCTAATAAGGTGAAGTGCCATGTAGTCAACGTTCACATGACACCACTAAGGGAATCACAACATACATATCATCAAAATATTGAACACATATCAAGTTCACATGATTACTTGCAACATGACTTCTCCCGTGACCTCAAGAACAAAAGTAACTACTCACAAATGATAATCATGTTGCGAAACATAGCATGCAATTTCAAAAAAAATCCTACGCTAACGCAAGATCTATCTAGGAGATGCATAGCAACGAGGGGAAGAGTGTGTCTACGTACCCTCGTAGACTGTAAGCGAAAGCGTTTGACAACGCGGTTGATGTAGTCGAACTTCTTCTAGCTCCGACCGATCAAGTACCGAACGTACGGCACCTCCGAGTTCTGCACACGTTCAGTTCGATGACGTCCCTCGTCCTCTTGATCCAGCAAGATGTCGAGGAAGAAGATGAGTTCCGTCAGCACGACGGCGTGGTGACGGTGATGGGGAAGTGATCCGTGCAGGGCTTCGCCTAAGCACTACGAAGATATGACCGGAGGCGTAAACTGTGGAGGGGGGTGCCGCACACGGCTAACAATTGATGTTGTGTGTTCTAGGCGCCCCCTCCCCACGTATATATAGGTGGGAGGGGGAGGGAAGCAGCAAGGGTGCGCCCCAAGTAGGAGGAATCCTACTTGGGGTCCTCCCCAATTCGGCCTCCCCCCCTTCCATAATTGCCGGAGGGGGAAAAGGGAAGAGGAAGGAGAGAAGGAAAGGGGGGGCCGAACCCCCTCTTTCCCTTCCCCACTCGACCTCCTTCCATGGGGGGGGGGCGCCACCCATTGTAGGCTGGTGTGCTCCCCTCTTATGGCCCATATGGCCCATATCTTTCCCCCGGGGTTTCCGGTACCCCCCCCGGTACTCCGATAAATACCCGATACACTCTGGAACACTTCCGGTGTCCGAATACTATCATCCTATATATCAATCTTTACCTCTCAACCATTTCGAGACTCCTTGTCATGTCTGTGATCTCATCCGGGACTCCGAACAACATTCGATCACCAAATCACATAACTCATATAATACAATATCATCATCGAACGTTAAGCGTGCGGACCCTACGGGTTCGAGAACTATGTAGACATGACCGAGACACCTCTCCGGTCAATAACCAATAGCGGAACCTGGATGCTCATATTGGCTCCTATATATTCTACGAAGATCTTTATCGGTCGAACCGTTATGACAACATACGTTATTCCCTTTGTCCATCGGTATGTTACTTGCCCGAGATTCGATCGTCGGTATCTTCATACCTAGTTCAATCTCGTTACCGGCAAGTCTCTTTACTTGTTCCGTAATACATCACCTCATGACCAACTCCTTAGTCGTTTGCTTGCAAGCTTATGATGTGTATTACCGAGAGGGCCCAGAGATACCTCTCCGAAACTCGGAGTGACAAATCCTAATCTCGATCTATGCCAACTCAACAAACACCTTCGGAGATACCTGTAGAGCATCTTTATAATCACCCAGTTACGTTGTAACGTTTGATAGCACACAAGGCATTCCTCCGGTATCCGGGAGTTGCATAATCTCATAGTCGAAGGAATATGTATTTGACATGAAGAAAGCAATAGCAATAAAACTGAACGATCATTATGCTAAGCTAACGGATGGGTCTTGTCCATCACATCATTCTCCTAATGATGTGATCCCGTTATCAAATGACAACTCATGTCCATGGTTAGGAAACCTTAACCATCTTTGATCAACGAGCTAGTCAAGTAGAGGCTCACTAGGGACACGGTGTTTGTTTATGTATTCACACATGTATTTAAGTTTCCAATCAATACAATTCTAGCATGAATAATAAACCTTTATCATGAATAAGGAAATATAAAATAACAACTTTATTATTGCCTCTAGGGCATATTTCCTTCAGTCTCCCACTTGCGCTAGAGTCAATAATCTAGTTCACATCGCCATGTGATCAACACCCAAAGGGTTTACTAGAGTCAATAATCTCTAGTTCACATCGCCATGTGATTAACACCAATAGTTCACATCGCCATGTGACCAACACCCAAAGGGTTTACTAGAGTCAATAATCTCTAGTTCACATCGCCATGTGATTAACACCAATAGTTCACATCGCCATGTGACCAACACCCAAAGGGTTTACTAGAGTCAATAATCTAGTTCACATCACCATGTGATTAACACCCAAAGAGTACTAAGGTGTGATCATGTTTTGCTTGTGAGAGAAGTTTAGTCAACGGGTCTGCCACAATCAGATTCGTATGTATTTTGCAAATTTCTATGTCTATAATGCTCTGCACGGAGCTACTCTAGCTAATTGCTCCCACTTTCAATATGTATCCAGATTGAGACTCAGAGTCATCTGGATCAGTGTCAAAGCTTGCATCAACGTAACCCTTTACGACGAACTCTTTGTCACCTCCATAACCGAGAAACATTTCCTTAGTCCTCTTTAGGTACCTAAGGGTAATTTTGACCGTTGTCCTTGTGATCTACTCCTGGATCACTATTGTACCCCCTTGCCAAACTTATGGCAAGGTACACAATAGGTCTGGTACACAGCATGGCATACTTTATAGAACCTATGGCTGATGCATAGGGAATGACTTTCATTCTCTCTCTATCTTCTGCCGTGGTCAGGTTTTAAGTCTTACTCAACTTTACACCTTACAATACAGGCTAGAACTCCTTCTTTCACTGATCCATTTTGAACTCCTTCAAAATCTTGTCAAGGTATGTACTCATTGAAAATCTTATCAAGCGTCTTGATCTATCTCTATAGATCTTGATGCCCAATATGTAAGCAGCTTCATCGAGGTCTTTCATTGAAAGATTCTTATTCAAGTGTCCTTTTATGCTATCAAGAAATTCTATATCATTTCCAATCAGCAATATGTCATCCACATATAATATCAGAAATGCTACAGAGCTCCCACTCATTTTCTTGTAAATACAGGCTTCACCGTAAGTCTGTATAAAACCATATGCTTTGATCACCTCATTAAAGCATATATTCCAACTCCGAGATGCTTGCACCAGTCCATAGATGGATCGCTGGAGCTTGCACACTTTGTTAGCACCTTTAGGATCGACAAAACCTTCTGGTTGCATCATATACAACTCTTCTTTGAGATATCCATTAAGGAATGCAGTTTTTACATCCATTTGCCAGATTTCATAATCATAAAATGTGGCAATTGCTAACATGATTCGGATGGACTTAAGCATCGCTACGGGTGAGAAAGTCTCATCGTAGTCAACTCCTTGAACTTGTCAAAAACCTTTTACGACAAGTCGAGCTTTGTAGACAGTAACATTACTATCAGCGTCAGTCTTCTTCTTGAAGATCCATTTATTCTCAATGGCTCGCCGATCATCGGGCAAGTCAACCAAAGTCCACACTTTGTTCTCATACATGGATCCTATCTCAGATTTCATGGCCTCAAGCCATTTTTTGGAATCTGGGCTCATCATAGCTTCTTCATAGTTTGTAGGTTCGTCATGGTCTAGTAACATGACTTCCAGAACGGGATTACCCAACCACTCTGGTGCGGAACGTGCTCTGGTTGACCTACGAGGTTCGGTAGTAACTTGATCTGAAGTTTCATGATCATCATCATTAGCTTCCTCTCTAGTTGGTGTAGGCATCACGGGAATGGATTTCTCTAATGAGCTACTTTCCAAATTGAGAGAAGGTACAATTACCTCATCAAATTCTACTTTCCTCCCACTCACTTCTTTTGAGAGAAACTCTTTCTCTAGAAAGTTTCCATTCTTGGCAACAAAGATCTTGCCTTCAGATCTGTGGTAGAAGGTGTATCCAATTGTTTCTTTAGGGTATCCTATGAAGACGCACTTCTCCAATTTGGGTTCGAGCTTATCAGGCTGAAGCCTTTTGACATAAGTGTCGCAACCCCAAACTTTAAGAAACGACAGCTTAGGTTTCTTGCCAAACCACAGTTCATATGGTGTCGTCTCAACAGATTTAGATGGTGCCCTGTTTAACGTGAATGCAGCTGTCTCTAATGCATAACCCCAAAACGATAGTGGTAAATCGGTAAGAGACATCATAGATCGCACCATATCTAATAAAGTACGGTTACGACGTTCGGACACACCATTACA
This sequence comes from Thinopyrum elongatum, assembly GCA_011799875.1. Classification (NCBI taxonomy): domain Eukaryota; kingdom Viridiplantae; phylum Streptophyta; class Magnoliopsida; order Poales; family Poaceae; genus Thinopyrum; species Thinopyrum elongatum. Next base: position 84,174,439 of record CM022298.1, on the reverse strand, counting down.
CTGTGGTGGCGTGAGTTGTGAAACTATTCCACATTGTTTTAAATGAGGGCCAAACTCGTAACTCAAATATTCGCCTCCGTGATCAAATCGTAGAAACTTTATTTTCTTATTACGATGATTCTCCACTTCAGTCTGAAATTCTTTGAACTTTTCAAATGTTTCAGACTTGTGTTTCATTAAGTAGATATACACATATCTGCTCAAATCATCTGTGAAGATCAGAAAATAACGATACCTGCCGCGTGCCTCAACACTCATTGGACCGCATACATCGGTATGTATTATTTCCAATAAGTCATTAGCTCGCTCCATTGTTCCGGAGAACGGAGTTTTAGTCATCTTGCCCATGAGGCATGGTTCGCAAGTATCAAATGATTCATAATCAAGTGATTCCAAAAGCCCATCTGTATGGAGTTTCTTCATGCGCTTTACACCAATATGACCTAAACGGCAGTGCCACAAGTATGTTGCACTATCATTATCAACTTTGCATCTTTTGGCATCAATATTATGAATATGTGTATCACTATGATTGAGATTCAATAAACCATTGAGTGTATGACCATAGAAGGTTTTATTCATGTAAACAGAACAACAATTATTCTTTGACTTAAATGAATAACCGTATTGCAATAAACATGATCCAATCATATTCATGCTCAACGCAAATACCAAATAACATTTATTTAGGTTCAACACTAATCCCGAAGGTAAAGGGAGTGTGCGATGGTGATCTTATCAACCTTGGAATCACTTCCAACACACATCGTCACCTTGCCCATAACTAGTCTCTGTTCATTTTGCAACTCCTGTTTCGAGTTACTAATCTTAGCAACTGAACCGGTATCAAATACCCAGGGGCTACTATGAACACTAGTAAAGTACACATCAATAACATGTATATCAAATATACCTTTGTTCACTTTGCCATCCTTCTTATCCACCAAGTTTTTGAGGCAGTTCCGCTTCCAGTGACCATTTCCTTTGCAGTAGAAGCACTCAGTTTTAGGTTTGGGTCTAGCTTTGGGCTTCTTCATGGGAGCGGCAACTTGTTTGCTGTTCTTCTTGAAGTTCCCTTTCTATCCCTTTCCCTTTTTCTTGAAACTAGTGGTTTTGTTAACCATCAACTTTTGATGCTCTTTCTTGATTTCTACCTTCGTCGATTTCAGCATCGCGAAGAGCTCGGGAATTGTTTTCGTCATCCCTTGCATATTATAGTTCATCACGAAGTTCTAGTAGCTTGGTGATAGTGACTAGAGAACTCTTTCAATCACTATATTATCTGGAAGATTAACTCCCACTTGATTCAAGTGATTGTAGTACCCAGACATTCTGAGCACATGCTCACTGGCTGAGCTATTCTCCTCCATCTTGTAGGCAAACTACTTGTCAGAGGTCTTCATACCTCTTAACACGGGCCTGAGTCTGAAATACCATTTTCAGCTCTTGGAACATCTCATATGCTCTGTGGTGTTCAAAACGTTTTTGAAGTCCAGGTTCTAAGCCGTAAAGTATGGCGCACTAAACTATCAAGTAGTCATCATATCGAGCTTGCCAAACGTTCATAACGTCTGCATCTGCTCCTGCAACAGGTCTGTCACCTAGCGGTGCATCAAGGACATAATTTTTCTGTGCAGCAATGAGGATAATGTTGGAAATATGCCCTAGAGGCAATAATAAAATGGTTATTATTATATTTCCTTGTTCATGATAATTGTCTATTGTTCATGCTATAATTGTATTAACCGGAAACCGTAATACATGTGTGAATACATAGATCACAGCATGTCCCTAGTAAGCCTCTAGTTGACTAGCTCGTTGATCAATAGATGGTTATGGTTTCCTAACCATGGACATTGGATGTCATTGATAACGGGATCACATCATTAGGAGAATGATGTGATGGACAAGACCCAATCCTAAGCATAGCACTAGATCGTGTAGTTCGTCTGCTAAAGCTTTTCTAATGTCAAGTATCATTTCCTTAGACCATGAGATTGTGCAACTCCCGGATACCGTAGGAATGCTTTGGGTGTATCAAACGTCACAACGTAACTGGGTGACCATAAAGGTGCACTATAGGTATCTCCGAAAGTGTCTGTTGGGTTGGCACGAATCGAGACTGGGATTTGTCACTCCGTATGACGGAGAGGTATCTCTGGGCCCACTCGGTAATGCATCATCATAATGAGCTCAATGTGACTAAAGAGTTAGCCACGGGATCATGCATTACGGAACGAGTAAAGAGACTTGCCGGTAACGAGATTGAACAAGGTATAGGGATACCGACGATCGAATCTCGGGCAAGTATCATACCGGTAGACAAAGGGAATTGTGTACGGGATTAATTGAATCCCCAACATCGTGGTTCATCCGATGAGATCATCGTGGAACATGTGGGAGCCAACATGGGTATCCAGATCCCGCTGTTGGTTATTGACCGGAGAGATGTCTCGGTCATGTCTACATGCCTCCCGAACCCGTAGGGTCTACACACTTAAGGTTCGATGACGCTAGGGTTATAGGGAAAGTTTGTACGTGGTTACCGAATGTTGTTCAGAGTCCCGGATGAGATCGCGGACGTCACGAGGAGTTCCGGAATGGTACGGAGGTAAAGAATAATATATAGGAAGTGAGGTTTTGGTCACCGGAAGTGTTTCGGGCGTCACCGGTAATGTACCGGGACCACCGGAAGGGTTCCGAGGGTCCACCGGGTGGGGCCACAAGCCCCGGAGGCTTGCATGGGCCAAGAGTGGGAAGGGACCAGCCCCTGAGTGGGCTGGTGCGCCTCCCACCAAAGGCCCAAGGCGCAGCAAAAGGGGAGAAGGGGAAACCCTAGGCGCAGATGGGCCTAAGGCCTACCCTAGGGCGCCCCCCCCCTCTCTCCCCCTCTTGGCCGCCCCCCTCCAACCCATCTAGGGCTGCCGCCCCCCCTAGGGTGGGAACCCTAGAGGGGGCGCACCCCCTCCCCTCCTCCTATATATAGTTGGGGTTTTGGGGCTGCCAGGGACACGAATCGCTCTCCCTCTTGGTGCAGCCCTACCTCTCCACCTCCTCGTCTTTCATAGTGCTTGGCGAAGCCCTGCTGGAGAACCACGCTGCTCCAACACCACCATGCCATCGTGCTGCTGCTGGAGTTGTCTTCCCCAACCTCTCCCTCCTCCTTGCTGGATCAAGGCGCGGGAGACGTCACCGGGCTGCACGTGTGTTGAACGCGGAGGCGCCGTTGTTCGGCGCTTAGATCGGAATCGACCGCGATCTGAATCGCTGCGTGTATGACTCCTCCAACCGCGTTCTTGCAATGCTTCCGCATCGCGATCTTCAAGGGTATGAAGATGCACTCCTCTCTCTCTCGTTGCTAGTCTCTCCATAGATTGATCTTGGTGATGCGTAGAAATTTTTTTGATTTACTACTACGTTCCCCAACAGTGGCATCAGAGCCAAGTTTATGCGTAGTTTCTTGCACGAGTAGAACACAAGTTGTTGTGAGCGTCGATTTTGTCAATTTACTTGCCGTTACTAGTCTTATCTTGATTCGGCGGCATCGTGGGGTGAAGCGGCCCGGACCGACCTTACACGTACGCTTACGTGAGACAGGTTCCACCGACTGACATGCACTAGTTGCATAAGGTGGCTAGCGGGTGTCTGTCTCTCCCACTTTAGTCGGATCGGATTCGATGAAAAGGGTCCTTATGAAGGGTAAATAGAAATTGGCATATCACGTTGTGGTTGTGGCGTAGGTAAGAAACGTTCTTGCTAGAAACCTATAGCAGCCACGTAAAAAAAATTTGCAACAACAATTAGAGGACGTCTAACTTGTTCTTGCAGCATATGCCGTGTGATGTGATATGGCCAAAAGGATGTGATGAATGATATATGTGATGTATGAGATTGATCATGTTCTTGTAATAGGAATCACGACTTGCATGTCGATGAGTATGACAACCGGCAGGAGCCATAGGAGTTGTCTTAATTTATTGTATGACCTGCGTGTCAATGAAAACGCCATGTAATTACTTTACTTTATTGCTAACCATTAGCCATAGTAGTAGAAATAATAGTTGGCGAGACAACTTCATGAAGACACGATGATGGAGATCATGGTGTCATGCCGGTGACGATGATGATCATGGTGCCCCGAAGATGGAGATCAAAAGGAGCAAAATGATATTGGCCATATCATGTCACTTTATGATTTGTGTGTGATGTTTATCATGTTTACATCTTATTTGCTTAGAACGACGGTAGCATAAATAAGATGATCCCTCGCTAAAATTTCAAGAAAGTGTTCCCCCTAACTGTGCACCGTTGCGAAGGTTCGTTGTTTCGAAGCACCACGTGATGATCGGGTGTGATAGATTCTAACGTTCAAATACAACGGGTGTAAGCCAGATTTACACATGCAAAACACTTAGGTTGACTTGACGAGCCTAGCATGTACAGACATGGCCTCGAAACACGGAAGACCGAAAGGTCGAACATGAGTCGTATAGAAGATACGATCAACATAGAGATGTTCACCATTGATGACTAGTCCGTCTCACGTGATGATCGGACACGGCCTAGTCGATTCGGATCATGTATCACTTAGATGACTAGAGGGATGTCTATCTGAGTGGGAGTTCATCAGATGAACTTCATTAGCATGAACATAGTCAAAGTGTCTTTGCAAATTATGTTGTAAATAGCTCGCGCTGTAGCTCCCTTGTTTTATTTGATACGTTCCTAGAGAAAAGTAAGTTGAAAGATGATGGTAGCAATAACGCGGACTGGGTCCGTGGTCTGAGGATTGTCCTCATTACTGCATAGAAGGCTTATGTCCTTAATGCACCGCTCGATGCGCCAACCCCTCAAGCGTCGTCTGTAGATGTTTTGAACATCTGACAGGCACGTTCTGATGACTACTTGATAGTTCAGTGCGTCATGCAATACGGCTTAGAATTGAGGCTCCAAAACGTTTTGAATGTCACGGAACATATGAGATGTTCTAAGAGCTGAAATTGGGATTTCAGGCTCATGCCCGCGTTGAGAGGTATGAGACCTCCAACAATATTCTTTGCCTGCAAGATGAAGGAGAATAGCTCAATCAGTGAGCATGTGCTCAGATTGTCTGGGTACTATGATCACTTGAATCGAGTGGGAGTTTATCTTCCAGATAAGATAGTGATTAATATAGTTCTCCAAGTCACTGCCACCTAGCTACTAGAACTTCGTGATGAACTATAACATGCCAGGGATGGATAAGATGATCCCTGAGCTGTTCGCGCTGTTTAACACCGCGAAGGTAGAAATCAAGAAGGAGCATCAAGTGTTGATGGTTAGTAAAACCACTAGTTTCACAAAGGGCAAGGGCAAGAAGGGAAACTTCATGGATGGCAAGTCAGTTGCTGCTCCAATGAAGAAACCCAAGGTTAAACCCAAACCTGAGACTAGGTGCTTCTGTTATGAGGAGAACAGTCGCTGAAGTGGAACAACCCTAGATACTTGGTAGATAAGAAAGCTGGCAACGTCGACAGAAGTATATTTGATATACATGTTATTGATGTGTACCTTGCTAGTACTCCTAGTAGCACCTGGGTATTGGATACCGGTTCGGTTGCTAAATGTTAGTAACTCGAAATAAAAGCTATGGAATAAACGGAGGCTAGCTAAGGGTGAGGTGACGATGTGTGTGTTTCCAAGGTTGATGTGATCACCATCGCACACTATCTCGGGATTAGGGATGAACCTAAATAAATGTTATTTGGTGTTTGTGTTGAGCATGAACGTGATTAGATCGTGTTTATTGCAATACGGTTATTCATTTAAGTTAGAGAATAATGGTTATTCTGTTTACATGAATAATACCTTCAATGGTCATGCACCCAATGTGAATGGTTTATAGAATCTCGATCGTAGTAATACACATGTTCATAAAAGATGCAAAATTGATAATGATAGTACCACATACTTGTGGCACTGCCGCTGAAGGTCATATTGGTGTAAAGCGCATGAAGAAACTCCATGCTGATGGATCTTTGGACTCACTCGATTTCGAATCGGTTGCGAAATGCGTACCATGCCTCTTAGGCAAGATGACTGAGACCCCGTTTCCGGTATGATGGAGCGGGCTAGTAACTTATTGGAGAAAATACATGTTGATGTATGCGGTCCAATGAGTGTTGTAACATGCAGTGGATATCGTTATTTTCTTACCTTCACTGATGATTTGAGTGGATATGAGTATATTTACTTAATGAAACACAAGTCTAAAACATTTGAAAAGTTCAAACAAATTCAGGGTGAAGTCTAAGATCATCGTGACAAGAAGATAAAAATGTCTACGATATGATCGTGGAGGTGAATATCTGAGTTACAAGTTTTGTATACAACTTAAGACAATGTGAAAGTTGTTTCACAACTCACGCCACCAGGAACACCATAGTGTGATGGTGTGTCCGAACGTCGTAGTCGTACTCTATTGGATATGGTGCGTACTATGATGTCTCTTATCGATTTGCCACTATCGTTTTGGGGTTAAGCATTAGAGACAACAACATTCACTTTAAATAGGGCACCATCTAATTCTGTTGAGATAACACCGTATGGTTTGGCAGAAACCTAAGCTGTCATTTCTCAGAGTTTGGGAATACAACGCTTATGTCTGATAAGCTCGAACCCAAAGCGGAAATATGCATCTTCATAGAATACCCTAAGGAAACATTTAGGTATGCCTTCTATCTCAGATCCGAGGGCAAAGTATTTGTTGCTAAAAACGGGTCCTTTCTCGAGAAAAGGTTTCTCTCGAAAGAATTGAGTGGGAGGAAGATAGAACTTGATGAGGTTGTTGAACCTTTGTTTCAACTAAAGAGTAGCGCATCACAGAAAGATGTTTCTATGGAACCTACGTCAGTTGAAGAGGAAGTTAATGGTGATGATCATGAAGCTTCGGATCAAGTTACTATCGAACTTTGTAGGTCGACAAAGACGCGTACTACTGCTGAGTGGTACGGCAACCCTGTCTTGGAGGTCATGTTGTTGGACAACAACGAACCTACAAACTATGGAGAAGCGATGATGGGCCCGGATTCCAACAAATGGTTAGAGGCCATGAAATCTGAGAAAGGATCCATGTATGAAAACCAAGTATGGACTTTGGTAGACTTGCCCGTTGAATGGCAGGTCGTTGAGTACAAATGGACCTTTAAGAAGAAGACAGACACTGATGGTAAATGTTACCATTTATAAAGCTCGACTTGCCGCAAACAAGTTTCTGACAAGTTCAAGGAGTTGACTACGATGAGACATTCTCACCCGTAGCGATGCTAAAGTCTGTTGGAATTATGTTAGCAGTTGCTGCATTTTTCGATTATGAAATCTGGCAGATGGATTTCAAAACATCGTTCCCTTGAGGAAAGGTTGTATGTGATACAACCAGAAGGTTTTGTCGATCCTAAGGATGCTAAAAGGTATGCAAGCTCCAGCAATCCTTCGATGGACAGGAGCAAGCATCTCGGAGTTGGAATATACGCTTTGATGAGGTGATCAAAGTTTTTGAGTTTATACAAAGTTTATAAGAAACTCGTATTTACAAGAAAGTGAGTGGGAGCACTATAGAATTTCTGATGAGTATATGTGGATGACATATTGTTGATCGGAAATGATGTAGAATTTCTGGAAAGCATAAATGGTTGTTTGAAAAGAGTTTTTCAAAGGAAGACCTGGATAAAGCTACCTAATTGATGGGCATCAAGATCTATAGAGATAGATCAAGATGCTTGATGAGACTTTCAATGAGTACATACCTAGACAAGATTTTGAAAGAGTTCAAAATTGATCGGTCAAAGAAGGAGTTCTTACCTGATTTGAAAGGTGTGGAGTTGAGTGAGACTCAAAGCTCGACCGCGGTGGATCAAACAGATAGGACGAAGGTCGTCCCCTATGCTTTATCCATAGGCTCTGTATAATATGCCATGCTGTGTACCGCACATGTGTGTGCCTTGCCATGAGTCTGTCAAGGGGTACGAGAGTGATCCAGGAATGGATCACTGGACAGCGGTCAAGATTATCCTTAGTAACTAGAGGACTAAGGAAATATTTCTCGGTTATGGAGGTTATAAAGAGTTCGTCGTAAAGAGTTACGTCGATGCAAGCTTTAACACCAATCCAGATGACTCTGAGTAGCAATCCGGATACGTATAGTGGAGCAGCCATTTGGAATAGCTCCAAGTGGAGTGTGGTAGCAGTGTCTACAGTATGACATAGATATTTGCAAAGTACACATAGATCTGAATGTCGCAGACCCGTTGACTAAAGACCTCTCTCACATGCAAAGCATGATCGAACCCCAGAACTCACTGGGTGTTAGATTCATAACAATATAAATCACATGGTGATGTGAACTAGATTATTGACTCTAGTGCAAGTGGGAGACTGTTGGAAATATGCCCTAGAGGCAATAATAAAATGGTTATTATTATATTTCCTTGTTCATGATAATTGTATATTGTTCATGCTATAATTGTATTAACCGGAAACCGTAATACATGTGTGAATACATAGATCACAGCATGTCCCTAGTAAGCCTCTAGTTGACTAGCTCGTTGATCAATAGATGGTTATGGTTTCCTAACCATGGACATTGGATGTCATTGATAACGGGATCACATCATTAGGAGAATGATGTGATGGACAAGACCAAATCCTAAGCATAGCACTAGATCGTGTAGTTCGTCTGCTAAAGCTTTTCTAATGTCAAGTATCATTTCCTTAGACCATGAGATTGTGCAAATCCCGGATACCGTAGGAATGCTTTGGGTGTATCAAACGTCACAACGTAACTGGGTGACCATAAAGGTGCACTACAGGTATCTCCGAAAGTGTCTGTTGGGTTGGCACGAATCGAGACTGGGATTTGTCACTCCGTATGACGGAGAGGTATCTCTGGGCCCACTCGGTAATGCATCATCATAATGAGCTCAATGTGACTAAAGAGTTAGCCACGGGATCATGCATTACGGAACGAGTAAAGAGACTTGCCGGTAACGAGATTGAACAAGGTATAGGGATACCGACGATCGAATCTCGGGCAAGTATCATACCGGTAGACAAAGGGAATTGTGTACGGGATTAATTGAATCCTCGACATCGTGGTTCATCCGATGAGATCATCGTGGAACATGTGGGAGCCAACATGGGTATCCAGATCCCGCTGTTGGTTATTGACCGGAGAGATGTCTCAGTCATGTCTACATGCCTCCCGAACCCATAGGGTCTACACACTTAAGGTTCGATGACGCTAGGGTTATAGGGAAAGTTTGTACGTGGTTACCGAATGTTGTTCAGAGTCCCGGATGAGATCCCGGACGTCACGAGGAGTTCCAGAATGGTCCGGAGGTAAAGAATAATATATAGGAAGTGAGGTTTTGGTCACCGGAAGTGTTTCGGGCATCACCGGTAATGTACCGGGACCACCGGAAGGGTTTCGGGGGTCCACCGGGTGGGGCCACAAGCCCCGGAGGCTTGCATGGGCCAAGAGTGGGAAGGGACCAGCCCCTGAGTGGGCTGGTGCGCCTCCCACCAAAGGCCCAAGGTGCAGCAAAAGGGGAGAAGGGGAAACCCTAGGCACAGATGGGCCTAAGGCCTACCCTAGGGCGCGCCCCCCCTCTCTCCCCCTCTTGGCCGCCCCTCTCCAACCCATCTAGGGCTGCCGCCCCCCCTAGGGTGGGAACCCTAGAGGGGGCGCACCCCCCTCCCCTCCTCCTATATATAGTTGGGGTTTTGGGGCTGCCAGGGACACGAATCGCTCTCCCTCTTGGTGCAGCCCTACCTCTCCACCTCCTCGTCTTTCGTAGTGCTTGGCGAAGCCCTGCTGGAGAACCACGCTGCTCCAACACCACCACGCCGTCGTGCTGCTGCTGGAGTTGTCTTCCCCAACCTCTCCCTCCTCCTTGCTGGATCAAGGCGCGGGAGACGTCACCGGGCTGCACGTGTGTTGAACGCGGAGGCGCCGTTGTTCGGCGCTTAGATCGGAATCGACCGCGATCTGAATCGCTGCGTGTACGACTCCTCCAACCGCGTTCTTGCAACGCTTCCGCATCGCGATCTTCAAGGGTATGAAGATGCACTCCTCTCTCTCTCTCGTTGCTAGTCTCTCCATAGATTGATCTTGGTGATGCGTAGAATTTTTTTTGATTTATTACTACGTTCCCCAACAGATAATACTCAGATCACGGACCCAGTTCGCATCATTGCTACTATCATCTTTCAACTTAGTTTTCTCTAGGAACATATCAAAAATATAGGGGAGCTATATCGTGAGCTATTGATCTACAACATAATTTGCAAATACTATCAGGACTAAGTTCATGATAAATTAAGTTCAATTAATCAAATTACTTAAGAACTCCCACTTAAATAGACATCCCTCAAGTCATCTAAGTGATACATGATCCAAATCAACTAACCCATGTCCGATCATCACGTGAGATGGGGTAGTCATCAATGGTGAACATCTCTATGTTGATCATATCTACTATATGATTCACGTTCGACCTTTCGGTCTCCAGTGTTCCGAGGCCATGTCTATACATGCTAGGCTTGTCAAGTTTAACCCAAGTATTCCGCATGTGCAAAACTGTCTTGCACCCGTTGTATGTGAACATAGAGTCTATGTCGGGGCCGGATTTACCAGGACATGAAATCCCAGCAAATGACCCTCGTGTCATCACCAGCCCCAAGATTACTGTTGCTGGTGGACACCTTCTTGATACAGAATTCCAGGTAATTACAAGAAATAGAGTACAAGACCATAAGGTCCAATGAATATAACAGGGATCTCTAGTGGTGGATGACGGAAGCGATTCGTGGATCTCCAACGCTGATGGGACTCCATTTCCACAGGAACAGCTGACTTGGTTAACTCCTATCTCGCGTGGCTGCTATCTCCAATTCCTAGGTTGCGGGGCTTCGTGTTGCTCCTCTCTGAAACATGATCTGGCCAAGACAATAGCCAGGGACAAGCCTGTGAGTACGTTTGAATGTACTTGCAAACATAATGAACAAAAGATATAACGAATGCATATGCTCATGTTTGATCCTACTACATGTTCATGCTAACTAAAATCTTAGACATGGCATGATAATAACAAAATGATAAGGAAGTAAATATGGCATGCCAGTCATAATCAAGTTTAATAAAAATAGAAGCTACTGAATGTCACGGGTAGTCTAGCCAACCTAGGTGACATTCAGAAACTAAGGGAAATGCCAAACGGGTGTCTAAAAGAGAGTCAGGCAAGACAGGACCACCCGAAAACTCAAGTGACGCCACGAAAGGTCTTGAAAAGAAATGCCAGTCGGGTGTCAAAAGTGACGCCACGGTTGGTCTTGAAAAGAAATGCCAATCGGGTATCCACAAGAGTAGTGGCGTGATAGACCGCCTGTGAACTCGAGGGATGCCACGAAGAGGTCTTGAAAAGAAATGCCAATCGGGTATCCACAAGAGTAGTGGCGTGATAGACCGCCTGTGAACTCGAGGGACGCCACGAAGAAGTCTTGAAAAGAAATGCCAATCCAGTGTCCACAAGAGTAGTGGCGTGATAGACCGCTTGAGAACTCGAGGGACGCCACGGAGAGGTCTTGAAAATAAAACCGAATGCCCGGGGTAGTCTAGCCAGCCCCTGAGACACTCAGGAAAATAAAATAAGAGAAACAGGTTAGTCCACAATAATAGGCATAACCATAATAAGATAAATATGCATAGCAAAATATTCATAGTATCAATAGTGTGTCAATAATTATCCTGCAATGTATTTCAAGCATATTATAATTATTTCCTCCGGAGACCGACACTTGACCCACTCAGCTACGCCTTTGACCGCGGACAATGGCTATTCGAATAGGTTTAAACTCTGTAGAGGGTGTACTCTTTACCCACGTGTATGGGATTTCCTTAGTTAGCACCGTGACGCTGACTAATTCCCATTACGGTCTTTGGGTTGAAAACACACCTGACCAGCACACACCAGAATAACCGTCCGGATGCCAGGAATCACCCAAAGCATCGTTCCAGAAAAACTCTAAGTCGGGGAGACAACAATCTCGAGTAGCATGGGATCACTATTAATACGCGCGGATTCCAAGGGGTGCCCCCTCTCAGTTACAACCGGAACACTCATGCCCCTGACCCGATGACAGGATTTAGTCCATGGCCATGGAAACCCTCATCGTGGCCCTCCGTACGGTGTGTACCTGGACAGGGGTTAACAACTTACTCAGCCGTACCTTCCTTGCGGAAGGACTCGTGGCAGCACGGTATCCAGCTAGGTGTAATGGAACAAGACTCGATCTAGGCCGACTCAAGAGGTGTTAATTATCATCACCGGTATGTTCCACATATGTCACATGACATCACCGTGTCAAAACAAGGCCCGTGCCCACCGGCACGTCCAAGGCAGGAGTACACTCCTGGTTTCTCACAGTATTACCATGTCAGAAGGATTTCTTACTTGTGTGAAGTGCAAGCTATGAGCAAGAACTGATATGACCAAACATGCATGCACTTGTGATATATGTGGTGCAACTCCAAACCAATGCAAACGTGCAAATGCAAATGCAATCACCGTATCCCAAGTTCAAAATGCTTGCCTTGTCCAAAGTAGTCAGGGGAAAACCCCTTCGAAATTCCCGGCAAAGTTCCCCTCTTCTTTTTCTGAAAAATTCAAATTCAACTCAAATAAAAAAAATCATCACAGTACAAAAACTTGTCTTAAAATATTTTGAAATAAATACTAAAAAAAACTAGAGAGAAAAATAAGAATTTCAAAAAAAGAATCAAGTCATTTGGACTTGTGGTTAAAAAGTTATAAATGTTTTAAAACCAGGGACCTTTCTGTAATTAAAACGACTACTATCGGGTCCCTGCTGTAATAACAGAAAACGCCCCGGGCAAAAGTACGTCTTCCAGTGCAGAAAGCGTAAACAGCCAGAAGATGTTTTCGTTTTAAATGGAGAAAATAAATAAACGCTGACGGGTGGGGTCCACCCGTCAGGTTTGAATTCAAACGCGCTCGCGCGCGTGGACAGAAAGGAGGCGGCGATCGCCGGCGTATCAGTGGTTGGCGATGGTGCAGTCGTGTTCAGGGAGTGCTCCCGCAACGGTGGGTGGTGGTGGTGGTCGCCGGCGAGCACCGGAGCGACGGCGAGGTCGACGGTGGCGGACGATGTTTCGGGTGGTGGTGGATCTCGCTGGAGAGAGTTCTCCGCGTCAAATTGGAGACGGGATCGACGAGTTGTAGCAAGAGAGTGCTTCTGGCGGAGTTTTAACCGTGGTGGTGGAGTAACGGCGTCGAGCCGATCGGGGAATGTGGCGGCAGGACAGTGACCGAAGAGGTAGAAGAAGAGCCTCTTGGGGTCGGGTGAGTGTGCGGGGGAGCGATTGGAGGTAAGGGTGAGTGGTGAGGTGAGTGCACGGAGCTCAGGGCCCTTTATATAGGCGATCCCGAGGTGGTCAGAGGCTTGCGGGCGACGCCGGAGTAAATTTCGGCCGCCGTGGGTGGTTAGGGGCGGTGGTCAAGGGCGGCGAGGGGTAAATGAGGGCGGCGGAGCCTTCTCGAGACGCCAGCGTGATCGATATCGAGTTCTTCGGCCTCATCCACGGAACGAGTCCTGTACGGGTGCGGCGGCTCTGCCTGGATCCGGCGACTGCCAGTGGGGCCAGGGCGGCGAGGTCAGTGCGCGGAGCCGCGGTGGAACTGCCGCATGGAGCAGGAGTAGGTGGGAAGGGCGTTGGAGCAGTGATGGTGGTCGGTGGCCGAGCTGATCCTCTCGGCTTGCCGCCGCCGAGGACGGAGGCAGGTGCACCGGCCTCCTCCTGTGCTGTCGGCGGTGAGGCACTGATGAGGAGTGTCCCGGTGAGCTCAGTTAAGGCGAGGGTGGCGTGGAGGGAAAGGAGTGAGGATGGAGTGGTGTGCACGGCACCGTCTGCCTCTGCCTCTGAACCAAATTCAGTTTAACTGAATCTAATTCAGTGATGAACAGTAGCACATGAGGTATATGACATAATGCCAGGAGGTGCTAGGGATTTTTGGACTTTTTGTGGATTTTTGTGGTAATGTACTGATGCAAGACAAGAGTGATGGTGAAGTTTCAGAATTTTTGGAGAAGTTTAGAATGGGTTTTGAGCAAGTAATCTGTTTCTGGTCCAAATTTGAATTGATTGAATTTTGAAAAATTTGAATTGTGGAACCCAATGTTTTTGGTGAAATGGGTTGTAGGTACCATCTAGTTGATAGGATAATTTTGGTGGAGGCAGAAGAGTGGTAGAAAATGTAGTTCCTTTGTAACTCAAAGAAACTATGAATAATACAAATTGCACTTTGGAATTTATCTAAAATATGAAAAATATTTTTGTGGGGTGGAAAGGGGTTGGATAGTATCCTAGAAGGTGTGAATGACTTGTGGGATAATTGAGGGGTGGTAGAAAAATTATTGGATGAATTTTGGAAGTGCTAGAGAGAAAAGGAAAGGCCATATTCTTGAAACAATTTTAATTCTTCAAAACTTTTCTAAAAGAAAATTATTTTTGATCCCTCAAAAATAATTACCCAATCAATAATTCATCCAAAACAGAACCATTCAAAAAATTTGAAACCCAGTTAAAAATTAAAAATATTTTTCAGAACAGAGGAACTAGAAAGAGAATAAAGTAAAAAATAATTAAAAGTATTTTATTTTAAGGAAAAGATTTTGAAAATCCAAAAGAAATTTTTTTGGGGTGTTACAACAGCTACCCCCCTTAATAAAAATATCGTCCTCGAGATTTGTTAAGGGCGGAGGAACTAAATGCATATCACACAAACAATCATATGCAAAATGCAAACATAGCATTGCACTTATGTCATATGCCCTAAAATACAATACAAAGGTTGCATCACGCAAACTAGCGCCAGATACTATAACAAACATACTCGCGGTCGTCTACAACACGAGGGTGGGATCTAAAGGGCAACAGGATTACAGGGAACTCGATGACCACTCTAGTGGACTCAGTCCACTTCATTGACATCTAGCCGGGCGCGTCTTGCAGATGTCGAGGCTTCTTCATGGGCTTCAATGTCGGAGTTGTCTGGAGTGGAATGAGGAGCTGCAGGGTTGGGGTAGCGATGATGACCCACGCGGGGTGTAGTGACTACAGTCCCGTTCGAGAAAATCCCCAAGAGACGACGAAGTTCATCCGGGGAAACGAATGCATTGCCCGGGTGGATGACAGGGGCAGACCTTGGGGGCTCAACTGGCCTCCCAAGCAGCACTATTGGGGTGTCGGTGTCGGGTGCAGCTTCACTTCTTGCCGGGGTCAGGAGAGCGAGCGTCCTACGGGTCTCAATCAGGTCAAATGTGACCTGATCGAACAGTGCCTCTTGCGCTCTCAGGTAGCGCACCAGATGCACCAGAGCAGGATCCGACTCTTGGTCTCCATTGGCGACTTGGGTCGGTCTACCATAGCCTTCACGGTTAGGGTAGTAGTAGAAAGGGCGGCAGTTAACCCTCGGCGACAGATGCCGAAGATGAACTACAGCCTCTCGGGCTGCAAGTTGGATGGCTTGGGGCTCGTCAGATGTCATCCTCCCGGTGAACCGGTAGGGACGCTCCGATGTGATGCTCCTCCCATAGATGTGCACCGTGGCCCAGAGGTGATGGATGGAATCACTTGTGTGCTCCTGGTACACGACATACTCCGGCGGCTCTTCCATGCCAAAAGCTCGCCGAGTGAGATTGGCGAGGATGGCTACAAAGCCTTCAAGCTCGACTGCGGTGGTCTCGTGGTGCATGATGGGCCGGGCATCTTGGGGTGTCGGATATTGAACTGAGAGAGAGGCTGTGATGTGCTGAGTCGAGGCAAGGCTTCTCTTATAAGCCAGCGGAGTCTTCCATCGCACGCTTGCGGATGGGACAACTTAGGTGTCGGCCACAGGCATACAGCCTATGGGCTAGGTTGATAGGTTGGGCATCGACTGTCAAAAAGATGTCGGCTGGCCACTATGCGGTTATCGGATAGGACGAGCTTGACTGTGGACAGGAAAGGATGTGGATGGTGTGGAAACCTAGAGATAGCGACCATGCTAAGAGAGGATTAGCCAATGGTCAGCCTGGCTCTGATACCAAGGCTGTCGGGGCCGGATTTACCAGGACATGAAATCGCAGCAAATGACCCTCGTGTCATCACCAGCCCCAGGATTACTGTTGCTGGTGGACACCTTCTTGATACAGAATTCCAGGCAATTACAAGAAATAGAGTACAAGACCATAAGGTCCAATGAATATAACAGGGATCTCTAGTGGTGGATGACGGAAGCGATTCGTGGATCTCCAACGCTGATGGGACTCCATTTCCACAGGAACAGCTGACTTGGTTAACTCCTATCTCGCGTGGCTGCTATCTCCAATTCCTAGGTTGCGGGGGCTTCGTGTTGCTCCTCTCTGAAACATGATCTGGCCAAGACAATAGCCAGGGACAAGCCTGTGAGTACGTTTGAATGTACTCGCAAACATAATGAGCAAAAGATATAACGAATGCATATGCTCATGTTTGATCCTACTACATGTTCATGCTGACTAAAATTTTAGACATGGCATGATAATAACAAAATCATACAGAAGTAAATATGGCATATCAGTCATAATCAAGTTTAATAAAAATAGAAGCTAACAAATGTCACAGGTAGTCTAGCCAGCCCAGGTGACATTCAGAAAATAAGGGAAATGCCAAACGGGTGTCTAAAAGAGAGTCGGGCGAGACAGGACTGCCCGAAAACTCAAGCAACGCCACAAAAGGTCTTGAAAAGAAATGCCAGTCGGCTGTCAAAAGTGACGCCATGGTTGGTCTTGAAAAGAAATGCCAATCGGGTATCCACAAGAGTAGTGGCGTGATAGACCACCTGTGAACTCGAGGGACGCCACGAAGAGGTCTTGAAAAGAAATGCCAATCGGGTATCCACAAGAGTAGTGGCGTGATAGACCACCTGTGAACTCGAGGGACGCCACGAAGAGGTCTTGAAAAGAAATGCCAATTGGGTGTCCACAAGAGTAGTGGCGTGATAGACCACCTGTGAACTCGAGGGACGCCACGGAGAGGTCTTGAAATAAAACCGAATGCCCGGGGTAGTCTAGCCAGCCCCTGAGACACTCAGGAAAATAAAATAAGAGAAATGGGTTAGTCCACAATAATAGGCATAACCATAATAAGATAAATATGCATAGCAAAATATTCATGGTATCAACAGTGTGTCAATAATTACCCTACAAAGTATTTCAAGCATATTATAATTACTTCCTCCGGAGACCGACACCGAGACCGTCACTTGACCCACCCAGCTATGCCCTTGACCGCGGACGACGGCTATTCGAATAGGTTTAAACTCTACAGAGGGTGTACTCTTTACCCACGTGTATGGGATTTCCTTAGTTAGCACCGTGACGCTGACTAATTCCCTTTACGGTCTTTGGGTTGAAAACACACCTGACCAGCACACACCAGAATAACCGTCTGGATGCCAGGAATCACCCAAAGCATCATTCCAGAAAAACTCTAAGTCGGGGAGACAACAATCTCGAGTAGCATGGGATCACTATTAATACGCGCGGATTCCAAGGGGTGCCCCCCTCTCAGTTACAACCGGAACACCCATGCCCCTGACCCGATGACAGGATTTAGTCCATGGCCATGGAAACCCTCGTCGTGGCCCTCTGTACGGTGTGTACCTGGACAGGGGTTAACAACTTACTCAGCTGTACCTTCCTTGCAGAAGGACTCGTGGCAGCATGGTATCCAGCTAGGTGTAACGGAACAAGACTCGATCTAGGCCGACTCAAGAGATGTTAATTATCATCACCGGTATGTTCCACATATGTCACATGACACCCCCGTGTCAAAACAAGGCCCGTGCCCACCGGCACGTCCAAGGCAGGAGTACACTCCTGGTTTCTCACAGTATTACCATGTCAGAAGGATTTCTTGCTTGTGTGAAGTGCAAGCTATGAGCAAGAACTGATATGACCAAACATGCATGCACTTGTGATATATGTGGTGCAACTCCAAACCGATGCAAACATGCAAATGCAAATGCAATCACCGTATCCCAAGTTCAAAATGCTTGCCTTGTCCAAAGTAGTCAGGGGAAAACACCTTCGAAATTCCCGGCAAAGTTCCCCTCTTCTTTTTCTAAAAATTTCAAATTCAACTCAAACAAAAAATTTCATCACAGTACAAAAACTTGTCTTAAAATATTTTGAAATAAATACTAAAAAAAACTAGAGAGAAAAATAAGAAGTTCAAAAAAAGAATCAAGTCATTTGGACTTGTGGTTAAAAAGTTATAAAGGTTTTAAAACCAGGGACCTTTCTGTAATTAAAACAACTACTATCGAGTCCTTGCTGTAATAACAGAAAACGCCCCAGGCAAAAGTACGTCTTCCAGTGCGGAAAGCGTAAACAGGCAGAAGACGTTTTTTTTAAACGGAGAAAATAAATAAACGCTGACGGGTGGGGTCCACCCGTCAGGTTTGAATTCAAACGCGCTCGCGCGCGTGGACAGAAAGGAGGCGGCGATCGCCGGCGTATCAGTGGTTGGCGATGGTGCAGTCGTGTTCGGGGAGTGGTCCCGCACCGGTGGGTGGTGGTGGTGGTCGCCGGCGAGCACCGGAGCGACGGCGAGGTCGACGGCGGCGGACGGTGTTTCAGGTGGTGGTGGGTCTCGTCAGAGAGAGTTCTCCGCGTCAAATTGGAGATGGGGATCGATGAGTTGGTGCAAGAGAGTGCTTCTGGCGGAGTTTTAACGGTGGTGGTGAAGTAACGGCATCGAGCCGATCGGGGAATGTGGCGGCGGGACGGTGACCGGAGAGGTAGAAGAAGAGCCTCTCGGGGTCGGGTGAGTGTGCGGGGGAGCGATTGGAGGTAAGGGTGAGCGGTGAGGTGAGTGCACGGAGCTCGGGGCCCTTTATATAGGCGATCCCAAGGTGGTCAGAGGCTTGCGGGCGACGCCGGAGTAAATTCCGGCCGTCGTGGGTGGTTAGGGGCGGTGGTCCAGGGCGGCGAGGGGTAAATGAGGGCGGCGGAGCCTTCTCGAGACGCCAGCGTGATCGATATCGAGTTCTTCGGCCTCATCCATGGAACGAGTCCCGTACGGGTGCGGCGGCGCTGCCTGGCTCCGGCGACTGCCATTGGGGCCAGGGCGGCGAGGTCAGCGTGCGGAGCCGCGGTGGAACTGCCGCGTGGAGCAGGAGTAGGTGGGGAGGGCGTTGGAGCAGTGATGGTGGTCGGTGGCCGAGCTGATCTTCTCGGCTTGCCGTCGCGGAGGACTCGAGGCAGGTGCATCGGCCTCCTCCTGTGCTATCTGCGGTGAGGCACTGATGAGGAGGGTCCCGGCGAGCTCAGTTAAGGCGAGGGTGGCGTGGAGGGAAAGGAGTGAGGATGGAGTGGTGTGCATGGCGCTGTCTGCCTCTGCCTCTGAACCAAGTTCAGCTTAACTGAATCTTATTCAGTGATGAACAGTAAGCACATGAGGTATATGACATAATGCCAGGAGGTGCTAGGGATTTTTGGACTTCTTGTGGATTTTTGTGGTGATGTACTGATGCAAGACAAGAGTGACGGCGAAGTTTCAGAATTTTTGGAGAAGTTTAGAATGGGTTTTGAGCAAGGAATCTATTTCTGGTCCAAATTTGAATTGATTGAATTTTGAAAATTTTGAATTGTGGAACCCAATGTTTTTGGTGAAATGGGTTGTAGGTACCATCTAGTTGATAGGATAATTTTGGTGGAGGCAGAAGAGTGGTAGAAAATGTAGTTCCTTTGTAACTCAAAGAAACTATGAATAATACAAATTGCACTTTGGAATTTATCTAAAATATGAAAAATATTTTTGTGGGGTGGAAAGGGGTTGGATACTGTCCTAGAAGGTGTGAATGACTTGTGGGATAATTGAGGGGTGGTAGAAAAATTATTGGATGAATTTTGGAAGTGCTAGAGAGAAAAGGAAAGGCCATATTCTTGAAACAATTTTAATTCTTCAAAACTTTTCTAAAAGAAAATTATTTTTGATCCCTCAAAAATAATTACCCAATCAATAATTCATCCAAAACAGAACCATTCAAAAAATTTGAAACCCAGTTAAAAATTAAAAATATTTTTCAGAACAGAGGAACTAGAAAGAGAATAAAGTAAAAAATAATTAAAAGTATTTTATTTTAAGGAAAAGATTTTGAAAATCCAAAAGAAATATTTTTGGGGTGTTACAGTCTGTCACACCCAATCATCACGTGGTGTCTCAACACGACGAACTGTCGCAACGGTGCATACTCAGGGAGAACACTTATACCTTGAAATTTAGTGACGGGATCATCTTATAATGCTACCGCCGTACTAAGCAAAATAAGATGCATAAAAGATAAACATCACATGCAATCAAAATATGTGACATGATATGGCCATCATCATCTTGTGCTTTTGATCTCCATCTCCAAAGCATCATCATGATCTCCATCGTCACCGGCTCGACACCTTGATCTCCATCGTAGCGTCGTGGTCGTCTCGCCAACTATTGCTTCTACAACTATCGCTTACGCATAGTGATAAAGTAAAGCAATTACATGGCGTTTGCATTTCATACAATAAAGCGACAACCATAAGGCTCCTGCCAGTTGCCAATAACTTACAAAACATGATCATCTCATACAACAATGTATATCACATCATGTCTTGACCATATCACATCACAACATGCCCTGCAAAAACAAGTTAAACGTCCTCTACTTTGTTGTTGCAAGTTTTACATGGCTGCTACGGGCTTCTAACAAGAACCGTTCTTACCTACGCACAAAACCACAACGGTGTTTCGTCAAGTTTGTTGTTTTAACCTTCTTCAAGGACTGGCCGCAGTCAAATTCGATTCAACTAAAGTAGGAGAAACAGACACCCGCCAGCCATCTTTATGCAAAACTAGTTGCATGTCTGTCGGTGGAACCGGTCTCATGTGTGTGGACATGTAAGGTTGGTCCGGGCCGCTTCATCCCACAATACCGCCGAATCAAAATAAGACGTTGGTGGTAAGCAGCATGACTATCACCGCCCACAACTCTTTGTGTTCTACTCGTGCATATCATCTACGCATAGACCTGGCTCTGATACCACTGTTGGGACGTAGCATGCAATTTCAAAAAAATTCCTATGCTCACGCAAGATCTATCTTGGAGATGCATAGCAACGAGGGGGAGAGTGTGTCTACGTACCCTCGTAGACCGTAAGCGGAAGCGTTTGATAATGCGGTTGATGTAGTCAAACTTCTTCTAGCTCCGACCGATCAAGTATCGAACGTACGGCACATCCGAGTTCTGCACACGTTCAGTTCGATGACGTCCCTCGTCCTCTTGATCCAGCAAGATGTTGAGGAAGAAGATGAGTTCCGTTAGCACGACGGTGTGGTGACGGTGATGGTGAAGTGATCCGCGCAGGGCTTCGCCTAAGCACTACGAAGATATGACCGGAGGCGTAAACTGTGGTTGGGGCGCCGCACACGGCTAACAATTGATGTTGTGTGTTCTAGGCGCCCCCTCCCCATGTATATATAGGTGGGAGGGGGAGGGAAGCAGCAAGGGTGCACCCCAAGTAGGAGGGATCCTACTTGGGGTCCTCCCCAATTCGGCCTCCCCCCCTTCCATAATTGCCGGAGGGGGAAAAGGGAAGAGGAAGGAGAGAAGGAAAGGGGGGGGGGACCCCCTGTTTCCCTTCCCCACTCGGCCTCCTTCCATGGGGGGGGGGGGTGCCACCCCTTGTGGGCTGGTGTGCTCCCCTCTTATGGCCCATATGGCACATATCTTTCCCCCGGGGTTTCCGGTAACCCCCCCCCCCCGGTACTCCGATAAATAGCCGATACACTCTGGAACACTTCCGGTGTCCAAATACTATCATCCTATATATCAATCTTTACCTCTCAACCATTTTGAGACTCCTTGTCATGTCTGTGATCTCATCCGGGACTCCGAACAACATTCAGTCACTAAATCACATAACTCATATAATATTATATCATCATCAAACGTTAAGCGTGCGGACCCTACGGGTTCGAAAACTATGTAGACATGACCGAGACACCTCTCCGGTCAATAACCAATAGCGAAACCTGGATGCTCATATTGGCTCCTACATATTCTACGAAGATCTTTATCGGTCGAACCGTTATGGCAACTGATATGTCTCCATCGTATCTACTTTTCCAAACTCTTTTGCCCTTGTTTTGGACTCTAATTTGCATGATTTGAATGGAACTAACCCGTTCTGACGTTGTTTTCAGCAGAATTGCCATGGTGTTATTTTTGTACAGAAATAAAAGTTCTTGGAATGACCTGAAACTTCACGAAGATCAGTCTTGGAATAAATAAAAAATATTGGCGAAAGAATCAACCGAAGGGAGCCCACACCCTGGCCACAAGGGTGGGGGCGCGCCCACCCCCCTGGGGCGCACCCTCTGTCCTTGTGGGCCCCCTAGACCTCCACTGACCTCAACTCCAACTCCATATATTCATTTTCGGGGAGAAAAAAATCAGAGAGAAGGATTCATCGCGTTCTACGATACGGAGCCGCCGTCACCTCCTGTTCTTCCCCGGGAGGCCAGATCTGGAGTCTGTTTTGGGCTCCGAAGAGGGGAAATCGTCGCCATCATCATCATCAACCATCCTTCATCGCCAATTTCATGATGCTCACCACCATGCGTGAGTAATTCCATCGTAGACTTGCTGGACGGTGATGGGTTGGATGAGATCTATCATGTAATCGAGTTAGTTTTGTTAGGGTTTGATCCCTAGTATCCACTATGTTCTAAGATTGATGTTGCTATGACTTTGCTATGCCTAATGCTTGTCACTAGGGCTCGAGTGCCATGATTTCAGATCTGAACCTATTATGTTTTCATGAATATATTTGTGTTCTTGATCCTATCTTGCAAGTTATAGTCACCTACTATGTGTTATGATCCGGCAACCCTGGAGTGACAATAGTCGGGACACTTCTCGGTGATGACCGTAGTTTCAGGAGTTCATGTATTCACTAAGTGCTAATGCTTTGGTCTGGTTCTCTATTAAAAGGAGGCCTTAATATACCTTAGTTTCCAATAGGACCCCACTGCCACGGGAGGGTAGGACAAAAGATGTCATGCAACTTCTTTTCCATAAGCACGCATGACTATATTCGGAATACATGCCTACATTATATTGATGAATTGGAGCTAGTTCTATGTCACCATAGGTTATAACTGTTGCATGATGAATTCCATCCGACATATTTATCCATCATTGATCCATTGCCTATGAGCTTTTCACATATTGATCTTTGCTAAGTTACTTTTCCGTTGCCACTGTTATGATTACTACAAAACTGCTACTGTTACTTTTGCCACCGTTACCGTTACTTCCATACTACTTTGCTACTAAATACTTTGCTGCAGATATTAAGTCTTTCAGGTGTGGTTGAATTGACAACTCAGTTGCTAATACTTGAGAATATTCTTTGGCTCCCCTTGTGTCGAATCAATAAATTTGGGTTGAATACTCTACCCTCGAAAACTGTTGCGATCCCCTATACTTGTGGGTTATCAAGACCTTTTTCTGGCGCCGTTGCCGGGGAGCATAGCTCTATTCTTTGAGTCACTTGGGATTTATATCTGTTGATCACTATGAGGAATTTGAAAGATCAAAGAACCAAGATTTTTCCCTCAACTACGAGGGGAGGTAAGGAACTATCATCTAGATCTGAACTTGATTCTCCTTCTGTTTTGAGTAAACTTGCGACACCTACACCTGCTATTGATTCTGATATGTCACATGTTATTGATGATGCCACTTCTGCTATGCATGATGCTTATGATGAAACTACTTCTCTGCTTGATAATACTATGCCATTAGGTGAATTTCTTGATGAACAACTTGCTAGGGTTAGAGAGAATGAAATTACTGAAACTGATGATATTATTGAAACTGAAGATTATGATTCTCACCCTATATATGAATTGCCTGTTGTACCTGAGGGTTATGTTATGGATGAAGAAAATTCTAGAGAATTCTTTGCTTGCAATGATAGAGAGGATCTTAAGAAACTGTTAGCTAAGCTAAAAGAAAAATCCTTGAACGCTAGAATGAAATATGATCCCAATTTTGCTGCTTCACCTATCTTTGTTACTGATAAGGATTATGAATTCTCTGTCGATCCTGAGTTAATTACTTTGGTTGAATCTGATCCTTTCTATGGCTATGAATCTGAAACTGTTGTGGCACATCTTACTAAATTAAATGATATAGCCACCCTATTTGCTCATGAGGAAAAAATTCGCTATTACTATATTCTCAAGTTGTTTCCTTTCTCATTAAAGGGTGATGCTAAGTTATGGTTTAATTCTCTTGCTCCTGGTTGTATGCGTAGTCCCCAGGATATGATTTACTACTTCTCTGCAAAATATTTCCCTGCTCATAAGAAACAAGCTGCCCTTCGGGAAATATTTAATTTTGTACAAATTGAAGAAGAGAGTCCCCCACAAGCTTGGGGGAGGCTTCTCCAATTACTTAATGCTTTGCCTGATCATCCTCTCAAGAAAAATGAAATACTTGATATCTTTTATAATGGACTAACCGATGCTTCCAGAGACCACCTAGATAGTTGTGCTAGTTGTGTTTTCATGGAAAGAACTGTAGAGCAAGCTGAATTGCTATTGAATAATATATTGAGTAATGATAATGATTGGACACTTCCTGAACCAACTCCTAAGCCAACTCCGAAGAAAAGATGTATTCTATTTCTCAGTCCTGAAGATATGCAAGAGGCAAAGAAATCTATGAAAGAAAAAAGGTATTAAAGCTGAAGATGTTAAGAATCTACCGCCTATTGAAGAAATACATGGTCTTGATAACCCGACACAGGTAGTAGAGGTAAACTCTCTTTATAGATTTGATGAAGGTGATATTCCTCATAATAAGTCCGCTAGTCAATGCTTGGATGAGTTTGATAATTTTATTGTTAAACAAGAAAACTTCAATTCTTATGTTAGTAGACAATTGAAACATAATGCTTACATGCTTGACCACTTGGGTGATTATATGAGTAGAACTATTAATGATCTTAAGCTTATTAGTAAACATGCTTCCATGGTTACAACTCAAGTAGAACAAGTACTTAAGGCACAAGATGATTTGCTCAATGAGTTGAATAGTAAGAATAATGATAATGCTGTTAGGGTTATGACTAGAGGTGGTAGAATGACCCAGGAACCCTTGTATCCCGAGGGCTATCCTAAGAGAGTTGAGCAAGATTCTCAGAGAATTAATACTGATGCACCTAGTCCTAGTGATAAAAAGAAAAAGAAAACTAATAGGACTTTGCATGCTTCTAGTGAACCTGATGTAGACACACCTGAGAATCCAAATGATATTTTTATTTATGATGCTGAGACACAATCTGGTGATGGACATGAACCTAGTGATAATGTTAATAATGATGTTCATGTTGATGCTCAACCTAGTAATGATAATGATGTTGAGATAGAACCTGTTGTTAATCTTGATAACCCACAATCAAAGAATCAACGATATGATAAGAGAGACTTTGTTGCTAGGAAACATGGTAAAGAAAGAGAACCATGGGTTCAGAAACCCATGCCCTTTCCTCCTAAACCATCCAAGAAAAAGGATGATGAGGATTTTGAGCGCTTTGCTGAAATGATTAGACCTATCTTTTTGCGTATGCATTTGATTGATATGCTTAAAATGTCTCCTTATGCTAAGTATATGAAAGACATTGTTACAAATAAAAGAAAGATACCAGAAGCTGAAATTTCCACCATGCTTGCTAATTATACTTTTAAGAGTGGAATACCAAAGAAACTTGGAGATCCAGGAGTACCAACTATACCATGCTCCATTAAAAGAAACTATGTTAAAACTGCTTTATGTGATCTTGGAGCCGGTGTTAGTGTTATGCCTTTCTCTTTGTATCGTAGACTTGAATTGAATAAGTTGACACCTACTGAAATCTCTTTGCAAATGGATGATAAGTCAACTGCTATACCCATCGGTATTTGTGAGGATGTGCCTGTTGTGGTTGCAAACGTTACTATCTTAACGGACTTTGTTATTCTTGATATTCCCGAGGACGACAGTATGTCGATCATCCTTGGTAGACCCTTTTTGAATATTGCAGAGGCTGTTATTGATTGCAACAAAGGCAATGTCACTTTTCATGTTAATGGTAATGAGCATATGGTACACTTTCCGAAGAAACAACCTCAAGTTCATAGTATCAATTCTATTGGAAAAATTTCAACTATTACTATTGGAGGTTTTGAATTCCCTCTTCCTACTGTCAAAAAGAAATATGATATTCTTATTGTTGGGGACATGCATATCCCCGTTGAGGTAACCTAGTGTTATTCGAAAATTCTTCGGTTTCATGTCATTCGGAAGAAGTTTGTTAATAAGACTTGATCAACCTTGTTAATGGATTCCTTTTGATGGGCATGAGATGGATGAATTTAGAGAGCACAACTTTCTGTACCTTCCTTTTACTTTCTGTTATTTAGATTAAATAAAGCAAAAATAGAATTATCCGTCTATTTTCTGATTTATCCGTGAAATAAAAATATCCCAAAAATAAAAGTTCTCCAAATGCCCTGAAAATTTAGTATGATTTTTTATAGAATATTTTAGAATTGCTGGCACTGAACATGCACCAGGGGGATGCACCAGTGGACCACAAGGGTGGAGGGCGCTCCCTACCCCCTGGGCGCGCCCCCTGTCTTGTGGGTCCCAGGTGGGTCCCCTCCACTTATTCCAGCACCCATCCACTTCGTCTTCCTCCAGAAAAAAATCATCCCGTAGCTCAAACCCGTGTTCTTGCTCATATTGCTGCCATTTTCGATCTCCTTGTGCAAAGCTCCATTTACAAAACTGCTTTGGGGGATTGTTCTTCGGTATGTGGCACCTCTAATGGTCCAATTAGTTTTTGTTCTAGTGCTTTATTATTTGCAAATTTTTGCTGCTGTGGTGACCTTGTTCTTAAGCTTGCATGTCAAATTTATATGGTCCAAAGTGGTTTTGATGCAGGATATAGCCTCTAGGCACTTGTAGGAGTAGTTGCTATCAATTTTGTTGAGTTTGATTCACATTTATTTTGAGTTACTAAAAATTTCAGAAATCTTTTAAAGGAGGAAAAATGTCTAGGAAAATGTACCAAGGTGGTTCTTCGAGGAAGCAAGTACCGAGGCCCGCTATACGGGAGCCGGACCTTGAACCACCAAGGGAAGCTCAAGTGCAGCCTTGTGAATGGCCGTCGGATGAATTCATGGTTCATGCAGGTTTCAAGGATGAGTTTGATGCATACGTACAAAATGCCGGCCTTGAGGACTTCGTGTCAGATAAGTGCCGACAATATTATTACCTCACTGATTCCTTCGTGTGGAGGTTTGAATTTTCATCTAAGCGTAATACGCATACTATTCTATTTGATCTTTATGATGAATCATATACCATGGACCTTGAGGATTTTAGCACTGCCTGCAAAATTCCACAATGGGGCCTTCTTAGTGAGCCTCACAAATCTGAATACAATGCTTTCCTTGCTAGCCTCACTGTAGGAGAAACTAGAAATATCACTCAAGCTACCATAGGGAGCATTCACTTTCCTGCCATACATTATTTTGCTCGCTTTATAGGTAGATGTATTAATGGTAAGCATGATCATAGCCACCTTTGCGTTCCAGATCTTAGTGTCCTCAAGTGTGCGGTGTTTGGTGATAAGCGTTATAACTTGGGGGCTATTATTGCGAGGAGGTTACATCTTAATGCTAAAGATGGAGATTTATTTGGTGGGATTTATGCAACTCGTTTAGCTAATTATCTGGGTGTACCCATAAGAGGGTATGATAGTGAGTTGCCACCTGCTTTTCTAGATTATGAGGCTATGGTACGCTGCCAGTTTCTTGAGAGGAACGAACAGTCCCTCCAGTACCGACTAATTTTTGACAGACGGCGTGCCGTCCATATTACCCTTCCTGCTCCTGCCGTCTTTAACTTTCAGGTAAATGGGAGATATTTTATAACTAGAGAGGAGGCAAATGAGTATGAGAGAACAGCAAAGGCCGCTCGCCTCCAGGAAGCAGCTCGCCAAGCGGTAGCTGCCGCAGCACAATACGACCCCAACTATGATTTCGGATATCATCCGGGCCAGTGGTGGCCCTAGACCAACTTAGGCCAAAAGCCTAAGCTTGGGGGAGTACGTATTTCTCACCGACATTACATTCATGTTCACACACTCATTTCAGTTGTCGGTGTTCATACTTTTTCATTATATTATCCATGTTAGTTTATTTCTTTTTCTCGCTTTCTTCTTGTGTGTTTGAAAAACCTTGAGAAAAACAAAAAAGGTTAGTTGTAGTTTATTTCCTTTCTACGCATGCTTAGTAGTAGTATTAAAAGAAAACCCAAAAAGATTTCTCGTTCTTCTTTTGCTTGTTGGGAGCTTTCCCGTGTAAATAGTTTTTCTCGTTCTTGTTTCACTTTCTTCAGAAAACAAAAACTCCAAAAATATTTTAGTGTGTTTCTTTGAATTTTTTTTCTTTTCTTTGGGGGTCGAGAGGAGTAGACCATGATGAAAATGTTGAGTGGCTCTCATATGCATTATTATTGATCTAACCAAAAGCCCATATTACCTTGTCTTCTCCTTTGAATAAATGTTTACAGATTCCAGCTTAGTCCAATGCACGCGCACTATTATTATTATCCACATCGTTCGGTCGTGCAAGTGAAAGGCAATAATGACGATATATGATGAAATGATTGAGATGAGGAAAAGCTCGTATGAACTCGACCTATCTTGTCTTTGTAAATATGATTAGTTCATCGTTCCTGATTCAGCCTATTATGAATGAAACATGTTTGCAATGACAATTAGAGATTATGGTTACTCATGCCATACTTAATTAGCTAGGAGTTTATAATGGTTTACCTTGCGTGCCAACATGGAAATTAAAATGGTTGTGATGTAGTATGATAGGATGGTATCCTCCTTTGAATGATTCGAGTGGCTTGACTTGGCACATGTTCACGCATGTAGTTGAAACAAAATCAACATAGCCTCCACGATATTTATGTTCATGGTGATTTATATCCTACTCATGCTTGCACTCAATGTTGGTTACTCTCAATGCATGTTTATGACTGTTGTTGCTCGCTAGTTGGTCGCTCCCCAGTCTTTTTCTAGCCTTCACTTGTAATAAGCGGGAATACTGCTTGTGCATCCACTTCCATAAACCCCAAAGTTGTTCCATATGAGTCCACCATACCTACCTATATGCGGTATTTACCTGCCGTTCCAAGTAAATTTGCATGTGCCAAACTCTAAACCTTCAAATGATAATCTGTTTTGTATGCTCGAATCACTCATGTAGCAACTAGAGCTGTCAATATCTTCCATGGTAGGTGGGTTATTCTCACGATGAGTGGACTCCGCTCATCATTCACGAGAAAATGGCTGGTAATCGGGATCCCCAGTCCCATGCTCAAATCAAATCAAAATAATTGCAAACAAAACTCCCCCAGGATTGTTGTTAGTTGGACGGTACCCGTTGTTTCGGACCAGCCGTGGAGTGTGCTTGTTGGTGGTGGGGGAGTAAAAACTTTACCATTCTGTTTGGGAACCACCTATAATGTATGTAGCATGGAAGATACCAAGATCTCTTGGTTGTTATGTTGACAATGAAAGCATGCCGCTCAAAATATTATTTATCTCTATTTCAAAAACTCGAGCTCTGGCACCTCTGCAAATCCCTGCTTCCCTCTACGAAGGGCCTATCTATTTACTTTTATTGTTGAGTCATCATCCTCTGATAAAAAGCACCAGTTAGAGAACACCACTGTCATTTGTATGCATTGTTATTAATTTATATTGAGTATGAATGTGACTGGATCTCTTTTACCATGAATTACAATGTCTAGTCAGTCCTTGATCTTCAGGGGTGCTCTGCATTTATGTTTTGCGGTCTCAGAAAGGGCTAGCGAGATACCTTCTTGTTATATCATATCATGATTGTTTTGAAAAAGTGTTGTCATCCGAGATTTATTATTATTGCTCGCTAGTTGATTGTGCCATTGATATGAGTAAATGTGAGACCTAAACGTTATTGTGAATATGGTTAGTTCATAATCTTTGCTGAAAACTTGAATGATGGCTTTACATATTTGCAACAACAAGATCAAACAGAGTTTGTAAAAGTTTTTCTTTATCACTTTCAGTTTGTCAACTGAATTGCTTGAGGACAAGCAATGGGTTAAGCTTGGGGAAGTTGATACGTCTCCATCGTATCTACTTTTCCAAACTCTTTTGCCCTTATTTTGGACTCTAATTTGCATTATTTGAATGGAACTAACCCGGACTGACGCTGTTTTCAACAGAATTGCCATGGTGTTATTTTTGTGCAGAAATAAAAGTTCTCGGAATGACCTGAAACTTCATGGAGATCAGTTTTGGAATAAATAAAAAATATTAGCAAAAGAATCAACCGAAGGGGGCCCACACCCTGGCCACAAGGGTGGGGGGCACGCCCACCCCCCTGGGGCGCGCCCTCTGTCCTTGTGGGCCCCCTAGACCTCCACCGACCTCAACTCCAACTCCATATATTCATGTTCAGGGAGAAAAAATCAGAGAGAAGGATTCATCGCGTTTTACGATACGGAGCTGCCGTCACCTCCATCGTCATCATCAACCATCCTCCATCACCAATTTCACGATGCTCACTGCCGTGCGTGAGTAATTCCATCGTAGGCTTGCTGGACGGTGATGTGTTGGATGAGATCTATCATGTAATCGAGTTAGTTTTGTTAGGGTTTGATCCCTAGTATCCACTATGTTCTAAGATTGATGTTGCTATGACTTTGCTATGCCTAATGCTTGTCACTAGGGCCCGAGTGCCATGATTTCAGATCTGAACCTATTATGTTTTCATGAATATATTTGTGTTCTTGATCCTATCTTGCAAGTTATAGTCACCTACTATGTGTTATGATCCGGCAACCCCGGAGTGACAATAGTCGGGACACTTCCTGGTGATGACCGTAGTTTGAGGAGTTCATGTATTCACTAAGTGCTAATGCTTTGGTCTAGTTCTCTATTAAAAGGAGGCCTTAATATCCCTTAGTTTCCAATAGGACCCCGCTGCCACGGGAGGGTAGGACAAAAGATGTCATGCAACTTCTTTTCCATAAGCACGTATGACTATATTCATAATACATGCCTACATTATATTGATGAATTGGAGCTAGTTCTGTGTCACCCTAGGTTATAAATGTTGCATGATGAATTCCATCCGACATAATTATCCATCATTGATCCATTGCCTACGAGCTTTTCACATATTGATCTTTATTAAGTTACTTTTCTGTTGCCACTATTATGATTACTACAAAACTGCTACTGTTACTTTTGCCACCGTTACCGTTACTTCCATACTACTTTGCTACTAAATACTTTGCTGCAGATATTAAGTCTTTCAGGTGTGGTTGAATTGACAACTCAGCTGCTAATACTTGAGAGTATTCTTTGGCTCCCCTTGTGTCGAATCAATCAATTTGGGTTGAATACTCTACCCTCGAAAACTGTTGCGATCCCCTATACTTGTGGGTTATCAACAACATACGTTATTCCCTTTGTCCATCGGTATGTTACTTGCCTGAGATTCGATCGTCGGTATCTTCATACCTAGTTAAATCTCGTTACCGGCAAGTCTCTTTACTCGTTCCATAATACATCACCTCGTGGCCAACTCCTTAGTTTCTTGCAAGCTTATGATGTGTATTACCGAGAGGGCCCAGAGATACCTCTCCGAAACTCGGAGTGACAAATCCTAATCTCGATCTATGCCAAATCAACAAACACCTTCGGAGATACCTGTAGAGCATCTTTATGATCACCCAGTTACGTTCTGACGTTTGATAGCACACAAGGTATTCCTTCGGTATCCGGGAGTTGCATAATCTCATAGTCGAAGGAATATGTATTTGACATGAAGAAAGCAATAGCAATAAAACTGAACGATCATTATGCTAAGCTAATGGATGGGCCTTGTCCATCACATCATTGTCCTAATGATGTGATCCCATTATCAAATGACAACTCATGTCCATGGTTAGGAAACCTTAACCATCTTTGATCAACGAGCTAGTCAAGTAGAGGCTCACTAGGGACACGGTGTTTGTTTATGTATTCACACATGTATTTAAGTTTCCGATCAATACAATTCTAGCATGAATAATAAACCTTTATCATGAATAAGAAAATATAAAATAACAACTTTATTATTGCCTCTAGGGCATATTTCCTTCAAATCATGCTCAAGATCAGAGGGGTATTAAATAGCAAAATAGATCTGAACATATAATCTTCCACCAAATAAACCATATAGTAATCAACTACAAGATGTAATCAACACTACTAGTCACCCACAAGCACCAATCTGAAGGAAATATGCCCTAGAGGCAATAATAAAGTTGTTATTTTATATTTCCTTATTCATGATAAAGGTTTATTATTCATGCTAGAATTGTATTGATCGGAAACTTAAATACATGTGTGAATACATAAACAAATACCGTGTCCCTAGTGAGCCTCTACTATACTAGCTCGTTGATCAAAGATGGTTAAGGTTTCCTAAACATGGACATGTATTGTCATTTGATAACGGGATCACATCATTAGGAGAATGATGTGATGGACAAGACCCATCCGTTAGCTTAGCATAATAATCGTTCAGTTTATTGTTATTGCTTTCTTCATGTCAAATACATATCCTTCGACTATGAGATTATGCAACTCCCGGACACCGGAGGAATACCTTGTGTGCTATCAAACATCAGAACATAACTGGGTGATCATAAATATGCTCTACAGGTATCTCCGAAGGTGTTTGTTGATTTGGCACAGATCGAGATTAGGATTTGTCACTCCGAGTATCGGAGAGGTATCTCTGGGCCCTCTCGGTAATACACATCACCGGAAGGGGTATGTATTACGGAACGAGTAAAGAGACTTGCCGGTAATGAGATTGAACTAGGTATAGAGATACCGACGATCGAATCTTGGGCAAGTAACATACCGATGGACAAAGGGAATTACGTATGTTGTCATAACGGTTCGACCGATAAAGATCTTCGTAGAATATGTAGGAGCCAATATGGACATCCAGGTTCCGCTATTGGTTATTGACCGGAGAGGTGTCTCGGTCATGTCTACATAGTTCTGGAACCCGTAGGGTCCACACGCTTAACGTTCGTTGACGATATAGTGTAATATGAGTTATATGATTTGGTGACCGAATATTGTTTGGAGTCCCGGATGAGATCACGGAGATGACGAGGAGTCTCGAAATGGTCGAGAGGTAAAGATTGATATATAAGACGATGGTATCGGACAACGGAAGTGTTTCGGAGTGCACCGGGTAGTCATCGGATCACCGGAAGGGGTTCCGGACACCCCCGGTAAGTGTATGGGCTTAATGGGCCATAGGAGGGGACAGACCAGCCCACTAGGGGGCTGGTGCACCCCTCTACATGGCTGGCCAGCCCTAGGGGAAGGAAAGGGGACGGGTGGCCCCTCCTGCCTTTCCCTCCTCAGGAGAGAAAGGAAAGGGGGGGGGGGGCGCCACCTCCTCCTTCCTTCCTCCCGCACTTAAACAAGGAAAGGGGGGTGCCACTTGGGGAGGACCCCAAGTAGGATTCGGCCTACTTGGGGTGCCCTCCTGGATGCTCCCTCCTCCCCCCACCTATATATATGTGGGAGGGGGCGCCTAGCACAACCACGACAATTGCGTAGCCGTGTGCGGCGCCCCCCTCCACCGTTTACAACCCCGGTCATATTTTCGTAGTGCTCAGGCAAAGCCCTGCGGAGATAAATTCACCATCACCGTCACCACGCCGTCGTGCTGCCGAAACTCATCCACTACCTCGCCGTCTTGTGGATCAAGAAGGCGGAGGACGTCACCGAGCTGAACGTGTGCTGAACGCGGTGGTGTCATACGTTCGGTACTCGATCGGTTTGATCGCGAAGAAAGTTCAACTACATCAACCGCGTTGTCAAACGCTTCCGCTTACGGTCTATGAGGGTACGTAGACACACTCTCCCCTCTCCTTGCTATGCATCTCCATGGATAGATCTTGCATGTGCGTAGAATTTTTTTTGTTTTCCATGCAACGTTTCCCAACAGTGGCATCCGAGCCAGGTCTATGCGTAGATGATATGCACGAGTAGAACACAAACAGTTGTGGGCGGTGACAGTCATACTGCTTACCACCAACGTCTTATTTTGATTCGCCGGTATTGTGGGATGAAGCGGCCCGGACCAACCTTACATGTCCAGGCACATGAGACCGGTTCCACCGACAGACATGCAACTAGTTTTGCATAAAGGTGGCTGGCGGGTGTCTGTTTCTCCTACTTTAGTTGAATCAAATTTGACTGCAGCCGGTCCTTGAAGAAGGTTAAAACATCAAACTTGATAATCACCGTTGTGGTTTTTGCGTAGGTAAGAACGGTTCTTGCTAGAAGCCCGTAGCAGCCACGTAAAACTTGCAACAACAAAGTAGAGGACGTCTAACTTGTTTTTGCAGGGCATGTTGTGATGTGATATTGTCAATATGTGATGTGATATACGTTGTTGTATGAGATGATCATGTTTTGTAATATCGACAACCGGCAGGAGCCTTGGGGTTGTCTCTTTGTTGTATGAAATGCAAATGCCATGTAATTGCTTTACTTTATCGCTATGCGTTAGCAATAGTTGTAGAAGCAATAGTTGGCGAGACGACCCCGACACAACGATGGAGATCAAGGTGTCGAGCCATTGATGATGGAGATCATGACGATGCTTTGGAGATGGAGATAAAAAGCACAAGATGATGATGGCCATATGATACGTCTCCAACGTATCTATAATTTTTGATTGTTCCATGCTATTATATTATCTGTTTTGGATGTTTTATATGCATTAATATGCTATTTTATATTATTTTTGGGACTAACCTATTAACCTAGAGCCCAGTGCCAGTTCCTGTTTTTTCCCTATTTTTGAGTTTCGCAGAAAAGGAATACCAAACGGAGTCCAAACAGAATAAACTTTCGCGATGATCTTTCTTGGACCAAAAGGAAACCAGAGGACTTGGAGTGAAAGTCAGGGAAGCCACGAGGCGGCCACAAGGACGGAGGGTGTGCCCCCCACCCTTGTGGGCCCCTCGTGCACTTCCTAACCTAAATCTTTCGCCTATATATACTCTTATATGCCCAAACCACCAGAGGCATCCACGAAAAGACTTTTCCACCGCCGCAACCTTCTGTACCCGTGAGATCCCATCTAGGGGCCTTTTTCGGCGACCTGCCGGAGGCGGATTCGATCACGGAGGGCTTCTACATCAACACCATTGCCCTTTCGATGAAGCGTGAGTAGTTTACCTCAGACCTACGGGTCCATAGCTAGTAGCTAGATGGCTTCTTCTCTCTCTTTGATTCTCAATACCACATTCTCCTCGATGTTCTTGGAGATCTATTCGATGTAATACTTTTTTGCGGTGTGTTTGCCGAGATCCAATGAATTGTGGATTTATGATCAGCTTATCTATGAATATTATTTGAATCTTCTCTGAATTCTTTTATGCATGATTTGATATCTTTGCAAGTCTCTTCGAACTATCGATTTGGTTTGGCCAACTAGATTGGTTTTTCTTGCAATGGGAGAAGTGCTTAGCTTTGGGTTCAATCTTGCGGTGTCCTCTCCCAGTGACAGTAGGGGCAGCAAGGCACGTATTGTATTGTTGCCATCGAGGATAAAAAGATGGGGTTTTCATCATATTGCTTGAGTTAATTCCTCTACATCATGTCATCTTTCTTAATGCGTTACTCTGTTCTTCATGAACTTAATACTCTAGATGTAGGAAGGAGTCGGTCGATGTGTGGAGTAATAGTAGTAGATGCAGAATCGTTTCGGTCTACTTGACATGGACGTGATGCCTATATTCATGATCATTGCCTTAGATATCGTCATAACTTTGCGCTTTTCTATCAATTGCTCGGCAGTAATTTGTTCACCCACCGTATTATTTTCTATCTTGAGAGAAGCCTCTAGTGAAACCTATGGCCCCCGGGTCTATTTTCCATCATATTACTTTCCGATCTACTATTTTGCAATCTTTTATTTTCAGATCTATAAACCCAAAAAAAACCCAAAAATATTTCCTTTATCTTTTGTTTAGTTTTACCTATCTCTATCAGATCTCACTTTTGCAAATAACCGTGAAGGGAATGACAACCCCTTTATCGCGTTGGGTGCAAGTTTGGTGTTTGTTTGTGCAGGTATTCGGTGACTTGCGTGTTGTCTCCTACTGGATTTATACCTTAGTTCTCAAAACTGAGGGAAATACTTACTCTACTTTGCTGCATCACCCTTTCCTCTTCAAGGGAAAAACCAACGCAAGCTCAAGAAGTAGCAGGAAGAATTTCTAGCGTCGTTGCCGCGGAGATCTACACCAAGTCAAGAGATACCAAGTACCCATCATAAACTCTCATCTCTCGCATTACATTATTTGCCATTCGCCTCTTGTTTTCCTCTCCCCCACTTCTAAAACGATTTTCGAAAAGTTTGCCTTTTCTTCGTCCCTCTCTCTTTGCCTTTTCTTCGCCCCTCTTCCATTCGTTTTCTTCGTTTGCTTTTTGTGTGCTTGCGTGTTGGATTGCTTGCTTTGTCACGATGACTCAAGAGAATACCAAACTGTGTGATTTTTCCAACACCAATAATAATGATTTTGTTAGTACTCCGATTGCTCCCGCTACTAATGCGGAATCTTGTGAAATTAATGCCGCTTTGCTGAATCTTGTTATGAAAGATCAATTTTCTGGCCTTCCTAGTGAAGATGCCGCATCCCATCTAAACAAATTCATTGATTTGTGTGATATGCAAAAGAAGAAAGATGTGGATAATGATATTGTTAAATTGAAGCTATTTCTGTTCTCACTACGAGACCGTGCTAAAACTTGGTTTTCATCTTTGCCTAAAAATAGTATTGATTCATGGAATAAGTGTAAAGATGCTTTTACTTCCAAGTATTTTCCTCCCGCTAAGATCATCTCCCTTAGGAACGATATTATGAATTTTAAACAACTTGATCATGAGCATGTTGCACAATCTTGGGAGAGAATGAAATTGATGATACGAAATTGCCCTACTCATGGTTTGAATTTGTGGATGATTATACAAAAATTTTATGCCGGATTGAATTTTGCTTCTAGAAATCTTTTAGATTCGGCCGTGGGAGGCACTTTTATGGAAATTACTCTAGGAGAAGCTACTAAACTTCTAGATAATATTATGGTTAATTATTCTCAGTGGCATACCGAAAGATCTTCCACTAGTAAAAAAGTGCATGCAATTGAAGAGATTAATGTTTTGAGTGGAAAGATGGATGAACTTATGTAATTGTTTGCTAGCAAGAGTGTTTCTTTGGATCCCAATGATATGCCTTTATCCACTTTGATTGAAAATAATAATGAATCTATGGATGTGAATTTTGTTGGTAGGAACAATTTTGGTAATAACGCGTACAGAGGCAATTTTAATCCTAGGCCGTTTCCTAGTAATTCCTCTAATAATTATGGAAATTCCTACAACGATTCTTATGGAAATTATAATAAGATGCCCTCTGAATTTGAGAATAGTGTTAAAGAATTTATGAGTTCGCAAAAGAATTTCAATGCTTTGATTGAAGAAAAATTGCTTAAGATTGATGATTTGGCTAGGAACGTGGATAGAATTTCTCTTGATGTTGATTCTTTGAAACTTAGATCTATCCCACCCAAGCATGATATCAATGAGTCTCTCAAGGCTATGAGAATTTCCATTGATGAGTGCAAAGAAGGAACCGCTAAGATGCGTGCTAAAAAAGATTGGTTTGTAAAAACGTGTTCTTCTAGTTTTTGTGAAAATAATGATGAAGATCTTAAAGTGATTGATGAGACTCCTATTGAATCTTTATTTTCCAATATAAATCTTGATAAAGATGGGACTGGAGATGAGTCAACTTTAGTTAAAAGGCGTCCCAATGATTCGGAGTTTTTAGATCTTGATGCAAAAATTGATAAAAGTGGGATTGGAGAGGTCAAAACTTTAAGTAGCAATGAACCCACTCTTTTGGATTTCAAGGAAATTAAATATTATAATTGTTCTTTAATAGATTTTATTTTCTTGTTGCAATCCGTGTTGAATTCTCCTCATGCTTATAATCAAAACAAAGCTTTTACTAAACATATCGTTGATGCTATGATGCAATCTTTTGA
This sequence comes from Thinopyrum elongatum, assembly GCA_011799875.1. Classification (NCBI taxonomy): domain Eukaryota; kingdom Viridiplantae; phylum Streptophyta; class Magnoliopsida; order Poales; family Poaceae; genus Thinopyrum; species Thinopyrum elongatum. The sequence continues at coordinate 84,136,060 of CM022298.1, read as the reverse complement.
AGAAAAGCTTGAATTGGAAGTTTCTATCCCTAGAAAACTTTACGATGAGTTGGAACCTACTATTAAGATTAAGATTAAAGATTATGAATGCCATGCTTTGTGTGATTTGGTTGCTAGTGTTTCCACGATTCCAAAAAAACTTTGTGTGATGTATTAGGTTTCCGTGAATTTGATGATTGTTCTTTAAATTTGCATCTTGCGGATTCCACTATTAAGAAACCTATGGGAAATATTAATGATGTTCTTATTGTTGCAAATAGGAATTATGTGCCCGTATATTTCACTGTTCTTGATATAGATTGCAATCCTACATGTCCTATTATTCTTGGTAGACCTTTCCTTAGAACGATTGGTGCAATCATTGATATGAAAGAAGGAAACATTAGATCTCAATTTCCATTAAGGAAGGGCATGGAACACTTTCCAAGAAATAAAATTAAATTGCCTTATGAATCTATTATGAGAGCCACTTATGGATTGCATACCAAAGATGACAATACTTAGATCTATTCTTGTTTTTATGCCTAGCTAAGGGCGTTAAACAATAGCGCTTGTTGGGAGGCAACCCAATTTTATTTTTGTTTTTGCTTTTTAGGTTCTGTTTTGCAAATAAATAATTCATCTAGCCTCTGGTTAGATGTGGTTTTATGTTTTAATTATTGTTTGTGCCAAGTAAGACCTTTGGGATAGCTTACGGTGATAGTTGATTTGATCTTGCTGAAAAAGAGAAACTTTTGTGCCCAGGAAAATAATTTCTATAATTCACAGAAGAGTGATTTTGAGTTCATTCTTTTTTCAGAAAATTAATAAACAAATTTCTTAGGTCATCCTAATTTTTCAGAATTTTTGGAGTTACATAAGTATTCGAGATTTCCAGATTGCTACAGACTGTTCTGTTTTTGACAGATTCTGTTTTCTATGTGTTGTTTGCTTATTTTGATGAATCTATGGGTAATATCGGTGGGTATGAACCATGGAAAAGTTGGAATACAGTATATATTACACCAATATAAATAAAGAATGAGTTCACAACAGTACCAAAAGTGGTGATTTATTTTCTTATACTAACGGAGCTTATGAAATTTTCTGTTGAGTTTTGTGTTGTGAAGTTTTCAAGTTTTGGGTAAGGATTTGATGGACTATGGAATAAAGAGTGTCAAGAGCCTAAACTTGGGGATGCCCAAGGCACCCCAAGGTAATATTCAAGGACAACCAAGAGCCTAAGCTTGGGTATGCCCCGGAAGGCATCCCCTCTTTCGTCTTCATCTATCGGTAACTTTACTTGAGGCTATATTTTTACTCATCACATGATATGTGTTTTGCTTGGAGCGTCTTGTATGATTTGAGTCTTTACTTTTTAGTTTGCTACAATCATCCTTGCTGTACACACCTTTTGAGAGACACACGCATGAATCGTGATTTATTAGAATACTCTTTGTGCTTCACTTATATCTTTTGAGCTAGGCAATTTTGCTCTAGTGCTTCACTTATATCTTTTTAGAGCACGGCGGTGGCTTTATTTTATAGAAATTGATGAAATCTCATGCTTCACTTATATTATTTTGAGATTCTTTAAAACAGCATGGTAATTTGCTTTGGTTATAAATTTAGTCCTAATATGATAGGCATCCAAGAGGGATATAATAAAAACTTTCATATAAAGTGCATTGAATACTATGAGAAGTTTGATTCCTTATGATTGTTTTGAGATATGAAGATGGCGATATTAGAGTCATGCTAGTGAGTAGTTGTGAATTTGAGAAATACTTGTGTTAAGGTTTGTGAGTCCCGTAGCATGCACGTATGGTGAACCGTTATGTAACGAAGTCGGAGCATGAGATATTTTTTAATTGTCATCCTTTGTGTGGAGGTCAGGATCGCGTGATGGTTAACTCCTACCAACCCTTCCCCTAGGAGCATGCGTCTAGTACTTTGTTTCGATGACTAATAGATTTTTGCAATAAGTATGTGAGTTCTTTATGACTAATGTTGAGTCCATGGATTATACGCACTCTCACCCTTCCACCTTTGCTAGCCTCTCTAGTGCCGCGCAATTTCGCCGGTACCATAAACCAACCATATACCTTCCTCAAAACAGCCACCATACTTACCTATTATGGCATTTCCATAGCCATTCCGAGATATATTTCCATGCAATTTTTCACCGTTCTGTTTATTATGACACGCATCATCATTGTCATATTGCTTTCCATGATCATGTAGTTGACATCGTATTTGTGGCAAAGCCACCATTCATAATTCTTTCATACATGTCACTCTTGATTCATTGCATATCCCGGTACACCGCCGAAGGCATTCATATAGAGTCATATTTTGTTCTAGTATCAAGTTGTAATTTTTGAGTTGTAAGTAAATAGAAGTATGATGATTTTCATTATTAGAGCATTGTCCCATGTGAAAAGAAAAAAAAAGAAAAGAAGAAAAAGAAGAAAGAAAGAAAAAAAAATGAGAGAAAAAGAGAGAAGGGGCAATGTTACTATCCTTTTTCCATACTTGTGCTTCAAAGTAGCACCATGATCTTCATGATAGAGAGTCTCCTATGTTGTCACTTTCATATACTAGTGGGAATTTTTCATTATAGAACTTGGCTTGTATATTCCAACGATGGGCTTCCTCAAATTGCCCTAGGTCTTCATGAGTAAGCAAGTTGGATGCACACCCATTTAGTTTTATTTTTGATCTTTCATAAACTTATAGCTCTAGTGCATCCGTTGCATGGCAATCCCTACTCACTCACATTGATATCTATTGATGGGCATCTCCATAGCCCGTTGATATGCCTAGTTGATGTGAGACTATCTCCCTCTCTTTGTCTTCTCCACAACCACCTTCTATTCCACCTATAGTGCTATGTCCATGGCTCACGCTCATGTATTGCGTGAAAGTTGAAAAAGTTTGAGAATACTAAAGTATGAAACAATTGCTTGGCTAAAACCAGGGTTATGCATGATTTGAGTATTTTGTGTGGTGAAGATGGAGCATAGCCAGTATATATGATTTTGTAGGGATAAGCTTTCTTTGGCCATGTTATTTTGAGAAGACATAATTATCTTGTTAGTATGCTTGAAGTATTATTGTTTTTATGTCAATATTAAACTTTTGTTTTGAAGCATACAGATCTGAACATTCATGCCACAATAAAGAAATTACATGGATAAATATGTTAGGTAGCATTCCACATCAAAAATTCTATTTTTATCATTTACCTACTCGAGGACGAGCAGGAATTAAGCTTGGGGATACTTGATACGTCTCCAACGTATATATAATTTTTTATTGTTCCATGCTATTATATTATCTGTTTTGGATGTTTTATATGCATTAATATGCTATTTTATATTATTTTTGGGACTAACCTATTAACCTAGAGCCTAGTGCCAGTTCCTGTTTTTTCCCTGTTTTTGAGTTTCGCAGAAAAGGAATACCAAACGGAGTCCAAACGGAATAAAACTTTCGCGATGATCTTTCTTGGACCAAAAGGAAACCAGAGGACTTGGAGTGCAAGTCGGGGAAGCCACGAGGCGGCCACAAGGACGGAGGGTGCGCCCAGGGGGGTAGGGTGCGCCCCCCACCCTTGTGGGCCCCTCATGCACTTCCTGACCTAAATCTTTCGCCTATATATACTCTTATATGCCCAAACCACCAGAGGCATCCATGAAAAGACTTTTCCACCGCCGCAACCTTCTGTACCCAGGAGATCCCATCTAGGGGCCTTTTCCGGCGTCCTGCCGGAGGGGTATTCGATCACAGAGGGCTTCTACATCAAGACCATTGCCCTTCCGATGAAGCGTGAGTAGTTTACCTCAGACCTATGGGTCCACAGCTAGTAGCTAGATGGCTTCTTCTCTCTCTTTGATTCTCAATACCACGTTCTCCTCGATGTTCTTGGAGATCTATTCGATGTAATACTTTTTTGCGATGTGTTTGCCGAGATCCGATGAATTGTGGATTTATGATCAGCTTATCTATGAATATTATTTGAATCTTCTCTGAATTCTTTTATGCATGATTTGATATCTTTGCAAGTCTCTTCGAACTATCGATTTGGTTTGGCCAACTAGATTGGTTTTTCTTGCAATGGGAGAAGTGCTTAGCTTTGGGTTCAATCTTGCGGTGTCCTTTCCCTATGACAGTAGGGGCAGCAAGGCACGTATTGTATTGTATTGTTGCCATCGAGGATAAAAAGATGGGGTTTTCATCATATTGCTTGAGTTAATTCCTCTACATCATGTCATCTTTCTTAATGCATTACTCTGTTCTTCATGAACTTAATACTCTAGATGCAGGCAGGAGTCGATTGATGTGTGGAGTAATAGCAGTAGATGCAGAATCGTTTCGGTCTACTTGACACGGACGTGATGCCTATATTCATGATCATTGCCTTAGATATCGTCATAACTTTGCGCTTTTCTATCAATTGCTCGGCAGTAATTTGTTCACCCACCGTATTATTTTCTATCTTGAGAGAAGCCTCTAGTGAAACCTATGGCCCCTGGGTCTATTTTCCATCATATTACTTTCCGATCTACTATTTTGCAATCTTTTATTTTCATATCTATAAACCAAAAAAAACCCAAAAATATTTCCTTTATCTTTTGTTTAGTTTTACCTATCTCTATCAGATCTCACTTTTGCAAATAACCGTGAAGGAATTGACGACCCCTTTATCGCGTTGGGTGCAAGTTTGGTGTTTGTTTGTGCAGGTATTCGGTGACTTGCGTGTTGTCTCCTCCTGGATTGATACCTTGGTTCTCAAAACTGAGGGAAATACTTACTCTACTTTGCTTCATCACCCTTTCCTCTTCAAGGGAAAAACCAACGCAAGCTCAAGAAGTAGCACCATATATCATGTCGCATATTTTGATTGCATGTGATGTTTATCCTTTATGCTTCTTATTTTGCTTAGAACGGCGGGAGCATTATAAGATGATCCCTTCACTAAATTTCAAGATAAAAGTGTTCTCCCCGAGTATGCACCATTGCCAAAGTTTTTCGTTTCGAAGCACCACGTGATGATCGGGTGTGATAGACTCTACGTTCACATACAACGAGTGTAAGACAGTTTTGCACATGCAGAATACTTGGGTTAAACTTGATGAGCCTAGCATGTACAAACATGGTCTTGAAACACTGGAGAGCGAAAGGTCGAACTTGAGTCATATAGTAGATATGATCAACATAGAGATGTTCACCATTGATGACTACCCCATCTCACGTGATGATCGGACATGGGTTAGTTGATTTGGATCATGTATCACTTAGATAACTTGAGGGATGTTAATTTAAGTGGGAGTTCATTAGTAATTTGATTAATTGAACTTAATTTATCATGAACTTAGTCTTAATAGTTTTGCACATCTATGTTGTAGATCAATAGCTCGCGATATAGCTCCCCTATTTTTGATATGTTCCTAGAGAAAACTAAGTTGAAAGATGATGGTAGCAATAATGCGGACTGGGTCCATGATCTGAGGATTATCCTCATTGCTGCACAGAAGAATCATGTCCTTGATGCACCGCTAGGTGATAGACCTGTTGCAGAGGCTGATGAAGATGTTATGAACGTTTGGCAAGCTCGATATGATGACTACTTGATAGTTTAGTGCACCATGCTTTACGGCTTAGAATCGGGGCTGCAAAGACATTTTGAACACCATGGAACATATGAGATGTTCCAAGAGCTGAAATTAGTATTTCAGGCTCATGCCCGTGTTGAGAGGTATGAGACCTCTGACAACTACTTTGCCTACAAGATGGAGGAGAATAGCTCAGCCAGTGAGCATGTGCTCAGAATGTCTGGGTACTACAATCGCTTGAATCAAGTGGGAGTTAATCTTCCAAATAAGATAGTGATTGACAGAGTTCTCTAGTCACTATCACTAAGCTACTAGAACTTCATGATGAACTATAATATGCAAGGGATGACAAAAACGATTCCCAAGCTCTTTGCAATGCTGAAATCAGTGAAGGTAGAAATCAAGAAAGAGCATCAAGTGTTGATGTTCAACAAGACCACCAGTTTTAAGAAAAGGGCAAGGGAAAGAAAGGGAACTTCAAGAAGAACAGCAAGCAAGTTGCCGCTCCCATGAAGAATCCCAAAGCTGGACCTAAGCCTGAAACTGAGTGCTTCTACTGCAAAGGAAATGGTCACTGGAAGCGGAACTACCCCAAATACTTGGCGGATAAGAAGGATGGCAAAGCGAACAAAGGTATATTTGATATACATGTTATTGATGTGTAATTTACTAGTGCTCGTAGTAGCCCCTGGGTATTTGATACCGGTTCAGTTGCTAAGATTAGTAACTCGAACAGGAGTTGCAGAATAACCGGAGACTAGTTAAGGGCGAGGTGACGATGAGCGTTGGAAGTGATTCCAAGGTTGATACGATCACCATCGCACACTCCCTCTACATTCGGGATTAGTGTTGAACCTAAATAAAATTTATTTGGTGTTTGCGTTGAGCATGAATGTGATTGGATCATATTTATTGCAATACGGTTATTCATTTAAGTCAGAGAATAATTGTTGTTCTGTTTACATGAATAAAACCTTCTATGGTCATACACCCAATGTGAATGGTTTATTGAATCTCGATCACAGTGATACACATATTCATAATATTGATGCCAAAAGGTGCAAAGTTGATAATGATAGTGCAACATACTTGTGGCACTGCCGTTTAGGTCATATTGGTGTAAAGCGCATGAAGAAACTCCATGCAGATGGACTTTTGGAATCACTTGATTATGAATCATTTGATACTTGCAAACCATCCCTCATGGGCAAGATGACTAAAACTCCGTTCTCCGGAACAATGGAGCGAGCTAATGACCTATTGGAAATAATACATATCGATGTATGCGGTCCAATGAGTGTTGAAGCACGCGGCGGGTATCGTTATTTTCTCACCTTCACAGATGATTTGAGTAGGTATGAGTATATCTACTTGATCAAACACAAGTCTAAAACGCTTGAAAAAGTTCAAAGAATTTCAGAGTGAAGTGGAGAATCATTGTAATAAGAAAATAAAGTTTCTACGATCTGATCGCGGAGGCGAATATTTGAGTTATGAGTTTGGCCTTCATTTAAAACAATGTGGAATTGTTTCACAACTCACGCCACCTGGAACACCACAGTGTAATGGTGTGTCCGAACGTCGTAACCGTACTTTATTGGATTTGGTGCGTTCTATGATGTCTCTTACCGATTTACTGTTGGAAACATTGCATGGAAAACAAAAAAAATTCTACGCACACGCAATGATATATCCATGGAGATGCATAGCAACGAGGGGGAGAGTGTGTCTACGTACCCTCGTAGACCGTAAGCGGAAGCGTTTAACAGCGCGGTTGATGTAGTCGAACTTCTTCGCGCTCCAACCGATCAAGTACCAAACGTACGGCACCTCCGCGTTCTGCACACGTTCAGCTCGGTGACGTCCCTCACCTTCTTGATCCAGCAAGACATCGAGGTAGCAGATGAGTTCTGTCAGCACGACGGCATGGTGACGGTGATGGTGAAGTGATCTCCGCAGGGCTTCGCCTAAGCACTACGAAAATATGACCGGGGGTGTAAACAGTGGAGGGGGCGCCGCACACGGCTAAACAATTGTCTGGGGTGTGCTAGGCGCCCCCTCCCACATATATATAGTTGGGAGGGAGGAGGGTGCAGCCAGGAGGGCGCCCCAAGTAAGCCGAATCCTACTTGGGGTCCTCCCAAGTGGCGCGCCCCCTGCCTTATTTGCCGGAGGGGGAAGGAAAGAGGAGGGGGGAGAGAGGGAAGGGGGAGACCGAATCCCCCCCCCTTTCCTTTCTCTTCCCCTCTTTCCTTCTCCTCCTGGTTCGGCCGATATGGGGGGCGCACCAACCCCTTGTGGCTGGTGCATTTCCCCTCTTGGCCCAAAAGGCCCATATCTTTTGCCGGGGGTGCCTGGAACCCCTTCCGGTGATCCGATATGTACCCGGTACCCTCCGGAACACTTCCGGTGTCCGAATACCATCGTCCTATATATCAATCTTTACCTCTCGACCATTTCGAGACTCCTCGTCATGTCCGTTATCTCATCCGGGACTCCGAACAATATTCGGTCACCAAATCACATAACTTATATAATATTATATCGTCAACGAACATTAAGCTTGCGGACCCTACAGGTTCGAGAACTATGTAGACATGACCGAGACACCTCTCCGGTCAATAACCAATAGCGGAACCTAGATGCTCATATTGGCTCCTACATATTCTACAAAGATCTTTATCGGTCGAACCGTTATGACAACATACGTAATTCCCTTTGTCCATCGGTATGTTACTTGCCCGAGATTAGATCGTCGGTATCTTCATACCCAGTTCAATCTCGTTACCGGCAAGTCTCTTTACTCATTCTGTAATACATCACCTCGTAACTAACTCCTTAGTCGTTTGCTTGCAAGCTTATGATGTGTATTACCGAGAGGGCCCAGAGATACCTCTCCGATACTCGGAGTGACAAATCCTAATCTCGATCTATGCCAACGCAACAGACACCTTCGGAGATACCTGTAGAGCATCTTTATAATCACCCTGTTATGTTGTGACGTTTGATAGCACACAAGGCATTCCTCTGGTATCCGGGAGTTGCAAAATCTCATAGTCGAAGGAATATGTATTTGACATGAAGAAAGCAATAGCAATAAACTGAACGATCATTATGCTAAGCTAACGTATGGGTCTTGTCCATCACATCATTCTCCTAATGATGTGATCCTGTTATCAAATGACAACACATGTCCATGGTTAGGAAACCTTAACCATCTTTGATCAACGAGGTAGTCTAGTAGAGGCATACTAGGGACATGGTGTTTGTTTATGTATTCACACATGTATTATGGTTTCCGATCAATACAATTCTTGCATGAATAATAAACCTTTATCATGAATAAGGAAATATAAGATAATAACTTTATTATTGCCTCTAGGGCATATTTCCTTCATTTACCACTATCGTTTTGGGGTTATGCATTAGAGACAGTCGCATTCACGTTAAATAGGGCACCGTCTAAATCCGTTGAGATGACACCGTATGAACTGTGGTTTGGCAAGAAACCTAAGCTGTCATTTCTTAAAGTTTGGGGATGTGACACTTATGTCAAAAGGCTTCAGCCTGATAAGCTCGAACCCAAATCGGAGAAGTGTGTCTTCATAGGATACCCTAAAGAAACTATTGGGTACAACTTCTACCACAGATCCGAAGGCAAGATCTTTGTTGCTAAGAATGGGTCCTTTCTAGAGAAGGAGTTTCTCTCAAAAGAAGTGAGTGGGAGGAAAGTAGAACTTGATGAGGTAGTTGTACCTTCTCTTGAATTGGAAAGTAGCACCTCACAGAAAACCGTTCCCGTGATGCCTACACCAACCAGAGAGGAAGCAAATGATAATAATCATGAAGCTTTAGATCAAGTTGCTACTAAACTTCGTAGGTCGACCAGAGCAAGATCCGCACTAGAGTGGTACGGTAATCTTGTCCTGGAAGTCATGTTATTAGACCAAGGCGAACCTACGAACTATGAAGAAGCTATGATGAGCCCAGATTCCGACAGATGGCTTGAGGCCATGAAATCTGAGATAGGATCCATGTATGAGAACAAAGTATGGACTTTGGTGGACTTGCCCGATGATGGGCAAGCCATAGAAAATAAATGGATCTTCAAGAAGAAGACTGACGCTGATGGTAATGTTACTATCTACAAAGCTCGACTTGTCGCAAAAGGTTTTTGACAAGTTCAAGGAGTTGACTACGATGAGACTTTCTCACCCGTAGCGATGCTTAAGTCTGTCCGAATCATGTTAGCAATTGCCACATTTTATGATTATGAAATCTGGCGAATGGACGTCAAAACTGCATTCCTTAATGGATATCTTAAAGAAGAGTTGTATATGATGCAACCAGAAGGTTTTGTCGATCCTAAAGGTGCTGATAAAGTGTGCAAGCTCCAACGATCCATCTATGGACTGGTGCAAGCATCTCGGAGTTGGAATATACGCTTTGATGAGGTGATCAAAGCATATGGTTTTATACAGACTTACAGAGAAGCCTGTATTTACAAGAAAGTGAGTGGGAGCTCTGTAGCTTTTCTAATCTTATATGTGGATGACATATTGTTGATTGGAAATGATATAGAATTTCTGGATAGCATAAAAGGATACTTGACTAAGAATTTTTCAATGAAAGACCTCGGTGAAGCTGCTTATGTATTGGGCATCAAGATCTATAGAGATAGATCGAGACGCTTAATAGGACTTTCAAAAGGCACATACCTTGACAAAGTTTTGAAGAAGTTCAAAATGGATCAGTCAAAGAAAGGGTTCTTGCCTGTATTGCAAGGTATGAAGTTGAGTAAGACTCAAAGCCCGACCACGGCAGAAGATAGAGAGAGAATGAAAGTCATTCCCTATACCTCAGCCATAGGTTCTATAAAGTATGCCATGCTATGTACCAGACCTATTGTGTACCTTGCCATGAGTTTGGCAAGGGGGTACAATAGTGATCTAGGAGTAGATCACAAGGACAACGGTCAAAATTATCCTTAGTTACCTAAGAGGACTAAGGAAATATTTCTCGGTTATGGAGGTTATAAAGAGTTCGTCGTAAAGGGCTACGTCGATGCAAGCTTTGACACCGATTCAGATGACTCTGAGTCTCAATCTGGATACATATTGAAAGTGGGAGCAATTAGCTAGAGTAGCTCCATGCAGAGCATTGTAGACATAGAAATTTTCAAAATACATACGGATCTGAATGTGGCAGACCCGTTGACTAAACTTCTCTCACAAGTAAAACATGATCACACCTTAGTACTCTTTGGGTGTTAATCACATGGCGATGTGAACTAGATTATTGACTCTAGTAAACTCTTTGGGTATTGGTCACATGGCGATGTGAACTATGGGTGTTAATCACATGGCGATGTGAATTAGATTATTGACTCTAGTAAACTCTTTGGGTATTGGTCACATGGCGATGTGAACTATGAGTGTTAATCACATGGCGATGTGAACTAGATTATTGACTCTAGTGCAAGTGGGAGAGTGAAGGAAATATGCCCTAGAGGCAATAATAAAGTCGTTATTTTATATTTCCTTATTCATGATAAAGGTTTATTATTCATGCTAGAATTATATTGATCGGAAACTTAAATACATGTGTGAATACATAAACAAATACCGTGTCCCTAGTGAGCCTCTACTAGACTAGCTCGTTGATCAAAGATGGTTAAGGTTTCCTAACCATGGACATGTGTTGCCATTTGATAACGGGATCACATCATTAGGAGAATGATGTGATGGACAAGACCCATCCGTTAGCTTAGCATAATGATCGTTCAGTTTATTGCTATTGCTTTCTTCATGTCAAATACATATTCCTTCGACTATGAGATTATGCAACTCCCGGATACCGGAGGAATACCTTGTGTGCTATCAAACGTCATAACGTAACTGGGTGATCATAAAGATGCTCTACAGGTATCTCCAAAGGTGTTTGTTGAGTTGGCATAGATCGAGATTAGGATTTGTCACTCCGAGTATCGAAGAGGTATCTCTGGGGGCCCTCTTAGTAATACACATCATAAGCTTGCAAGCAAATGACTAACGAGTTAGTTACAAAGTGATGTATTATGGAATGAGTAAAGAGACCTGCCGGTAATGAGATTGAACTAGGTATAGAGATACCGACGATCAAATCTCGGGCAAGTAACATACCGATGGACAAAGGGAATTACGTATGTTGTCATAACGGTTCAACCGATAAAGATCTTCGTAGAATATGTAGGAGCCAATATGGACACCCAGGTTTCGCTATTGGTTATTTACCGGAGAGGTGTCTCGGTCATGTCTACATAGTTCTCGAACCCGTAGGGTCCGCACGCTTAACGTTCGTTGACGAAATAGTGTTATATGAGTTATATGATTTGGTGACCGAATGTTGTTCGGAGTCCCGGATGAGATCACAGACATGACGAGGAGTCTTGAAATGGTCGAGAGGTAAAGATTGATATATAGGACGATGGTATTTAGACACCGGAAGTGTTTCGGAGTGCACCGGGTAGTCATCGGGTCACCGGAAGGGGTTCCGGACACCCCCGGTAAGTGTATGGGCTTAATGGGCCATAGGAGGAGACAGACCAGCCCGCTAGGGGGCTGGTGCGCCCCTCTACAAGGCTGGCCAGCCCTAGGGGAAGGAAAGGGGAGGGGTGGCCCCTCCTGCCTTTCCCTCCTCATGAGAGAAAGGAAAGGGGGGGGGGGGCGCCACCTCCTCCTTCCTTCCTCCCGCACTTAAACAAGGAAAGGGGGGCACTTGGGGAGGACCCCAAGTAGGATTCGGCCTACTTGGGGTGCCCTCCTAACTGCTCCCTCCTCCCCCCCCCACCTATATATATATTGGAGGGGGGTGCCTAGCACAACCACGACAATTGCTGAGCCGTGTGCAGCGCCCCCCTCCACCGTTTACAACCCCGGTCATTTTTTTGTAGTGCTTAGGCGAAGCCCTGCGGAGATAACTTCACCATCACCGTCACCACATTGTCGTGCTGCCAGAACTCATCCACTACCTCACCGTCTTGCTGGATCAAAAAGGCGGAGGATGTCACCGAGCTGAACGCGTGCTGAGCGCGGAGGTGCCGTATGTTCAGTACTTGATCGGTTGGATCGCGAAGAAAGTTCGAATACATCAACCACATTGTCAAACGCTTCCGCTTATGGTCTACGAGGGTACGTAGACACACTCTCCCCTCTCATTGCTATGCATCTCCATGCATAGATCTTGCGTGTGCGTAAAAAAATTGTTTTCCATACAACGTTTCCCAACACAATCTAAGGTTTTGGTACAAAGATTTAACACAAGAGATGAACTAGGGTTTGAGAGGAGATGGTGCTATTGAAGATGTTGATGGAGATTGCCCTCCCAAAGATGGGAGAGTTGTTGGTGATGATGATGACGATGATTTCCCCCTCCGGGAGGGAAGTTCCCCTGGCGGAATCGCTCTGCCGGAGGGCAAAAGTGCTCCTGCCCAAGTTCCGCCTCAGGACGGTGGTGCTTCGTCCCGAAAGTCCCCCTCTGATATTTTTTCTAGGTCAAAATGACTTATATACCAAAAGATGGGCACCGGAGGTGGGCCATGGAGGGCACAACCCACCAGGGCGCGCCTGGGGGCCCTGGCGCGCCCAGGTGGATTGTGCCCACCTGGTGGGCCCCCTCTGGTAGTTTTTTGCTCCAATAATTCTTAAATAATCCATAAAAAATCTCCGTGAAGTTTCAGCTTATTTGGAGATGTGCAGAATAGGTAACTCTGACGTAGCTTTTTCAGGTCCAGAATTCCAGCTGCCAGCATTCTCCCTCTTTGTGTAAACCTTGCATAGTATGAGAGAAAAGGCATTAGAATTACTCCATAAAGCATTATTATGCATAAAAACATTATAAATAACAGTAGGAAAACATGATGCACAATGGACGTATCAACTCCCCCAAGCTTAGACCTCGCTTGTCCTCAAGCGAAAAACCGAAATCGAAAAACATGTCCACATGCTTACAGAGAGAGGTGTCGATAAAAAAAAATACGGACATAGAAGCATCATGTTTATTATTATAACAGCAACAAACTTTAACACAAAGCTTTTTCACACAACTTTTATCATATAACTTCTCATGAACAAGTAACAATTCATCACAACATTGAAGTATAAAGCATAAACCTTATTGAAAACCAACAAACTATGTTCTCAGTCAACTTTGCAACTACAATTCATCATCTTTTTAGGAAGGGTCACGTATCGGAGCCTTTAGGCAAGTCCACATACTCAACCATCACTTAACCTTCTATGATTGCTAACACTCACAACATACCCATGAACAAAAAGTTTCAGCCAGACACATAGAAAGATAGGGGCTTATAGTTCGCCTCCCAACATATTCACCTCAAGGGTGGTGTCAACAATAATAACTCATGCCCACTCATATCCAACATACTTTGACTCTTACATAAAAGTAAATGCATAAAAGTAAAAGATAGGCCCTTCGCAGAGGGAAGCAGAGGTTGTCATGCGCTTATTTGGTTGTATGCCAAATCCCTTAATGCAAAAGAACGTCACGTTATATTGCCCCTTATGATGGCAACCTTTATTATGCAGTCTATCGCTTTTATTATTTTGCCATCACAAGTTCGTACAACGCTTAATTTTCTCTCACACTAAATGATCCAACACATTTAGAAGCAATTTTTATTGCCTTATTGCACCGATGACAACTTACTTGAAGGATCTTACTCAATCCATAGGTAGGTATGGTGGACTCTCAAAATAAGATTTTGGGTTAAGGGTTTTTGGATGCACAAGTAGTATCTCTACTTAGTGCGGAGTTTTTGGCTAGCAAAGATATTGAGCAAGCACCACATGTTGAAGGATCTATGACAATATAACTTCTATGTGAATATGAACAAACATAAATCATTACGTTGTCTTCCTTGTCCAACGTCAACAATTTTGACACAAAATATTTAATGGGGGCTCACAATCATACACTACTAGGAAAAAGGCTACTACTAGCGTGGGTTTTATAGGTAGCAGTAGCGCTGGTGCCCACGCTACTGCTATGGCGCTACAGCTAAACTTTAGCAGTAGCGTGGTTCTTACCCAGCGTTACTACTACCTATATCTAGTAGTAGCGCGCCTCTGTCCATCGCTACTGCTAATACTAGTAGTGTGCCCCTACAACCAACGCTACTGGTAAGGCAGCGCTGCTACTACTCCAAAACCCTTCGCTACTGCTAGTATTTTTTTTTGCTGTATTCGTATTTTTACAGGTTTTATACAATTACAACATACACATACACTGAAACTATACGAAAAAGGAATGTCTCATCATCATCATTGAAGTGGTACAACATAGTCTCATCATATCATCATTATCGAACACAAATGATGTCGATCTCATCATCATCTCGAAATAGCGATACAAGTTAATGATCACATGTCTCTTACATTGTCACCGTAGACACATGTTTCATCATCTACCTAAACTATGACATACAGCAATCACGATGATCAAAAGCGGTATTATGTAGTAGTTTTTGTGGCGGCGCTGGTTCTGAATCCCCTGTTGTGCTATGAATCTCAAGTAACTAGCTTCGGCTTCTGCTCTGCTATCAAACCCTTTCTGGCTTCCACCCGAGAAGCCAGAGACTTGGGCCTGACACTCTGGCCACTCATCGTACACACCCGGAACATGCCCTACATACACGGCATACCACTTCTTGCCATTGTTGATCTATATACCTGCCAGATAATCAACATTTCGGCATATGTGTATCGGCAATTGTTGATCTATATACCTGCCAGATAATCAACATTTCGGTATATTGTTTATCTCTGGATATGGGTATCGGATGAAGATTTCATGCAAAGTGATTGCACATCCCTTCTGTACTCCATCATTAGATGGATGACGTAGAATCCATCGTTCTCACTTCTTGCCAGTTGCTGGATGCAACAGAAGTCAGTCTTGTGGCCGAAACAGAGCCCGGCCTTATTTGTTTTTTTGCATTGGATGTAGCCACCCTGCATGCTGAAGCCCAGCATAGCTCTGTCCAAAAAATACTTTATGTGTGTGTAATCTTTCTTCTGTATGTTCTTTGACGGGTCCAAATATAGAGCGCGGGAGTGACGCGGGTAAAGAATGATGAGAACGGCACGACACCCCCCGCTGCGCAAAATACACGATCAAGTTAGCCTCCATGCGTGCAAAGTAATTATTGAAATGCACGAAAGGATGTATGTGTTATAGTGCTATCCGCGGATGACTTACGAGGGATGATAAGGTAGGAGAATCATTTCTTTGTCCTTATTGCTGACCAAGAATTCTTCGATGTACTGACTCGCATATTGACGGTTGGCGTCGTTGATTGACAAGAAGCCCTCATGCATGTAGTATGGGTCCGCGACCGCAAGACCGGTGACTTGCTCTCTCCTGACGATGTAGTTCATGTGCAGCGCATACAGGCGGACGAACGTAAAATCGAGTGTCCTCATTTGAAACATCTGGAAAATGTAATCAAATCGCAGGAAGAAGAGGTCTGCGGGGCATGTGTGGACGTACATCTTGCAACTGCTCGGCACATGAACCGTATAAAGTGGGTATCCTGGATCATCCGAGGCGAGGAGGCTTCTCTCTGTCGAAAGCACATGGTCATGGAGTCTCCTGAGATCCCCTGTTATGGCAGCTAGTGCATTCGCCGGTACCATTGGCTCTCCTGCGACATGGATTAATGGCGCATGTTTCATCGGTACACTGTCAACCTTGGTCGAAGGCGGCTGGCTGCTAGAACCAACATTGCCAACTTTATTGGATTTTCTCGCCGCCGGTCTCTTCCTTTGCTTCTTCTTGGTGGGCTCAGGTGCTGGTGGGTCTGTCAGACCCTCCCTGACCACCACCCCTAGTGTTGTCGGGCTCAGCATTGGATGACTCTAGCTAATTAGTTGAGCTTGGGTGGAACCGGCATCTGGAGGCGTGTCTTGCGAGGATTGCATGAACAAAGACTTCTTGCACTCCCGAGGACGTTCCGGCTCTGGTACATGCATCTCATATTCATATGGTTGACTCATTGTTACTTTGTTGTCATAGCCGGTATTGAAATACTGGAGAGGGTCATCGGCCTCCTCCATGTCATGATCCATATCCTCTTCCATGGGGTAGATGGCATCATCTGCCGGAACGGTTGGCCCTTCTTCCTCGTGTCTCTCGATCTCAGCAAGCAGCTTAGACGATGGTTGTACTTGTGTAGGTGGGGTTGTGGTCATACCTTCCTGAGGTCCCGTTGGTGTGCTCCCGGCCACCTCGACACGAAGAAGATTTTTTGGCCACAGGATCGACCAATTTTTGCATTGGCCAAGCTGCATGGGGGTCTCGTCATCCTCTCCATCGGTTTGTATCGGACGAGGGAAACCCTCGTAGCCCACTTTCACACTCGCCACAGAGACTCTTAAGGCGTTATCAGGCATCTGCCGGCGGTGGAACAATCGATCCTTGGGCTTCACTATAGTACCCTTCCCCACATCCACCAACCCGCCCTTCATGTGGTAAAGGAGGGTGCACAGAGTGGAGTCGACCTACAAAGACATATACGTGCGGTGTCAGAGATCCAAAAAGAACGGCAACTGAAGATTAATTAATTAGTAGAGTTGATGAGGGTGCGACGCGTATTTACCGTGAGGGCATCGAGCTCAGCCAATGTCGACGGCCCGACATTCAAGCCAGAGACGGAGCTAGGGCTGCTGTGAGAGCTGGGTGCAGGAGCAGGTCCTGGAGTAGGTGCGGGTGCGGTTACCATACTAGGTACGGGTATGGGTGCGGTGTTCATTGAGTTGCTCCCGGTGAAGCTGGGCATGGGAAAATCAGTTGGTGGCGCGTTTGGATTTTGTTGCACCCAGCTGACCACAGTTGGAATCAAGCTTGTAAAGGCAGCCACCATATCATTTCTACAGGCAGCTACCACTTCTTGGATTACCTCAGCTTATGTCTCAGCTTTTGTTTTCTCCATCGCCCGCGCCACCTTCTGGTCGATAGTCACTTGACTGAACTTCTTTCTCTGTCTTTTAGCCTCGGGGTCCTCATTATAATAGTACTTCCACGTGGCGCCATCCCCGGCGCCGTGCACACGTCCATATTGCGGCCGCTGGCCCGGCGGGTGTCCCATCATTATGTTCATGGCCCGGTTGAAAGGAGTGTCCCACTTGTACTTCGCCGACGACTGAGTCGACTGAGTCGACGAGTCGCTTTCGTCCGCAAGCTTGTGTTGCTCTCTCTGCAAAATGGAGCGTGAATCGTTTATGAATGCGACTAGAATGTAGTAGACTTCATTGATCAGAAGCTAATATGTAAGGTGGTAAAAGGATAATTACCAGTAATCTCATGAATTTCCTAGTCGGCCCGTCGGTGAAAAAAATCTTTTTTTGGGGTCCCACGAGAATCGGGCCCTGATGAAGTCGTGCTCCTGCTGGTCAGTGAACTCAGCCAATGGGTCTAGGATCCCCTGACGCTCACGTTCTGCGTCCTCCTTAGCCCACACGGGCCTCTTTCCCGTGTAACCACGACTTCCAAGGCGGTGGTTCCCCATGTTCTTTGCCTGCAGCTACTTGCCTCTCTCCGACCTGGCCTTGGCAGCTTCTTCATTGCAAGTCTCCTTGAACTTTTCAAAGTCCTCTATCGTAATTTTTGGATTGTCTGCAACAATCTCGGCGTAGATTTCATGGTCTACTTCAATCACCTTTTTCACCCTAGTTTTCCAAGCGCTCAATGCGTTGCTGAACTTCCCTAGGGCTTTGTTGTTGATTTTTTTCATGCCATCATCATCCCATGGGTCAACATCGTCTTTCCGACCGGGGAACAGGAATCTTGCGTGCAACCTAGTTAGGAGCAGCTTCTTCAAATTTTCATTCTTCTGTATTTTCGTGGTGTTGATGTTAGCTGTATCCCGTAGGATGCATGCTAGTTGGTTGCCGTAACACGCTGCCACTTCCCGCGGCTCTATTGGCTCGAACTCGCCAGGGTGCACCGCCGTGACCACCAGTCTTTCGGTGCCTAGCTCATTTGGGCGTCGTGTCCTCTTTTCCTTCTTTCCTTCACTGGCTTGGGAGGTCCCACCTTCCGTGCTATAGTTAGCAACATCATCAGCGCCAGTCTCAGTGCTGGTGTCGTTGGTGGCATCATTGTCGGCGCCGGCGCCACCACCGTCGTCGTCCGTCATGACAAGGGGGTCCTGACACCCAGCTTGTTGTCTCTCCTGATCCGCCAGAAAGCCGAGGTAGGCGTGTGCTTGACCTAATTGGGACTGAGAACCTCTGGCCTCATCGGTGTCGGTCATGTTTCCTAGGGTTCAATGTCGTAGTTGTTTAATTATCGAGCTTTATATAATAAAGTGAATAATGACAAAAAAGTGACCTTTGTTTTGCCTGAATGTCGTTTCATTCCCGTCGCGACAAATCTCGAGCACTCGATATGTCCAACTTTCTAGCACAAGTCATGCCGAAATTCACGAAAAATTTCGGCATGACCTTTGCTAGAAAGTGCACATATAGAGCGCCTGAAATTTGCCGGAATGGAAATGAATCAACATTTCCGGCAAAACATAGGTCACTCGCAATTGGTTTCCCTGCAAATGACAATAAGCACTATGTGCTGAAGTAGCATTTCACTACCATCTGCCAACACTAGCAGAATGCAATAACTATGTGATGCAAGAACAAAGATATTCCCCACACAGCATCTCACAAGCAATGGAGCCACCAAGATCACCGAAATTTTATAATTTATGCTACTACTATGTAACAACCAAAGTCCGACATTTCATTTTAACAGCAACTCCAAATGGACTCCAATGGACAGCATTTCATTTCCTTTTATTTGAACTCCAAATACTTTAGCAACTCCAAATATGAATCCAATGGACAACAATTGCATTTCATTTTAATAGCAAGCATTTCAACAGTCTAACAAGCACTCTAACAAGCATTTTAACAAGCATTTTAACAAGCACTCTAACCAGCATTGCCTAATCGCATATCCATAACCACTCTGCATATTATTTGGCTTATTAGTTTCTACTGGCTGTAGTGTGTATATTCAAACATTGAGAAAAAATGCTTCTTTTATCATCAAAGCTCTTCACAAGGAAGAACACGCTGCATTTCATAAACTTGCTGCTGTGTCCATCAACATTGCATTCAAATAAAATTGCAGACTACTGTAATGGGCAGATGCAGACTGAAGAACATGTGTATGTACAGAAGATGCAATTGGGGTAGAGGGGGGCGGGAGAGGGACAGAGAGCAAATCGGGCTCGGTCGCCGCCGGAGGAGCTGAGCACCTTGCCGCCGGAGGAGCCAAGCACCTTGCGTCCGGGTGACGTTCCCGGCGTCCTTCTCCTCCTCACCGAGCACCTTGCTTCCGGAGGAGCCAAACCTGCTGCAGAGAACACAGCCGGTCCGAGAGAGAGAGAGAGAGAAAGAGACTGCTGGGGGGAGGGAGTGTTGGGGCGGCCAGTGGCCGTCGTCAGGGCCGGGTGCGGTGCGCGTCGACGGCAGCGTGGGCGGTGCGGCGTCGGTGGTGGCGTGGGAGAGGGGATCAGATCGAGCGAGAGTGAGAGAGAGAGGAAAGAGATGTGTGCTATCTAGGCAACTTAGCTATAGCGTGGCGTGGCAAAACGCGCTATAGCTAAGTTAGCTATAGCGCGGGGCAGCAAAACGCGCTATAGCTAAGTTAGCTATAGCGCGGCCCCAGCACAAACCACGCTACTGCTAACTTTTTCTTTTATTTTTATTTTTATTTTTATTTTTCTTTCTATTTTTCTTTTTCATATTCCACAAACTTCCTTCCTTTTTCTTTTTCTTTTTCTTTCATTTCATTTTGCACAACTTATTAGTTCCTTTTTGTTTTTCTTTCATTAATTTCATTTTGCAAAACTTCCTTTCTTTTTCTTTTTCTTTTTCTTTTTCTTTTTCTTTTTCTTTTTCCACAAACTTCCTTCCTTTTTCTTTTTATTTTTCTTTCATTTCTTTTGTTGGAGCAATACCACTGTTACCCTCCGGATAATAATTAGTATAATATATATTACATCATTTGACCGCTAACAGCGGTATACAAAATAGACACACACAAAATTTGTGGATTAGTTTGTCAGCTTGGGCGACGACGACGCTTCAGACTGATCTTCTTCCCTCTTTTGTTCGTTGTCGAATAATTAAGCCCATGGTCGTGACTTTTCCTTTTCCAGGGATTATGATCTTTCGTAGGTAATGTAGTCTTCATTCTTCTTTTGACGTATGTTTCATCGTCATCAGCATCATCTTCGCTCATCGGATCACCGTACTGGTCGTAGTCTTCCTCGTTGGTGACTCCATCCATTCCGATGATGCTCCTTTTGCCTCTCCTCACGACAACACGGCTGGGATTGATCGGGTCGGTTATGAAGAAACATTGTGTCACATGTTTAGCGTGTACCCATGGCTCATTTTTGGCGATGGCGTTGACGGTACCGCTATCGGAGTTGGGTATACACATGGTAGTGAAATGTCAGTTTTCTCTTTGTACATTCTTAGCCCATCTGACACGGAACATCGTCGCGCTACGCAATCCAGAGTAGTTAAGCTCCCATATCTCTTCGACCCTTCCTTAATATCTTTCAATTACATTCCCGGTCATGGCTTCCATCGTCACCCCTGAGTTTTGGTCATCAGTGTTTATATCTTTCTCCTCCGTGTAGAACATGTATCCGTTGATATCGTATGCTTGATAAGTCACGAGGTTGGTCGACGGGCCATGTGCTAAGGCGTATATGAGCATTCCGATCGGACAGCCCTCTTCTGGGGGATTAGCCAGAACTCGCTCTTTGAACCAACGCAAGAAAGTGGAGTTGTGCTCTCTAATAACTTCAGCGTCCGTCCTGTGCACCCCACGGTCACGGTACTTCTTTGCGATGGTCTCTTTGTGCAGTGTCACGAAATCTTCTAGCACATCTAGGTCTTGTAGCACTACTAAGTTTGCCCTGTCAAGGTCGTTTTGTCGGCCCGAGCGTAACACATTCACATCCCTATGACCGTTGGTGTGACCTTCGCCTTCGAGCCTTCCACAGTGCTTGTTGACGGGCAAACCAACAACAGGGTCTCCGGTGCCTACTAGATAACTCTCACATAAAGAGATGCACTCTTTGGTCAGATATCCCTGGGCTATGCTTCCATATGGACGGGACATGTTACGAACGAATCCTTTGATGACCCCATTCATCCTCTCGAACGGCATCATGCTGTGCAGGAATGTCGGCCCTAGGTCGATGATGTCGTCCACGATGTGGACACATAGATGCACCATGACATCAAAGAACGCGGGCGGGAAGTACATCTCTAGCTCATTCAGTATGACAAAGATCTCTTCCTGTAGCCTATGGATTTGCTTCACACTGATCGACTTTCGAGAGATAGCATCAAAAAAGTGGCATAGGTCAGTAAGCGTCTCACGCACATGTGTGTCCATAATCCCTCTAAGTGCAACCGGGAGTAACTGCATCATCATCACATGACAGTCGTGAGACTTCATCCCACTGAACCTTTTTTTCTTAGTGTCCAGATATCTGCTTATCTTCCCACAGTATCCGGAACTAACTTTGATTCCGGCAAGGCACTTGAACAATTGATCGACCTCCTTCGGATCTAAGGTGAAGCAAGAGGGGGGGCAATGATGTTCTTCCTTCTTGTTTACTTTTTTGCCCCTATCTTCCGTCTCCTTCTCGGTCTCCTCTGACGACTTTTTACCGGGCATTTGGAGATCTTTCCTGATATTCAAAAATTCCAAGTCTTTTCTTGCCTTCGGCCCATCCTTGGTCCTCTCCGGCATGTTCATCAATGTTCCAAGCAAACTCTCAAGGATATTTTTTGTGATATGCATTTGATCAAGGGTATGAGGCGTGTCGAGTTTGGGCCAGTATTCCAAGTCCCAGAAAACAGATCTCGTCTTCCATACCTTCAGCAGGGGCTCCGGCGCCTTTTTCTTCGTCTTTCCCGGCGAGGGGCACTCTTCCCAGTTCTTCAATAACTCATATATTTCTGCACCGCTACGCTTACGTGAAGGACCTCGATGCTCAGCCTTACCATTGAATAGATCTCCACGCTTTCTCCACGGGTCATCCTTCTCGAGCCATCTTCGATGCCCCATGTACACGATTTTCGAAGACCCACCATCTTTCGATAGTTGCTGAGAAGTTGTATCATCCATGCACCTCGTGCATCCGCAATATCTGTGGCACACCTGGCCGGAGAGATAGCCGTTACCGAGATAGTCCTGCACCGTCGTGATCAGCGCGGCTCTCATGTAGAAATACTCTCCTTTGCTTGCATCCCATGTCTTGGCCGGCGTTGTCCATAAGGTCTGTAGCTCCTCTTTCAGTAACCCGAGATACAGATTTATATCATTTCTCGGTTGTCTCGGCCCTTGAATAAGCATAGCCATGTGTATGTATTTTTCCTTCATGCACAACCAGGGGGGAGGTTGTACATCCATACAAACACGGGCCATGTGCTATGATTGGTGTTCTGGTTGCCAAACGGATTCATGCCATCACTACTAGCGCCAAGCACGATGTTCCTTGGATCATTTGCGAAAAAATCAAATTCAGCATTTAATACTCTCCACTGGCTAGCATCTGCGAGGGGTCTCAGCTTCGGATCATCTCCGTCATCTGGCTTCACCCTCTCCGCGTGCCAGCGCATAAGCTTTGCTTCCTTAGGATCTACGAAATACCGCTATAGACGCGGAGTGATCGGAAAGTACCATACAACTTTCTGTGGAGCTTTCTTTCTGGCCTTTTTATATCGTGAAGCATTGCACTTTGGACAGATGGTTTTTTCCGTGTGCTCGTTCCGATATATGATGCAATCATTGATGCATGTGTGATATCTAATGTGTGGCAGATCAAGAGGGCACACGATTTTCTTTGCCTCCTCGACACTAGTAGGACACAGGCTTCCCGCGGGAAGAACCTTCTTTAGATACTTCAAAAGCTCATCCAGGCTTGCATCTGTCCATTTGTTTTTTGCCTTCGTCTTTAGAAGTTCTAGTGTGAAACTCAAGCGGGTCACCTCGGGATTGCAACCATCATACAAAGGAGTCATCGAGTCTACCTCCAGTTGCGCCAGTTTGGCCTCCTCTCTAGAAGCAGCTCTGTCGCTATTCATCTTCTTGAGAAGCAGGTCTCGAACATGCGGGTCCCGCATGGCTGAACTTAGTAGCGACGAAGACGGCGGCGTGTCCGTGTCTTCTCTGCCTTGAACTGCCTCTTCGCCATTGACATTTTCGAGGCCGTCTTCCTCTTCGGGCACATAATCGGTCATCTCTTCGTCTGGTGGCCCCATGTCGTTATTTCCTGCCCTGTCGACGTCCTCATCATCATCATCATCTTCACTTATCCACTGAGTATGGCCATCCATGAAACCATGCATGAGCAGGTGCGCCTTGAATGTACCACCCTCAAAGGGGTCAAGCCTGACTATTCCTTTGCATTTTCAACACGGACATAAAACATCCTTCAGTCTTTTTTCATACATGTCGTCCACAGTGTCGTGGTTCTAAGTCTGACAGTAGAATAGGGGGTAAGTATGAGGAGGCAAGATCCTAGCTACGGTGAGGTTGTGCACGCAAGATTTACGAGTTCAGGCCCTTCTCGGAAGAAGTAACAGCCCTACGTCTCGGTGCCCGGAGGCTCGGTCAATTGGATTATGCGTGAAGTTACAGGGGGTGCGAACCCTTGTGCCAGTGGAGGGGGGTGGCTTATATAGAGTGCGCCAGGACCCCAGCCAGCCCACGTTACAAGGGGTTCAATGTACATAAAGATAGGACGTTATTGATAACGCCAGCAATAAAGGCAAATAAATGATCATTAAGACTACAGAGTGAACGCCTGACTGTTGCCATTCTGAGTGACTTTAGATCTTCTGTCTTCCGAGTGATTTCTGATGTGGTCGAGTGAGTACACTCCGGTCGAATGGAATTGGGCTTTCCGAGTGGAATGCTTCTGGTCGAGTGGATGGTATTGTCCTTTGAATATTCCTGACTTTAAGATAATGTCCTTGGGAAGGGTGTCTAGGTTAGGCCTATTACCCTACCCCAGGTACATGTCATCGTCATTAGCCCCCGAATGGTTCAGGGTTCGAGTGGAAAAAAGGAGTTGAAGATGGTTCCGACCCAGTTTTCACGCTTCGGGAGCATTTTGCCTAGATTAATGAACCACGTAACGACTTCGACTTCATTTTCAGTCGCCTTGATCCATTCCTAAATTGCCGAGTGAATTTTGTTGATAAGCTTCAATTGTGGACATGGTATGAGATCTTTGGCGCGATTGACCGCACTGTCGTTCCCTGATCTCACGGGATTCGAAATTTGGAGAAGCGCGCGGGACGGGGAGGCCCGCAGTAAACGGAACAGATTTGGCTGGGACACCTCGATCCTCGCGCCACCTTTCTTGCCACGTACCGAGCACGCGATTGTGGCAGGATTCGATGGGATTGCTTGGGCCCACGAGTCAGTCACTCGGTAACAAGCCCATATAAGGCGTCCGGGCCGATGCGTCTGGCACTGTGCTCTTCATCCTCTTCCTCTTCCCCCGTTTCTCCACCGCATTCACCACCACCTTCGACGCCGCCGCCCCGTCCAAGCGCAGCCTGCTGCGATGGGGAAGGAGAAAACGGCGGCCCTGGAGCGTGCAAAGAAGGCGACGGCGGCAGCGAAGGGCAAGAAGACGAGTCGGGGCGGGTCGTCGTCTAGGTCCGGCCTGCCGCCTGGCTGGATCCAGGGCAACTGGATCAGATCCATGATCCGGAAGGGAGACATGGAGGATCTGGTCGAAGGGGGCTTGATTCCCCACCAGTCCTGGCGATTGCCGGGGAACGAGACCGAGCCACAGCCGCAAGAGGGTGAGTGCGTCCTCCTCGCGACTCATGTCGACCGTGGTTTCTCCTTGCCTCCCCATCCCTTTTTCTGGGCTTTCTTGAATTTCTTTGGAGCCCAACTTCATCACTTTTCCCCCAACACCATCACCTATCTTGCTGCATTCGTTTCCCTGTGTGAGAATTTCTTGGGCTGTCGACCGCACTGGGGTCTTTTCAAACATATATTCACATGTCGCTCCCAAGCCGTAAAGAAGTCCAATCCGAGTGATGAGAGAACACATGTGATCCAGATGTGCGGGGGTCTGGGAATTCAGATGAGGGGTAGGAGCACATTTCCGGCTATGACGCTTCCCGATTCAGTTAGAGGGTGGCAGTCGACCTGGTTCTATTGCAAAGACCAGCCGACTCATGGTCAGTCGACTGGGCTTCCTCCCTTTTCCATGAATCGAGTCTAGCCGCCCTCTACTTTGAAAGTGAACCCAGAGGAGAAAGCAGAAGTGAATATGTTAGTTGAACGGGTAGTCCAGTTGGTCCGCGATGGGGTGACTGGTATGGACTTGCTTGAAATATTTCTCAGTCGACGCATCCAGCCACTCCAGGCTCGTGATCATCCTATGTGGATGTACTCGGGTATTGATGATACTACCCGGATCCACCCGGAGGAGGTCACCGCGTAGGTAGTGGAGCAGTGGCTGCAAGGCATGACTGGTAACAAAGATAACCCCAGGGGGTCCAAGAGGGTCCCGCCATTCGATGAGACTAACGAACCGGATAAGGTACAATCTTCAGTGCCGAATGCCCTTTGCTCTGATTTCTTATTTAGGCTTCAATCCGATTGATATTTGTATAATTCTTTGCTCTGCAGATATATACTGAGATGTACTTGATGCCCAACGGGGAGCAGATCCAGGAAGGAGAGGAGAGCGGAGGCAACAATGGCGACTGGAACTCTAATGACAAGAGTGATGAAGAGTGCGAAGACTCGAGCAGTGATGAGGAGGTCGATTCTCCACCTCGCGTGGAAAAGCGTTCCAAGCAGAAGCATGACCCAGCAAGTATCCGGGGTAAAGTGGCGGCACTGGCTGGACAAACTTTGAAGCACACTCGGACATCTTCTCCGGTGCCGACTGAGAAGGCTCCGAAGCAGCACAAGACTGCGCCGTCAAAGCCACGGAAGGCCTTGCCCAAGATCAAGGTTGATGTTCCCGTCGCCTCTGCGTAAGTGCTTTGTTTTCACCCTTTGCTCCAAGAACCTTATATCAGTTGTCGACCCATCCCCTTGCTTGACCAAGTGAACCTTGGAATTTGCAGTGCTGCTACCTCTGGGACCTCTGCTTACAAAGATGATGATGACGAGGAGATGGAGGACGCGGTCACATCCAAAGCGGGTATGACTCCTGTTATCTTGTCTTTTCTTTGCTAGCCAATTCTACAGTCGACTGAACTCTTGTGGTCGATTCTTTTGCAGCTCCGCAAAATGTTATTGAACTTCAAGACGACGATGAAGATGAGCCACAGAAGCTCGTGGGAAGGAGGAGCAGGACCTTGGGCAAAAAGGTACCAGCTAGCAAGACGCCTCAATCGACGCCG
Source organism: Thinopyrum elongatum (assembly GCA_011799875.1). Lineage (NCBI taxonomy): Eukaryota > Viridiplantae > Streptophyta > Magnoliopsida > Poales > Poaceae > Thinopyrum > Thinopyrum elongatum. The sequence goes on along the minus strand of CM022298.1, from coordinate 84,108,990 downwards.
GCGACGGAACCAGCTATCCAGCAATCCGGGGATTTCAACCATGCTTCTGTTACTTTTGCGAATCCCTTGTCGAGTGGTCGTCCTTCAACGTCGACTGCACAGGCCCCTGCTTCATCTGTGCAACTTCATGCCTCAAGCTCTCAAGCTACTGCAACTGATCCACCGTCTCCACTTTTCACCGCCCATCACGTCCCAGAGGACCAAGTGAGTGTTGCCAAGGAAGCCATACACCAGGCAGGCATTATGATGGAGCAGATGAAAGTGGTGCGCGAAGCCAGTCAAGCTGCCTATGATGCCAGCTCAGCACTTCAGGCCAATGTCCAGGTTAGCTTACTTCCGACTGAACTCCATCTTGACGCTTGTTCTGTTAGGATATGATATTTAGAAACTGCTGCTTTATCTGCAAGACGTCCGTGGATGAGCGTTTTGGAACCTTAATTGCACACCCATTGTCAGTCTGTACACCCACTGGGTGTTTTAATTTCTGTTGAGTAGTTTTTCCACTTGAGTCGACTAGGTTGTGTCGATTGAATCTCTGAACCAGTGGGGGCACGCTGAGTGCACCCACTTGGTGTAGTCCCCGAGACCGCCGTCGAATGTTTGATTCAGCGGGGGTCTTTGAACAGAACTTTTCCACTCGGTCTGGGCAGATCATGTCGAGTGGAACCTTTACCAGTGGGGGCACGCTGAGTGCACCCACTGGGTGTAGTCCCCGAGACCGTAGTCGACTGCGGGTAGTCGGCTATGGTCTGAGTTTTTTTTTGACTGGACGGACCAAGTCGATTGAAAAAGTCGAACCAGTGGGGGCACGCTGAGTGCACCCACTGGGTGTAGTCCCCGAGACTATTGTCGAATGTTTGATTCGGCAGTAGTCTTAGAACTATTTGAACTTGCTACTTTATTGCTCGGAAGCAACCAACCTTTGTGTCTGCCGACTGACTATCTTCTGAACACAGAAATCTTGTGATCTTGGAGCCCGGTTCGCTGACTTGGAGCAGAAGCAAATCCAGCTCAATCTTGATCTGGAGTTGGCTCAGAATAACTTGCAGAAGGCTAAGGATGACGCTGCTGGTAAGGAAAGCTTGTCGACTGGTTCTCTTGCCATCTTTTCTCCTCCTTTTTCTGATTCGAATGTTATTCTTTCTAGAAACAATGAGACAGGCTTTGGAGAAGAAGGACCTTGACCTTGCGGCTGCGAAGAAAACCGCAGAAGAAAAAACGGCACTTGCTAACCAAAAGATGGCCTCGGTCGGAAAGTTGGAGGAAGAGAATACCAAGCTGAAGGCTGCTCTTGATGAAGCCAACAAAGAGGTAACTCGACTGAAGAAGGATAAAGGGACCCTGACCGACAAAGTGGAAGGCATCACCAGCAAGAGGGACGAGCTAGAGAATTATCTGGGAGGACTCGCCAAAAATTTATTCCTCATGCTTGAAGGTACTTTTCTCTGTCTGATTGATTTACTTTCGTTGACTCATCATACTACTGTCGACTCATTATTTCTCTATGAGTGCAGAATTCTGTCAAAACTTCGAGGAAGAGACTGGGCGAGTCGAGACGAGCTTGGACCCCATCAACTCCCCTGTTAAAGATGAAGCTGCCATGAACGTGCTCCGACTGAAGGTTGCGGTGTCGCGGATCGACACAGCGCTCTGGCCAAGAGAAACGCTCCAAAATGACCTCGAGTCTTTGATGACTCGACTTAATGAGATTCCTGGTCGAGTGGAGGAATGGAAGAAGTCCTCTGCTCGATGCAGTGCTGACGTAGCTCTGTCCCTGGTTCGTGTTCATTGCAAGGAAGCCAGAGAAGAGAAGCTAGCAGCAATCAAGGTTGCCAATACCAAGAAACTTGACTTCCAGTCCTTCATGGAGACTTTTATTGCTGCTGCCACTCGAATTGCAGATGGAATCGACCTGGATGAGCTACGTTGAGCCTGCCAGCCCTCCTGCGGAGTGAACAAAACTTTTATGATCCTATTCAATTTGCCTTGGTATGCCGAGTGATTTTCTAACCGTTAAACTCCTTCGGGCCTGATGCCCGAGTACTTTAATCTGTGGTCCGGAATCTCATGGGGTTCGTCCGAACTTAGTTTTCCCTTAAATATGCTTGTTTTTATTTCCGAGTGGAACTTGTATCTTCACTCGGAACAGACTTTTGTTCTTGTGATGCAATTCTGAGGAGAGGATCGTGGACGACCTGCACCTCGTCATCCTTGCAGATCAGGATGGAGCACACATTGTACTTGTGGCGTAGCTCCGAAGAGAAGGTCGTAGTCGACCTGCACCTCGTCGTCCTTGCGGATCAGGATGGAGCGTATTTTAAACTTAGGCGAGTACAGGACCACAGCTAAGCCCCCGAGTGAGAGGGTTGCTCATCACTCGGTAGGATTTTTTAAACTTAGGCGAGTACAGGACTGCAGCTAAGCCTCCGAGTGAGAGGGTTGCTCATCACTCGGTAGGATTTTACAAACTTAGGCGAGTACAGGACTGTAGCTAAGCCTCCGAGTGAGAGGGTTGTTCATCACTCGGTAGGATTTTTTAAACTTAGGCGAGTACAGGACTACAGCTAAGCCCCGAGTGAGAGGGTTTCTCATCACTCGGATTTTACAAACTTAGGCGAGTACAGGACTGCAGCTAAGCCCCCGATGAGAGGGTTGCTCATCACTCGTAGGATTTTACAACTTAGGCGAGTACAGGACTGCAGCTAAGCCCCCGAGTGAGAGGGTTTGCTCATCACTCGGTAGGATTTTTTAAACTTAGGCGAGTACAGGACTGCAGCTAACCTCCGAGTGAGAGGGTTGCTCATCACTCGGTAGGATTTTTAAACTTAGGCAGTACAGACTGCAGCTAAGCCTCCGAGTGAGAGGGTTCTCTCATCACTCGGTAGGATTTTAAACCTTAGGCGAGTACAGGACTGCAGCTAAGCCCCGAGTGAGAGGGTTGCTATCACTCGGGAGATTTTTAAACTTAGGCGAGTACAGGACTGCACTAAGCCCCCGATGAGAGGGTTGCTCATCACTCGGTAGGATTTTACAAACTTAGGCGAGTACAGGACTGCAGCTAAGCCTCCCGAGTGAGAGGTTGCTCATCACTCGGTAGGATTTTTTAAACTTAGGCGAGTACAGGACTGCAGCTAAGCCCCCGAGTGAGAGGGTTGCTCATCACTAGGGGGATTTTTTAAACTTAGGCGAGTACAGGACTGCAGCTAAGCCCCCGAGTGAGAGGTTGCTCATCACTGTAGGATTTTTAAACTTAGGCGAGTACAGGACTGCAGCTAAGCCCCCGAGTGAGAGGGTGCTCATCACTCGGTAGGTATTTTTTAAACTTAGCGCAGTACAGGACTGCAGCTAAGCCCCCAAGTGAGAGGGTTGCTCATCACTCGGTAGGATTTTACAAACTTAGGCGAGTACAGGACTGCAGCTAAACCCCCAAGTGAGAGGGTTGCTCATCACTCGGTAGGATTTTTTAAACTTAGGCGAGTACAGGACTGCAGCTAAGCCCCCGAGTGAGAGGGTCGCTCATCACTCGGTAGGATTTTACAAACTTAGGTGAGTACAGGACTGCAGCTAAGCCTCCGAGTGAGAGGGTTGCTCATCACTCGGTAGGATTTTTAAACTTAGGCGAATCGGATTCGCGGCTAAGCCCCCCGAGTGAGAGGGTTACTCTTCACTCGGTAGGATTTTTTGAACTTAGGCGAATCGGATTCGCGGCTAAGCCACCCACTGGGGGATTTTGGACACATGTATTAGTAACAACAATCATTTAGGAGACTGTAAAACCATGTCTTTGATAAACAAACAGAATGGTACTCTTTATTACATCTCATCAGTCTGAACACTTAAGTATAAAAACCGTGGAGTAGCTCTGCATTCCAAGCGCGTGGCTCATCTTTATTCTGCTCCACATTGTAGAGGTGATACGCTCCGTTGTGGAGCGCCTTGGTGACGATGAAGGGACCTTCCCAAGCGGGGGCAAGTTTGTGAGGCCGCTGCTGGTCCACTCGGAGCACAAGGTCTCCTTCCTGAAATGCTCGACCCTTCACATTTCTGGCATATAATCGACGAAGGTCTTGCTGATAAATGGTCAACCGGATCAAGGCCATCTCTCTTTCTTCTTCCAGAAGATCAACAGCGTCTTCTCGAGCTCGTTCTGCTTCGGCTTCTGAAAAAAGTTCTACTCGGGGTGCATTGTGAAGCAAGTCACTCGGCAGCACAGCCTCAGCCCCATAGACCATGAAGAAGGGGGTTCGACCAGTCGACCGATTTGGTGTTGTTCTTAATCCCCAAAGGACTGACGGTAGCTCATCTACCCAAGTGCCGGCTGCATGCTTGAGGTCGCGCATCAATCGAGGTTTCAACCCTTTGAGAATCAAACCGTTCGCTCTTTCTGCTTGTCCATTCGACTGAGGGTGGGCGACTGAAGCATAGTCGACCCGAGTACCTTGGGACGCACAGAAAGCTCGAAACTCATCAGAATCAAAGTTCGACCCATTATCCGTGATGATGCTGTGTGGAACTCCATATCTAAATGTTAACCCTCTGATGAAGCTAACAGCAGTACTTGCATCCAGGTTTTTGATAGGTTTAGCTTCAATCCATTTAGTGAACTTGTCGACTGCTACAAGCACATGGGTGAAACCACTCCTGCCAGTCCTCAGAGGTCCGACCATATCTAATCCCCAAACAGCGAATGGCCAGACGAGTGGAATGGTCTTCAAGGCTGAAGCAGGTTTGTGGGACATGTTGGAGTAGAACTGACAGCCCTCACACTTGTCAATTATTTCCTTTGCCATCTCATTTGCCCGTGGCCAATAAAACCCTGCTCGATATACTTTGGCCACGATGTCCCGAGAAGACGCATGGTGACCACAGGTCCCCGAGTGGATATCATTGAGGATCATTCGGCATTCTTCCGGAGTGATGCATTTCTGAACGACCCCAGTAACACTCTCTCTATAGAGTTGCCCACCCATTACTGTGAAGGCTTTGGATCGACGGACAATATGGCGAGCCTCTTCTTCATCCTCTGGAAGCTCTTTCCTGAGAATATATGCGATATACAGCATTGTCCAATCAGGAATAACGATCAAAACTTCCATGATCAAGTCGACCACAACTGGGATTTCAACTTCAGTCGGATCAGTGGAACTTTTAGGCTGTGGGGGCTCTTCAGTGAAGGGATCTTCTTGAACTGATGGTGCGTGAATATGCTCCAAAAACACATTGCTGGGAATAGGCTCCCGCTTGGAACCTATTTTCGCCAAGTCATCCGCTACTTGATTCTTTAGTCGGGGTATATGGTGGAGCTCCAGCCCTTCAAACTTCTTTTCTAGCTTTCTCACTGCATTGCAATAGCCAGTCATCGCTGGGCTCCTGATGTCCCACTCTTTCATCACTTGATTAACCACTAAATCTGAGTCACCGTAAACCATCAGGCGACGGACGCCGAGTGAAATGGCCATACGCAACCCGTATAGAAGCGCCTCATATTCAGCTTCATTGTTGGAGGAATCAAAGTGAATCTGGAGAACATATCTGAGGTTGTCGCCTCGTGGAGATATCAAGACTACCCCAGCGCCTGAACCATTCAACATCTTGGACCCGTCGAAGAACATAGTCCAATGTTCCGACTGTATCTGAGTCGGTAGCTGCTGTTCAATCCACTCGACGAGGAAATCTGCTATTGCTTGAGACTTGATCGCTTTCTTCGCCTCAAACCTGATATCCAGCGGAAGGAGTTCAATCGCCCATTTTGCCACTCGACCAGTTGCATCTTTGTTGTTCAAAATCTCTGACAAGGGAGCGTCGCTAATGACCGTAATCGAATGATCTGAGAAGTAATGTGCAACCTTCTTTGTGGTCAAGTAAATTCCATAGACAAGCTTTTGATAATGTGGATATCTCTGCTTGGATGGGGTTAAGACTTCAGAAATATAGTACACTGGGCGTTGGACCTTGAAGGTTTTACCTTCTTCTTCTCGCTCGACCGTGAGTACTGTACTGACAACCTATCCTGTGGCTGCTATATAAAGCAGTAAAGGCTCTTTGCTGATTGGAGCAGCAAGCACTGGCCGGGTGGAAAGCAGGGCTTTGAGCTCTGCAAACGCTGCGTCAGCTTCAGGAGTCCGCTCGAACTTATCAGATTTCTTCATCAGTCGGTAAAGAGGCAGTGCCTTTTCACCGAGACGAGAGATGAATCGACTCAAAGCGGCCAAACAACCAGTAAGCTTCTGAACATCATGAACACGCACAGGGCGTTTCATTCGGAGGATTGGACCAATTTTCTCTGGGTTGGCATCGATCCCACATTCGGAAACGAGGAAACCGAGTAACTTTCCACCTGGAACTCCAAATGTACACTTCGACGGATTAAGCTTGATATCATATTTTCTCAAATTGGCAAAGGTTTCAGCAAGGTCAGTCAGCAGGTCGGAACCTTTACGCGACTTAACCACGATGTCATCCATGTATGCTTCCACATTCCGACTGATTTGAGTCAGCAGGCACTTCTGTATCATGCGCATGAATGTGGCACCAGCATTCTTGAGACCAAAGGGCATGGTGACATAGCAAAAGCACCCGAATGGGGTGATAAAAGTTGTTTTTATTTCATCAAGTCCATACAGTCGGATCTGATGGTACCCGGAATATGCATCCAGGAAGGACAATCGCTCACATCCCGCAGTCGAGTCGACTATCTGATCGATGCGGGGGAGAGGAAAATGATCTTTCGGGCAGGCCCGATTGATATGCTTGAAATCAATGCACATACGAAGTGAATCGTCCTTCTTGGGAACCATGACAACATTGGCGAGCCACTCGGAGTGGTAAATTTCGCGAATGAACCCAGCCGCCAGAAGCCGAGCCACCTCTTAGCCGATTGCCTTTCTCTTCTCCACAGCGGACCGACGGAGATGCTCTTTAACGGGTTTTGCCTTTGGATCGACTCACAAACGGTGCTCAGCCAGTCCCCTGGGTACACCCGGCATGTCAGACGGCTTCCATGCGAAGATATCACAGTTCTCACGGAGGAACTGGATGAGCGCTTCTTCCTATTTGTTGTCGAGTGTTGTTGAGATATGAGTCGGAGCAGCATTGGGATCGGTCGGGTGAATGTGAACAGGCTTTGTTTCACCAGACGACTGAAATGCAGACTCTAAAGCAGGCTTCTTAGTACGCAACAAATCACTCGGATCTGCAGTCTTCTTATATTCTTCCATTTCTACTACTGCCATCTGTTCATCGGCTATCATAGAGCCCTTCTGGAGGCACTCTTCTGCTCGTTGCCGATTGCTAGTGACTGTGATCACGCCTCTGGGGCCAGGCGTCTTCAGCTTGAGGTACACGGAACACGGTCGAGCCATGAAACGGGCATATGCAGTTCTGCCCAGAATAGCATGATAGGCACTGTGAAAATCCACAACTTCGAATGTCAACTTCTCCTTACGGTAATTCTTTGAATCACCGAAAACCACGTCAAGAGTGATCTGACCGAGTGAATCAGCTTTCTTTCCTGGAATGACACCGTGGAATCGCATATTGCTCTCACTGAGCTTGGACATCGGAATGCCCATCCCACGAAGGGTCTCAGCATACAAAATGTTCAAGCCGTTGCCACCATCCATCAAGACTTTGGTCAGTCGGGTGCCCCCAACGACTGGGTCGACCACCAACGCTTGCCTCTCGGGGGTGGCAACGTGCGGTGGGTGGTCAGATTGGTCGAATGTAATGGGAGTCTTTGACCATTTCAAATATGTCATCATTGCCGGAGCAACCATGTTTACCTCTCTGTTGATGACTTTCAGTCGACTTTTGCTTTCAATGTCAGCAAAAATCACCAAAGTGGAATTGACGTTAGGGAAACCGTCATCATCTTCTTCCTTGTCACCATCCTTGTCAGACTCTTTTTCCTTTTCATTGGGCTGTTTCTCTCGGAACTGCTGGATCAGGAGCTGACATTGTCGAGTGGTATGTTTGGGATAAATCAGATTACCCTCTTCATCCTTCTTGGTGTGAATGTGACATGGCAAGTCCAACACATCATTCCCTGCCTGATCTTTCACCTTCTTGGGGATCCAAGGCCCTTTTGGCTTTCCCTTGAATTTTCCTTGAGTTACAACTGCAGCTTCACCTGGACCTACTGGCTCGGCTTTGCGTTTCTGCTTCCGACCTCCTCCGGTGTCTTGGGCGACTGGTTTGCCCTTTCCACTGTGGAGTCGATCCTCTTCTTCACCATTAGCGTACCGAGTGGCTATCTCCATCATTTGGGTCAGAGACATATCTCATGTCCGACCAAATTTCAGGTTAAGCTCTCGATACCGAACGCCCTCCTTGAAGGCACAAACTGCTTGGTGTTGGGATACATTTTCTACTATGTGGTGTAAAGTGGTCCATCTTTGGATGTAATCCCTCAGAGTTTCATTCGGCTTCTGTACACAATGTTGCAATTCCGTCAACCCTGCAGGTCGTTTGCATGTGCCCTCAAATGTCCTGACAAACACTCGGGTTAACTCTTCCCAGCTGAATATACTGCCTGGAGCCAACTGATTCAGCCATGCTCTGGCCGATCCTTCCAACATGAGAGGAAGATGTTTCATAGCTACCTCATCATTTCCACCACCGATCTGAACAGCCACTCGGTAATCTTCCAGCCAAGTGTCAGGCTTTGACTCACCGGTGAACTTACTAACCCCAGTCACCAACCTGAAGTTGGGGGGATCTCAGCAGCTCTGATAGCTCTGCTAAAACACTCGGGACCCGAAACATGTATTCTGCTTCCACTCGGGCGATCTCTGTCTTGCCCCTCTCTGTGTGCTCGGTTCCTGTCGACCAAACCTTGCACCAAAATTGACCTCGCATCAAACCCTGGCTCTCTTGGGTCGACTGGCATCCTCCGCTCTCCGTTGTACGGGCGCCTGTCATCATAATGCCGGGGCACATATGATCCTCCTCTCGGAGGGGGCGTAGGCGCTCGACGGCGGTCATTACGGCCGAGCCGATGATCGTACTACTCGTGGTTCCGACCCAAGTACTGATCTTGGCGATGCCCCTGCCCCTCACGCCGCGGAGGCGATCTTGGGCTGTGAGCCGATTGAACTGTGTCAGCCACCACAGATCTGCTATGGATTCTGTTATGCGACTGAGATACTGCAGTGTTTTGCTCTCCTGCTGCCCGGATGGGATGGCTGGATGGACTCTGCTATACGAGCTGCAGCCGTAAGATTCTGAATAGGAGTGCGGTATACCTGAGGTTCAGGCGGGAACAATTGCCGCCGTCGACTGGACTCAGGAATCTGCTGCCGAGCACGTTCGTCGAGTGCATGCTGAAGATTTTCCAGTCGAGTGTGTTCAGCCAAAGTGGCCAAGCGCGCTGCCTCCAAGGCCCGAGCCTCAGAGGTCTCTCCGACGATGGGCGTGTGGAGTGCTCCCTCGTTGCAGCGGTGAAGTTCCTCCCTCCGCTGCGAGGAGAGGGTTTCGGGGTGGTATTCCTCGTGAACATGCGACGGATCGCCACCGCCGTCGTCGCCTCCGTTGCGACGCATGCCAGGTGGGCTACGCGGCGTGTCGACCATCAGGACCTCCACCGTAGGATCGCTGCTGTCACACTCGGACAGTGTCTCGACGGAGCTAGTTGACAGATCGAACAGGCCGTAGAGAGATTCATCGGGCTCGATTGCCGCGACTTGAGGGGTGGCCGACTGACGTGCCACCGCATGCTTCACCCACCGCTGAAGCCGCGATTGACCGGATCGCTTGCGACGGCGAACAGCGGGGAACGAAGACGCCGCAGGAGCCGACCGATATTGGGACGATGGCTGCCGCAGAAGGACGCCGCGGACACACGCGCGAAAGTGCGTCGCCCCGCGGACGGGGAATGTCTCGACGTCGAGGGGGGCCTCCTGGAGCCAGGCGGAGTCGTCGGCGATGAAGACGAGCGCGCCGAGACGGATCTCGTGGCCCTCAGCCAAACCTCCACCAGAAACCATGATGATGGGAAAAAAAATCGCAACCTCACCGGAAAGTCGCTAAGACACCTGCCTCACGGTGGGCGCCAACTGTCGTGGTTCTAAGTCTGACAGTAGAATAGGGGGTAAGTATGAGGAGGCAAGATCCTAGCTACGGTGAGGTTGTGCACGCAAGATTTACGAGTTCAGGCCCTTCTCGGAAGAAGTAACAGCCCTACGTCTCGGTGCCCGGAGGCTCGGTCGATTGGATTATGCGTGAAGTTACAGGGGGTGTGAACCCTTGTGCCAGTGGAGGGGGGTGGCTTATATAGAGTGCGCCAGGACCCCAGCCAGCCCATGTTACAAGGGGTTCAATGTACATAAAGATAGGACGTTACTGATAACGCCAGCAATAAAGGCAAATAAATGATCATTAAGACTACGGAGTGAACGCATGACCGTTGCCATTCTGAGTGACTTTAGATCTTCTGTCTTCCGAGTGATTTCTGATGTGGTCGAGTGAGTACACTCCGGTCGAATGGAATTGGGCTTTCCGAGTGGAATGCTTCTGGTCGAGTGGATGGTATTGTCCTTTGAATATTCCTGACTTTAAGATAATGTCCTTGGGAAGGGTGTCTAGGTCAGGCCTATTACCCTACCCCAGGTACATGTCATCGTCACACAGCGGATTGCCAGTATCTTTCCACCATCCTTCCATTGACCTTCATGATCACCTGCGCGTGGAGCAAATATTATAACCACGTATATATGCATGCATGGATCAAATTCATACAAAAATTTGGCATGACCTTCCCTAAACATAGGACATATTGAGTTTGCCCGAAATTCGCCGAAACAGAATTGAATCGACATTTCGGCAAAACATAGGCAACTCATGTCACCCACACATTATTTCATCAAATACACAATGTAGGCAACTCAAATTATGCCACAAACAATTCGGTATATATATTCTCATATCGCCCATATATATATAGTTTCGGTCCTATCCACACAAACACCTTTTTTTTGCTCACCTATGTGTCGAGAGGGATATCGAGCACCTTTCTTCTTAATTACCTAGTAGCTCTAGATATATAGCTCTAACTAGCTAGCTAGCTAGGGAGATAGTGCGGGGAGGAGAGGGAGAGAAGAGGGAAGGCATTAATGGAAGGGGGTGGAGGGCAAAGAAGAGGGGGAGGGAGGGCATTATGGAAGGGGGGTGGGTGGAGGGCACAAAGAAGAGGGGGGTGTGGAGGGCAAAGAAGAGGGGGAGGGAGGGCTCTAATGGAGGGGTGGTGGAGGGCAAAAGAAGAAGGGGGTGGTGGGGGCAAAGAAGAGGGGGAGAGAGTGCTCTAATGGAGGGGTGGTGGAGGCGGAGCATTGAAAGGAACAAGCAAGGTGCAAGGAAAGGGGGAGAAAGGAAGGGGGAGAGGAAGAAGAGAGGGGAGGAAGAAGGGGAAATGTGGTAGGTGGCTGGCGGGCATAGCAGTAGCACGGGTCAGCTATGCGCGCTACTGCTATGGCAGCTTGCAAAATATCTACGGCTAGTGTTGCACTACCTATAGCGCGGGCCAGAAAAACACGCTACTGGAAAAATGTTATACATAGAAAAAATAGCAGTAGCGCGTTTACATAAACGGGCGCTATAGATCCTAAACTAATAGTAGCACCGGTTGGACGACCAGCGCTGCTAATATTTATTGATCAGGGGGTGTGGTGTGTTACACTTAGCAGTAGCGTGGGGCTAGATAACAAGCGCTACTGCTAACAGATACCAGTAGCGCGCTTTCTAGCCAGCGCTACCACTAACTACTAGTAGCGTGGGGTCATAAAGAAACACTACTGGTAAACTTCTATCTATAAGCATTTTCCTAGTAGTGATAAAAGGTGTCCATGGTAGTGTATTTGCATGTGAATCTTCTCTTCCCTTATTAATTTTTTCATGAATTGCATCATTGACCAATGCTATGTTTGTCAATATCCAATAAATTTTACCACTTATACTTTTCTTTATGTGATGTCATTACTTACCATAAGATTAGCATATGATCTTTTCATTATTTCCTTTTATTTTTATCGAAACATAAAAGTAAAGAAAGCAAAACTTGAACTAATCTTTATTATATATCTCGCACACGATTACATAGATAGATAGATCACTAAGCAAACACTCAAAGAGAAAAGATTCAAACTAAACTTTTATTCAACTAATTCAAAAGATAACTAAAGATCGAACTAGGATAAATAAAGGCAAAGATAGTGGTGATGATACGATACCGGGGCACCTCCCCCAAGCTTGGAACAAGCCAAGGGGAGTGCCCATACCATGAACTCAAGTATCCTTTGGTGGTGAAGAAGGCGGTGGTGATGATGAGGGTGATGACGTAGTGGCGAATTTATCTCCTTTTTCCAGCTTGCGTCGGAGGGTAAAGTTGTCTATCCTCAACTCATTGTTCTCCATCTCGAGCTTTAATATCCTCTTGCATAATGCTTCCTTGATTTCCTTCAGGAAACGAGATGGAATAGGTTCATCTTCATCCTCCTCATCTTTAAACCACATATAGGGAAAAGTCTTCTTGAAGATGCTTGTGTCCAGAGGCTGGTAAGAAACAGGGCTCTCTTCCCCCGAATCTTGAGAAGACATAATTTCATATCTGCCAGACAACATCAAGAAAGAAGAACAGAGGATTTCTCCGTGATACGGTGGTCAATGCGTTCGGGGGGTATATAAAGATTTTTTATCTTGGGGGACAAGCAAACGGAAGAAAAACGGAGTCCGGAAGATAACCGAGGTGGGCACAACCCACCTGGGCGCGCCTGGCGGTGCGCCTGGCAAGCCAGGCGCGCCCTGGTGTCTTGTGCCCATCAGGGTTGCCTTCCTGGTTGTTTCTTATTTTCCTATTTTTTGTAATATTCCAAAATATTTTTGCGGATTTTTTGGATTTCGTTTACTTACCGTATCACGTACCTCCTCTTTTTCGGTTAATCTGGAGTGTTCTGGAAGGTTTCTTTTATGTGTTCCTCTGGTGTCATGGCTTGGATAATATTGCTTTCAACATTAACAGGCATACCTGAGATATAGTGTTTAATTCTTTGACCATTAACCACTTTCGGGTTAGTACCTTCGGCATTATTTATCTTGATAGCTCCAGAGCGGTAAACCTCCTCAATACATATGGTCCTTCCCATTTAGAGAGAAGTTTTCCTGCAAAGAATCTGAAACGAGAATTGTACAAAAGGACATATTCTCCAACTTTGAATTCCCGCTTTTGGATTCTTATATCATGCCATCTTTTAACTTTTTCTTTAAATAGGTTGGCATTTTCATAAGCTTGGGTTCTCCATTCATCTAGTGAGCTAATATCAAATAACCTCTTTTCACCGGCAAGTTTGAAATCATAGTTGAGTTCTTTAATTGCCCAATATGCTTTATGTTCTAACTCTAGAGGCAAATGACAAGCTTTTCCATAAACCATTTTGTAAGAAGACATACCCATAGGATTTTTATATGTTGTTCTGTAAGCCCAAAGTGCATCATCTAATTTCTTAGACCAATTCTTTCGGGGCCTATTAAATTTTTTTTGTAATATCAACTTTAATTCTCTATTGCTAAGTTCAACTTGACAACTAGATTGAGGATGATAGGGTGATGCAATTCTATGGTTAACATCATATTTAGCAAGCATTTTACGGAAAGCACCATGAATAAAGTGTGAACCACCATCAGTCATTAAGTATCTAGGGACTCCAAACCTCGGAAAAATAACTTCTTTAAGCATTTTAATGGAAGTGTTATGATCAGCACTACTAGTTGGAATAGCTTCTACCCACTTAGTGACATAATCAACAGCAACCAAAATATGAGTATACCCATTAGAGGAAGGGAAAGGTCCCATATAATCGAAACCCCAAACATCAAATGGTTCAATAGCAAGTGAATAATTCATAGGCATTTCTTGACGCTTACCAATATTACCAATTCGTTGACATTCATCACAAGATAAAACAAACTTACAGGCATCCTTGAAGAGAGTAGGCCAATAAAAACCAGATTGCAATACCTTATGAGCAGTTCTATCTCCAGCATGATGCCCTCCATAAGATTCGGAGTGACATTTCCATAGGATTTGTTCCTGTTCATACTCAGGTACACAACGTCTAATACTACCATCTACTTCTTCTTTATAAATATATATGTGGGTCATCCCAAAAGTAATGTCTTAAATCATAGAAGAATTTTTTATTTTGTTGGTATGTGAAACTAGGTGGTATATATTTAGCAACAATATAATTAGCATAGTCAGCATACCAAGGAGTATTTTGAGAAACATTTATTGCAGCTAGTTGTTCATCAGGGAAGCTATCATCAATAGGTAGTGTGTCATCAAGAATATTTTCTAACCTAGACAAGTTATCAGCTACAGGGTTCTCAGCTCCTTTTCTATCAGTGATATGTAAATGAAATTCTTGTAGTAGGAGAACCCATCTAATGAGTCTAGGTTTAGCATCTTTCTTTTCCATAAGATATTTTATAGCAGCATGATCAGTGTGAACAATTACTTTTGAATCAACGATGTAGGATCTGAATTTATCACAAGCAAACACGACTGCTAAAAATTCTTTTTCAGTGGTAGCATAATTTCTTTGGGCACTGTCTAGAGTTTTACTAGCATAATGGATAACATTTAATTTCTTATCAACTCTTTGTCCTAGAACAGCACCAACAGCATAATCACTAGCATCACACATGATTTCAAAAGGCAAGTTCCAATCAGGTGGTTGAACAATAGGTGCAGAGATTAAGGCTTTTCTTAAGTGTTTCAAAGGCTTCTACACAATCATCATCATCAAAGGCTTCTACACAATCATCATCAAAAAGATTTGTAAGAGGCCTAGAAATTTTAGAGAAGTTTTTGATAAATCTCCTATAGAAACCAGCATGACCAAGAAAAGTATGAATACCTTTAATATCTCTAGGACATGGCATTTTCTCAATTGCATCAACTTTAGCTTTATCCACCTCAATACCTCGTTCAGAAATTTTATGCCCCAAGACACATCTCTGCAAAACTCGATCAAGGTTGCTCAAGCAATCATCAAAAGAAGTTCCATAAATAGAAAAATCATCCATGAAAACCTCAACAATGTTTTCAAAAAAATCAGAGAATATAGCAGTCATACATCTTTGAAAGGTAGCAGGTGCATTGCATAAACCAAAAGGCATATGTCTATAAGCATAAGTTCCAAAAGGGCAAGTAAAGGTGGTTTTCTCTTGATCGGGTTGTGAAGCAGGTATTTGAGAAAAACCAGAATACCCACCAAGAAAGCAAAAGTGCGTGTGCTTAGATAATCTTTCCAACATTTGATCAATAAAAGGCAAAGGGTAATGATCTTTTCTAGTTGCTTTATTTAATTTTCTGAAATCAATTACCATTCTATAACCAGTAACAATCCTTTGTGGAATAAGTTCATTTTTATCATTAGGAACAACAGTAATACCTCCCTTCTTAGGGACACAATGAACGGGACTTACCCATCTACTATCAGCTATGGGATATATTATACCTGCTTCCAGAAGCTTTAATATTTCAGTTCTTACCACTTCTTTCATCTTAGGATTCAAACGTCGTTGATGATCAACAATGGGTTTATCATCAAGTTCCATATTAATCTTGTGTTGACAGAGAGTGGGACTAATGCCCTTAAGATCATCAAGAGTATATCCAATAGCAGCTCGGTGCTTCTTCAGAATTTTCAATAATCTTTCTTCTTCATGTTCTGAAAGGTTAGCACTAATAATAACAGGATATATCCTTTTCTCATCAAGATAAGCATATTTCAAAGTGTCAGGCAATTGTTTTAATTCAAACACAGGATCGCCCTTAGGTGGAGGAGGACCTCCAAGAGTTTCAATAGGCAAATAATGTTTGAGCAGAGGTCGTTGTTCGAAGAAAATCTTATCTATTTCATTTCTTTCATGCATATGCATATCATTTTCATGGTCTAGCAAATATTGTTCTAGTGGATCAGTAGGAGGCACGGAAATAGAAGCAAGACCAATTATTTCGTCCTTACTAGGCAATTCTTTCTTATGAGGTTGTCTATTAAACTTGAAGAAATTAAATTCATGAGACTCATCACCAAAGCTAATACCGACAGTTTGTTTATGACAATCTCTTTTAGCATTAACGGTGTTCAAGAAAGGTCTACCAAAGATAATGGGGCAAAAGTCATCTTGTGGGGAACCAACAACTAGAAAATCAGCAGGGTATTTTATTTTCCCACACAAGACTTTAACATCTCTAACAATCCCAAGTGGCGTGATGGTGTCTCTATTAGCAAGTTTAATAGTAACATCTATGTCTTCTATTTCAGCGGATGCTATATCATTCATAATTTCTTGATATAAGGTAAAGGGAATAGCACTCACTCTAGCACCTAAGTCACATAAACCATGATAACAATGATCTCCTATTTTGACTGAGACAACAGGCATGCCAACAATAGGTCTATGTTTATCTTTTTCATCGGGTTTGGCAATTCTAGCAGCTTCATCACAGAAGTAAATAACATGCCCATCAATATTTTCTACCAGGAGATCTTTAACCATAGCAACACTAGGTTCTACTTTAATTTGTTTAGTAGGTTTTGGTGCTCTAATATTACTCTTGCGAACCACAGTTGAAACCTTAGCATGTTCTTTTATCCTAACAGGGAAAGGTGGTTTTTCAATATAAGCAGTAGTCACAACTGGATCAACATTGTAAATTATGGTTTCATCTTTAGCTATGACCGGTTCTTTAATTTCTTCTTTAATAGGGGATGATATTTAAACCACTTCTCCTTAGGGAGATCAACGTGAGTAGCAAATGATTCACAGAAAGAGGCTACTATCTCAGAGTCAAGTCCATATTTAGTGCTAAACTTTTGAAAAGCATCGGTATTCATAAAAGATTTAACACAATCAAACTCAAGCTTAATACCTGACTCTTTACCTTCGTCGAGTTCCCAGTCTTCAGAGTTGCGTTTAATTCTTTCTTAAAGATCCCACCTGAATTCAATAGTCTTCTTCATAGAAGAACCAGTACAAGAAGTATCGAGCATGGATTGATCATTACGAGAAAGCCGAGCATAAAAATTCTGAATGATAATTTCTCTAGAGAGCTCATGATTGGGGCATGAATATAACATTGACTTAAGCCTCCCCCAAGCTAGAGCGATACTTTCTACTTCACGAGGCCAAAAATTATATATATATATATATATATATATATATATATATATATATATATATATATATATAATTCTGATCACGATGAACTAGATGCATAGGATAAATATTTTGGTGAAATTCCAACTTCAATCGATTCCAGTTCCAAGATCCAATATCATCGCATAGCCTATACCATGTCAATGCCTTTCCCTTCAAAGATAAAGGGAAAAACTTCTTCTTAGCTTCATCTCTGGATAAACCTGCAAGCTTAAATAATTCACAAATTTCATCCATATATATCAAATGCATATCAGGATGCTCAGTTCCATCTCCTGCATAAGGATTAGCTAACAGTTGTTCTATCATACCCGAAGGAATTTCATAACCAATATTTTCAGTAGGTGCAGTAGGTTGAGGGGTAACTAATTGTGGTTCCGATCGAGGTGAAGATACCCCAAACAAACCCCTCAAAGGATGATTCTCCATAGTAACAAGTGACAATAAATTTCAGCACGTAGTAATAATTTTTTCTTACCAATTTCCACTTACCAAGAGTGCTTCACTCCCCGGCAACGGCGCCAGAAAAGAGCCTTGATGACCCACAAGTATAGGGGATCAATCTTAGTCCTTTCGATAAGTAAGAGTGTCGAACCCAACGAGGAGCAGAAGGAAATGACAAGTGGTTTTCAGCAAGGTATTAACTGCAAGCACTGAAATAGTCGGTAACAGGTAGTTTGATAGCAAGATAATTTGTAACGAGCAAGTAACGGTAATGGTAAATAAAGTGCAGCAAGGTAGCCCAATCCTTTTGTGGCAAAGGACAGGCCAAAACGGTCTCTTATGATAAGCAAAGCATTCTTGAGGGTGCACGGGAATTTCACCATGTCACTTTCATCATGTTGGCTTGATTCATGTTCGTTACTTTGATAATTTGATATGTGGGTGGATCGGTGCTTAGGTGATGTTCTTACTTGAACAAACCTCCTACTTATGATTAACCCCCTCGCAAGCATCTGCAACTACGAGAAAAGTATTAAGATAAAATCTAACCATAGCATTAAACTTTTGGATCCAAATCGGTCCCTTACGAAGTAGCGCATAAACTAGGGTTTAAGCTTCTGTCACTCTAGCAACCCATCATCTAATAACTACTCCACAATGCATTCCCTTAGGCCCAAATATGGTGAAGTGTCATGTAGTCGACGTTCACATGACACCACTAAGGGAATCACAACATACATACTATCAAAATATCGAACACATATCAAATTCACATGATTACTTGCAACATGACTTCTCCCGTGACCTCAAGAACAAAAGTAACTACTCACAAATGATAATCATGCTCAAGATCAGAGGGGTATTAAATAGCATAATGGATCTGAACATATATTCTTCCACCAAATAAACCATATAGTAATCAACTACAAGATATAATCAACACTACTAGTCACCCACAAGCACCAATCTAAGGTTTTGGTACAAAGATTTAACACAAGAGATGAACTAGGGTT
Source organism: Thinopyrum elongatum (assembly GCA_011799875.1). NCBI lineage: Eukaryota > Viridiplantae > Streptophyta > Magnoliopsida > Poales > Poaceae > Thinopyrum > Thinopyrum elongatum. The sequence goes on along the minus strand of CM022298.1, from coordinate 84,090,319 downwards.
TGAGAGGAGATGGTGCTGTTGAAGATGTTGATGGAGATTGCCCTCCCAAAGATGGGAGAGTTGTTGGTGATGATGATGATGACGATGATTTTCCCCTCCGGGAGGGAAGTTCCCCCGGCGGAATCGCTCCGCCGGAGGGCAAAAGTGCTCCTGCCGAAGTTCCGCCTCGGGACGGCAGCGCTTCGTCCCGAAAGTCCCCCTCCGATTTTTTCTAGGTCAAAATGACTTATATACCAGAAGATGGGCACCGGAGGTGGGCCGAGGAGGGCACAACCCACCAGGGCGTGCCTGGGGGCCCTGGCGCGCCCAGGTGGGTTGTGCCCACCTTGTGGGCCCCCTCTGGTAGTTATTTGCTCCAATAATTCTTAAATAATCCATAAAAAATCTCCGTGAAGTTTCAGCTTATTTGGAGATGTGCAGAATAGGTAACTCTAACGTAGCTTTTTCAGGTCTAGAATTCCAGCTGCCGGCATTCTCCCTCTTTGTATAAACCTTGCATATTATGAGAGAAAAGGCATTAGAATTAGTCCATAAAGCATTATTATGCATAAAAACATTATAAATAACAGTAGGAAAACATGATGCAAAATGGACGTATCACCCGTACGCGGAGATGGCGTGGAATTCGAAGGCACCGCAGCAGTTCCGCTTCTTTGCTTGGCTCGCGGGGAGAAACAGATGCTGGACATCGGATCGCCTGGCCCGTCGTGGTCTACCACATAAAGCAGCTTGCCCCTTCTGCGACCAAGAGCAAGAGACATTGAACCACGTGCTGATTGGGTGTGTCTTGGCGCGGACAGTGTGGCATCAAGTGCTAGGTGCGCTCGGAAAGCCGGAATGGACGCCAACGGTGGACCACAAGTTGGTGGAATGGTGCAACTCTTGCAGCGCGAGGAACCTATCGATCAAGGAGGCCAAGGACGTCCGGACCATTACATCACTAGTTATGTGGGAGCTATGGAAGCACCGGAATGCGGTAGTCTTTGACAACGCGACACCCTCGGCTTATGGAGTGATTGCGAGGGTGGAGAGCGAGGCTCGAGCATGGAAGACGGCAGGACTTTTGAAGGGCGACCTTGGGCCCTTCTTCGGGTCCTTGGCCAGGTGGGCGGCCGATGGGTAGCTAGTTCCAGGTAGGTTATAAGTAGACGGAGTGTCTTCGTGTAATCGCATGTAAGACACTGGTGGATGGGGCTCTTATCCCCTCTCCTTCTTTAATACATGATACACACGCTTGTGTGTATCCTCAAAAAAAAAAGATTTAACCATGGACATGGATGCGTGGAATTAAGTAGGCTATCCAGGTGCTAGAACCATGACTTGTTTTCGGATTTTCGGTATCTTATGAATTTTAACTCTAGCCTACCCCAACTTATTTGGGACCAAAAGGCTTTGTTGTTGCTGTTTTGGCCTCAAATCTAACTTTTATGCGATCTGCTAGGGATGCCCTTACTATTTACCCTCCTTATCATACCAGATCATTACTTTGTTGTTAACCGTCATTTCTTGTCACGGACTTGTTTTCAGAAATTGCTTAGAGAATTAGTGGTTTCCTGTCCTCACCTGGAAAAACCTGGAGAACCTGGCTCGAGCGAGGATACTCTTGTAAATTACAGCGCACTAAAAAAAATGCTCGATACAGGTGGATTTCTTTTCCATTGTACTCCCTCCGCCCCACAATATAAGACATTTTGCAAGCTATGTTTGGGACGCAGAGAGTAGCATGGTGTGTTTGGTTAGTCTGTAAAACTACTCGCGGTGTCAGTGGATATCAGCGTAAGCAGCAGGCTAGACTCATAAAATAAACCGATATCATGCACATATGACGATATATGTACAAGGTAAATGCAGGAGCTGGTTTTGTATACAGAGGACATTACAATCTAGTAGTATTAATTTATTGACCAAGGGCCAAGGGGAGGGGCCATATATTTCCCTTCAGACACTGTTTACAATCAGGTGCCTAGCTTTGAAAGCATAGGACATTGAACTCCACTATGTATATATACTCCTGATACATTTCATTGTTACTCCTCATTTCCAACGCCCAGGCCAGAGGCGCAAATTCTTCGAAGCTGCTGCTTGTGCCAGCGTGAGGTTGTCTACTAACCAGGTGATTGCCCTGCTGTGAACCTGGCAGCAAGCTGAAGTGCCCTGGCCTCCGCCTGCAAAGGGGAAGAAGCTGCTCAGCTAGCTGAAGAAATGAGGATAGCAGTCCCTGCTTCTTCGAATTGTAATGCTATTCTGATTGCCTGTATTCATTGTCCATGCAGCATCGGAGTAGACCTACAACCTGTAATTATCGTTGAATCTGGTCTCATTGAAGTTCCCTGCTAAGGAATATTATTTGTTTGATTCTGCTTTTTTTCAAAAAAGGAGGATTACCACCGGCCTCTGCATCAAGCAATGCACACAACCATTTTATTAAAGTTGGCTTTAAGGAAGAGTTTTCATGATCTGCAAAAGTAGCCAAGTCCTGACTTCATATTATGGCTCGAGCCATTTGAAATACCCTCATAGGAGCATTATCCTTTCTTTCAAAAAAGGATGTCATTCCCGGACTTCCATAGGAAAGTCATGATATTAGTAAGTGAAGCCTGTGGGTGATTGGAATCAAGCATAGCTTTGACAATTGCAGGAACGTTGCCAAAGTTCCTAACAGAATATTCAGATCTAGTGTACCAAGATTCAGAGAACCAGGCCGCTTTGGCGAAAGGGCATAGGAAAAATATATTAATATCCTTATGCACTTTTAGAAGAGTATTTGGCTGAAGCAATGAGTTTCTTCCAGCAAAGGATGTCATCCAAACGAAGAGATAGCACAAGCCCAGTTTAGATGTCAAACCTCTGTTTTACGAGAACAATAGACATGTCTGGGAACTAAAATCTCAGTATATTGAGTTAGCAGATCAGCATGATCCATAACAGTTGTGTATTCTTGAATAAAAAAGACAGTACTTAACAATTAGCACATATCAAAAGGACCGGCAAGGTTTGCACGGCGTGATACACAGATTTACATAGATAGACACGTTCTTTTCAGTTTTGACATCAAGTCGTTAGGTTATTATTCAACATACATATAATTCACCGACTCAACAATCACATCAATCCTCCAGCATACACAGGCACAGGCACATGCACCCCAATCAAAGGCAGCCTAAGGATTCAGTGCATGGGATCAACCAACAAATCTCTTTGGAATTCTTTTAACCAATTTCCAGTAAGCACCTCCTCTTGAGAAGGCTCCCTTCAAGTTGCGGCAGCCAATGATAGACAGCTCCTCGAGAGCTGGGAGCTGCTGCAGAAGTCCCTTTGGTAGTGTCTTTAATCTTGGGCATTCAGAAATAATTAACTTCTTGAGCTGAGGGAATGATACAACCGATACTTGTCCTGCCACCTCCTCGTGCCATCTCTCTAGGTTAGGGGCATGTCCTCAAGAATCATGATTTCCAGTTTAGGAAAGAAGGGTGGTGGAGAAATATTGTATTGCCCAATATCTGTATCATCATTGCCAATGCATATACTTGTCAAGCTATCCAAACTTTGCAGACACAAGTACCCGAGAGAAGGCAACTGCCATAATGGTGGAAGATCCTTACAGTTCTTGCAGCTATTCAGCTGAAGTTCACTGAGATGTTCTAACAGTGTAGAGTTGTGCATCCATGATGACAGTTTAGCACCAGTGTAATTAGATAACAGTAAAACTTCAAGCCTTTTGTGAGGACGAAGGTCCTCTAATATTCCTTCTGCATTAGTATCTACTTCATATCCAACAAATCTGCTATCAGCTCCATACCAATCGAGTGATAATTGTTTCAAATTATGCTTGGCGGACATATTGCCTTGTTTAGCATTTTCTGCACTACGCACTTTTCTCAGCTCATTCAAACAAAGAGCACCGCCAAGATTCAAATCTTTCAGTTGATCAATTCCACGACCTACATCACCATCAATGAAATAACTTGTCAATGTCTGTAGAGAATTCAGCTGCCCAATACCTTGTGGCATGCACACCAAAAGAGGACACCCCATGAGGAAGATGTGCCAAAGACTGCTCATATGTCTCATGCCTTCTGGTAATTTCTTTAGGTATTTACACCCAATAAGCCTCAGCGTTTGCAAGCTATACAACATGGTAGTGGCTTCAGAAAGTGCAGATATATCAGAATAAGAACAATCCAGATAGCGAAGATGCTTCAAGTTTTTCATAGGTGTCTTGATTGAGAACGTCTTCAGTGCTCGCAAGGACATCAATGTTGACTTGGTCATACTCAGTGGAATATGACATCTTTTGAAGACTAATATTGTGCGGGGCTGGCGAGCTAGAATTTCCTTCATGGCTGCAATAGTATTATTACCGACATAATCAAGTGACAAATGTCGAACCTCATGTTGTAATGAAATAGCATCGGTAGATCCTTGCCGATTTTCTTGACTTGATGAAGATTCTTGCAGAATGGAGCAATCATTTCCGCTTACGGAGTCAGCAAGATCATGCATCCCACAAGTTGTTGGTCGGTGGATGAAGGCATCCTGAAATTGGGAAAGCTCCTTTTGAATCTCCACATCTTGGAGGAAACATCTCCAAACTAGAACATCAAAAATTTCTTGGCCTCTTGTTTCTGATGCAATAAAGTCATTTGCCATCCATAACTGGATTAGCATATCTTTATCCATTGGGCTATCCTTCGGGAAAATAGCACAGAAAGAAAAGCATATTTTTTCTTCTGTTGACAAGTGATCATAGCTTAATTGTAGTGCAGGTATAATCCTAGTAGTTGTATCCTTCCAGACATCACTATCCAGAACAGATAACCACAGATTGTGATGCTTCGAACGAAGTAAAGCTGCCATGGTCTTGATAGCAAGAGGCAATCCCTTACATTTGTGGACAATACTCTTAGCCATTGAAATCAATTTCTCATATTTTTCTACTCCCCTTCCAAATGTGTTTCTTTTAAAAAGCTCCCATGATTGATCCTCATTTAGAAGTGATATCTGATGTGGAGGAAGTGTGCCCATGATAGAAGCAACTTTATCGCTACGGCTTGTCACAATCATAACACTACCTGGCCCAGAATGTGAGCACAACAATGATCTCATGTCATCCCACTTCTGTCCATCTTCATTCCAAACATCATCCAGCACTAGGAGGTACCTTTTCTTCCCCAAAACTCCACAAAGTTCTTTCTGCAGTGCCTCCATCTGAGTCAAATCACACTTCTTCATCATGGCCACTTCTATTATAGATCGGACTATTTCTTTGATAACGAACTTGTCAGAGACACAGACCCATATGACCAACTCAAAATAATGCACCACTCTCTGATCATTGTGCACAAGCTGCGCAAGGGTGGTTTTACCAATTCCCCCCATACCAACTATAGGGAGCACCATGACATTGTTATTATTACCGTTGTTGTGGGAGTGGTCGAGCAATGTCTTCACGACTAGTTCCTTCTCATTTTGTCTGCCCACAATCTCTGATTCATAAACACAAGAGTGTGTTTGCGGATGATCAACGTGTGATGCCTCGGCATGCTGTAGGAAGTGGAAATTGTTCATCTCCACAACTAGTTCATCTATCATTCCAAGGGCATCCTTCATCTTCCAACTCATTGAGAGACGGAAAACAACCGGGCTATTGACGGTGAAGTAGCTCAGCACCTGAAATGAAAACAAACAACACAGAAATTAGAAGGCTTTCCATTTCCAAATGAAAACCTTAAACCGAAAGTAAGGCTTCCATTTCCAAATTAAAACTTCAATAGAGCCATTAATGTGGCAATTTGTTTTGCTGCCAGTAATGAAGTACAGCCTAACGAAATGTATTCACGTCTATACAGTGTATTTGTCGTGCACAGAAATTTACAGAGCTCACAAATGGGTCCTAAACTGAAAACAGAGCCAACCGGACGGACGAACCTTGCGGTGGAGTAGCAGCGGATCAGGGCGAATCTGGGCGTCTGCACGGCGGCGCAGCGCCTCGTAGCGGAAGTCCTCAAGAACGTCGTCGGCTTGGTAAGCGGCAGTCTTGAGGTCCGCCATCCACCGGCGGATGCCAGAGTTGGTGCGGCTCTTGGCATCAGCGTCTAGCAGGATGCACTGGATGGCTGCAAGGTGGCGCTCCAGCCTCCGGCAATCCTTGCCCAGACCCCACGACCGCAGCAGCTTGGCCACCAGCGCGTCACCGGCCTTGGCCGCCACGTTGCCCAGCAGCGGCATCAGCAGGGAACCCAGAGAATGGTGTGAAGAGCTTTGTGGTGGGTAGAAATTGCACTGCTCTGTTTGCTTGATACGTTGTCCTTGCACGCTTGAATTGATGTCCTTGTATGCAGAATAATGATGTTCTTAAATTAAATAAACTTATTTCAGCATCAGTGCTTGTTGGATTTTCTAACTAAGCTTACCATGGAAGCTGCCTCTGCATTTTCACCGCTGCGAAGTTTGCCTTCTCCATAAGCAGACTCAACAATCTTTCTCCTTTCCGCCTAGGAGCATAAAAATTAATTCATAAAGAGAGAGTACAGGGGAAAGGGAAAGAAGACCCACACAAACACATTAAGACGGGTCACAGTTCATCACCTCAGGGACTTCCTCAGCTGGTATGCTGGTGCCTTCTCTACACTTGCAGTTATCTTGGGGCTTCATAGGCTCATATACAACCATCAGATTCAGCTCATCAACAACTTTACCAGCCTCTTCGAACATGCCTTCCGTGATATCCTCATCTCTAAGACCCTCGCTCACTTTCATGCTCTTCACGGTGAACTTGTCAGCATGGTGCATATCTTGTGGTAGCACTGTTATCTTCACACCATACTTGGATTGTGGTCGCACAATGCCTTTGTCTGGCTGTGCACTGTACCATGGTGGGCTTGACGGTTGGATGTTGAAGGCAATCCAATTAGCTGTATTGTTGGTTAGCTCAACTGAGCATGATATGTCAATCTCAGAAGGAAGCCGTAATTCGAGTGGCTTAATCCCAAGCACGTCATCTTCATCGTAACAAGGGTTTATCTGCAAGGAAAGAGTTGTGTGTGTTTGGATGATAATGTATACTCCATCCATTTTATAAGTTGCATCTGTACAAAGGCAAAAAGTTCTACATGACTACATGTAGCACCGTAAGTCTCCTAAGTTCATTTATTCTAATGCTAGCCCAACTAACCGGCCAACCAGTAATTTAGGCTAACCAGGATAGTTGTCAAACACAAATTTGGGATTTTGCTAACCTAGCAGGGTTAACATTAACTATCCTATGTATTTTAATCTGGAATAAAATTTACACAGCCTTAGATTTGAACAATTGACGTTCCACACTTCACTCTGACTCAATAATACTGTTCTGCCTTTTTACTTCAAATGCTGCATCCCTTTCCACACTTTGATTACAAGGTATCTTAAACTAGCGAGCTTACCTGGTAATTGTGCCCATCTGTGCTTTCAGATTTAGTCAGGGTGTTGATTATTTCCGATATAGAAGGCCTATGTCCCGGTTCTTGTTGCCTGCAGCGTACTGCTATGTCAATGCATCTAGTTACTTGTTGGTATTGTAGTAATGTTGGTGGCTTATTCCACCTGTGTCTCCACCTTCGAAGTACCTACATTTAACAAATTGTTAATTATGTGTGATGATCCCAGAATTTTACAGTGCGAACCATGCCCATGTGTCATGGGGCGTGCATCCTGGATCCAGCTGACAATTCTTTTGTTCAAAGCCAGAAGTTAGCCTCGCACTCTGTATCAACGGAAGTGCATCACTTCACCTCAACAAACCACACACACACACACACAAAAAAAAAAAAGCAACCCACCATGTGTGATATATATCCATAAACATGTTCAAATTAGATATGCCATTCAGTAGGATAGTATGCATATCAAAGTGCAAACAATTAAAAGATGCATGCAAAACATGATCGTCGTTCTAAGTTAGACAAATCACCCTTACATTGTTTTCATCCGGGACACCCATACACCCCGTCACTAATTCAATGATTATGGCACCCAAACTATATATGTCAGACTTGACTGAAGTTTTGCCAGCGTTCTCGTATTCCGGCGCGAGATATCCTCTACAAGAAAATACAATGGTAAATGTAGGGTTGCATGATAGAAAAATATCAATTAACTACTAGTGGTTATTGTGATGCATAGCTACCGTGTTCCAAAACGTAGACCCATAGTATGTGAGTTCTTATTTGATCTTGACAAGCCAAAATCCGTAATTTTTGGAACCATATATGTTCCATCTAGTAATATATTTGCTGGTTTAAGGTCCATATGAACAATTTGTTTTCCCTCGTGAAGATAACACAGACCCTTGCAAATTCCGATGATTATTTCATAACGTGTTTCCCATTCAAGTCCCCTTAATTCATCTGTACATGAAAAGATAAGGAGTTATGTTAAACTACATACCAAGCAATGATAGAATATTTTTAATTCAAATCTGTCCCTAACTGTTGACCCTGACTTGAGAATTGAACACTATAGTCAAGGCAATAAAGTAAAGAGACGACCTACATCGAATGCAATAAGATCATACCAGTAATATACTTATCAAGACTTCCATTGCTGATGTACTCGAAACAGAGCAATCTTTCTCTTACATTGGCCAAGTTAATTTCTTCTGATCCAGCCTCTTCTATCGATGTCTGATACGTATTAGAACAGAAGCCAAGAAACCGGACTACATTCTGATGATTAATCTTCCTCAGGCTATTAAACTCTCTGCGAAATAGCTTGTCATCAACTGTGTGCTCATTCACAAAAATCCTCTTCACGGCAACAATAATCCCATTTCGGAGTACGCCCTGTTGGCCACCATTTAAACGATGCTCAGCCCTAAAATACCAAAACAGAGTGGCCAAGTTCTGCTTCTACTGGTGGTAATTCACTCCAACAAAAACAGTACTCCCTCTGATCCATATTAATTGTCGCTGACTTAGTACTCCTTTGTACAGTCAGCGACAATTAATATGTATCGGAGGGAGTACGAGAGTTTCCTACTGTACTTTATTAACGAATTACAAGTTCTTAATACAAGAGGATACGAAACAAAACAAGATGAATCGGCGGTACATTTTAACGGAACTAGTGAAATTTTAATGAACCGGAGATCTTTATGTGTTTTCTAAATGGTAAATTGTACCTTGTAAACCACTCCAAATCCACCCTGGCCAATTTGTCTCTCTTCAGAGAAATCATTCGTGATCTTCTGTAACAGGGCTAATGGCAGATCCTTCGGTTCCTCGTCTCCATTGAGTATACGCTCCAGCAAAGTTTCGTCCCCCATTCAGAACTACGGGGCGTTATCTGGAACTAGAGCATGAAAAAAAATACAGTGTGCTCGAGACAGACAGACAGACAGGCTTGCAGAAATTGGCAGCAGGGAAAGCTGGAGAATTAGCCCTGCACTGTGTGCACAGAAAAAAGTTAGGAACTGCTCCAAGCGAGTTGGACATGTAAAAGAAGATGATAGCTCTTGACATGAGGCGAGAAGGAGAAGGAATATTGAAGCAGGCTCGTAAAGAAGATGCTCACCAGACATGACATTAGGAGCAGAGAGCAAATCAGATCTATGATGTCTGCACAGAGCAGAGGTTCCCACCACGGTACCAACTGCGACCAAAATCGGTTCTAAGACGCTCTAGATCCAAGATTTAATCCCCATTGCAATAAGCGGGGCAGGGAGGAGGAAATGGCAGGCATACCTTTGCATAGCCCTGGTACCACACCACAGCACCATTAAATCCCCGTTGCAGAAGCAGAAGCACAAGGATGGAGGCAGGCTGTGCTCCTAGGCCAAGAGAGAGAAGGAGCCGAGGACGGAGGCAGCAGGGAGAAAGGGGAGAGGCGCTGGTTGGGGCTGGAGCCTGGAAGCCGACGGCCGCCGCGCTGAGATGGGAGTTTACGGCTACTGCAAGTGGGGGAAGACCATGTCCCGAGTCTCCTGACAAACTTTCCCATTCTTTTCCCCTTCTTTCTACCCGCATGCCCAATGCAATGCATAGCGCCACGGTGATGCCTCGTATGCCATGTAGGATCGAATGATAGAACAAGTAGGTTCGGATAAGGAAGCGGAATCCTCCGCAAAAGGTGAATGTTTAGAGAGAAAAAATGTGGTCCAGTGCATAAAGTTGAAAAGGTTAAGGTGAAGAGTAGGGATGCATGTGTGGTGAAAGTCACTTTATATTCTTTGATGAGGCTCACTAGTGATAGCTTGCATTGGGAAGAAAAAATCAACATAGATACCTCAAATTACTTTTTGTTATGGGGCATATGTATCCATATGCCACCATTGTACATGCCCTACTGCGTGGGCTGTACGAGACCGACGCCAGGGGTTGTTGCAACCGCTCCTTTTCATTCATCTCCGCCGCCGCGCGTTCCCTCATAAAAAAAATCTCCACCGCCGCGCGCAGCGCACCGGCATGACGAGCCTTTGCTGCTACGGCGAGCCACGGCGGGGGTGGAGAAGACGGCGAGGGGGGAGCTGCAAGAGTCCACACACGGCGCTGGTGCCCGATCAGCCATGGCGTGCGACAACGAGGCGATGCAGAAACCGTTCATATGAAAGCTTCCACCGTTTGATTCGAAAGCTTCAACCAAGACACCGTGCAATTGAAAAGCTACAAATCGTTCATAAGAAAGCTTCAACCATTGTTTGAAAAAGCTTCGATCGGACAACCACGCAACTGAAAAAAAGCTTCAACCAGAAGACTGATTTTGGAGGTGTGGCACTGCGCAAACCCGTAAGTTGCAACCGGCGACGAGAAAAGTTTCAACCGGCGGCAAAAAAGTTTCAACTATAGATGACGCAAGCCATGGACGACGACGAAAACCTGCAACTGCGATGACAAAAGCTGCAACCAGCAATGAAAAAAGCTCCAACCATTCATGTCTCAGCTGCGTTCCACGATGACGGGGACAACGTTTTGCTACAACCGTCGTAGGTTTTGCTATGACAGTCGATGAATTTTGCTAAAACCATGCATGGTGCTACAAGCGTGGTGAGAGCACGATGAGATGTTGGGGATGGGATGTTGCGAACTACAACATCAAGATCTAGTGTGTAGTGGCGTATGGCGCGGTATTGCGCCGACGACGACGAGAACTGCGACAAACAGAACTACGGTGTTGCAACATTGGGGGCCGGCGCGGCCATGGTGAGCTGAAACCTTGGGGGCCAACGAGAAACGCACAAGGATACGGCGGCGAGGACGGCGCCCGCTGCGTCCCGACGGTGGTTCGAGGTCAGTCATCTCCTTTCCCATGGTGTGGTATATAGGCTGTTGCAGTACGCGAGATCCTACGCTCGGCAGCCAAACGGCCAAAAGTTAGGCCGGGCGGCCGGTGCCTAGCGCTGCCCTTTTCTTTGTCATGGCTCGCTTGGAGCACCTCCAATAGTTGTGTATATTTCAGTGTTTATATGGACATGGAGTTTCTTAGCCCGAGCTTATGACATTTGTAAAATCAGAAAACAAATGTAAAAGAATTTAAAAATTCTGAATTTTTTTTAGTGACAAACATTGGCAGAAGTTTTCAACGCTTGCAAAATTTCATCATCAAATGCCATTTGTAGAATCCATGGCTAAAAAAACAAAATTGACCGTCCAAAAATGTCATTTCCAACAACATTTTAGAGTGATGATTTTTTTTGCCACAGATTCTACAAATGTTATTTCACAATGAAATTTTTCAAGCATTGAATTTTTTTGGTCAATGTTTGTAATTATAAGAATTCAGAACTTTTTGAATTTGTTTCAATATTTTTTGATTTTACTGTTTACCCGAGCTCAAATGAGGTCGGGACTAGAAGAGTACTTTCGTGTTTATATTTCTTTTTAAGGGTATAAGAGTAAGCTAAGTTACTCGAGCTAGAGATACAATCAAGCTTTCATAATATCACGTAGCTCCACTCGAAATAAGGATGGCAATTTTACCTATGGGTACGGGTACCCATGGATACCGTACTCGCATGGGTAGGGTATGGGCACAATTTTATACCTATGGGTACGTACTGCCCATACCCTACCCGCTAAGTCATGGGTAGGGCATGGGTGTAGCCTTTTACCCATGGATATACCCATACCCTACCCGTTTATATTGACATGTGAACCTTACCCATGATTCACAAGTGTACATATGTTAAAGTTGTGAGCTTATGAACCTATTTTAAAGTTTTCACCAATTGTAAATTCGAATTCAGATAATTGTCATGTACTCATGTATCTGTTATTGAGTTGAGGTCAATGTTCTTTTGTCAGATGTGTTATAGATGAATGTATTGTGAATAACTTGTGTACTGTTTGATCTACCCAATGGGAACCCATTGGGTATGGGCATGGGTAAAGTTTCATACATGTGAGTACGGGTATGGGTAGAATTTTGTACCCATTAACTACATGGGTATGGGTATGATATTGCTCTACCCGCCCCATACCCTATCCATTGCCATCCTTAACTCGAAACAATCATTAGCAAGTCATCTTTGGTTCTTGTGCGTGCAGCCAATTAATACGCCATTACATTTTTGCTCTCTTCTAACTACACTATATGGGCGTGTTTGGTTGTCTGCATCGGTTTTTTTTCCTCTTTACATGTGTGTCTTAGATGGACCTGACTGAGGTAAAATGGGCCAAAAATCATTATCTGCACATAGTTTGGTTGTCTGCATCTAGGTTGACTGTATGAGGGAAATAATATTGACCCGTCGTTTGGTTGTGTGCGTTGCACTGGGCGCACAAATTACAAATTGTTTGGTTGCAAACTGCATTAGGTACTATCACCACTTCTCACTAGTTGTGACCTTACTATACACGATTTAAGCATAGTTTTAGTCCTAGCTTACCACACACGATTTAAGCATAGTTTCAGTCCTAGCTAGGAAATAAAATCGCAGTCAATCATAACTACTAGCAAATATCAGTACAGATAGTACAGTCAAATGGCTCAATACGGTAAAGTCCATCGATGCCGAACTAGTTGGAAGTCATCCTTGTCCTCTTCTGCTGCTATTTCCTTTTCTTCTCTTCTTCTGTTGCTGTTCTTGCTCTTCTTCGTCGTCCTCCTCCTTCTCTTCTTCTTCTTCTTCACATATTTGTCTCATGATTGTTATCCCACATTGCCTCTGCCCACTCCATCTTTTTATTCTTTCAGGCTTCGTTGTCAAACGTTGATAACCCACAAGTATAGGGGATCAATTGTAGCCTTTCTCGATAAGTAAGAGTGTCGAACCCAACGAGGAACTAAAGGTAGAATTTATATTCCCTTCAAGTTCTATCGACCACCGATACAACTCTACGCACACTTAACATTCGTTTTACCTAGAACAAGTATGAAACTATGAGTACTTTATAGGGGTAATGCTAGAACTACTTTGTAAGAATAAAACTAGGAGAACTTTGCGAGGTAATAAAAGTTAGTTATTTAGTAGAAAGCTTGTTGTAACACAAGAGAAAGACTGTCCATAGGCAATTGAATATAACATGGTAGATACTTATCATATGCAATGAGGGAGAGGCATACACTAACACACTTCCTATACTTGAATCATATGCACTTATGATTGGAACTCTAGCAAACATACGCAACTACTAAATATCATTAAGGTAAAACCCAACCATAGCATTAAGTAACAAGTCCTCTTTACTCCCATACGCAACAACCCCCTTACTCGGATATAAACTTCTATCACTCTCGCCACCCACTATAACTCTATACGAGAATCATGAACGCATTGCAAAACCCTACAGCGGAAATCCCACACGCTTGCGCGACACAAAGGGCACCATAGGATAGAATCAATTTAGCGTATAACTCATATCAATCACACCATACCACAATTAACCCGTAGGACAAAAAAATCTACTCAAACATCATAGGATTGCCACACATCATTGGATAGTAATATATATCATTAAGCACCATGTTCAAGTAGAGATTACAGCGGGGAGAAGAGGTGTTACACCATTGCATAGAGGGGGAGAGAGTTGGTGATGACAGCGGTGAAGTTGTTGGTGTAGATCGCCGTCATGATGGTTCCCCCGGCGACGCTCCAGCGCCACCGGAAGAGAGGGGGAGAGAGCCTCCCTCCTTCTTCTTCTTACTTGGCCTCCCCCTAGATGGGAGGGCGGTTTCCCCTCTAGTCCATGGCCATCATGGCTCCCGGAGGGTAGGAGCCCCGCCGAGATTGGATCTCTCTCTCTATTTCGCATTCTGAAATTTTGAGGAGATTTTTATCCGGATATTATCTTTCTTGCGGCGAAAGAAGGGCCCCAACCAACATAAGGAGGAGCCACAAGCCTTCCCGGCGCGCCTAGGGTAGGGGGGCCGCCGTCTGAGCTTGTGGCCCCCTCGAGTATCATCTCCCGTTGATTCTTTTTCCCAAAAATCACATATATTCCAAAATAAATCTCCGTAAATTTTTATCGCGCTTGGACCTTGTTTGTTATGGATTTTCTATGAAACAAAAAATATGCAACAAATAGGAACTGACACTGGGCACTGGATCAATATGTTAGTCCAAGTAAATTATATAAATTGTTGCCAAAAGTATGTAAAATTTGTAAAATGTTTGCATGAAACAATCAAAACATATAGATACAACGGAGACGTATCAAACGCCTTCACTCCATGGCCAGAGCTGAGAACATCATTAGGCGTCACCTCTTCCTCCTCCGGCACCAGGTCATCGGAACCCCATTGCAGGATCCAGTTATGCAGAATGCAATAAGCAAGAACAAGGTTAACCTGGGTGAGAAAAGTGCGGAATGGCTTATGAACCAGGATCTTAAACCTATTCTTCAGAGCTCCAAATGACCTCTCAGCCGTAACTCTAAGGCTGGAGTGTCTGAGATTAAACAATTCCTGTTGATTCCTAGGATATAGTTCCTACCAGCGAACTCGTTCAAATGGTACCTAGTTTTCTTGAAGGGTGGAAGAACACCTGGTCGACATACATAGCCAGCATCTCCTAGGTAGAACTTGACATCGGGATATTGATGCCATCAGGTCTACTCATGCTGTCAGTTAGAATGTTGCATCATGTCTTGATCCTTCCCAGCCAGCTAGCACGTATGTGAACTTCATATCGAAGTCAACAGCAGCAAGAACATTCTGGCTTGTGTAGTGCTTTCTCCCCTGTGTGTTGCAGATTGGGACCTCGGCACTCTAGCAGTGACATGACTATCATCTATTACCCCAATGCAATCCTGAAATGGCATGAATAGATGGTGTTATGGCTATAGTAGAACCATATAAACATGTCAAGTCATGAACTACAAACTATCAGTGCTCACCTTGAAATATGGATACCATCTTGGGCTACTTGCTAGGAGTCCGGCCAGTTAGTGGGATGATCATCTCTCCTCTGAGTTCTCCAACAACATACATCACTTGCCTGAAGTACCTGGAAATGGTCTCCATTGATCTCATGAACGTGTTGTAGATAGCCCTGAACCTCTTGTTATGACCAACAACATGGAGGACATGGCAACTTGCTCTTTCACACTAGTGTGGATGCTATCTTATAGCAGCCCCCTACTCCTGAAGGTCTGCACAAGCCTGGCGAAAGGTGCTCATGTCATTCTTAGCATCCATAGAGCCTCTGTGTCGGTGCAGTTGTAGATGTTGTTTAGATTCGTCATCATATCCTTATCCTGGGCTAACATTGGAGCATAACGGATGCCAGGCTTGTCACCACGACGAACAACTCTCTTGTGGATCAACATGAGCCATGCCTGAATGACAGTTATCAGTGATGCTGCCTGAACTATGATGACCTGCAAGTGCACAGAGCCGTTGTAGCACTTTCGTGATAAGTGAAGTGTCAAACCCTGCTACTTGTGAGCTGCATTGGGATTTTCCCCGAAGAGGAAGGCTGAAGCAATATAGTAGCTGATAAGTATTTCCCTCAGTGAGAACCAAGGTTATCGAACCAATAGGAGAACCCCACAAATCATAGTGAAACAACACCTGCACACACAAGAGCAAATACTTGCACCCAACACGGGCAAGAGGATCGTCAATCCCCTTGAACTCGTTACTTGCAATGATTAAATCTGGTAGTGGTAGATAGATAAAAATAAAAGTAAAAGAAAATAAATAAATTGCAGCAAGATATTTTTATTTTAGTAATATGATTAAAGTAGACCCGGGGCCATATTTTCACTAGAGGCTTCTGATACGTCCATTTTGCATCATGCTTTTATATTGATATTTATTGCATTATGGGCTGTTATTACACATTCTAGCACAATACTTATGCCTTTTCTCTCTTATTTTACAAGGTTTACATGAAGAGGGAGAATGCCGGCAGTTGGAATTCTGGGCTGGAAAAGGAGCAAATCTGAGAGACCTATTCTGCACAACTTCAAAAGTCCTGAAACTTCACGGAGAATTATTTTGGAATATATAAAAAATATTGGGCGAAGAAAGCACCTGAGGGGACCCACCAGCCAATCACAAGGGTGGGGGGCGCGTCCTACCCCCCTGGGCGCGCCTCCCTACCTTGTGGGCCACCTGGCAGGCCCCCGATGCCGATCTTCTACTATACGGTGTGTTTTGACCTGGAAAAAATCATAAGGAAGTTTTCGGGACGAAGCGCCGCCGTCTCGAGGCGGAACCTGGGCAGAACCAATCTAGGGCTCCGGCGGAGCTGTTCTGCCGGAGAAACTTCCCTTCGGGAGGGGGAAATCGAAGCTATCGTCATCACCAACGATCCTTTCATCGAGAGAGGGTCAATCTCCATCAACATCTTCACCAGCACCATCTCCTCTCAAACCCTAGTTCATCTCTTGTATCCGATCTTTGTCACAAAACCTCAGATTGGTACATGTGGGTTGCTAGTAGTGTTGATTACTCCTTGTAGTTGATGCTAGTTGGTTTATTCGGTGGAAGATCATATGTTCAGATCCTTAATGATATTCAATACCCCTCTGATTCTGAACATGAATATGCTTTATGAGTAGTTACGTTTGTTCCTGAGGACATGGGAGAAGTCTTGTTATAAGTAATCATGTGAATTTGGTATTCGTTCGATATTTTGATGAGATGTATGTTGTCTTTCCTATAGTGGTGTTATGTGAACGTCGACTACATGACACTTCACCATGATTTGGGCCTAGGGGAAGGCATTGGGAAGTAATAAGTAAATGATGGGTTTCTAGAGTGACAGGAGCTTAAACCCTAGTTTATGCGTTGCTTCGTAAGGGGCTGATTCGGATCCATATGTTTCATGCTATGGTTAGATTTATCTTAATTCTTCTTTCGTAGTTGCGGATGCTTGCGAGAGGGGTTAATCATAAGTGGGAGGCTTGTCCAAGTAAGGGCAGCACCCAAGCACCGGTCCACCCACATATCAAATTATCAAAGTAACGAACGCGAATCATATGAGCATGATGAAAACTAGCTTGACAGTAATTCCCATGTGTCCTCGGGAGCGCTTTGCTTTATATAAGAGTTTTTCCAGGCTTTTCCTTTGCTACAAAAAGGATTGGGCCACCTTGCTGCACCTTAGTTACTTTTGTTACTTGTTACCCGTTACAAATTATCTTATCACATAACTATCTGTTACCGATAATTTCAGTAAACCGCTTGCAGAGAATACCTT
Source organism: Thinopyrum elongatum (assembly GCA_011799875.1). Classification (NCBI taxonomy): domain Eukaryota; kingdom Viridiplantae; phylum Streptophyta; class Magnoliopsida; order Poales; family Poaceae; genus Thinopyrum; species Thinopyrum elongatum. The sequence continues at coordinate 84,072,696 of CM022298.1, read as the reverse complement.
GCTGAAAACCGCTTGTCATTTCCTTCTGCTCCTCGTTGGGTTCGACACTCTTACTTATCGAAAGGACTACGATAGATCCCCTATACTTGTGGGTCATCAAGACTCTTTTCTGGCGCCATTGCCGGGGAGTGAAGCGCCTTTGGTAAGTGGAATTTGCTAAGGAAACATTTATATAGTGTGCTGAAATTTACTGTCACTTGTCACTATGGAAAATAATCCTTTGAGGGGCTTGTTCGGGGTATCTTCACCTCGCCCGGAAGAGCAAAGAGTTGCTCCTCAACCTACTGCACCAACTGAAAATATTTATTATGAAATTCCTTCGGGTATGATAGAGAAACTGCTAGCTAATCCTTATGCAGGAGATGGAACATTACATCCTGATATGCATCTAATCTATGTGGATGAAGTTTGTGGATTATTTAAGCTTGCAGGTTTGCCCTAGGATGATGTCAAGAAGAAGGTCTTCCCTTTATCTTTGAAGGGAAAGGCATTGACATGGTATAGGCTATGTGATGATATTGGATCATGGAACTACAACCGATTGAAATTGGAATTTCATCAGAAGTTTTATCCTATGCATCTGGTTCATCATGATAGGAATTATATTTATAATTTTTGGCCTCGTGAAGGAGAAAGTATCGCTCAAGCTTGGGGGAGGCTTAAGTCAATGTTATATTCATGCCCCAATCATGAGCTCTCAAGGGAAATTATTATTCAGAATTTTTATGCTCGGCTTTCTCGTAATGATCAATCCATGCTCGATACTTCTTGCACTGGTTCTTTTATGAAGAAGACTATTGAATTCAAATGGGATTTATTGGAAAGAATTAAATGCAACTCTGAAGATTGGGAACTCGACGAAGGTAATGAGTCAGGTTTAAACCTTAAGTTTGATTGTGTTAAATCTTTCATGGATACCGATGCTTTTTGTGAATTTAGCACTAAATATGGACTTGACTCTGAGATAGTAGCTTCCTTTTGTGAATCATTTGCTACTCATGTTGATCTCCCTAAGGAGAAGTGGTTTAAATATCATCCTCCCATTGAAGTAAAAGTAGTAGAACCTATTAAAGTTGAAGAAGAAACTATTACTTATAATGTTGATCCTATTGGTCCTACTGCTTATATTGAGAGACCACATTTCCCTGTTAGAATAAAGGATCATGCTAAAGCTTCAATTGTGGTTCATAAGAGTAATACTAGAACACCTACACCCCCTGAACAAATCAAAGTTGAACCTAGTATTGCCATGGTTAAAGATCTCTTGGTTGATAATATTGAGGAGCATGTTATTTATTTCTTGTGGAGAAGCTGCTAGAATTGCTAAACCTAATATTAAAGATAAACATAGACCCATTGTTGGCATGCCTATTGTTTCTGTTAAAATAGGAGATCATTGTTATCATGGTTTATGTGATGTGGGTGCTAGTGTGAGTGCAATTCCTTATACCTTATATCAATAAATTATGAATGATATTGCACCTGCTGAGATAGAAGATATTGATGTTACTATTAAGCTTGCCAATAGAGATACTATATCAGCAATTGGGATTGTTAGAGATGTTGAAGTCTTGTGTGGGAAAATAAAATACCCTACTGATTTTCTTGTTCTTGATTCCCCACAAGATGATTTTTGTCCCATTATATTTGGTAGACCTTTCTTGAATACTGTTAATGCTAGGATGGACTGTGAGAAAGAAATTGTTACTATAAGTTTTGGGGATGTGTCTCATGATTTTAATTTCTCTAAATTTCGTAGACAACCCCATGATAAAGAATTGCCTAGTAAGGATGAAATCATTGGTCTTGCTTCTATTGTCGTGCCTCCTACTGATCCTTTAGAATAGTATTTGCTAGACCATGAAAATGATATGTTTATGAATGAAGGAAAGGAGTTAGATGAAATATTCTTTAACCAAATGCCTGTTATGAAACACAATTTGCCTGTTGAAATCCTTGGAGATCCTCCTCCACCCAAGGGTGATCCCGTGTTTGAGCTTAAACAATTACCTGATACTTTGAAATATGCTTATCTTGATGAAAAGAATATATATCCTGTTATTATTAGTGCTAACCTTTCAGAGCATGAAGAAAAGAAATTATTGAAAACTCCGAAGAAGCACCGTGCCGCTATTGGATATACTCTTGATGATCTTAAGGGCATTAGTCCCACTCTATGTCAGCACAAAATTAATATGGAACCTGATGCTAAACCAGTTGTTGATCACCAACGACAGTTAAATCCTAAGATGAAGGAAGTGGTAAGAAATGAAACACTAAAACTTCTGGAAGCAGGTATAATTTATCCTATTGCTGATAGTAGATGGGTAAGTCATGTTCATTGTGTCCCTAAGAAGGGAGGTATTACTGTTGTTCCTAATGATAAGAATGAATTGATTCCACAAAGAATTGTTACAGGTTATAGAATGGTAATTGATTTCCACAAATTAAACAAAGCTGCTAGAAAAGATCATTACCCTCTACCTTCTATTGATCAAATGCTAGAAATACTATCCAAACATACACATTTTTGCTTTCTAGATGGTTATTCTGGTTTCTCTCAAATACCTGTGTCAAAAGAGGACCAAGAAAAGACCATTTTTACTTGCCCTTTCGGTACCTTTGCTTATAGACGTATGCCTTTTGGTTTATGCAATGCAACTGCTACCTTTCAAAGATGTATGAATGCTATATTCTCTGACTTTTGTGAAAAGATTGTTGAGGTTTTCATGGATGATTTCTCTGTTTACGGAACTTCTTTTGATGATTGCTTAAGCAACCTTGATCGAGTTTTACAGAGATATGAAGAAACTAATCTTGTCTTGAATTGGCAGAAGTGTCACTTTATGGTTAATGAAGGTAATGTCTTAGGGCATAAAATTTCTGAAAGAGGTATTGAAGTTGATAAAGCTAAAGTAGATGCTATTGAAAAGATGCCGTGTCCTAAAGATATCAAAGGTATATGAAGTTTCCTTGGTCATGCTGGTTTCTATAGGAGGTTTATTAAAGACTTCTCTAAAATTTCTAGGCCTCTCACTAATCTCTTGCAAAAAGATGTTCCTTTTGTTTTTGATGATGATTGTGTAGAAGCATTTGAAATACTTAAGAAAGCCTTGATTTCTGCACCTATTGTTCAACCACCTGATTGGAATTTACTCTTTGAAATTATGTGTGATGCTAGTGATTATGCTGTTGGTGTTGTTCTAGGACAAAGAGTTGATATAAATTGAATGTTATTCATTATGCTAGTAAAACTCTAGACAGTGCCCAGAGAAATTATGCTACTACTGAAAAAGAATTTTTAGCAGTTGTTTTTGCTTGTGATAAGTTCAGATCTTATATTGTTGATTCCAAAGTGACTATTCACACTGATCATGCTGCTATTAAATATCTTATGGAAAAGAAATATGCTAAACCTAGACTTATTAGATGGGTTCTCTTGCTGCAAGAATTTGATTTGCATATTATTGATAGAAAGGGAGCTGAGAACCCCGTTGCAGACAACTTGTCTAGGTTAGAAAATGTTCTTGATGACCCACTGCCTATTGATGATAGTTTTCCTGATGAACAATTAGCTGTCATAAATGCTTCTCGTAATACTCCATGGTATGCTGATTATGCTAATTACATTGTTGCTAAATTTATACCACCTAGTTTCACATACCAGCAAAAGAAAAAGTTTTTCTATGATTTAAGACATTACTTTTGGGATGACCCACACCTTTATAAAGGAGTAGATGGTGTTATTAGACATTGTGTACCTGAGCATGAACAGGAACAGATCCTACGCAAGTGCCACTCCGAAGCTTACGGAGGACACCATGCTGGAGATAGAACTGCACACAAGGTATTGCAATCTGGTTTTTATTGGCCTACTCTCTTCAAGGATGCCCGTAAGTTTGTCTTGTCTTGTGATGAATGCCAGAGAATTGACAATATTAGTAGACGTCAGGAAATGCCTATGAATTATTCACTTGTTATTGAACAATTTGATGTTTGGGGCTTTGATTATATGGGACCTTTTCCTTCCTCTAATGGGTATACACATATTTTAGTTGCTATTGATTACGTTACTAAGTGGGTAAAAGCTATTCCAACTAGTAGTGCTGATCTTAACACTTCTATTAAGATGCTTAAAGAAGTTAATTTTCCGAGGTTTGGAGTCCCTAGATATTTAATGACTGATGGTGGTTCACATTTTATTCATGGTGCTTTCCGTAAAATGCTTGCTAAATATGATGTCAACCATAGAATTGCATCTTCATATCATCCTCAGTCTAGTGGTCAAGTAGAATTGAGCAGTAGAGAGATTAAATTGATTTTGCAAAAGACTATTAATAGATCTAGAAAGAATTGGTCTAAGAAACTTGATGATGCATTATGGGCTCATAGAACTGCTTATAAAAACCCTATGGGTATGTCTCCGTATAAAATGGTTTATGGAAAAGCATGTCACTTACCTCTTGAACTAGAACATAAAGCGTATTGGGCAATCAAAAAGCTCAACTATGATTTCAAACTTGCCGGTGAGAAGAGGTTATTTGACATTAGCTGACTCGATGAATGGAGAACCCAAGCTTATGAGAATGCCAAGTTATTTAAAGAAAAAGTTAAAAGATGGCATGACAAAAGGATACAAAAGCGTGAGTTTAATGTAGGTGATCATGTTTTGCTATACAACTCTCATTTAAGATTTTTTGCAGGAAAGCTTCTCTCTAAATGGGAAGGTCCTTACATTATTGAGGAGGTCTATCATTCCGGTGCCATCAAGATCAACAATGCCGAAGGCACCAACCCGAAGGTGGTAAACAGTCAAAGAATTAAACATTATATTTCAGGTACTCCCATAAATGTCAAGACGAATATTATTAATACCGTAACACCGAAGGAGTACATAAGGGATACTTTCCAGAATGTTTTAGACTCCGAAAAGGAATAGGTATGTGGTACGGTAAGTAAACCGACTCCAAAACTTTTCTAATGGCAATTTTTCTCCGTTTTGGAATATTTAAAAAATTAGGAAAATTAAAAGTTGTCCAAAATGTGCACGAGAAAGCGACAAGGCAGGGAGGCGCGCCCTACCCCACTGGGTGCGTCCCCCACCCTTGCCGCCACCTCGTGTGCCCTCCGGACTCCGTTTTCTTGCACAATACTTCTTTTGGTCGGTAAAAATTCATTATATAATCTCCTGAAGGTTTTGACCACCGTACCATAGCAATACCTCCTGTTCTTGTTTTGAGCTGTTTTCTGCCAGACTTTTTAAGGCCAGGCATCATGTCTTCCCCCTCCTCCAATAATGGGGACGATGATGCGTGGCTAATGAAGATAGAGATGAAGAAAGAAGAACTTGGGGAAACCAACAAGGGTGATGAGATCAAGAAGGTCGCGGTAGATCAAGTTCTGGCAGCAGCAGAAGAAGAAGACATCCTTCAACCATACTACGATCATCTTACCCCTACTGAAATTGAAGCTTTTAAGATCATTGAGATAGTTCGTGTGCAAAATAAATATCTCACCCGTGAAAATATTTTGTTGCAAGAGCATATCATCTTCCTCCAGAGCATCATTCGTAGATTGGAGTATCTCATGCGCTTGAAGTGTGGCACTACATCATCAACCACTCCATCATCACCACCTCCGAAGAAAGAGATCTAAATACATGGGTATGGGCACTCCCCTTGGCAACTGCCAAGCTTGGGGGAGGTGCCCCGGTATCGTATCACCACCACACCTTTACTTTTATCGTTTTTCTTAGTTCGATCCTTTTGGTTATATCCTGATCTAGTAGAATAAAGTTTTTGTATGATCTAGCTATCTTTGAGTTTTGTTTCGAGATCTATCTATGTAATCGAGTCCGTGAGTTATATATAATAAAAAGTAGTTTTGAGTTGAGGGCTTTGCTTTCTTGCTATGATCTTGAGGGAATATAATAAAAAAAAGAATAAAAAGATCGTATAATGATCTTATGGAGAGTAATGACTTCACATATAAAGAGTATGATGAATAAAAGTTGTTGAGAGTTGACAAACATAGTTTTGGTCATTGTTGCAATTAATAGGAAGTAATAAAGAAAGAGAGGTTTCACATGTAAATATACTATCTTGGACATCTTTTGTGATTGTGAGCACTCATTAAAATATGACATGCTAAAAAGTTGATGTTGGACAAGGAAGACAACATAATGGGTTATGTTTTCTTATATCCGGAAAGAAGTTATAGTGTCTTGGATCCTCCAACATGTTGAGCTTGCTTTTCCCCCTTATGCTAGCCAAATCCTTTGCAACAAGTAGAGATACTACTTGTGCATCCAAATATCCCTTAAACTAGTTTTGCCATGAGAGTCCACCATACCTACCTATGGATTGAGTAAGATCCTTCAAGTAAGTTGTCATCGGTGCAAGCAATAAAAATTGCTCTCTAAATATGTATAATCTATTAGTGTGAAGAAAATAAGCTTTATACGAACTTGTGATATGGAAGGAATAAAAGCGACGGACTGCATAATAAAGTTCTTTATCACAAGCGGCAATATAAAGTGACGTTCTTTTGCATTAAGATTTTGTGCATCCAACCATAAAAGCGCATGACAACCTCTGCTTCCCTCTATGAAGGGCCTATCTTTTACTTTTATCTTCTACCCTTATACAAGAGTCATGGTGATCTTCACCTTTCCTTTTTACACTTTTTCTTTTGGCAAGCACTATGTGTTGGAGAAGGATCCAGATATATATATCCACTCGGATGTAGGTTATCATAAAGTATTATTGTTGACATTACCCTTGACGTAAAAGGTTGGGAGGCGAAACTATAAGCCCCTATCTTTCTCTGTGTCCGACTGAGGCTTTGAACCCATAAGTATCGCGTGAGCGTTCGCAATTGTGAAAGATTAAATGATAGTTGAGTATGTGGACTTGCTGAAAAGCTCTTGAATTGACTCTTTCCGATGTTATGATAAATTGCAATTACTTCAATGACTGAGGTCATAGTTTGTTAGTTTTCAATGGAGTTTCTGATTCATACTTTACCTTGTGAACGAATGGTTACTTTGACATAAGAAATTATAGGACAATATATGTTGTTGTTCTAAAGATGATCATGATGCCCTCATGTCCGTATTTTATTTTATCGACACCTCTATCTCTAAACATGTGGACATATTTTTCGATTTCGGCTTTTCACTTGAGGACAAGCGAGGTCTAAGCTTGGGGGAGTTGATACGTCCATTTTGCATCATGCTTTTATATTGATATTTGTTGCATTATGGGCTGTTATTACACATTCTAGCACAATACTTATGCCTTTTCTCTCTTATTTTACAAGGTTTACATGAAGAGGGAGAATGCCGACAGCTGGATTTCTGGGCTGGAAAAGGAGCAAATATGAGAGACCTATTCTGCACAACTCCAAAAGTCCTGAAACTTCACAGAGAATTATTTTGGAATATATAAAAAATATTGGGTGAAGAAAGCACCTGAGGGGACCCACCAGGCAGCCACAAGGGTGGGGGGCGCGCCCTACCCCCTGGGCGCTCCTCCCTACCTTGTGGGCCACCTGGCAGGCCCCCGATGCCCATCTTCTGCTATATGGTGTGTTTTGACCTGGAAAAAATCATAAGGAAGTTTTCGGGACGAAGCGCCACCGTCTCGAGGCGGAACCTGGGCAGAACCAATCTAGGGCTCCGGCGGAGCTATTCTGTCGGAGAAACTTCCCTCCGGGAGGGGGAAATCGAAGCCATCGTCATCACCAACGATCCTCTCATCGAGAGGGGGTCAATATCCATCAACATCTTCACCAGCACCATCTCCTCTCAAACCCTAGTTCATCTCTTGTATCCGATCTTTGTCTCAAAACCTCAGATTGGTACCTGTGGGTTGCTAGTAGTGTTGATTACTCCTTGTAGTTGATGCTAGTTGGTTTATTCGGTGGAAGATCATATGTCCAGATCCTTAATGCTATTCAATACCCCTCTGATTATGAACATGAATATGCTTTGTGAGTAGTTACGTTTGTTCCTGAGGACATGGGAGAAGTCTTGTTATAAGTAATCATGTGAATTTGGTATTCGTTCGATATTTTGATGAGATGTATGTTGTCTTTCCTATAGTGGTGTTATGTGAACGTCGACTACATGACACTTCACCATGATTTGGGCCTAGGGGAAGGCATTGGGAAGTAATAAGTAGATGATGGGTTGCTAGAGTGACAGAAGCTTAAACCCTAGTTTATGCGTTGCTTCGTAAGGTGCTGATTTGGATCCATATGTTTCATGCTATGGTTAGATTTATCTTAATTCTTCTTTCATAGTTGCGGATGCTTGCGAGAGGGGTTAATCATAAGTGGGAGGCTTGTCCAAGTAAGGGCAGCACCCAAGCACCGGGCCACCCACATATCAAATTATCAAAGTAACGAACGCGAATCATATGAGCATGATGAAAACTAGCTTGACAGTAATTCCCATGTGTCCTCGGGAGCGCTTTGCTTTATATAAGAGTTTGTCCAGGCTTGTCCTTTGCTACAAAAAGGATTGGGCCACCTTGCTGCACCTTAGTTACTTTTGCTACTTGTTACCCATTACAAATTATCTTATCACACAACTATCTGTTACCGATAATTTCAGTGCTTGCAGAGAATACCTTGCTGAAATCTGCTTGTCAATTCCTTTTGCTCCTCGTTGGGTTCGACACTCTTACTTATCAAAAGGACTACGATAGATCCCCTATACTTGTGGATCATCAGCTTCACTCTTGAAACAATATCATACGGTGGGTACACAAATTACTGTTGGGCAATTGATAGAAAAGCGCATAGTTATGACGTTATTCATGGCAATGATCGTGTTTATAGGCATCACGTCTGTGACAAGTACACTGACTCCTGCGGCGTCTACTACTATTACTCCACCAATCGACCGACTCCTGACTACATCTATGGTCGGCAATACTAATTCTCTAGCGATTATACTCCCTCCTTGCCAAATTACCATGCATATGATATTTTTTTAAAGTCAAACTTTCTAAATTTTGACTTTGTTTATAAACCTTCCCCATGTCCTCGGCAAAGTAAAATTTGTCATAATTTGCAGTTGTGAACTGGACAACATTTTGTATAAGCCTAGAAATTTGCTTTGCCATTCTGTGGTCGATCATGTGGCGGCGAAGTGGGACATACCCGTACTCGCAGGAGTAGCAGACACGGTTTACAACCAGGATTCAAAAATCATGTACATTTAGATTTCCTAACTTTGAAAGCAAAGGGGCATTGAACTCCACTGTTTACCGAGCTACAACATTTCATTGTTACTCCTGAATCCTAATATATTCTAGAAGAAATTGACGCACAATTGTGAGCTTCCTTGTTGAGTTCTCTAGATATATGAATCACTTGGGTTTGTAGAGCATCTGTTGTAGCAAAAAAAAACCCTGTGAAATCGATGTACAATCACTTGTTCCGATCAATCCCTAGTAGACTTTCAACCAATGTGGAAAGCTAGAATCCCTCTTCAGATTAAAATCTAGCTATGGATGATCTGGCACAATGCCATAGCCACTAAAGACAATATGAAGAAAAGGAAGTGGGTGGGTGATTTCACATGCAGTTTCTGTGAGGAATATGAAACTATAAATCATCTTCTTCTTCTTCTCTCTTGCTCAGCTGCTGCTTACATGTGGAGTACGATATGTAATACTTTTGGGATTCATGATAGACACATCTGCTTCACTCAATATTTTACTTGGGTGGGTGTTAACTTTCATGTTGTTTGCATTGCGGCTTTCTGACTGTGTTCTGTGTGAACTTTGCGTCTTTACCACACATGTATATGTATTGGCCTTTGGCCCTCAGTGAATACTAGTTGCTCATTATCCAACATGGTATCAGTTGCCAGGTTAGCCTCTTGATGACCCACAAGTATAGGGGATCTATCTTAGTCCTTTCAATAAGTAAGATTGTCGAACCCAACAAGGAGCAGAAGGAAATGACAAGCGGTTTTTAGCAAGGTATTCTCTGCAAGCACTGAAATTATCGGTAACAGATAGTTGTGTGATAAGATAATTCGTAACGGGTAACAAGTAACAAGTGTAACTAAGGTGTAGCAAGGTGGCCCAATCCTTTTTGTAGCAAAGGACAAGCCTGGACAAACTCTTATATAAAGCAAAGCGCTCCCGAGGACACATGGGAATTATTGTCAAGTTAGTTTTCATCATGCTCATATGATTCGCGTTCGTTACTTTGATAATTTGATATGTGGGTGGACCGGTGCTTGGGTGCTTCCCTTACTTGGACAAGCCTCCCACTTATGATTAACCACTCTCGCAAGCATCCGCAACTACGAAAGAAGAATTAAGATAAATCTAACCATAGCATGAAACATGTGGATCCAAATCAGCCCCTTACGAAGCAATGCATAAACTAGGGTTTAAGCTTCTGTCACTCTAGCAACCCATCATCTACCTATTACTTCCCAATGCCTTCCCCTAGGCCCAAATCATGGTGAAGTGTCATGTAGTCGATGTTCACATAACAGCACTAGAGGAAAGACAACATACATCTCATCAAAATATCGAACGAATACCAAATTCACATGATTACTTATAACAAGACTTCTCCCATGTCCTCAGGAACAAACGAAACTACTCACAAAGCATATTCATGTTCAAGATCAGAGGGGTATTGAATATCATTAAGAATCTGAACATATGATCTTCCACCGAATAAACCAACTAGCATGAACTACAAGGATTAATCAACACTACTAGCAAACCACAGGTACCAATCTGAGGTTTTGAGACAAAGATCGGATACAAGAGATGAACTAGGGTTTGAGAGGAGAAGGTGTTGGTGAAGATGTTGATGAAGATTGACCCCCTCTCGATGAGAGGATCGTTGGTGATGACGATGGCTTCGATTTCCCCCTCCGGGAGTTAAGTTTCCTCGGCAGAACAACTCCGCCGGAGCCCTAGATTGGTTCTGCCCAGGTTCCACCTCGAGACGGCGGCGCTTCTCCCAAAAGCTTCCTTCTGATTTTTTTTCTAGGTCAAAAGACATCAAATAGCAGAAGATGGGCACTGGAGGCCTGCCAGGGGGCCCACAAGCCCTCGGGGCGCGCCCAGGGGCGTAGGGCGTGCCCCCCAGGCTTGTGGCCGCCTGGTGGGTCCCCTCTGGTATTTTCTTCGCCCAATATTTTTTATATATTCCAAAATAATTCTGTGTAAATTTTCAGGACTTTTGGAGTTGTGCAGAATTGGTCTCTCAGATTTGCTCCCTTTCTAGTCCAGAATTCCAGCTGCCGGCATTCTCCCTCTTCATGTAAACCTTGTAAAATAAGACAGAAAAGGCATAAGTATTGTACCATAATATGTAATAACAGCCCATAATGCAAAAAATATCAATATAAAAGCATGATGCAAAATGGACGTATCACGTCTCTCCCGCACGATGCAACTCCGTGTGCACTCCATCCCAGTCGCCGCCGCCGCTGCTAGGTCTGTTTCCTCCTAGGCCGCCGTCTCTCTCCGGCCGCCCTCTACTCAGATCCGCCCGCCGCCGGCCCTCTGCGTACATCGTCATCTCCTTCCTCTGTCCATCATCGCCTGGATCCGCCGCCACTGCCTGGTCGCCATCCCTGCTCGGCCCGGCTCCGGTCGCCCTCGCCTGGACGCCGCCCGGCCCAGCTATGCTGCCCCCGCCTGGATGCCGCCCTGGCTGCCCCCCGCCTGGACGCCGCTCCGGTCGCCCCCGTCTGGACGCCGCCCCTGCTCGGCCTGGCTCCGCCACTCTCGACGGCCTGCTGCCCATCTGGTTTGCTCCTGTCCGGCTAGCCCGCTCGTGTATTTGGCTTCGGGTGCTCCTTTGCTCGATCCAGATCCGGTTGACTTAAAAAAAACTCAGCATGACTTCTTCCGGCTATGTGGCTGTTCCTCGGTGCTCGGTGATCTTCGATGGCACCAACTATGCTGAGTTTGTGGGTTTCATGTGTATCCATATGCGCGGTCTTCTCCTGTGGGGCGTTCTCTCTGGCGAGGTCCCCTGTCCGCCATGCCCCGTTGCTCTCGTGGCTCCTACCCTGCCGGTGCCACCTGTTCTTGCTGCTGAGGCTTCTCAGGCTGATCGAGATGCACCAAGGCTCTCGATGATGCGGCGGTTGATGCCTATGATCAACAGGTATCAGCCTATTTAGATGCTCTTTCAGTCTACCACAATGATCTGTCTACTTACACTCAGTGGTACAATGATGATGCTCGAGCTACTGCTGTTCTCACTGCGAGTGTCCTTCCTTAGTTTGCTTCAGAGTTCATGGGCCTCGGCACTGTTTTAGCGATGTGGTCTTATCTCTATCAGCGCTATCAGCCATCTGGTGATGCTCTCTACTTATCGGTGGTTGATACGTCTCCAACGTATCTATAATTTTTTATTGTTCCATGCTGTTATATTATCATTCTTGGATGTTTTACAATCATTTTACAACCATTTTATATTATTTTTTGGGACTAACCGATTGACATAGTGCCCAGTGCCAGTTGTTGTTTTCTGCTTGTTTTTTACATCGCATGAAATCAATATCAAATGGAGTCCAAATGCAGCGAAACTTTTTGTGGATTTTTTTGGACCAGAAGACACCAGATGGGCTAGAGAAGCACCTGAGGGGAGCACAACCCACCAGGGCACGCCTGGGGGCCCAGGCACGCCCAGGTGGATTGTGCCCACCTCGGTGGCCTCCCGAACCGCCTCTTTGCTCTATAAATACCCTAATATTCCAGAAACCCTAGGGGAGTCGACGAAAATCTATTCCAGCCGCCGCAAGTTCCAGAAACCACAGATCCAATCTAAACACCATCACGGAGGGGTTCATCATCCTCATTGGTGCCTCTCCGATGATGCGTGAGTAGTTCATTGTAGACCTACGGGTCCGCAGTTAGTAGCTAGATGGCTTTCTCTCTCTCTTTTGATTCTCAATACAATGGTCTCTTGGAGATCTATTTGATGTTACTCTTTTTGCGGTGTGTTTGTTGGGATCCGATGAACTTTGAGTTTATGATCAGATCTATGTTTTTATCCATGAAAGTTATTTGAGTCTTTTGATCTCTTATATGCATGATTACTTATAGCCTCGTATTTCTTCTTCGAATCTTTGGTTTAGTTAGGCCAACTAGATCGATTTTTCTTGCCATGGGAAGAGGTGCTTTGTGATGGGTTCGATCTTACGGTGCTTGATCCCAGTGACAGAAGGGGAACCAACACGTATGTATCATTGCTATTAAGGATAACAATGGGGTCTATTTCTACATAAATAGATCTTGTCTACATCATGTCATCATTCTTATTGCATTACTCCGTTTCTCCATGAACTTAATACACTAGATGCATGCTGGATAGCGGTCGATGTGTGGAGTAATAGTAGTAGATGCAGGCAGGAGTCGGTCTATTAATCTTGGACGTGATGCCTATATAATGATCATTGCCTGGATATCGTCATGATTATTTGAAGTTCTATCAATTGCCCAACAGTAATTTGTTTACCCACCGTATGCTATTTTTCTCGAGAGAAGCCACTAGAGAAATCTATGACCCCCGGGTCTATTTTCTCATCATATATTTTCAGATCTATTTTGCTATTTGCCTTTTCGTTTATTTGCCACTTTTATTTTCAGATGTATATTACCAAAAACCCAAAAATACCTCGCTGAATTTTATTTGCTTTTATTTACATCTATCAATCTATTACAACTTTCTCCCGTCCATGTGCCAATTTGTGGCGTCGTTACCCGAAAGGGATTGACAACCCCTTTAACACGTCGGGTTGCAAGTATTTGTTCTTTGTGTGCAGGTACCATTTACGTAGTATTGCTTGGTTCTCCTACTGGTTCGATAACCTTGGTCTCATCACTAAGGGAAATACCTACCGTTGCTGTGCTGCATCATCCCTTCCTCTTTGGGGAAATACCGACGTAGTTCAAGCCAACATCAAAAGGAATTTCTAGTGCCTTTGCCGGGGAGGATCAAGTCAAGATAGTCTCCCGAGAACTCGCTAATTTCTGGCGCCGTTGCCAGGGAGACATCATCAACATCCACCAGGTTCCTAATCACAAATCTCATCTCCTTGCAATTTACATTATTTGCCTTTTGCCTCTCATTTTCCTCTCCCCCACTTCATAAAAATTTGACGTTCTATTCGCCCTCTTTTTCGTTCGCCATTTTCTCGTCAGATCTGTTTTTTAGTGCAATCTTGTTGCTTAGTCACAATGACTCAAGAGAACACCAAGTTGTGTGATCTCTCCAATACCAACAACAATGATTTTATTAGCACTCCGATTGCTCCTCCCGCCACTAGTGCGGAGTCTTGTGATATTAATGCCGCTTTGCTGAATCTTGTTATGGAAGATCAATTTTTCGGTACTCCTAATGAGGATGCCGCGTCCCATCTTAACACATTCATGGAATTATGCGATATGCAAAAGAAAAAAGATGTGGACAATGATATTGTGAAGTTGAAATTATTCTGGTTTTCTTTATGAGATCGTGCAAAATTTTGGTTTTCTTCTTTGCCTCGCAATAGTATCGATTCTTGGGATAAGTGCAAAGATGCCTTTATTACTAAGTATTTTTCGCCCGCAAAAATTATTTCCCTTAGAACCCAGATCATGAATTTCAAGCAACTTGAACATGAGCATGTTGCACAATCTTGGGAAAGGATGAAATTAATGTTAAGGAATTGCCCAACTCATGGGTTAAATCTTTGGATGATCATACAAAAATTTTATGCGGGGTTGAATTTTGTTTCTCAAAATCTTTTAGACTCCGCCGCGGGTGGTACTTTTATGGAAATCACTTTGGGTGAAGCCACCAAATTGCTTGATAATATTATGGCAAATTATTCACAATGGCATACCGAAAGAGCTCCTACTAGTAAAAAAGTTAATTCGGTTGAAGAAATTTCTTCTTTGAGTGAAAAAGTTGATGCTCTTATGAAATTGGTTGATAATAAAAGTGCTCCTATTGATTTTAATTATGTGCCTTTGTCTACTTTGATTGAGCAAAATAGTGATGCCATAGATGTGAATTTTATCTCGTGAAACAATTTCAATAACAATGCTTATAGAGGTAATTTTAATCCTAGGCCTTTTCCTAGTAATTCCTCTAATAATTATGGTAATTCCTATGGTAATCCTTCTTATAATAATAATAGGAACACCTCTGATCTTGAGAATAATATTAAAGAATTTATCAATACTCAAAAAGTTTTCAATGCTATAATAGAAGAAAAGCTGAATAAGACTGATGATATGTCTAGAAGTATTGATAGAATTTCTCATGATGTAGAAAATCTCAAGATGAAAATTTTTGTGCCTAAGGTTGAAGAATCAATTAAGGCTCTTTATGTTTCTATGGATGAAAGTAAGAAAAGAACCGCTATGCTTAGAGCTAGAAGAGAATTTTTAGAAAAAGCGTTTTCTAGTGATTGCTTTCATAAAAGTGATGAAGATCTTAAAATGATTGGTGTTTCTTCTATTGATTCTTTGTTTAGTAAAATTAAGATTGATGAAAAAGGGACTGAAGAAGAGTCAACTTTAGCTAGAAGGCATCCCGATAATTCGGAGGGTGAAAATCTTGTTGAGAAAATTGATAAAAGTGGGTTTAAAGAGGTCAAAACTTTAACTAGTGATGTGCCCACTCCTTTGGATTACAAAGATTTTAATTATGATAATTGTTCTTTCATTGATTGTATTTCTTTGTTGCAATCCATGATAAATTCACCCCATGCTTATGAACAAAATAAAGCTTTTACTAAACATATTGTTGATGCTATGATGAAAGCTTTGGAGGAAAAGTTGGAATTAGAGGTTTCAATTCCCAGAAAATTACATGATGAATGGGAACCTACTATCAAATTCAAAATAAAAAATTATGAGTGTTTTGCTTTATGTTATTTGGGTGCTAGTGTTTCTACAATTCCAAAATCTTTATGTGATGTGCTTGGTCTTACCGATATTGAAGAGTGTTCTCTAAATTTGCACTTGGCGGATTCTACAATTAAAAAGCCTATGGGAAGAATTAATGATGTTCTTATTCTTTCTAATAGGAATTATGTGCCCATAGATTTTATTGTTCTTGATATTGATTGCAATCCGTCTTGTCCAAATATTCTTGGTAGACCGCTTTTACGTACTATTGGTGCCATGATTGATATGAAAGAAGGCAACATCAAATTTCAATTTCCACTAAGGAAGGGTATGGAACACTTCCCTAGAACTAGAATTAAGCCATCATATGAATCAATCATGAGGGCATCGTATGGATCTAGAACCAAAGATGACAATACTTGAATCTAAGCATTATGCCTAGCTAGGGGCGTAAAACGATAGCGCTTGTTGGGAGGCAACCCAATGAATAAAATTTATTTTTATCTTTTTCTTTATGTTCTTGAGTGTTTGCACAATTATGCTACTGTTATGATTGTGTTTTAATTAGTGTTAGTGCCAAGCAAACCTTTGGGATAGCTTTGGTGATAGTTGATTTTATCTTGTTGGAAAACAGAAACTTTTGCGTCCAGAAAAATATTTTTTTAGAATTACAGATGTGATGAAAAATTCTGAATTTTTTAAACAAGATTGATATACAAATTGCCTCTGTTGTCCTAATTTTTCAGAATTTTTGGAGTTACAGAAGTATTCGAAATATTCAGATTGCTACAGATTGTTCTGTTTTTGATAGATTCTATTTTCTTTGCGTTGTGTGCTTGTTTTGATGATTCTATGGTTTCCTTCGAAGAGTTTTTGCCATAGAAAAGTTGGAATACAGTAGATATAATGCAAAAATAAAATATGAATGGGTTTGCAATAGTACTTATAGTAGTGATTTGCTTTCTTATACTAACGGATCTCACGAAGGTTTTTGTTGAGTTTTGTGTGATTGAAGTTTTCAAGTTTTGGGTGAGATCGCGATGGATGAAGGAATAAGGATTAGCAAAAGGCTAAGCTTCGGGATGCCCGAGGCACCCCAAGATAATATCCAAGAAGCATCAAGCAACTAAGCTTGGGGATGCCCCCGAGTGGCATCCCCTCTTTCTTCGAACAACCATCGGTATTTTACTTGGAACTATATTTTTATTCATCACATATTATGAGTTTTGCTTGGAGCGTCTTGTATGACATGAGTCTTTGCTTGTTTTGCTTTTTATTTTTAGTCAAGTATCCTTGCTGGACACACCTATTTGAGAGAGCCAAAATTATGTTATGACTTGTTAGAAATGCTCTCATGCTTCACTTAGATTTATTTGAGAGTTGGTAATTTTTTTTAGAAATTCTCTCTTGCTTCACTTAAATTATTTTGAGAGAAGAAAATTTTTATGCTCATGTTCTTCACTTATATTTGTTTGAGCTATCAAAAGCAACATATAAAATTAGTCCCAAAGTGATAGATATTCAAGGGGGATATAATAAAAACTTTCATGAAGATCATTGGACAAAATAAACTTGATTCCTTGTAATAGTTTTGCGATATGATGATATAATATGTGAGTCATATTGATGAGTAATTATGCTTTTGTAAGAATATTGGTGTTAAGGTTTGTGATTCCCTATGCAAGCACGAAAGTCAATACTTATGCAATGAAATTACATCCTACTTGTGGTGCATTATTCGGTGTTAGTTATGCTTAATGCTCGCTTATGAGATTTTTTGTTTCTTGGTTGGATGCTTCTCAATCTTTTGCGAGCCTTCATTTTGCACTAAGTGTGATCACTACTTGTGCATCCAAAATCCTTTAAACCAGTTTTTGCCACATGAGTCCACTATACCTACCTATATGCGGTATTCTTTTACCGTTCTAAGCAAATTTGTATGTGCCATCTCTAATTTTCAAAATAAATTTCTCTTTTGTGTGCTTGTACCGCTCATGAAACGGTAGGGGGTGGCTGATATATTTCCATGCTAGATATGTTATTCTCAAGATGAGTGTTTATTCACTTGTCATTGCACGAGAGTACGGCAAAGGTATTAGGGATGCCTAGTCCTGAAATGAAAAAATGAATTTACTTTATGTTGTCAAATAATAAATTCCTTGGAAAGTGTTGGTATGGAAGGCACCCGTGGATACGGCTAGCCATGGAAAGTGAAAGTATGGTGGAAAAAGGAATAAACTTTATTTTCTGTTTGGGAACCGCCTATGATATATCTAGCATGGAAAGTATTGGGAACTACTCGATCATTTTCGTTGACAGGAAAAGCATGCCACCCAAAATGTTTTATCTCTATCTTTTTCGCTTTGAGCTCTGGCACCTCTACAAATCCCTACTTCCCTCCGCGAAGGGCCTTTCTATTTACTTTATGCAATTTTTATTTCTACTTGAGTCTCCATCTTCTCTTATAAAGCACCAACTAAGGGGCACTATGATCGTACTTGAGCATTGGGTGTAGCTAATATGCGAGTGTGTTTCATGAATGGATCAATGATTGAGCATAATGGGCTAGGGATAACTTGCTTTAGTGTTGATATTTTAAAAGACATGGTTGCTTGTTGATATGCTTGAGTATTAAAGTCCTCATGTCAAAACTAGACTATTGCTTTGAACCATATAAAAGTCCAAATGTCCATGCTACAAAGAAAAGAATATGTGATGAACATGTTAGGCAGCATTCCACATCAAAAATTCTATTTTTATCATTTACCTACTCGAGGACGAGCAAGAATTAAGCTTGGGGATGCTGATACGTCTCCAACGTATCTATAATTTTTTATTGTTCCATGCTATTATATTATCATTCTTGGATGTTTTACAATCATTTTATATCATTTTTTGGGACTAACCTATTGACATAGTGCCCAGTGCCAGTTGCTGTTTTCTGCTTGTTTTTTACATCGCAGGAAATCAAAATCAAACGCAGTCTAAATGCAGTGAAACTTTTTGTGGATTTTTTTTGGACCAGAAGACACCAAATGGGCCAGAGAAGCACCTGAGGGGAGCTCCGAGGGGAGCACAACCCAGCAGGGCATGCCTGGGGGCCCAGGCACGCCCAGGTGGGTTGTGCCCACCTCGGTGGCCTCCCGAACCGCCTCTTTGCTCTATAAATACCCCAATATTCCAGAAACCCTAGGGGAGTCGACGAAAATCTACTCCAGCCGCCGCAAGTTCCAGAAACCACAGATCCAATCTAAACACCATCACGGAGGGGTTCATCATCCTCATTGGTGCCTCTCCGATGATGCGTGAGTAGTTCATTGTAGACCTATGGGTCCATAGTTAGTAGCTAGATGGCTTTCTCTCTCTCTTTTGATTCTCAATACAATGGTCTCTTGGAGATCTATTTGATGTAACTCTTTTTGCGGTGTGTTTGTTGGGATCCGATGAACTTTGAGTTTATGGTCAGATCTATGTTTTTATCCATGAAAGTTATTTGAGTCTTTTGATCTCTTATATGCATGATTACTTATGGCCTCGTATTTCTTCTTCGAATCTTTGGTTTAGTTAGGCCAACTAGATCGATTTTTCTTGCCATGGGAAGAGGTGCTTTGTGATGGGTTTGATCTTACGGTGCTTGATCCCAGTGACAAAAGGGGAACCGACATGTATGTATCATTGCTATTAAGGATAACAAGATGGGGTCTATTTCTACATAAATAGATCTTGTCTACATCATGTCATCATTCTTATTGCATTACTCCGTTTCTCCATGAACTTAATACACTAGATGCATGCTGGATAGCGGCCGATGTGTGGAGTAATAGTAGTAGATGCAGGCAGGAGTCGGTTTACTAATCTTGGATGTGATGCCTATATAATGATCATTGCCTGGATATCGTCATGATTATTTGAAGTTCTATCAATTGCCCAACAGTAATTTGTTTACCCACCGTATGCTATTTTTCTCGAGAGAAGCCACTAGTGAAATCTACGGCCCCCGGGTCTATTTTCTCATCATATATTTTCTGATCTATTTTGCTATTTGCCTTTTCATTTATTTTCCATTTTTATTTTCAGATCTATATTACCAAAAACCCAAAAATACCTTGCTAAATTTTATTTGCATCTATCTATCTATTACAACTTTCTCCCGTCCACGTGCCAATTTCTGGTGCCGTTACCCGAAAGGGATTGACAGCCCCTTTAACACGTCGGGTTGCAAGTATTTGTTCGTTGTGTGCAGGTATCATTTACGTAGTGTTGCTTGGTTCTCCTACTGGTTCGATAACCTTGGTCTCATCACTGAGGGAAATACCTACCGTTGTTGTGCTGCATCATCCCTTCCTCTTTGGGGAAATACTAACGTAGTTCAAGCCAACATCAGTGGTGCGTCAGGAGCACGCTCTTCAGCAGGATGACTCTTCTGTTGATGAGTTCTACACATAGTGTTCTGCCATCTGGCGCCAGCTTGACTCTCTTCGAACAGTTGTTTGTGGAGCTTGCCGCTGCTGTTAGACTATGCGGTCTGACTTGGAGTTTCAGCGTGTCCATGAGTTCTTATCTCACCTCCGTTCCGAGTTTGAGCCTCGCCGTGCTCACTTGCTTGCTCGTGGTCGTGTTCCTATCTCGGAGGTCCTTGCTGAGCTTCGTGCTGAGGAGACCCGCCTTCGTTCTGTTGGGTTGCTTGCGGTTCCTTCAGTGTTGGCTGCCCGAGCTCCTGTGTCGTCTGCTGATTTTTTTTTTCAAAAGTATGACAAATTTTATAGCAAGTTTGAAAACTAGCAGGCTAAAACAAAAAAAAACAGAAATAGCACCCTGTCGGCTTCCCGTAGGCCGAGGGGGGGCCTGTCGGCCTCCCGTAGGCCGAGGGGCGGCCTGTCGGCCTCCCGTGGGCCAAGGGGGGGCTGGTCGGCCGGCTGTGGGCCGAGGGGGGCCTGGTCGGCCTCGTGGCGGCCCAGGGGAGCCCTGTCGGCCTAGTGGCGGCCCAGGGGGGCCTGTCGGCCTCCAGGAGGCCGACGAGCCCCTGGATAAGGCCGACAGCTCTTTCTTCTTCCTCCCTTCGCTGCTTCTCCTCTCTCTCTCTCGTTTCTCTCTCTGTATTCTCCACCCCCGCGTCGATCTCTTCCCTCATCCACCCATTTTCATATCCAACCCGCAGAAACAATAGATCATAGCATTCTCCGCCGGCGTACGGTAATTTTTTTTGCTATGGGGTAGTTTTTTGTGCGTGAGGAGGAGCCATGGTGGGGTGGAGGAGGTGTGGCTGGTGAGGAGGTGGTGGGGTGGACGCAGTGGTGGTGAGGAGGAGGAGGTGGTGGTGAGGAGGAGTTCCGGTGGTGCAAGTAGTCCGCAAGGTGACCGGTGCCGCTGAGTTGAAGAGAGGAGGAAGAAGAAGGGGACACACGCGTCGAAGGTATAACTATGTCGTCATAATTTTTATTAGTGTAGCAGGTAATATTTTTATTAGTGTAGCCGGTAATTTTTTTTAGTGTAGCCGATAATATTTTTAGTTAGTGTAGCCGGTAATTTTTTTGTTAGTGTAGCCGGTAATATTTTTGTTTAGTGTAGCCGGTAATATTTGTAGTTAGTGTAGCCGGTAATATATTTTTAGTGTAGCCGGTAATATTTGTAGTTAGTGTAGCCGGTAATATTTTTTTTAGTGTAGCCGGTAATATTTGTAGTTAGTGTAGCCGGTAATATTTTTTTTAGTGTAGCCGGTAATATTTGTAGTTAGTGTAGCCGGTAATATTTTTGTTCATTGCGATTAATGACAAAGTGGCAATGACTGACAGGTGAAAATGTCTGAATCAGTAAATTTGACTGTTTACTACGGCCCTGGTAATGTTCGATATAATGAGTTGGGGGTTGATGTTAGCGAGTTTAAAAATGGCGTCATGACACTTTCAGACCCAAACAGAATGGACATTAGACAGTTGAAGTACTGGTTGACTACTAGTTTTGGGCTGGATCCTGAAGTATGTTCCGTCAGTATTCATGCATTGTGGACGAAATCCTGTAAAAATGTGAAGTGGGAGTTGATGCCGATAGATCGGAGCCAGCATTGGTTGACCCTGTTAAGTCGTTGCCGAGACAGAAGAATCCACCCATATGCCCTAGTGCAACCTGTGGCGAAGGAGGAGAATACCATACAACTCCACGTGGGGTATGAACCCGGGCAGGGTAGTCAAGTGGCTAACGAGATTTATTTATCCGGGTCACAGCCACAGGATGTGGATGCTAGCCAAGAGTCAGACTACGTGCCACACAATGTTTGTGGTCATGATACTGGGCAGAGTCAGTCGATAATATTAGCTGGTTCTGGTGTTGCTGATGGGGATGAGGAAGGCGATGAAATGCAGAGGGTGATGGAGGAAGAGGACGAGGATGGATTTGCGGAGGATCTGGATTCTGAAAATTCTGAGGATGAAGTGGAGGTACCGATTCCTTCTGCATGGGATCAGGACATATCCACCGGCCTTACGGTCAACGATGGCCATGAGACTCCATGGCAGTATAATCTGAACCAAGTCCACACAGACTATGTTTGATACAAAGAAAAAATTGAAGTATGCGGTGATAAAGTGGGCTATGTCTACGCAGAGGGTTTTCCGGACACACATATCAAGTCCAACAAACTATACCGTGAAGTGTGCTGAAACAGGTTGTCCTACGAAGGTGCACGGGCACGTGCCGAAGTATAACATCCACTGGGTTGTCACCAATATGGTCCCACATAATTGTGTGAGGAAAAACCTGTACATGGCAAAGAAGATAGAGAAAGCAAAGAAGCACACTGTCAGACTCATAGGTAATCAGGAAAGGAGGTATGAGGTTCAGCTTCCTATAGATGGTTTTGGTTCTGCAAATGAGGTGAAGACGCACGAGGTAAAAATTGGAACGGAATTTTATCCAACTTGTGAGTGTACATGCAACAAACCGAAGTTGTTGCACCTGCCTTGCTCACATGTGTTGGCTGCCTGTGGCCAGATTGAGTTGGATGCTATCTCCTTCGTGCCCCCATACTATTTAAAAGATGCAGTACTCAATGTCTGGACAGGTGAGATGACAGGGTTTAGAGTCGTCAGCAATTTCAACAAGGTAAACGATGGGGAGAGAGTATACATTTCGGATCCAGAACTTCGGCGAACAAGCAGGGGCAGACGTAAGGTAAAGCGCATCCGAAACGATATGGACCAATCTGAAGCTGGTGGAGCAACCAGACAATGTTTGCTATGCGCGACTTATGGGCATAGGATGAAATATTGTCCCGACCTGAACAAAGACGGTGCTTCCACATCGACGAGTGCTTCTACATCGACGACTGCGATAACAGTAGGAAGAGGCGGACATGGTCGTGGCAGTCATGGTGGTCGTGGCAGTCGAGGCCGAAGGGGCGGACGAGGAAGAAATAACTCGCAAGCTATATAATGTGTTGGACTATGTTTTAATTTGTAATATGTGTTGGACTATGTTTTAATTTGTAATATGTGTTGGACTATGTTTTAATTTGTAATATTATTTGACTATGTTATAATTTGTAATATGTCTGGACTATGTTTTATTTTGTAATATTATTTGACTATGTTTTAATTTGTAATATGTCTGGACTATGTTTTAATTTTTAATATGTCTGGACTATGTTTTAATTTGCACATGAGATTTGTTGTTTGAATTGCAGATATGGCTTCGTATCCGTTGCTTAATCGTAATATTGATAGAGGGCACCGGGCCGCACTTATGGAAGCGGGCAAGAACTTAGACGTGTTGGTCACTCGCACCCCAAAGTCTAACTGGATGATACACCATTCATGGGTTAATAGGTATGTGTCGGTATAATGACTTACTATGTTTGACATCAATTTGATAGCCGCTAACTGTATGCTACATTCTCTTTATTTTGTAGGTTAAGTTGGGCTGGACTTCTACCCTTGGCACGGCTGGTTGAGGGTACATTGGATGAGTGGGTTGAACATCCGCAATTGGATGAGGCAGGTGAACCAATGCAGTTACGCAAGAGGCAAGTGAAACGTTTCTCTTACGACAAGTCACTCATTACCTGCTTAGTAGATAGATGGAGACCAGAGACACATACGTTTCACTTTCCCTGGGGAGAGATGGCGCCTACTTTACAGGATGTGTCTTACTTGTTGGGATTACCTCTGGCCGGTGCTGCCATAGGTCCTTTAGAGGCAGAATCTGGTTGGCTAGCATCGATGCAGGGCTGTTTTTTGGCTGCGGTGCCAACTGCTAAGGTCCTAGACAACGATACTCACGGGCCTCGTTTTAAGTGGTTGACCCAGTTTCAGGTAACCTTCATGGCAAGTTTAAAAACTGATGTTTTCATTGTTGTCCTCATTGCATAGTTCAAACAATCTTTGGTTTCTATGTAGATTGTCTCCTTAGGATATCCCAATGTTCAGTTGTCAGAGGCACAGATTGATCGATCCCTAGAGGCATATATTTTGTGGTTGTTCGGCAAGACGATGTTCACGGAGAACCACGTGACCACTGTCGATGCACGACTCATCGGTATTGCACGAGAGATAGCTGACGCACGTTGCCCTGGGGACATTCTGCAGAGGAGTTTTGGTTCTGCTGTGTTAGCGGCTACGTACAGAGGCCTGTGCAAAGCTTGCTCGTTGAAGGCTATAAAATCAGGTATTGCAGGATGTCCACTATTGTTGCAGCTCTGGTCATACGAGAGATTCCCTATTGGTCGACCCTATGTCTACGTTGATAGACCTTTTGGTTTGGAGGACATGGCTGGGACTTACGTGCCTGCTATCGGCGACTTGCCTGCTATGGGATCTGTTTGGACACGGAGAGAGGTATTTTCATATTAAGTAACAACATGAATTACTAATGCTTATTTCTTGCCATTCAATAGTATTACTAATGCTTATTTCTTGTCATGCACAGAGACAGTTCGCGCATAGCCAGGTGAGGGGCTGCTACCCCTCCTTCACGGCGCAGTTTGATAGTTTGCACGAGGATCAAGTTATCTGGGAGCCATACTCCCATCAGGCTATATTATCCAGGTGTCCAGTTGGGATTTCTGGATTGTGCACTAGAGATCGGCACTATTGGATGACCAAGGCCAAGTTGGTGTTCGACGTGACGGTTGAGGAGATGGCTCTTCATAGGGTGATGAGACAGTTCGGCCTATGCCAAGAGCCTGACATTCCAGTTATTCCACACTTACCAGATCACGTGCACAAGTAAGTAATACTATTTTAGTTCTCAGGTCTGCATTCAGAATATCACTAATCATGTAACGTGCATGTCAATCTCAGGTACAGTCGCGCAGGAGGAAACAAGTCCCACGATTCTTGGCTTCGCGACATTAGCCCTTACGTGGACGAATGGACTACTGCGCCGACAAATATCTGGGATGAGGTTCGGCCCTTTGACTAGGACAAGTTCGGGTTGTATCTGTAGAGTTACCGGCATAGCACCAGGATGTACTTGGTTCCATCAGCAGCTCCTGATCAGATCGAAGCCCCTCTCACCAGCGATATGTACCCAACTGCCTCTGTTATGGGAACCAGACACCACGCGGTACGTGCTATGGTTCTCACATGTTAAGTTTTTTCTTAACCTGAACATATACAATTGGTTGACTATTCGTGTTGTCTGCCATACAACAATGATCTAATTGGCTAACTCTCCGTGTACAGGGTGACTTGACAAGCGAGGCGCTAGAGGAGGTTTCCGCTTTAATGCAATGCTTTGAGAGGGGAGATAATATCCCACCACGAGAGAACGTCTCATGGTTGAGGCGTCTTGATGAGAAGCTACGGGGGATTTATGCAGCTGTTACATGTAGACGATCTTCGGATGTTGCTATTCCTCGTCCAGCACATCGTCTGCCACGCCACTCTCTGCAGCGTTCAGCACCTCGACCCTCTATGCAGCGTTCAGAACCACGACCCTCTGTGCAGCGTTCACAACCAGGGAGCTCTTCCTGGCAGCAGACACCTCCTTCACAACCAGGGAGCTCTTTCTTCCAGCAGCCACCTCCTTCAGAACCAGGGGGCTCTTCCTGGCATCATCAGATGGACCTAGGTAACACTACTTTGTACATTCTTTTAAACATTGTAGGTTCGCAAATCAATTTTACATGTTTTACTTTACCGCAGTCGGCCGCCAGTCGCAGCCATTCATGCATTCAGTCCAGTCACCGATGCTTAGTGGTGCTGGTTCGTTCTTAGCCGGCGATGACGACGATGATGACCGAGCTGCAAACACCTATGAGTTCTCGCAGACAGTTCTTCACACTCCACCACCACCATTGACGCAGGAGACACAAACAGACGAGGTTATCTATGGTCGTGGTAATCGTCAGCGTCATCCACCGGCTGATCGCTTATCGCCTTCCGGTCCTCGTCCGAGGAAGACCCAGATTCGTCGTCGTCCCCCCCAGTGATATCATTATCTATGTATGAGTCATTATCTATATTAGTTTCAGACTATTCGCATATGTTACTATCGCACTTGCTTCTATCTGATCAGGATACATATATTGTTTTATGTATGCGAGAGACATATTACTATTAATCCGCATTGTTATTCGAGTTACATTTCCAAAGAGACTGCAACCGATAATTAAGATACAAGTACATCTCACATAAACGGTAGGACTGAACTTAAAAAATATAGCTTACATACTACATGAAGGCATCATCGTCATCCTCCGTCGCTGCAGCACTCTTGCCCTTCGACGATGCGGTACTCTTGCCCTTCGACGATGCGGTACTCTTGCCCTTCGACGATGAGGTACTCTTGGCCTTGGTGCTCGGCATGAAGATATCATCTTCGTCTTCGCTGTCGGCAGTCCATAAATATGTATGCTCTGCTGCAATCCTTATAAAATTTTCACTCTTCGTCTGCACTACCTTCTTCCACCTTCCATGCAACCTAAGAAGTTCTTTACGTACCTCCTCATAGGTCCTTTCAGGCCACCCAGACCTACGTAATGCGTGAGCCAACTCATTCTGTATGGTGTCACTACCGATGAGTTCGTCCCATGGAACTATCCTATTGTCCATCCTGAAATTGGTGGCTAGCCTAAGAAGACATTTGCTCATCTCAGGGTGAAAACTACGATCGAAAGGATAATCGGACATCTCGACTACACTAAAATGGACTGCTTATCCAACTCCGTGTGAAGGGGGTTTTATAGGTAGAGAGGAGAAAATGGCGGGAAAGAACGACTGCGGTATGGAGGGAAAGGTGGCGGGAACATATGGCGGGAAGGGGTTGGCGGGCAACGGGTGGCGGGAAGGGGTTGGCTGGAAATGGGTGGCGGGAAGGGGTTGGCGGGAAACGGGTGGCGGGAAGGGGTTGGTGGGAAACGGGTTGCGGGAACATATATCGGCACAGAGTTGGCAGGAAAATATTGAGGGAAATGAGGGGGAATGGCTGTGCAGCAATTATAATGAATTTATTTGTAAAAAAACACTTAGAACCCCTCGGCCCACAGCACTGCCTACTACACTACACTGCACTGCCTACCCACCTTACTGTCAAGGGGGTTTTATAGGAAGAGAGTAGAAAATGGCGGGAAATAATGGCGGGAATGAAGGAAATATGCCCTAGAGGCAATAATAAAGTTATTATTTATTTCCTTATTTCATGATAAATGTTTATTATTCATGCTAGAATTGTATTAACCGGAAACATAATACATGTGTGAATACATAGACAAACAGAGTGTCACTAGTATGCCTCTACTTGACTAGCTCGTTGATCAAAGATGGTTATGTTTCCTAACCATAGACATGAGTTGTCATTTGATAAACGGGATCACATCATTAGGAGAATGATGTGATTGACTTAACCCATTCCGTTAGCTTAGCACTTGATCGTTTAGTATGTTGCTATTGCTTTCTTCATGACTTATACATGTTCCTATGACTATGAGATTATGCAACTCCCGTTTACCGGAGGAACACTTTGTGTGCTACCAAACGTCACAACGTAACTGGGTGATTATAAAGGTGCTCTACAGGTGTCTCCGAAGGTACTTGTTGAGTTGGCGTATTTCGAGATTAGGATTTGTCACTCCGATTATCGGAGAGGTATCTCTGGGCCCACTCGGTAATGCACATCACTATAAGCCTTGCAAGCATTGTAACTAATGAGTTAGTTGCGGGATGATGTATTACGGAACGAGTAAAGAGACTTGCCGGTAACGAGATTGAGCTAGGTATTGAGATACCGACGATCAAATCTCGGGCAAGTAACATACCGATGACAAAGGGA
Source organism: Thinopyrum elongatum (assembly GCA_011799875.1). Lineage (NCBI taxonomy): Eukaryota > Viridiplantae > Streptophyta > Magnoliopsida > Poales > Poaceae > Thinopyrum > Thinopyrum elongatum. The sequence continues at coordinate 84,044,536 of CM022298.1, read as the reverse complement.
ACAACGTATGTTGTTATGCGGTTTGACTGATAAAGATCTTCGTAGAATATGTAGGAACCAATATGAGCATCCAGGTTCCGCTATTGGTTATTGACCGGAGACGTGTCTCGGTCATGTCTACATAGTTCTCGAACCCGTAGGGTCCGCACGCTTAAAGTTCTGTGACGATTTGTATTATGAGTTTATGTGTTTTGATGTACTGAAGATAGTTCGGGGTCCCGGATGAGATCGGGGACATGACGAGGAGTCTCGAAATGGTCGAGACGTAAAGATCGATATATTGGACGACTATATTCGGACATCGGAAAGGTTCCGAGTGATTCGGGTATTTTTCGGAGTAACGGGGAGTTACGGGAATACGGGAAGAAGTATATGGGCCTTATTGGGCTTTAGGGGAGAGAGAGAGGTAGGCCGCGCCCCCCCCCCCAAGGCCTAGTCCGAATTAGACTAGGGGGAGGGGCTGCGCCCCCTCCTTCCTTCTCTTCTCTCTTCCCCTTCCTTCTCTCCTACTCCTACTACTTGGAAGGGGGGGGAATCCTACTCCCGGTGGGAGTAGGACTCCTCCAGGGCGCGCCATAGCTAGGCCGGCCCTCTCCCCTCCTCCACTCCTTTATATACGTGGCCAGGGGGCACCCCATAGACACAACAATTGATCATTGATCTCTTAGCCGTGTGCGGTGCCCCCCTCCACCATAATCCACCTCGATCATATCGTAGCGGTGCTTAGGCGAAGCCCTGCGTCGGTAGCATCATCATCACCGTCACCACGCCGTCGTGCTGACGAAACTCTCCTGTGATGCTTTGCTGGATCGGAGCTCGTGGGACGTCATCGAGTTGAACGTGTGCTGAACTCGGAGGTGCCGTGCGTTCGGTACTTGGATCGGTCGGATCGTGAAGACGTACGACTACATCAACCGCGTTGTGCTAACGCTTCCGCTTTCGGTCTACGAGGGTACGTGGACACACTCTCCCCTCTCGTTGCTATGCATCACCATGATCCTGTGTGTGCGTAGGAAATTTTTTGAAATTACTACGTTTCCCAACAGTGGCATCCGAGTCTGGTTTTATGCGTAGATGTTATATGCACGAGTAGAACACAAGTGAGTTGTGGGCGATACAAGTCATACTGCTTACCAGCATGTCACACTTTGGTTCGGCGGTATTGTTGGATGAAGCGGCCCGGACCGACATTACGCGTACGCTTATGCGAGACTGGTTTTACCGCCGTGCTTTGCACACAGGTGACTAGCGGGTGTCAGTTTCTCCAACTTTAGTTGAACCGAGTGTGGCTACGCCCGGTCCTTGTGAAGGTTAAAACAGCACTAACTTAACGAACTATCGTTGTGGTTTTGATGCGTAGGTAAGAACGGTTCTTGCTCAGCCCGTAGCAGCCACGTAAAACTTGCAACAACAAAGTAGAGGACGTCTAACTTGTTTTTGCAGGGCATGTTGTGATGTGATATGGTCAAGACATGATGCTATATTTTATTGTATGAGATGATCATGTTTTGTAACTGAGTTATCGGCAACTGGCAGGAGCCATATGGTTGTCGCTTTATTGTATGCAATGCAATCGCCCTGTAATGGCTTTACTTTATCACTAAGTGGTAGCGATAGTCGTAGAAGCAATGGTTGGCGAGACGACAACGATGCTACGATGGAGATCAAGGTGTCGCGCTAGTAACTATGGTGATCATGACGGTGCTTCGGAGATGGAGATCACAAGCACAAGATGATGATGGCCATATCATATCACTTATATTGATTGCATGTGATGTTTATCCTTTATGCATCTTATTTTGCTTTGTTTGACGGTAGCATTATAAGATGATCTCTCACTAAATTTCAAGGTAAAAGTGTTCTCCCTGAGTATGCACCGTTGCCAAAGTTCGTCGTGCCGAGACACCACGTGATGATCGGGTGTGATAAGCTCAACGTTCATCTACAACGGGTGCAAGCCAGTTTTACACACGCAGAATACTCGGGTTAAACTTGACGAGCCTAGCATATGCAGATATGGCCTCGAAACACTGAGACCAAAAGGTCGAGCGTGAATCATATAGTAGATATGATCAACATAGTGATGTTCACCATTGAAAACTACTCCATTTCACGTGATGATCGGTTATGGTTTAGTTGATTTGGATCACATGATCACTTAGATGATTAGAGAGATGTCTATCTAAGTGGGAGTTCTTGAGTAATATGATTAATTGAACTTTAATTTATCTTGAACTTAGTCCTGGTAGTATTTGCAAATTATGTTGTAGATCAATAGCTCGCGTATAGCTCCCCTGTTTTATTTTTGATATGTTCCTAGAGAAAACTAAGTTGAAAGATGATAGTAGCAATGATGCGGACTGGTTCCGTGATCTGAGGATTATCCTCATTGCTGCACAGAAGAATTATGTCCTTGATGCACCGCTAGGTGACAGACCTATTGCAGGAGCAGATGCAAACGTTATGAACGTTTAGCAAGTTCGATGTGATGACTACTTGATAGTTTAGTGCGCCATGATTTACGGCTTAGAATCGGGACTTAAAAAATGTTTTGAACGCCACGGAGCATATGAGATGTTCCAAAGAGATGAAATTGGTATTTCAGACTCATGCCCGTGTCGAGAGGTATGAGACCTCTGACAAGTACTTTGCCTATAAGATGGAGGAGAATAGCTCAATCAGTGAGCATGTGCTCAGAATGTCTGAGTACTACAGTTGCTTGAATCAAGTGGGAGTTGATCTTCCGGATAAGATAGTAATTGACAGAATTCTCTAGTCACTATCACCAAGTTACTGGAACTTCGTGATGAACTATAATATGCAAGGGATGACAAAAACGATTCCCGAGCTCTTCGTGATGCTGAAATCAACGAAGGTAGAAATCAAGAAAGAGCATCAAAGTGTTGATGGTTAACAAGACCACTAGTTTCAAGAAAAGGGCAAAGGGAAGAAGGGGAACTTCAAGAAGAATAGCAAGCAAGTTGCTACTCCCGGGAAGAAGCCCAAGTCTGGACCTAAGCCTGAAACTAAGTGCTTCTACTGCAAAAGGACTGGTCACTGGAAGCAAAACTGCCCCAAGTATTTGGCGGATAAGAAGGATGGCAAAGTGAACAAAAGTATATTTGATATACATGTTATTGATGTGTATTTTACTAGTGTTCATAGTAGCCCCTGGGTATTTGATACTGGTTCAGTTGCTAACATTAGTAACTCGAAACAGGAGTTGCAAAATGAACAGAGACTAGTTAATGACGAGGTGACGATGGGTGTTGGAAGTGATTCCAAGGTTGATAAGATCACCATCGCACACTCCCTCTATTTTCGGGATTAGTGTTTAACCTAAATAAATGTTATTTGGTGTTTGCGTTGAGCATGAATATGATTGGATCATGTTTATTGCAATACGGTTATTCATTTAAGTCAGAGAATAATTGTTGTTCTGTTTTCATGAATAAAAACCTTCTATGGTCATACACCCAATGTAAATGGTTTATTGAATCTCGATCGTAGTGATACACATATTCATAATATTGAAGCCAAAAGATGCAATGATAGTGCAACTTATTTGTGGCACTGCCGTTTAGGTCATATTGGTGTAAAGCGCATGAAGAAACTCCATACTGATGGACTTTTTGGAATCACTTGATTATGAATCATTTGATGCTTGCGAACCATGCCTCATGGGCAAGATGACTAAAACTCCGTTCTCCGGAACAATGGAGCGAGCTACGGACTTATTGGAAATAATACATACCGATGTATGCGGTCCGATGAGTATTGAGGCTCGCGGCGGGTATCGTTATTTTCTTCACAGATGATTTGAGCAGATATGGGTATATCTACTTAATGAAACACAAGTCTGAAACATTTGAAAAGTTCAAAGAATTTCAGAGTGAAGTGGAAAATCATCGTAACAAGAAAAATGAAGTTTCTACGATCTGATCGCGGAGGCAAATATTTGAGTTATGAGTTTGGTCTTCAATTAAAACAATGTGGAATAGTTTCACAAACTCATGCCACCTGGAACACCACAGCGTAATGGTGTGTCCGAATGTCGTAACCGTACTTTATTAGATATGGTGCGATCTATGATGTCTCTTACCGATTTACCACTATCGTTTTGGGGTTATGCATTAGAGACAGCTGCATTCACGTTTAATAGGGCACCATCTAAATCCATTGAGACGACACCGTATGAACTGTGGTTTGGCAAGAAACCTAAGCTGTCGTTTCTTAAAGTTTGGGGCTGCGATGCTTATGTGAAAAAGCTTCAGCCTGATAAGCTCAAACCCAAATCGGAGAAGTGCGTCCTCATAGGATACCCAAAACAAACTGTTGGGTACACCTTCTATCACAGATTCGAAGGCAAGATATTTGTTGCTAAGAATGGATCCTTTCTAGAGAAGGAGTTTCTCTCGAAAGAAGTGAGTGGGAGGAAAGTAGAACTTGATGAGGCAGTGGTACCTTCTCTTGAATTGGAAAGTAGTTCATCATAGAAATCAGTTCCAGTGATGCCTACACCAATTAGTGAGGAAGCTAATGATGATGATCATGAAACTTCAGATCAAGTTACTACAGAACCTCGTAGGTCAACCAGAGTACGTTCCGCTCCAGAGTGGTACGGTAATCCTGTTCTGGAAGTCATGTTACTAGACCATGACGAACCTACGAACTATGAGGAAGCGATGATGAGCCCAGATTCCGCGAAATGGCTTGAGGCCATGAAATCTGAGATGGGATCCATGTATGAGAACAAAGTATGGACTTTGGTTGACTTGCCCGATGATCGGCAAGCCATAGAAAATAAATGGATCTTCAAGAGGAAGACGGACGCTGATAGTAGTGTTACTATCTACAAAGCTAGACTTGTCGAAAAAGGTTGTTGACAAAGTTCAAGGAGTTGACTATGATGAAACTTTCTCACCCATAGCGATGCTTAAGTCCGTCCGAATCATGTTAGCAATTGCCGCATTTTATGATTATGAAATTTGGCAAATGGATGTAAAGACCGCATTCCTGAATGGATTTCTGGAAGAAGAGTTGTATATGATGCAACCTGAAGGTTTTATCGATCCAAAGGATGCTAACAAAGTGTGCAAGCTCCAGCGATCCATCTATGGACTGGTGCAAGCATCTCGGAGTTGGAATATACGCTTTGATGAGTTGATCAAAGCATATAGTTTTATACAGACTTGCGGTGAAGCCTGTATTTACAAGAAAGTGAGTGGGAGCACTACAGCATTTCTGATAAGTATATGTGAATGACATATTGTTGATCGGAAATAATGTAGAATTTTCTGGAAAGCATAAAGGAGTATTTGAAAGGAGTTTTTCAAAGAACGACCTCGGTGAAGCTGCTTACATATTGAGCATCAAGATCTATAGAGATAGATCAAGACGCTTGATAAGATTTTTCAATGAGTACATACCTTGACAAAGTTTTTGAAGTAGTTCAAAATGGAACAGTCAAAGAAGGAGTTCTTGCCTGTGTTTTAAGGTGTGAAGTTGAGTGAAGACTCAAAACCCGACCACGGCAGAAAATAGAAAGAGAATGAAAAGTCATTCCCTATGCCTCAGTCATAGGTTCTATAAAGTATGCTACGCTGTGTAACAGATCTATTGTATACCCTACATTGAGTTTGGCAAGGGAGTACAATAGTGACTAGGAGTAGATCACTGGACAGCGGTCAAAATTATCCTTAGTGGAATAAGGATATGTTTCTCGATTATGGAGGTGCCAAAAGGTTCGTCGTAAAGGGTCACGTCGATACAAGTTTTGACACTGATCCAGATGACTCTAAGTCTCAATCTGGATACATATTGAAAGTGGGAGCAATTAGCTAGAGTAGCTCCGTGCGGAGCATTGTTGACATAGAAATTTGCAAAATACATACGGATCTGAATTTGGCAGACCCATTGACTAAACTTCTCTCACAAGCAAAACATGATCACACCTTAGTACTCTTTGGGTGTTAATCACATGGTGATGTGAACTAGATTATTGACTCTAGTAAACCCTTTGGGTGTTGGTCACATGACAATGTGAACTATGGATATTAATCACATGGTGATGTGAACTGTTGGTGTTAAATCACATGGCGATGTGAACTAGATTATTGACTCTAGTGCAAGTGGGAGACTGAAGGAAATATGCCCTAGAGGCAATAATAAAGTTATTATTTATTTCCTTATTTCATGATAAATGTTTATTATTCATGCTAGAATTGTATTAACCGGAAACATAATACATGTGTGAATACATAGACAAACAGAGTGTCACTAGTATGCCTCTACTTGACTAGCTCGTTGATCAAAGATGGTTATGTTTCCTAACCATAGACATGAGTTGTCATTTGATAAACGGGATCACATCATTAGGAGAATGATGTGATTGACTTGACCCATTCCGTTAGCTTAGCACTTGATCGTTTAGTACGTTGCTATTGCTTTCTTCATGACTTATACATGTTCCTATGACTATGAGATTATGCAACTCCCGTTTATCGGAGGAACACTTTGTGTGCTACCAAACGTCACAACGTAACTGGGTGATTATAAAGGTGCTCTACAGGTGTCTCCGAAGGTACTTGTTGAGTTGGCGTATTTCGAGATTAGGATTTGTCACTCCGATTGTCGGAGAGGTATCTCTGGGCCCACTCGGTAATGCACATCACTATAAGCCTTGCAAGCATTGTAACTAATGAGTTAGTTGCGGGATGATGTATTACGGAACGAGTAAAGAGACTTGCCGGTAACGAGATTGAGCTAGGTATTGAGATACCGACGATCGAATCTCGGGCAAGTAACATACCGATGACAAAGGGAACAACGTATGTTGTTAAGCGGTTTGACCGATAAAGATCTTCGTAGAATATGTAGGAACCAATATGAGCATCTAGGTTCCACTATTGGTTATTGACCGGAGACGTGTCTCGGTCATGTCTACATAGTTCTCGAACCCGTAGGGTCCGCACGCTTAAAGTTCTATGACGATTTGTATTATGAGTTTATGTGTTTTAATGTACCGAAGGTAGTTCGGAGTCCCGGATGAGATCGGGGACATGACGAGGAGTCTCGAAATGGTCGAGATGTAAAGATCGATATATTGGACGACTATATTCGGACATCGGAAAGGTTCCGAGTGGTTCGGGTATTTTTCGGAGTACCGGGGAGTTACGGGAATACGGGGAAGAAGTATATGGGCCTTATTGGGCTTTAGGGTCGAGGAAGCGAGAGGTAGGCCGCGAACACCCCCCCCCCCCCACCCCCAACCACCCCCCCCCCCCGCCCCCCCCCCCCACCCCCCCCCCCCCGCTTCCAAGGCCTAGTCCGAATTGGACTAGGGGGAGGGGCTGCGCCCCCTCCTTCCTTCTCTTCTCTCTTCCCCTTCCTTCTCTCCTACTACTACTACTTGGAAGGGGGGGAATCCTACTCCCGGTGGGAGTAGGACTCCTCCAGGGCGCGCCATAGCTAGGCCGGCCCTCTCCCCTCCTCCACTCCTTTATATACATGGCCAGGGGGCACCCCATAGACACAACAATTGATCATTGATCTCTTAGCCGTGTGCGGTGCCCCCCTCCACCATAATCCACCTCGATCATATCGTAGCGGTGCTTAGGCGAAGCCCTGCGTCGGTAGCATCATCATCATCGTCACCACGCCGTCGTGCTGACGAAACTCTCCTGTGAAGCTTTGCTGGATCGGAGCTCGTGGGACGTCATCGAGTTGAACGTGTGCTGAACTCGGAGGTGCCGTGCGTTCGGTACTTGGATCGGTCGGATCGTGAAGACGTACGACTACATCAACCGCGTTGTGCTAACGCTTCCGCTTTCGGTCTACGAGGGTATGTGGACACACTCTCCCCTCTCGTTGCTATGCATCACCATGATCCTGTGTGTGCGTAGGATTTTTTTTGAAATTACTACGTTTCCCAACAGGGAAAGGGTTGACGAGAAAGGATGGTGGGAAAGGTAGGCCCGCGGAAGCATAAATAATATTTTTACAATATTTATAAGACGGGCAATCGTTGTACATCATTAATAAGTCAAATTTCACAAAAAAAAACATTTTGGCTTACCATGGGCCAACAGGAGCCCACTCGGCCGTGTGGAGGACTCGTCGGCTTCGTGTAGGACGACAGGCCACTGGTCGGCCTACTGGTGGCCGACAGGGCCCCCATCGGCCTACTGGTGGCCGACAGGCCCCCCATCGGCCTACTGGTGGCCGACAGGCCCCCCATCGGCCCACCCTAGGCCGACAGCCCCCCCCCCCCCCCCCCGTCGGCCCAGCCCAGGCCGACAGGGTGCTATTTCTGATATTTTTGCATTCTGCCCAATAATTTTCAAAATGGCTATAAATTTAGTCATAGTTTTGAAAAAAAATCTCGTCTGCTCGTCTCACAGCTTCACCGCTCCTGCCCATACCTTCAGGGGGTGGGTCACCCTCCTTATGCTGAGAAGGGTCGGTCGAGCCGTGACACCTTCTGTGGCTACTGCTCCCGGCCAGGTCACCCAGAGTCTGATTGTCGCCAGAAGCAGCGAGACCAGAGGCGCTCCTCTTCCAGTGGGACACATGCGTCTTCCTCGACTCCGTCACTCACTGACCAGGACATTGTGAGGCTCAAGCGCCTTCTGGCTTTCTCTGGTTCTTCATCGACGAGTTATGTTGCTGCTGTGACTGCTTTCACCTCTTCATCACCGCCGGCATCTACACTGTCAGGTACATTGATAACCCACAAGTATAGGGGATCGCAACAGTTTTCGAGGGTAGAGTATTCAACCCAAATTTATTGATTCGACACAAAGGGAGCCAAAGAATAGTTGCAAGTATTAGCAGTTGAGTTGTCAATTCAACCACACCTGGAGATTAATTATCTGTAGCAAAGTGATCAGTAGCAAAGTAGTATGATAGTTTTGATAGTAGTAGCAACAACAATAGTAACGGTACCAGTGATAGCAATGATTTTGTAGCAAGTGCAATAGTAACAGTAGTAGTAGTAACTTAGCAGAAACAATATAAGAGAAATTCGTAGGCATTGGATCGGTGAATTCGTTGGATGATATCCATCATATAACAGTCATAACCTAGGGCAATACGGCACTAGCTCCAGTTCATAAATATAATGTAGGCATGCATTCCGTAAATAGTCATACGTGCTTACGGAAAGAACTTGCATGACATCTTTTGTCCTACCCTCCCGTGGCAGCAGGGTCCTATTGGAAACTAAGGGTTCATCATGTTTGCGTACAATTTTCTGAAAAATTTTGGGTCACAAAATTTTTGTCAACAAAACTTCACAAGATGATAGCAACTACTCATAGGGATGCATAGAGGCCATATCAAGCATTCAAACTACTTAGAACTCTAAGAATTCAACATGCAAGCTCATCTACAGCAGCACCAAGAGTATCTAATTATTCAAAATATAAACCACTAAAGCAAAAACTAATTGGACCAATGGAGGAGTCACATACCAAGCAACAATCCCCCGAAACAGTTTCGGAAACGGAGCTTCGAGCAAAGAGATCGAAATCCGCGAGTTTGAGAGCAAGAACACGAGAGAGAGAGAGAGAGAGAGAGAGAGCAATGGTGATTTTTTTCTGGAGGTAGGTGGTGACATGGGCTAAAGAGATAAGTGAGGGGGCCCACATGGAGACCACAACCCACCAAGGCGCGCCTGAGGGTGCTGGCGCGCCCAGGTGGGTTGTGCCCACCTGGTGCACCCCCCCTCTGATGTTATTTGCATCAAATATTCAGAAATATTCAGAAAAAAATCGTATTAAATTTTCAGAGCATTCTGAGAACTTTTATTTTTGGGTCATTTTTTATTGCACGGGAAATTCAGAAAACAGACAAAACATGGCATTTTATTTTATTTAACTAATAAAAACAGAAGAAAAAAAATGTAGGGACAGAAGGCAGTGCTTACTAAATTCATCAACCTCATACCTTTCAAAAATGATTCATTAATAAGGTTGATCAAGTCTTATTAACAACCACTTTCGATTAGCATGAAACCGAAGAACTTTTGTAAAACACTAAGTTACCTCAACAGGGTATGTATGTCCCCAACAATAAGCATTTCATATTTCTTTTTGGTAGTAGGTAGAGGTAGTTGAAAACTTCCAATAGTGATTGTCGGAGATTTTTCAATAGCATTAATACCATTCACTTGGAATTGTTTCTTCGGAAAGTGCACTGTATGCTCATTACCATTGATATGAAAAGTGACCTTACTTTTATTGCAATCAGTAATAGCCCCTGCAGTATTCAAGAAGGGTCTACCAAGGATAATCGACATGTTGTCGTCCTCGGGCATCTCAAGTATAACAAAGTCAGTTACAATAGTAACGTTTGCAACAACAACGGGCACATCCTCACAAATACCGATAGGTATGGCAGTTGATTTGTCAGCCATTTGCAAAGATATTTCAGTAGGTGTGAGTTTATTCAAATCAAGTCTTTTATATAAAGAGAATGGCATAACACTAACACCAGCTCATAAATCACATAAAGCAGTTTTCACATAGTTTCATTTGATGGAGCAAGGTATAGTTGGTATTCTCGGATCTCCAAGTTTTTTAGGTACTCCATCCTTAAAAGAATAATTAGCAAGCATGGTGGAGATTTCAGCTTCCGGTATTTTTCTCTTATTGGTGATGATGTCTTTCATGTATTTTGCATGAGGCATTTTTAAGATATCTGTCAAGCGGGTACGCAAAAAGACTGGCCTAAGCATTTCAGCAAAGTGTTCAAATTCTTCATCATCTTTCTTCTTAGTTGACTTAGGTGGAAAGGGCATAGGTTTTTGAACCCACAGTTCTCTTTCCTTACCATATTTTCTAGCAACGAAGTCTCTTTTATCATATCTTTTAATCTTGGATTGTGGGTTATCAAGATCAATAGCTGGTTCTATTTCAACATCATTGTCTGGTTCTTTATTATTTGTTTGAGTGTCTTCATGAACCTCATCATCATCTTTTTCATTATCAGAAGGTGAATGTTCATTACTAGATTAAGTTTCAGCATCAGAAATAGAAACATCATTAGTAGTATCAGGGGGTTTTTCTACTTCAGGTTCACTAGAGGCATGCAAAGTCCTAATATTTTTCTTCTTGTTTTTCTTTTTGGAAGGACTAGGTGCATCAGTGTTAATTCTTTGAGAGTATTGTTCAATTCTCTTTGGGTGTCCCTCAGGATAAAGTGGTTCCTGAGTCATTTTACCTCCTCTAGTTGCCACTCTAACAGTAAAGTCATTTATATTATTGTTCATTTCATTAAGCAATTCTCTTTGAGATTTAACAACTTGTTCTAGTTGAGTTTGAACCATAGAGGCATGCTTTCCTACACCTCTAACATCATTGGTAATTCTAAATAACAAGTCATCAAGCGAGCAATCATATCAGAATTGTATTTCAATTGTTTCATAACATTTGCATTGAAGTGATCTTGCTTTCTAATGTAATTATCAAACTCATAAAGGCATTGACTAGGATGCATATTATAAGGATTGTCGTTGTCATTGAATTTCATTAAGGAGTTTACCTCTACCACCTTAGGTGGTGGTGGTGTTTCAAGCCCATGTATTTCTTCAATAGGAGGTAAATTTTTGACATCCTCAGCTTTAATACCTTTTTCTTTCATAGATTTCTTTGTCTCTTGCATATCTTCGGGACTGCGATATAAGATACCCCTCTTCTTCGGAGTAGGTTTAAGCGGTGGTTCAGGAAGAGTCCAATCATCGTGATTTTTCAATATGTTATTCAATAGTTCTTCAGCTTGTTCAACAGTTCGTTCCCTGAAAACACAACCAGCACAACTATCTAGGAAATCCCTAGAAGCATCGGTTAGTCCATTATAGAAGATATCGAGTATTTCATTTTTCTTAAGAGGATGATCAGGCAAAGCATTAAGCAATTGGAGAAGTCTCCCCCAAGCTTGTGGGAGACTCTCTTCTTCAATTTGCGCAAAGTTAAATATTTCCTGTATGGTAGCTTGTTTCTTATGAGCAGAAAAATATTTTTGAGAGAAGTAATAAATCATATCCTGGGGACTACGCACACAACCAGGAGCAAGAGTATTATACCAAGTCTTAGCATCACCCTTTAATGAGAACGGAAATAATTTGAGAATATAATAATAGCGAATCTTCTCATCATGAGCAAAAAGGGTGGCTATGTCATTCAACTTAGTAAGATGGGCCACAATAGTTTCAGTTAAATAACCATGGAAAGGATCAGATTCAACCAAAGTAATTAACTCTGGGTTGACAGAGAATTCATAATCCTTGTTATCAACAAAGATAGGTGAAGTAGCAAACTTAGGATCACATTTCATTCTAGCATTCAAAGATTTTTCTTTCAGTTTGCATAATAATTTCTTAAGATCATCCCTATCATTGCAAGCAAGAAAGTCTCTAGTTGTCTCCTCATCCATAACATAACCTTTTGGTACCTTAGGCAATTCATATCTAGGAGAACTAGGTCTAATAGGTGTTTCATGATTTTCAGTTTCAAGCTCTTCATCAGTTTCAATAATTTCATCAGTTTCAGCATTCTCAAAAGCTTTAGTTCTAGCAATTTGTTCATCAAGAAATTCACCTAGTGGCACATTATCATCAAGCAAGGTACTAGCATCATCCTGAATATCATTCATAGCAGAAGTAGCATCATCAATAACTTGCGACATATCAGGATTAATAGCATGTGGTGGTGTTGCAAGTCTACTTATAACAGAAGGTGAATCAAGTGCAGAGCTAGATGGCAGTTCCTTACCTCCCCTTGTTTTAGAGGGAAAAATCTTTGTCTTAGCATCCTTCAGATTCTTCATAATGATAATTTGATAATAATCCCAAGTGACTCAACAAATATAGCTATGCTCCCCGGCAACGGCGCCAGAAAAAGGTCTTGATAACCCACAAGTATAGGGGATCGCAACAGTTTTCGAGGGTAGAGTATTCAACCCAAATTTATTGATTCGACACAAGGGGAGCCAAAGAATATTTGCAAGTATTAGCAGCTGAGTTGTCAATTCAACCACACCTGGAGATTAATTATCTGCAGCAAAGTGATCAATAGCAAAGTAGTATGATAGTTTTGATAGTAGTAGCAACAACAATAGTAACGGTAACAGTGTAGCAATGATTTTGTAGCAAGTGCAATAGTAGCAGTAGTAGTAGTAACTTAGCAGAAACAATATAAGAGAAATTCGTAGGCATTGGATCGGTGAATTCGTTGGATGATATTCATCATATAACAGTCAAAACCTAGGGCGATACGGCACTAGCTCCAGTTCATAAATATAATGTAGGCATGTATTCCGTAAATAGTCATACGTGCTTATGGAAAGAACTTGCATGACATCTTTTGTCCTACCCTTCCGTGTGTAGGATCGAAAGTAGGTCTAGAGGGGGGGTGATTACACTACTTGACCAAATAAAAAACTAGCCTTTTCCCAATTTTAAGTGTTGGCAGATTTTAGCAACTTAGTACAAGTCAAGCAATCAACCTACACATGCAATTCTAAGAGTATAGCAGCGGAATGAAAAACATTGCACATGAAGGTAAAGGGAAGGGTTTGGAGAAGGCAAATGCAATGTAGACACGAAGATTTTTGGCGTGGTTCCGATAGGTGGTGCTATCGTACATCCACGTTGATGGAGACTTCAACCCACGAAGGGTAACGGTTGCGCGAGTCCACGGAGGGCTCCACCCACGAAGGGTCCACGAAGAAGCAACCTTGTCTATCCCACCATGGCCATCGCCCACGAAGGACTTGCCTCACTCGGGTAGATCTTCACGAAGTAGGTGATCTCCTTGCCCTTACAAACTTCTTGGTTCAACTCCAGAATCTTGTCGGAGGCTCCCAAGTGACACCTAACTAATCTAGGAGACACCACTCTCCAAAAGGTAATAGATGGTGTGATGATGATGAACTCCTTGCTCTTGTGCTTCAAATGATAGTCTCCCCAACACTCAACTCTCTCTCATAGATTTGGATATGGTGGAAAGATGATTTGAGTGGAAAGCAACTTGGGGAAGGCTAGAGATCAAGATTCTTGTGGTAGGATTGGAATGTCTTGGTCTCAACACATGAGTAGGTGGTTCTCTCTCAGAAAATGAGTAGTGGAAGTGTAGACACGTTATGATGACTCTCTCACAAATGGAGAAGGGGGTGGAGGGGTATATATAGCCTCCACACAAAATCCAACCGTTACACACATTTGACCCAACTCGGTCAGACCGAATAGACGAACTCGGTGAGACCGATTCAGTTCAAAATATGAATGTTAGGAATCTCGGTGGGACCGACTGGAACAACTCGGTGTGACCGATGTGCTAAGGCTAGGGCAAACATCAACTCGGTGGAACCGAAATGAAGTAATAAGCAACAGAGTGAATGACAAGCAGACTCGGTGTGACCGATTTCACTGACTCGGTGAGACCGAAAGAGTGAAACATGTCACAGTAAGAATGCAAGGTCATCTCGGTGAGACCGAGATCCATATCGATATGACCGAACTGTCTAGGGTTTCTGGCAGTGGCTATGTCAACTGAATTCGGTGGCGCCGGATGGATCAAATCGGTGGGGCCGAGTTTGACTTTGGGTTTTGGACATATTTGGAATGATAAAGTGGTTGAGGGTTTAGGAGCAATATCACTAAGCACTTTGAGCAAGTAGATCATTAAGCAACACCTCATCCCCTTTTAATAGTATTGGCTTTTCCTATGGACTCAATGTGATCTTGGATCACTAAAATGAAAATGAAGAGTCTTGAGCTTTTTCCAATCTTTGTCCTTAGCATTTTGAGGGGTCCACATCTCTAGTCCATGCCATGCCAATCATTGAACTTTCTGAAATATTTAACTTGAATGAATATTAGTTCAATGAGCTATATGTTGTTATGAATTACCAAAACCACCCGGGGATTAGTTGCACTTTCAATCTCCCCCTTTTTGGTAATTGATGACAACATATAGATCAAAGCTTCGACAAATGATAATATGAATGAAATACATCATCGCTTTGAGAAGTATGTGATAAGCAAGAGCTCCCCCTGAATTTGTGCATTATTTAAAATTTGCTTTTGAATGCAAATGCACAATCGATTAGGATCATGGGTTACTCTTTCATGTCACATACATCTTGGTGGAGCGCTCAAAATGATAGAATTGAATAACATGCGCTCATCACCAAGGGTAAACATGATTGATCATACACAAGTATCATAGATAACATCATGCAAGCACACATTAAGGCATAATATAATCAAGCACACAGTCACAAAAGTATCTCACACACAAGCACAAATATTGTAGCATGAATCAAACAAGCAAACGATCAAATGATCAAAGTAGCAAGAGAAGCCAACAAAAGGCAAAACACTCTCTCTCTCTCTCTCGAAGCCTAAAGATCTATACACTTTCTCCCCCTTTGGCAACAAGTTACCAAAAAACTTGAAAATGCATAGTGCTATGCAGCACTCTAGGCATGATCTCCGGGAGCTCCTGAAGTGGTCTTCTGGCTGGTTGCTCCGGTGTGCGTAGATGGCGTGGAGAGCAGTCCGTCTGCAAATACTTCAGCTGACGTTTGTGGAGCTGGAGGAGTTGAAACTGGAGGTGCAACAGTGGCAGTTGCTGCAGGTGCTGAGAGTGTAGTCCTAGTATCACTGACAACTGGCACTGCTGAAGTCCTTTGTGCCCTTGGCACTCTCTGAAAAGTATCTGTGGTAGGTCTATCATTCCTGTCCTCAATCTCTTCCTGGAGCTTCTCCACAGTAGTCTGGATCTCTGTGACCTTCACATCTAGATCATGGAATTTAGTCTCAATGATCCTCTCAAGACTCTCTTGATTCTGAGTCAGGGTGGCCAAGCCCTTCTCAATCCTCGCAGTAGCCTCAAGCAGATAACTGAGTTGATCTTGCTTGGTCTTGAGCATCACAGTTGAATCATCTGGTGCACTGGCTGCCTTTGCTGCTTTTGCAGCCTTTGCTCTCTCTCTCTCTCTCTCTCTCTCTCTCTCTCTCTCTCTCTTTTCCTGGGCTTCAGCACATGTTGGATGAGAAGCATCCATGACAATCTCATTGTCCTCAAATTCTGGCCTCAGGGGAAGATGCTCTTTGTCTAGAAGATAAGTCCCTGTTCCCATCTTGGAGTTGATCAACATCTGTATATGAGGGGCATATCCACATGATCTCTTCTGATCAGCTGCAGTCCTCTTCACTGTCTCAACAATCAAAGTCATCACTTTGAATTTCTGTGGCACATCAAACATGTGAAGCAAGTTGATTGAGTGACCACGGATCATCCTATGATCTCCTGACTTGGGCAACAGAGTGTGCCTCAAGATGGTGTTGATGGTGGTCAAACCTGACAGCAGATAGTATATGGACCCAAGCTTGTGAGTCTCCAAGGCATCATCAGGAATGGTCTTGTACATATTTGCCATGGAGTTGTGATCCTTTCTGGGCTTGGCATATACATCAATGTCATTCTCATCTTCTTCTGGTGCATTGATCAACTTGGCCCACTCAGAAATTGTTGATTGATACCTTGTTCCTTCAGTCATCCAGACTATCTTGCCATCTGGATAGAAATGAGTAGTTGAGTAGAATTGCATTATCATTTCATCATTCCATTTTGTCAACTTTTGACCAACAAACTTGTCAACTTCATTCATCCTGAAGCTCTCATGCACACCTGGGAAGTAGTCCTCATTGTCATCGATATATGTCCACTCAACCCATCTCATGTCACTGACAATGGGCTTCTTATCTAGCAAGACTGTCTCATAGAAGTCCTGTTGTTCCTTGGTGTGGAAACGATAATCTACATCAGTCCTTCTCCTGGTGGCATAGGGATCAGTCTGTCTCCAGAGTCTCAGACCAGCATCCTTTCTTTCCTTCATGTTTTCAGCCACAGGATGATCATCACTATGATCTGGAATCTTTGGCTTCAACTTTCTAAGCACTTGGGATTCTTCCTCTTCTTGAACTTCAGGCACTAGGGCCTTGTTCTTCTTAGCAGCAGATATGTTTCTGGTGGATCTCTTGGGTGCAGCAGGTTTTGGAGCTTGAGCTTGAGCTGGAGGCTTGGGAGCTGTCTTGGGCTTAGATGGAGCAGCCCCAGACCTTATAGCATCCCCTATGAGCTTTTGAGTCTTTGGTGGAGGTGCAGCAGCCTCTTCCTCCTCCTCTTCTTCATCGTCACTTCTCCTCATAGAAGGATATCCAAGAACTTTGGCAGTAGTGGTTCTAGCTCTCTTTTTCTTCTTGCCATCTTTTGCAGCCTCATCATCATCAGATTTAGTGAACTGCATAGTCTCTTTGGTTGGAACTTTCTGGGTTTAGACATAGGAGCTCTCCTAGGTGGAGCTTTCTTAGCACCAGGTTTAGTGGCAGCAGCAGCATACTCCGTCTTGAGTACCTTTTTCTTTGAGGTCACCTCCTCATCAACAACAAAGTCCTCATCCTCAGATTCTGAGGTTCTCTTCTTCCTTTGCCTAGTAGCAGCCTTAGGCAAGTTGCTTGGAGTGCTTCTGCTACCTTCATCATAGCTGCTTGAGGGACTAGTGCCCTCGCTGAGATTCACTTGCTCTTCAGATCTATTCTGGCTGTCACTACCCTCTAACATTGCTGCAACTGGCCCTGTGAATAGTTGGGTAGAGATAGAGTGGATGAGCATCACAAAGTACGGCACAATTTGCAAAAAAGTTGAGTCAAAAACTTAATGTTAGTTTTCTACAGAAAGCATTTCGGAGCTACCGATTTGACAAACTCGGTGACACCGAAGAAACTTTAGAGTCTAAACATACAGTTTTGGTCAGACCGAGATGCAGTTCGGTGACTCCGAGATGCTAGGGTTTCATAGATAAAGTGAACTCGGTCACACCGATCAGTACACTTCGGTCAGACCGAGTTGTACTTGTGCAATGGCCTGGGCCAAATCGGTGAGACCGAGATCCTCAGATCGGTCGGTCCGAGATGAGTTCGACGGAAACCTAACCCTAAGTTTTTGCATCAAATCTATTCTAAGGAGTTTTTTGGTGGATAGATTGATCTCAATCATGGTAAGAACAATGGCAATGATCTTTGTGCGAGAATCGGAATAAGAGAACGCACAAAGAGGTCGAGTTCGTACCCTAACTTGGCGACGAACCCGCTACGGCGACAACGGCGATGAGATCTCCGTTGACGGCGACGGAGACCAGCGGCAGGAGGCACTAGCGATGACGGTGACGATCCGGAGACCAAGGGGGCGGCAGAGCTGGGAAGGAGCGGTTGGGTGTTTGAAGAAATTTCCAAAAATCAACTCACGGCATATATATACCCAGTCACTGTCAGTGTGGCCGAGTGGAAAGACTCGATGGCACCGAGATGCAGAACAACAAGCGGTTACTGCAACTCGGTGTGACCGAATTGTTCTAATCGGTTGCACCGAGGTGAAAACCTAGATCAACTTAATGAATTCGGTGAGACCGAGTGTGATGAGTTGGTCTGACTGAGATGCATTAAGAGGTTTTGGAAGTTTAAGCCCTTGACGGATCAGTGGCTCCGAGTGCTCCTCACCCGGAGGGTCCGAATTCGACTTGTTCAAACTTTGTGATGTAGCATGAATAGAGTTTGAGACGAGAAAAGCATAGATAGCTAGAGGGAGAACTTAGGCATTCTTGTCCATCCATTTGGCCAAAGAAAAAACCAAACAAGCAAAACTACAAATGGATGTCCTCGAATGGAGAAAATTATGCACTCAACACGCTCACACAATAAGATAGCAAAAGAAATATGTGACAAAGCATGCACAAACACTCTAGCATCTATCAAGCAATTGGCAATGACTAGGTCATCTATATATGAGTATATTGACTTAGGAGTCAAATGAGAACATTTGATCATAGGTCATACTCATCGTTTAAGCACAAGTGGGGTTACCACTTTTACATAAAGCATTGTTGTGTTCACATCATTTGAGTTGCTTTAGCTCAATTCTTTAGAGCAAAGCTCCCCCTAGATGTGATATACCCCATAAAAGGGTTCAACTAACCTTGGGTTTTGTCGATGATGACTTCATGTAGGTGTTGAAGATGTGGATGCTCAACGTTGATGTAGATCATTTGGAGCAATCCATTGGAGTGAGTTGCACTTTCAATGCCTACATGGGTTAGTCCCACAAGGAACACACAAGGATATCCATAGACATAGAGTGAAATACACATATGATGATGTCCATGAAAGCATTAGGTTACCTTGTCCCTTGTCTTACCATCAAGAGGGTTTGTGACTCCATGGACTAGTGCAAGATATGAAAGTTGATTGCACTTGTCCTCGCCAAGATGAATATGAGTGAAGTTTGTTGGCGGAGTCACCCTCAAGAACTCTCTAGTTCTTCTTCTTTGGGATCCACATCAACTTGATGGGAATCCTTGGAGTTGTAGTCGTACTTGATGAAGTATAACTTGATGTAGTCTTGGGAACCCACTTGACCATGGCCTTAGGAGCTTCTTTAAATGAATCAATCTCTTCTTGAAGCTTGTCCTTGCCCTTTAGCTTGTGGTCTTGTGGTGGAAGATCATCTTGAGCTTGTGTTCCCTTGAAAGAAGTGGGGTCATACTTCTCTTGTTGAGGAACAAACTTCATCTTGGGGTTTTGATCTTCTTCCCACTCAACTCCATTGGCATTGAACTTGCGTTCAAAACCAACACCTTGATTCTTCCGGTGCCTTCCTTGCTTGCGTACAATTTCCTCAAATTGCTTACTTCCGGCAAGGCTCTTGTAAACACCTTTCTCTATAATTCCCTTCAATAAGCTATTTTCTTGCTCAAGTGTAACTTGGCTAAGAGAATCGTTAGTGGAATCAAGGGAACTACTAGAAGCAACAATATTGGATTTAGCATGATTATTGTTACTACTAGAAGAAGAATCTTTCTTGCTCTTGTTGCTAGATTTTACTTGTGGCATGTAAGTAGACAAGAGTAAATGCTTGGCAATGTAAGAAGAACTTTTCTTACGAAGATCATCATTGATTGCTTTTAAGAACCCATGCTCTTGCTCTAAATTTAGCTTCTCAAAGCGTAGCTTCTCATGAGTCTTTAAAAGCTCTCGATGACCCTCTAAGGTAGTTTCATGAGCTAACTTAAGAGTGTTTAGTTCTTTAGTTAGACGCTCAATCTCCTCCTTATCATTATCATTCGTTTCATCTTGATTAGCATGATTAATAGCAATTTTATCATAGTTTTCATCACTAGTGTTGTCAACAAGTAAATCATCATCTCCTAGCAAATCATCTTCATCACTGTTGAAATCAACATACTCGGGGTGTGATACCTTGGGGCCTTTAGCCATGAAGCATCTTCCAATTCCTTCATTGGGTGAGTCAAATATGCCGTAGGAGTTGGATGACACAAGTGCAAGACCGGCAACACCTTCATCTTGAGTATATTCGGAGTCGGGGTGATAGCTTCTCTCGGAGTAGTTGTCGGAGTCGGAACCGGATACCCATTCACCAACATAAGCTTGATGTCTTCGTCTTGTGTAGCTCTTTGATGACTTGTCCTTCCTTTCCAAATCCTTGCTTCTACGAGAGGGTCTTCGTTCATAACTATCATCTCTACTCCTTCTCTCTCTTGGTGGTGATTCATCTCTCTTACTTCTCCTTTTGGGTGAATCTTCTCTTCTCTTGTAGGGAGCCGTACACTCATTGGAGTAGTGTCCGGGTCTTCCACAATTGTAGCAATTGCAATCACGACTAGAAGATCTTTTGTCATTGTAGGACCTTGACTTGGAAGTTCTCTCTTTGCTTCTACTCTTGTAGAACTTGTTGAAGTTCTTCACCATTAGGCTCAATTCTTCATTGAAGACTTGTTTCTCACTCGATGTTGTAGGAGCATCACATGAAGCTTTGTAAGCACCACTTGACTTGTTGTGAAGCTCTTCCTTATCCTTGAGTGACATCTCATGAGCAACAATTCTACCATTGACTTCCGTTGGCTTGAGATCTTTGTAATTGGGCATCATTTGGATTAAGGTGCACACGGTATCATATTTTCCATCCAAGGCTCTTAGGATCTTCTTGATGATGAATATGTCTATCATCTCTTCGCTTCCTAAGCCGGCAATCTCATTTGTGATGAGAGCAAGCCTAGAGTACATTTCAGTGACTCCTTCACCATCCTTCATTTTGAACTTGTCAAGTTGACTTTGAAGCACATCCAATTTGGATTCCTTGAAGGACTCGGTACCTTCGTGCATATCAACCAAAATATCCCAAATTTCCTTTGCATTCTCAAGGCGGCTGATTTTGTTGAATTCTTCTGGGCACAATCCATTGAAGAGGATATCGCAAGCTTGAGCATTGTATTGCAACATCTTCAATTCTTCCGCGGATGCTTCACGATCCGGTTCTCTTCCATCCTCGAAGTATTTACCTTGCAAGCCAATACGCACAATAGCCCAAACGGCAGGGTTATGAACAAGAATATGCATTTTCATCTTATGCTTCCAACTAGCAAAATTAGTACCATCAAAGTAAGGACCTCTACGGTGGTAATTTCCCTCGCTAGACGCCATACTCTCCTAGGTTGTGAAACCAAGGCTATGGTCACCAAAACTATGGAAATCAAGGCAAATGGAGACCAAAGCTCTGATACCACTTGTAGGATCGAAAGTAGGTCTAGAGGGGGTTGATTAGACTACTTGACCAAATAAAAAACTAGCCTTTTCCCAATTTCAAGTGTTGGCAGATTTTAGCAACTTAGTACAAGTCAAGCAATCAACCTACACATGCAATTCTAAGAGTATAGCAGCGGAATGAAAAACATTGCACATGAAGGTAAAGGGAAGGGTTTGGAGAAGGCAAACACAATGTAGACACGGAGATTTTTGGCGTGGTTCCAATAGATGGTGCTATCGTACATCCACGTTGATGGAGACTTCAACCCACGAAGGGTAACGGTTGCGCGAGTCCACGGAGAGCTCCACCCACGAAGGGTCCATGAAGAACCAACCTTGTCTATCCCACCATGGCCATCGCCCACGAAGGACTTGCCTCACTCGGGTAGATCTTCACGAAGTAGGCGATCTCCTTGCCCTTACAAACTTCTTGGTTCAACTCCACAATCTTGTCGGAGGCTCCCAAGTGACACCTAACCAATCTAGGAGACACCACTCTCCAAAAGGTAATAGATGGTGTGATGATGATGAACTCCTTGCTCTTTGTGCTTCAAATGATAGTCTCCCCAACACTCAACTCTCTCTCACAGATTTGGATATGGTGGAAAGATGATTTGAGTGGAAAGCAACTTGGGGAAGGCTAGAGATCAAGATTCTTGTGGTAGGATTGGAATGTCTTGGTCTCAACACATGAGTAGGTGGTTCTCTCTCAGAAAATGAGTAGTGGAAGTGTAGGCACGTTCTGATGGCTCTCTCACAAATGGAGAAGGGGGTGGAGCGGTATATATAGCCTCCACACAAAATCCAACCGTTACACACATTTGACCCAACTCGGTCAGACCGAATAGACGAACTCGGTGAGACCGATTCAGTTCAAAATGTGAATGTTAGGAATCTCGGTGGGACCGACTGGAACAACTCGGTGTGACCGGTGTGCTAGGGCTAGGGCAAACATCAACTCGGTGTGACCAATTACCTCAACTCAGTGGAACCGAAATGAAGTAATAAGCAACAGAGCGAATGACAAGCAGACTCAGTGTGACCGATTTCACTGACTCGGTGAGACCGGAAGAGTGAAACATGTCACAGTGAGAATGCAAGGCCATCTCGGTGAGACCGAGATCCATATCGGTGTGACCGAACTGTCTAGGGTTTCTGGCAGTGGCTATGTCAACTGAACTCGGTGGCGCCGGATGGATCAAATCGGTGGGGCCGAGTTTGACTTTGGGTTTTGGACATATTTGGAATGAGAAAGTGGTTGAGGGTTTAGGAGCAATATCACTAAGCACTTTGAGCAAGTAGATCATTAAGCAACACCTCATCCCCTTTTAATAGTATTGGCTTTTCCTATGGACTCAATGTGATCTTGGATCACTAAAATGAAAATGAAGAGTCTTGAGCTTTTGCCAATCTTTGTCCTTAGCATTTTGAGGGGTCCACATCTCTAGTCCATGCCATGTCAATCATTGAACTTTCTAAAATATTTAACTTGAATGAATATTAGTTCAATGAGCTATATGTTGTTATGAATTACCAAAACCACCCGGGGATTAGTTGCACTTTCACCGTGGCAGCGGGGTCCTATTGGAAACTAAGGGATATTAAGGCCTCCTTTTAATAGAGAACCGGAACAAAGCATTAACACATAGTGAATAGATGAACTCCTCAAATTACGGTCATCACTGGGAAGTGTCCTGACTTCTGTCACTCCGGGGTTGCCGGATCATAACACGTAGTAGGTGACTATAACTTGCAAGATCGGATCTAGAACATAAATATAATGGTGATAACATAAACGGTTTAGATCTGAAATCATGGCACCCGGGCCCAAATTGACAAGCATTAAGCATGGCAAAGTCATAGCAACATCAATCTCAGAACATAATGGATGCTAGGGATCAAGCCCTAACAAAACTAACTCGATTACATGATGAATCTCATCCAACTCCTCATCGACCAGCGAGCCTACGAAGAAATTACTCACTCCCGGTGGGGAGCATCATGGAATTGGCGATGGAGAAGGGTTGGTGATGACGTAGATCGAAGATCCCCCTCTCCGGAGCCCCAAACGGACTCCAGATCTGGCCTCCCGGTGAAGAACAGGAGGTGGCGGCGGCTCCGTCTTGTGAAACGCGATAATTCTTCCTCCTCGATTTTTTCTTCGAAAATGTGATTTTATAGCATCAGGGTTGAGGTCTACGGGGCCACCAGGTGGGGACAACCCACCTGGGCGCGCCTGGAGGGGGGCGCGCCCTGGTGGGTTGTGCCCACCCAGGTGCCCCTCTGGTGGTTCTTGACTCCAGTATTTTTCATATATTATATAAAAAATCCTCGCAAAGTTTTGTTCCAATCCGAGAACTTTTATTTCTGCACAAAAACAACACCATGGTAGTTCGTCTGAAAACAGCGTCAGTCCGGGTTAGTTTCATTGAAATCATGCAAATTAGAGTCCAAAACAAGAGGAAAAGCGTTAGGAAAAGTAGATACGACAGAGACGTATCATACATCTTCGTGGGTTCTGGACTCTGGAGCTTCCTTTCATATGTCTTCTGATTCTTCAGCATTGTCTTCTCTTCGACCTCTTGATTCTTCTATTAATGTTCTTACTGCCAATGGCACACCTCTTCCTGTTGCTAGTCGTGGTATTCTCTCTACTCCATCCTTTTCTGTTCCTAGTGTTTCACATGTTCCCCGCCTTACCATGAATCTTTTTTCCGCTGCCCAACTTACTGATTCTGGTTGTCGTGTCATTCTTGATACCGACTCTTGCTCCATTCAGGATCATCGCACCAAGGCTTTGGTTGGTGCTGGCCCCCGGCGCTGTGAGTCAGAGGGCCTTTGGGAGGTTGACTGGCTTTGTGTTCCTTCTGCTGCCACCACTTCCGCCAGTTCTCATGCTCTTGTTGCCTCCTCATCTGCGTCCTTCCAGCAGTGGCATCATCGCCTTGGTCACATCTGTGGCTCTCGCTTGTCATCGTTAGTGCGTCAGGGCCTCTTAGGGTCTGTCTCTGGAGATGTCTCTTTACATTGTAATGGTTGTAGACTTGGCAAACAGACCCAGTTACCTTATCCCACCAGTGAGTCGGTATCTCAGCGTCCTTTTGACTTAGTTCACTCTGATGTGTGGGGTCCTGCTCCCTTTGATTCGAAAGGTGGTCATCGCTACTATGTTATGTTTATTGATGATTTCTCTCGTTACACTTGGCTCTACTTTATGAAATCTCGTAGCGAGGTTCTCTCTATATACAAGCATTTTGCCACCATGGTTCACACTCAGTTTTCCACGCCCATTCGTACTTTTCGTGCAGACTCCGCTAGAGAGTATATCTCCTAGATGTTGCGTGGTTTTCTTGCGGAACTGGGTACTCTTGCCCAGTTCTCTTGCCCTGGTGCTCATGCTCAGAATGGCGTTGCAGAACGTAAGCATCGTCATCTGCTTGAGACGGCTCGTGCGCTGATGATCGCTGCCTCTCTTCCACCACACTTTTGGGTTTAGACCGTCTCTGCCTCCACCTATCTCATCAACATTCAGCCATCGACTGCTCTTCAGGGTGGTATTCCTATGGAGCGGCTCTCTAGTCGTTCTCCTGACTACTCAGCTCTTCGTCTATTTGGATATGTGTGCTATGTTCTTCTTGCCCCACGAGAACGCACTAAATTGACTGCTCAGTCGGTTGAGTGTGTTTTTCTTGGCTACAGCGATGAGCACAAGGGCTATAGATGTTGGGATCCTGTTGGTCGTCGGCTGCGCATTTCGCGTGATGTGAATTTTGATGAGTCTCGTTCTTACTACCCACGTCCTTCCTCCTCGAGCTTCTCTGTGGACGATATTTCTTTTCTTCTTCTTCCTGATACACCCTCCTATGTGCCTCCTGTTTCCCCTCCTCCCTCCGGCACATCGCACTCCGTCTCCTTCACCACCGACACCACCTTCACCTCCATCCTCCTCCCCATCCTCATCCTCCACCTCTCCACCATCATCTCCAGCCTATAGCCCTCTTTCTCCATTTCCTCTCCACTACACTCGTCGCCCTCGTATTGAGGATGCTTCTCCTGACGTGCCTTCCACTTCCGGCGCGCCTCCCCTCACGCCTCCTCCGGTTCATAACCTCCGTGCTCGGCCTCGCCCCTCACCTGATCGCTACTCTCCTAACCGGTACGGTCTCTCTGTCGTTGCCGAGCCCACTTCCTATCGGGCTGCCATGACTCAGCCTGAATGGCAGCTTGCGATGGCTGAGGAGCTTGCTGCCCTTGAGCGCTCTGGCACATGGGATCTGGTTTCCCTGCCTTCGGGTGTTCGTCCCATCACCTGCAAGTGGGTCTATAAGATTAAGACTCGCTCCGATGGTTCTCTTAAGCGCTACAAAGCTCATCTTGTAGCTCATGGTTTTCAGCAGGAGCAGGGCCGCGATTATGATGAGACTTTTGCTCCTGTGGCACACATGACCACTGCCCGCACTCTCTTTGTTGTGGCTTCTGTTCGTCATTGGTCTGTGTCTCAACTTGACATCCAGAACGCTTTTCTCAATGGTGAGTTGCGAGAGGAGGTCTACATGCAGCCACCCCCGGGGTACTACGCTCCTGATGGTATGGTCTGCCGCCTTCGACGCACCCTCTATGGTCTTAAATAGGCCTCGTGCCTGGTTTGAGCGGTTCGCCTCTGTGGTGACTGCCGCTGGCTTCTCGCCCAGTGATCATGATCCCGCTTTATTTGTTCACACGTCTCCTCGTGGTCGGACTCTTCTCCTTCTATATGTTGATGACATGATCATCACTGGTGACGACTCTGACTACATTGCCTTTGTTAAGGCTCGCCTTCGCGACCAGTTCCTCATGTCTGATCTTGATCCACTTCGCTATTTTCTTGGGATTGAGATTTCTTCGACCTCTGATGGCTTCTACATCTCACAGGAAAAATATATTTAGGATCTTCTTGCTGGCGCCGCTCTCGGTGATGAGCGCACTGTTGTGACTCCTATGGAGCTCAACGTTCAGCTTCGTGCTTCTGACGGTGACCCTCTTCCCAATCCCACTCGCTATCGCCACCTCGTTGGGAGCCTTGTCTATCTTGCTGTTACGCGTCCTGACATCTCCTATCCTGTCCACGTCCTCAGTCAGTTTGTTTCAGCCCCCACCTCTGTCCACTATAGTCAGTGTTCTACGATATCTTCGTGGCACGATCTCTCGTCGCCTTTTCTTTTCTCGCTCCAGCTCTCTAGAGCCCCAGGCCTACTCTGATGCTACCTGGGCTAGTGATCCCTCTGATCGACGCTCGCTGTCTGCTTACTGTGTCTTTCTTGGTGGCTCTCTTATTGGCTGGAAGACAAAGAAACATACTGCAGTTTCTCGCTCGAGTACAGAGGCTGAGTTGCGAGCAATGGCTATGTTGACGGCTGAGGTGATCTGGTTACGGTGGTTACTTGAGGATTTTGGTGTGTCTGCTACTACCTCGACTCCCTTACTGTCAGACAGTACCGGTGCTATCAGTATTGCACGTGACCCGGTGAAGCATGAGCTCACCAAGCACATCGGTGTGGATGCCCATTTTATGCGTGCTGCTGTGCAGGATCAGACTCTCGCTCTTCACTATGTGCCTTCTGAGTAACAGTTGGCGGACTTCTTCACGAAGGTACAAACTCGAGCGCAACATGACTTTTTTCTCTCCAAACTCAGTGTTGTTGGTCCACCATGAGTTTGAGGGGGGTGTTAGATATGTATAGTCTCCTTTCTGTATATCCCCATTGTATAACGAGTTTCTTGCACTTTACCACACATGTATATGTATTGGCCTTTGGCCCTCGGTGAATACTAGTTGCTCATTATCCAACAAATTTGATGTCTATGTATATCATCAGAACGGAATTGCTTTTGTTTACTGGACTGGTCTCTTGTTGCATATACCATGTTTTTCAGCAGATGATAATAGGATCGCCGCTAGTAATTTCCTTCATAAAAGTCCCAAATTACTCCATCAGTCATGTGACAGAAAAATGGACTTCTCCTTGTCACTTACATCCTACATCATACATGTGCAGCACTAGTACCAAACTAATGTCCAGTCTGTCAGCGTATCGATCCTCTCCTGACAAATATGAGTAGCTCAATCTTGCCATCTCACTCTGAACTCTTGTACATAGTAGCAGCATGTTTCATCTTCATTGAGTCGCCGGGCTGACGAGGAACTTCTGGCACATTATGGTTCCTTGAAAGCACATGACGGTGTGCTCTGCAATCTCCATCTTGTCGGAATGGCTCATGGCCTGGAAACCGAAGGACCCGGTCCATGTCTGCAGAAGCTCAGGCACCGCCGGCAGCACGAGCCTCTCCACCCCCAACTCGCCAAGCAACTGCAAGCACAACAGCAGCCAACATTAAACTCAGCTCATTGATCTGACCATAAAAAACAATGTCTGGAGCAAGCAATACACTAACTAGTCGATCCAACCTTCAAGACATACCTTTTCCAGTTGGTTCATGAGGAGGCGGCACATCCCTTGCCGGCGATGCACGAACCGGGTCCCGATGAGCGGCAGCTCTGCAACCTTCTTCCCGTACACCCTGCACCAACAAGGACGATTCATATTCAGCATTTCAAAAGCAAAAAAGCATTTCAGGCAGTACATGAGAAGAAGATGATCAAGTGATGCTGGGAGTACCTGAGCGTGCCCACGGTTATGAGCTCGCCGCCTTTCTCGAGACCCACCACGTAGAATCCCCGGAAGTTGAGCCGCCTCAGCTCCGATCTGCACAACATTCCTCAAGCACGTCAGCAAGGCATTCTTGTTCCCCGGAGGAAATGTGATGTTGAGAAAGAGCTGAAGATTTACTTACTCTCTGTTGAAGACGATGTCGTGGCTGAGGTCGGTCCGTGTCTGCGGCTCGATGAGGGTGATGAAGCACTCGTGGAGCACGTCGAACGCCGCGCACAGCTTCCCGTGCTGCTCCGCCGCCATGGCCTCCTCCTCCGGGAGCTTCGTTGATCTCAACACAGTGAAGGTTACGCCTTCCACTGATGTAGGCATTGATCTTCCAACCAGTCCTTGCAGACGCTGGAAAATGTTCGAGCAGTCATGGCTGCAGAGCCATGGCCCTTGTGGGCAGCACTCGAGCTGGTCGCCCCTGCTCCTGATGCAGCCGGCATGATCTGTAAGATTAACAGAGATGAATAAGCATCTAGTATGATCAAAAAGAAATGCCAGCGGTAGATTCAATGCACATTGTAGATTCTCGGAGTAATTTGGGATGTATTGAATGTACTTACACTCTCGCTCGCATTGGTCGCAGTAGATCACCGTCTTGTCGGTGAACTCGCCGTCGTCGAGCTCGAACTCGCTGGAGCCGCAGACGGCGCACCGGCAGGAAGGGCAGAACCACTCCCCCTGCGGGGTGGCGTCGAGGCCGACGCAGCAGTGGTGGAACGTCGACGGGCAGCAGTCGCAGAGCAGCATGTCGCCGAAGTCGGCGCAGACGGAGCACACCCAGTCGCCGTCCGCCAGCTCGGGCGGGCATTTGCGCTTCAGCCTCGCGCGCGGCGACGGCGAGCCCATGGCCCTTCTGCTGCCGCCGTGGGCGCGCATCAGCTGCACCAGGCACTGCGACAGCGACCTGCCGTCGCCGAGGTACACGCTCGCCGACGGCCGCTCGGCGCCGCGCCCTCCCGCGTGCGCCGCGAACTCTGCCACGGTGAATGCCTTGCCGCCGCAGCCGCACGCGCACCGTATGGTCCCTTGCGCGGTGACCGTGCCCTGCTTCACCGGAGGCTCGCCCCTGGTTTGCTTGTAGGACAGCTTGGCCGTCGGGGGAAAGATTTTCTTGTCCATGAGCACCGCGAGGATCGTCCTCGCGCGGGTCGGCTGGCACGCCGCCGCCGCCTGTGCCTTGTCGCCGTCTTTCGTCCTCGGCCGCAGCACGCGCGACGGCGACGCCGCGGGAGACGCAGAGCTTTGGGGAGACGCAGAACGTTGGGGAGACGCGGACGCTTTCTTCCTCTTCTTGGCGGCGTACTTCTTGAGAGCGTCGTCGGCGTAGAGCGCGGACACCCTCCTCACCTTCCGGCGCCTCGCGGGGCACACGCCGGAGAACGGATTGCCGACGGCCGGCGCGCACTCGTCCTCCTCGCCAAAACCCCTCTTACAGCCGCCATTTTCTGCACCGATCGGGCGCGGCACACGAGCGATCTCCTTCCCCATCCCCTTCCCGGACGAGCAATCCGCCGCCGTGCGCTTCTTGCTCGGCTTCCCACGAGCGGCCGCGGCGGTCCTCGGCGGCGCGGTGCTGAAGAGCTGGAACTTCTTGCAGGCGACGATGAGGGAGATGTAGGAGGCGCCGTGGGGCGCCCTGTAGCGGAGCTCCTGGCGGCCGTCGCACTTGGCGAATTTGTAGAAGGTCCACCCGGAGGAGAGCAGGTGCTCCTTGGCCCTCCGCCGCAGCTCGTCGCCGCCCGGGCCCCGGCCGCCGCTGGACATGAACTCGACGTACTCCGCGATGTCCATGATCGCCGGCGCGAGACACAGATGCGATGCTTCCGGCCGGCGGACGCGATGATGGGAAGATGAATACTACCAAACTCGAGTTTTTCCGGCGGATCGCGGGTGTTCGCGTCGGTTACGCGCCGGTATATCGCGCGAACGAAACACCAGGTGCGAGTCGGACACGTAAGCCTCGGGGATTCTGGTTTTAAGGAAATCTTTTTTCTTAAGAGAAAAAATCTCGTGAAAGAAAAGTAGGAAGATGGCCGGAGTAGAATCGGAGACGGCGGCGACCTGCCGAGAGGGAGTCGGAGACGGTGCGGCTGGCCATGGCGACGACGGCCAGTGGTGTGGCCATGATGGGTGCTGGGCCGAACACCACCGGTAGTGTCAAAATAGGGTCAAAAGTGCTACCGTTTGTCAGCCACAGAGGCATGATACCGAGATCTGTTAACGAGGTTCACCGAGCTCGGCTACATCCCGAGACTTGACTATGGGCGTTCCGACACCAGCCACCCGGGCGCCGGCACATGCCGTCAGCCCCCTTTTGCGTGTTTGGGTTATTATGACAGCATAGATTATATCGTGGGTCTACCTTCGCATTATATAAGAGGGCTATGATACAAGTGTTCTACTAGGACACGACTCCATACCCTGTTTTCACATATAGTTCGAACCCAAGTCCAATTATAACCTACCTTGTACCAAATATTCGATACTGCTCTATCAGTCGCGGCTCAGGGGACATGGGTCCGACGAAGGCGAGGTGGAGACTGAGCATGATGCACCAAGATTGAGCCGACAAACGACATAGCCCACCGCGACGGGCGATGGCCCATGTGTTGTCGAGGATGAGCCCTCATCGAAGTCAACGACGATTCCGTTCAACGAGGCGTCGACGGGAGACAAGGGGGAAACTTATAGGAGGTACATGTGCGGTGAGGCTCAAAGACGTCGAAAAGGAGAGAATTTAAAGGAATGGTCAGACTGATGAAAGTAGCAAGAGAGAGGCGCCAGATGTTGGGGCTAATGCCGACAAGCAGATCGACACGTGGGTGACGGCAGAGAGGCTCAGCCCATGATGTTTTCCTTTAGGCGTTGCTACAGTATGGTCGCTAAGGGGCTCATTCGGCTTGGTGAATTTCTACAAGATTTTCACCAATGAAAGTTTTCCCTACGTTTAGCATTCACTTTTTAATATAAATAGAGGCACCACTAGATGAGACCACATGGCAAACTTTCTAAGTATCAGAATATGCAGGATATCCTAATCCTCTACTTTCCATATTGGTTTAAAAATCCTATAAACCTAATGAGCCCCGAGAAGATAAAAGAGCCTGGGTGCGGTTAGAGCATCTCCAACAGCTTGTCTATATGGTTGTGTATACTCAATTTAGACAACGAAGTGGCAAAAAATGTCTCCAGCAGCTCGTGCACAGCGTTGTCTAAATTTAGACATCGTCCAAAATCAGCTCGACGTCGTCCCTGGGTGGACTACGCCTCCACATCGTGTATAGCAACCGCTGCTCTCTCCCGCCACCTTCGAAAGCCGTTGGAGACGAGGAAGGTGCGCACACCGCCGCGAGGTTGCCGTCGCCCGCTGGCAGCGAGCTCGCCGTCGAGATATTTTTTCCAACCAAGAAAGAGGGGGGAGGTCGGGGAGATGGGGTCGTGGGTAGCCGCTGCACGGTTGGTGGTGGATCCGGCCACCACGGCTCGCCTGGCGGTGGATCCGGCCGCCGCCGCGCTCCTGGTGACTGGTCCATGTTGCCGCTCGAACCCAGCCAGCCGCCGTGCGCCGCTCCACCGCCTCAAGGTACATCACTTTTCCCTGAGAGAGAGAGAACGGGGGGAGGGAGTCGGGGATGAGTAGGGACGGCCGAATTTGGCGCCGCCGAGGATGGGGAGGAGGATGGGCGCTGGGAGCCGAGGGTGGGGAATAGCACGGGCACAGGCGGCTGGAGAAGAAGAAGGATAGGGGCGGCTGATGAATGTGTGCTACTTCTGCTATATATCTGCTACTGCAACTGCTGAATGCTACAACGGATGAAATTTGCAGATGGAAGGACGAAATTTAAACAGCCAAACGGATGAAAATTTAAACAACCAAATGGTTGAAATTTAAACAGACAGAATACTACAACCAAATGGACGAAATTTAAACAAGTTAAATTTAAACTAATCCTAATTAAAACTAGGCGAGGTACCAAACGGTGACCTCGTAGGGGTGGCCTCCGAGGCCACTAGCCCCTCTGTCATCGTTTGAGCCGTCGTCGCTCGATCTAGAGCACGTGGTCGTCCATATGAGCTGCGTGAGCTAGGTCTCTCCTCCTTCTCATACGGGATTAACACGTAGCCGTGCTGGATATCCCACACAATGGAGTGTGTTTTGGGATCCCAATCCGGGTACTCATCGAGGCCATAATCCTCCTGCGTGACCTCTAGCGCATAACGGCGATCCTCCTCCTCCTCCTCGGCGATAAGGGCGGCCTCCTCCTCCGCTTGCTCCTCGTCAAACGTCTGCACCTTCTCCTCCGAGAGCGGCACCCAACGCGCCAACGACAACTTCTCGGCATCAGATTTCTTGCTCATCGCGGCGGCCGGATGTGTGGTGGTGGGAAAGGAGACAGAGAGATTCGGGACGGAGATGAGAGAAGGCACAAGTTGGAATGCTGAGAGAGAGGTGGGAGGGGGTGGTATATATAGACTTGTAATATGGCCGTTGGAAAACTAGTCGTTGGAAAAGAGCTGTTGGAAAACTAGCCGTTGCAAATATAGTTGAATTGGTAGTTAAAAGATAATATTAAAATATACGAGAGAGAATATAGACAATGTGTATATAGACAATCTGCTGAAAAACTGGTTGTGTATATAAGGGAATCTTTTTAGACCATTGTGTATATGAAAATTTAGACAACCAAATTTAGAAGAGCTGCTGGAGATGCTCTTATGTGCCACCTACTGCAAGGCGCATGGTTGCCCTATAGGACGTCTGTGGTGGGCCGCCCCTAGGACGTGGCTCGTCCTGCTAATGTCGCCCAAGTTTTTCTCTTCTTTTATTTTACATTAAATGCATATTTTTTAAAACATAAATTTACTTAAGAAATTTAGAAAGACGAATTTTTAAAAATATTAACATAATATTAAAAATTATTAGCGCAGTTTTTAAATATGTTGATAACTTTCAAAATAAATGTTCGTGACAATGAAAAAATGTTTCCGTGTTTCAAATAAAATTTCTGGTTTTTGTTTTAAAAAACTGTATACAATTTTATAAAATGTTTGTGTAATATTAAAAAAAAAGTGTGCCATTAAAAATGTACATAACATTTTATGGAAATAATTCCATGATTCAAAAAAATGTGTATGACATTTATAAAATGGTATATACAAATGTAAAAAATGTTCATGTATGTTAAATTTTTTATTTCAATTAGAAAATATATTGTGGCATTTTAAGAAATTTGCTGTTTCCAAAAAATGTCCGTGAAAAATTAAAAAATGTTTATACAATGTAGCAAAATGTTCATTGTTTTTAGAAAAATGTTTGTTGTTATTCAGAAAAATTAGACCATGTATTTGGAAAAATGTTACCATGCATTCAAAAAAGTTTCCAAACATGTTTAAAAAAATATAGATCATGCATTACATTTGAAAAATGTCCAACATGTATCCGAAAAACATTTCACGTGTGCTCTAAAATTGTACATTCTTTTCTTAGAAAATGTAGACATGTGTTGAAAGAAAATTAAAATGATAAATACCTAAAAAAAATTAAACTGATAAAAGCCAACAAAGAAACAAAAAGATATCGAGAAAACCAAAAGTGAAAAAGCGAGAGAAAGGAAACGAAAAAGGCTCCGACGATGCCTTTGGGTCGACCAGCCATGGGCCGCAGCGAGCCCAACTCGGCACGTGGTCGGGCCTCCGACTGGTTTCGGTGAGCCCCACCCGGCACGTCTCCGTTGCCGTACCCGCTTACCGTAGTCGCTCTCGCCCCCTTTCGTCTTCACCCCACCTGCTCCTGCTGCGAACCAGTCACCAGTCCTCGCCGCCGGCATCGAACCGCCCCGTCGCCGATGTTCGCGAAGCGCTTCCTGCAGAAGAAGCTGCACCAGGTCTCGCCCCATCCCCTCCCTCTCTCCATCCCGTCAGATTTGGGGGAACCCCTGGGGTCGGCCAGACCGTCTTCGCCGGGGCTGGCCGGCGGAGTCTTCTTCTGGCGCTGCCCGTGGCCATGGTGGTGATCCGTTTGTTTCGCTGTTGCTGCAGGGAGGGGGCGGAGAAAAAGGAGGAGGGGGAGGAGCGGCGGCCGGCGATGTGGCCCAGCTGGACGCGCAGATCGCGCTCCACTACGGCGTCCCCTACGCCGCCTCCGTCATGGCGTTCGACCCCGTGCAGCGGCTCCTCGCCGTCGGCACGCTGTGAGTCCCCAACCTTCCACTCGTCCTAGCTTTGCCTGCACTGCAAAATACTAAAACTGAAGCTGATATCTCTGTCAAGTTGTGTTACTCTCTGAGTCCGAGCAACAAACCATTTCTTATCATATAACAAGACATCCAAATAATAAGCATGTAAAGTACCGTATTTCATTTGTAGTGTGCCGTCCTGCGTTCAATCTTAAGCTTCAAGCCTTAATGCGGTTCAGATCATTGCTCGAGTCGAGTTAATAGAACATACCAGCAAGCCCTTGAGCACATTTTCTGTGTCCATGTTGAGTTCACTTCCTGTTGTATTGATGGTGACTGCGCTTCAAACTGCAGGGATGGCAGGATAAAAATCTTTGGAGGTGATAATATCGAAGGCATCCTCATATCGCCAAAGAGCATGCCATACAAGTATCTTCAGGTTTGGCACTTCATCCAACAGCTGATCATTCTCTACTTTCACAATGCGTGTGTGTAGACAATGAACTCCATGGAAACATACCGAGTTTTTTTCAGTTTGGATTGTTAGAAGTGAAGGGTGTTCCTTTTCTAGTGAAGTCGGTTTTATCTTTGACTGAAACTCTAGCCAGTACAGTCTTTGGGGTTCCTTCCATGTTACTTGCTCAGTAAATTATACACTTTCACCGTCTGCCTTAGTTATATAGTTCTCTGAAGCAACTGTATGCCACCAGAAGCTACTTTTGCATGTTAGGCTAGTAACTACTCCCTCCGTCCCATAATATAAGAACGTTTTTCAAGCTAACATAGTTTGGAAAACGTTGTTATATTATGGGACAGAGGGAGTAGCTACTTTGTACTTGCTTGTGTTTTTCGTAACCTCTAAAACCCTAAATCTGATTGCCAGTTGTAAAAGTGAGTAATGGATTGTTATGTATTGCAGTTTATTCAAAACCAGGGGCTACTAATTGCAGTTTCTAATGAGAATGAAATCCAGGTATGGCATTGAGAGATAGCTCTTTGTTGTATTCAATTTTCTCTTCCTTTTTCATCCTTCTGCTTTTTTGAGAAAGTTTTTTCCCTTTTACTTTGGAGACTGCCACTACTGTTATATGTACAAATAAGGTGTGCAATGCATTCATGCTCATGGATTGCTTCACACACCAACTTTCCATATTATATGCTGTTTAAATACAACATGTGAAGATTCTATGCTCAGTTCAGCATGTCAGAATGCATTCTGCTTATTGATGCGGGGCAAATTTTCTCTGTCCGCACAAGGTCCTTGCCATGTTTTTATAGTGCCTAAAGTACAGTTAGAGACCGACATTAATTCTTTCTTAGATTATTAACTCGCCAAAGATATAGATAATCGTCAATCTGAGTTCTGCAATATTGGGACAGAGACTCAGAAGGAAATACCTTTTTATATGGCGCTGAAGAAGCGCATACGATACAAAACAATTGCTTACGCGACTTTGCAAAAAATTACACGCGCTCGTATTCCTATCTCACAGCTCTAACACTCAGACATAGTTTAATCCTTGGGTTTCATTCGAAGAAGAGTGTCAACTGTCGCCTAGTCCCTGATGCTTACAGTTACAGGCATGCCAAGCCATCTCTTTTTCCTTCAGGCGTGCTTAGTTGACAAATCTACCTTTCTTTTTTGTGTATATTTGATTATTCTCCTTAAGAAAAACATGTTGAGGGTAGTTACTATCATTGCCAGCAATCACTTGCACATTTTGCCTGTACTTTTGACTAAATAGCATGTTCATAACGTTAACACATTTTGCCTGTACTTTTGACTAAATAGCATGTTCATAACGTTAACACATTTTGCCTGTACTTTTGACTAAATAGCATGTTCATAACGTTAAAATATTATGATGTTCACACAGTATGGTTTACTCCATCTTGTTTTAGAAGTTTGCATGTAATATACGTGTGTCCTTTTTCTCTTGTAGGTGTGGAATCTTGAATTCAGGCAGCTATTTCATTCTTCCCATTGGGACACCAATATAACTGCTTTTTCAGTCATAGAAGGGACCTTTCTGATGTGAGCTATGGACATAAAAATTATTCTTTCACATTCTTAATTCAGTAAGTGTCTGGACCACTTCTAACCATTCGTTCGTATCTTAAATTTGTTCATCACATTCAGGTACCTTGGAGATGAGAATGGTCTGCTTTCTGTATTAAAGTATGATGTAGATGATGGGAAGCTTCAGAAGATGCCTTACAATGTTTCTATACATTCCTTAGCTGGTATACTGCTGTTTCATGTGTCTTTGTCAACAGATGTTAATTACCCGATTTTAATTTTCTTCTGTTTATGTATCTGAGTTCATGTTAATAGTATAGCAGTATCAAGTTAAAATTGTAATCTGTTACTCCGAAGTTTCAATCTTCCACTGAAATATTGGATATTTTGCGCAACTACATAAGTAAATGGCATGAGTTAATCTGAAGTCCGAACGTTTTTTATTGGACTTGAGCAATGTTGTTTCTATTTAAGGGTATTTCCGGTTTCATACTGCTCTTTTATTTGGAGCACCGGCAGTTGTTATCTTACACGCCCCAATTGAGTTCATCTTATCCAATTATCAGTTCCTCTCACCGTTTACATCTGGACTTGCAAGTGTTTTTATGAACCAACACAACATATTTTTTGCTTATCTTATACTGCTTTGAGGCTTAAACATGATTTTATTGGTCCAATTTCTTCACAGAAGCAGCTGGTGTTCCGTTGCTTGATACTCAACCTATCGTTGGAATACTGCCTCAACCTAACACCTTGGGCACCAGGTAAGATCATCATGAAATGGAACTCCTGGATTATTTTGTTATAACCATTAACTATATAAGTTTCGTTCATTAGTAAATAGTATGCATGCTGATATTACATGATATTAGGAGGTCAAACATATGAAAAACACAAATAGATACAAGGAGGCTATAATACTATACTCAGCTACCTTTGTTACTATGCAAACAATTCGTGCATAATCGATATTTGATGCAGAAAATTGGAAAGATGAACTGTACCGTTGTTTTCATCAGATCCCTCTAATATGAGAGGCACAATTTATCACAATTCAGTTTGCCAATCTGAAACACATGAATGAACTGCTTTTTTATATGCTTCAGGGTGCTAATTGCATATGAGAAAGGATTCTTAGTTCTTTGGGATGTGTCAGAGGACCTTGCAATTGCTGTTCGAGGCTATGGGGACTTGCATATGAAGGGTCAAGTCACTGGCGCTCAAACGCATGCTAGTGAAGATCAAATAGATAATGTTGACGAGAATGAGGAAGAGAGAGAAATTTGCTCTCTGTGTTGGGCATCGGGAGGGGGTTCAACTGTTGCTGTTGGCTATATAACTGGAGACATACTTCTATGGGATATGACTGCAGTATCCTCTAGACAAGGCAAACAAACTGATGTTTCGTCTAATGTTGTTAAGCTGCAGCTGGCTTCTGGGAGTCGCAGGCTTCCTGTTATTGTCTTGCACTGGTCTGCTGGGTCAGCAAAAGACACCACTAAAGGCGGGAAACTTTTTGTATACGGTGGCGATGATATGGGGTCTGAAGAAGTTCTGACGGTTTGTGTCTCGTTTCATTCTCATCTATTTTTTCTATTTCATGCAATCTTCTAGGCATGCATGCAACTGATGCATCGAAAAGTGTACTCAAGTATAGCTGTTTGCTCCTTTACCAACTTGCAAAAAACTATTTCTAGCTCATCTGAACTCAATTAGAACACCCACATTTGGCTTATCTGGCTGTTGATATGTTAATGTAGAACCAGTAAACTAATTTGCATGGCTACATGGCATACACAGGTTAGGGCAAATGTTTCCCATCCAAGATAATTTCCAGCAATAGCAAATATGGACATGAGTGTATGCCTTAGAGGCAACCAATTTGGAGGTCGAAACAACTTGGTAGATATGTTTTGTTCAGATGCGAGCAATTATGTATCTAGATTTGCTCTACAAATATATGTGTATCATACATCTGGCAAAGTTACTTTTCTGAGCACAGAAAAATATGTATGGCGTATTGTTTTCTCAGCGGTGGACTATGGAAAACTTTACCTTGTTCAATGAAAAATTGTATTCTCTTGTAGGTTCTTAGTCTGGAATCATCTAATGGATTAGAGTCAGTAAGATGCGCGTCGCGGGTGGACCTCAAACTTGATGGATCCTTTGCTGATATGATTCTTATTCCAGATACTGGGGTTCCAGACAAAATACGAACTTCTGCACTTTTTATTTTGACAAATCCTGGACAGTTAAATTTCTATGATGGTGGTGCTCTATTTTCTGCACGGAAATCAGAAGAGGAATATGCTCAGCCTGAGGCACAGAAATTTCCAGTCGTAGTTCCTACAATTGATCCCAGCATAACAGTTACGAATATGTATTCACTAACTGGGAGAGAGCATCCAACTATTTCACTGAAGGTACAGTTTTATGTGGATTCTTGATATTTTACTCTACTTAACTTAACTGCAACCTTTTTACCAGATCGTATATTCATGTTTTTTGGTAGAAATTTTGTGCTAGGCAAATTGTCGCACCTCCAATATCAGGGAATATGAA
The DNA here is from genome assembly GCA_011799875.1 of Thinopyrum elongatum. Classification (NCBI taxonomy): domain Eukaryota; kingdom Viridiplantae; phylum Streptophyta; class Magnoliopsida; order Poales; family Poaceae; genus Thinopyrum; species Thinopyrum elongatum. The sequence continues at coordinate 84,005,413 of CM022298.1, read as the reverse complement.
ATGGCCTTTGACTGGTGGGGTTCCTAGTGAAATGTCACTGAAGGAAGATCATGCAGTTGAAAGAATATACGTTGCAGGCTATCAAGATGGTTCTGTGAGAATATGGGATGCAACTTTTCCCATTCTGATGCCAATGTTTGTCTTGGATGCAAAGGTCACTTCTACCGTGTTCTTAGTTGTTGGCTGATGACTACTAGATCAATGCAAGAATACTAAAACTATTATTACTTCAGGTGCCTGATGTTATTTTGGATGGAGCAAATGCCTCTGTATCATCGCTGGCTTTTTGTTCATTAAACATGACTTTTGCTGTTGGCACAACAAGTGGTCTGGTTAGTTCCTACTATTAAAATTTATGGGTCAGTCCAAGTTATTGGTTGTCAGCAGCGTATTCAATACTGTATATTTTTGTAACGTTGTAGGTCCGCATGTATAAACTTCAAGAGAACACTGGGGATTCCAGCTTTCACTTTGTGAGTGGATCTAAGCAGGAAGGTAAATACTGCACATGAAGGCATAAGTGCAAATTAAATTATATTTGCACTTCCTCTTTCTTTGTTTGTTTCCTCTCCATCATCCCGTATGTATTAAAAGAATTAGGTCAGTCAATACGAGACAACAGCGAAGTTGCCCTCATGATGTTGCCTTCTGGGCTTCCAGTTTGCTTTGATTGTCACACACTCTTTCTTGATGGTCAGTCTGAGAGATGGCAATATATTTGTAGAGGCAGTGAGGCACAGATGCAACCTGTCTATAGGCAGGAAACGATCTCAACTGCACCATACTCCCTGTCAAGCTATATGCAGAGAAAATAAATCTTTTGAGTGCTTAATCATTGTATAATGATAGTATAGGCCATTATATCCTACTCCTGAGTCAGTAGAGGGAGTGCTTAATCATTGTATAATGATAGTATAGGCCATTATATCTTTTGAGTGCTTAATCATTGTATAATGATAGTAGAGGGAGTAGTAATTTTGCTGGTATTCTGGTAAAAATGTGTTTGGTGCTGCCTGTTTTACTATTCAACATCTGGTTCAGTCGCAATCCAAGTCTATGTAAAACCCTGATAACAAGATAATGCGTAAGTGCCATCTCGTAAAAGGACATATTTCCAAGTGTTCTTTTTTGTTCAAGATATATTTTCCATGTGCTCTTTTTGTTGCCAGATCCTTATGAAAACAAGTCCATGTCAAATTTGCTTTCTTTTGTTATGGTATAAGAGGCATCCATAAAATAGGACCTGCTCATGTTCGTGTTTACTTTTTTCCGTGCTAGAGAATCTCACCAGGGCATTTATAAAAAACCACTTTTGGTGGGTATGTCCGTATGTGGTTCATTTCGTTTTTCTTAACCTTCTGGTGTTTTTCTTTCAGTTCATGCTGTTCATCATGGGAGAGGGTTCCATTGCCATATTGCCTTTATGGCATCAAATTCCCCTGTGCGATCTCTCAGATTTACATCTTCAGGAGAGGCCCTTGCAGTAGGGTATCAAAATGGCCAGGTATATTTTCCTTAAGGTCTCTGAAGTTTCACTATTTATTTGAAGCTTGTACGTACCATTTGCTATTAACTAATTATTATTATTATGTTTTGGTTTGTCTTCTCAAAGGTGGCAATGTTTGATGCAAGTCAACTGTCCGTGATGTTCTCTGTGGATTGTACATCAGGAACAAATTCTCCTGTGGTTTCAGTAAGCATCTACAGTGTAGGTGCATCTGCTGCAAAAGCAGGCCCGTCCCAGAAAGAGATTGCTACAAGTGCAAAATTTCCAACAGATGTTGTACTTTCCTTAAGTAAGGATGCACGTCTTACTGTAGTTGACAGCACAAGTGGTCTGATCATAAATTCACTTCTGCTAGATGAGAAGCAATCTCCTGCACTTTTGATGTATGTCCTCATAGGTAAGTGATTTCTGTTCACTATGCTAACTTCTACCCCCATCCCCCTAGATCAACTCATAATTTCTGTAAGTTCTGGGTTTAGATGGTGCTTCAGATGAAGAGCAAGCCCAATTACCAGAAGACAAGCTACCATGTCAAAGTCAGACAGGGAAAGAAGAACATGTTCTCGACCAAAAGCAAGTACAAGGAGCCGAAACTAACAAGAAAAATGCTTCTCTACATCCAGAGAGTGGCAGTTCAGATTCACTTCTTTTGGTCTGCTTTGAGGATGTGGTGCTTTTATTTTCTCTGGCATCATTGATTCAGGTGCATACTTGGCATATGCAAACTACTCCCTCTGTAAACTAATATAAGAGCGTTTAGATCACTAAAATAGTGATCTAAACGCTCTTATATTAGTTTACGGTGGGAGTACTTCTTAGAAATTTCAAACTTCTAAAGCTTATTGGTGATGTTCTTTTTCCATCAGGGAAGCAACAAGCATCTACATAAAACCAAGCTCACAAAAAAATGCTGCTGGTCAGCAATTTTCAAGAATAAGGATGATAAAGCTTGTGGGTTGATATTATTTTATCAGACAGGCATCATAGAATTGAGGTAGTTACTATTTTGTCATGTTATTTGCTTGGTATGCTAGAAATTTTGATATGAAGGTGTTTGCCATGTTGTCTTTATGATTACATATTATAATCATGTGAATTATCTAATACGACACTTATTGTCAAAGTACGATGGTGGAGAACGGATTCCCTCTTTACATTTATATCCTCTTACTGCAATTTACATTGACTTCTTTTTTCACATGCTTGTCAAAATTTAGATTGCTAATAATTAATAAATCTATAAAGTACAACCTGGTAATACTATCATCATCAATATTTGTTGTTCCCTATGTCTCATGTGCATCACCATGAAGAATCTCTTGGAATATGAGTTTGTTATAGATAAAAGACAGTCTTTGATTGTAAATCTTCACAGTATTTTTTCTTTTAGAACATCTTGTGTATATTTTAAAGATTTCAAAAGGAAGACTTTTCAGGTGTCATCATCTGTTACCTGTAGGTGTGTACATCCATGCAAGGGCCTCGTGGAGTTATGCACATACCTTGACTGTTTTATGTTTCTCATGACAGATCTTTGCCAAGCCTAGATATTCTCGCTGAGAGCTCCTTGATGGAGTTACTAAGATGGAGTTACAAGACAGGCATGGATAAAACCATGAGCTCCTCAAATGGACAAATTGCTCTGGTAAATTGTTCTGCTTGCTTAACTTGATGTTCAACTTTTGACTGTTCACTAAATTTTAGCACCACATTGTATCTAAACATTATTTTGGATTATGTTCTATACTAGTGTTGGCTTTCCACATCAATAGCTGGGTAACCTTAGCTTAGTTCTCCGCAAAAATAGCCAGAATAACGGTCCCTAAAATGAGTGACATGTTTTCTTTGTGGCACAGTTGAGGGTGCCCAACCTTGTTTCATCTCTATTCATTAATCCAGATTCGTTCTTCAGTTATGTTAGCTTCGATATCGACTGTGCTGTAAAATACCTCCCTCACTTTTCTCGTATGCCCCCCGCCACAGGTTAATGGATCTGAATTTGCAATCATCTCTCTTATAGACTCAGAGAATGACTTCAGGTACTTGATTTTTTCTTGCTTGCTTCCCACGTCTGGTTCAGTTTGAGCCTATTTAACTCAATAGTTCTGATGCCCGACCCAGTGGTATTAAACAAATGTTTCGTATCCATGATAATCATTTTAGGATTCCAGAATCATTGCCATGCCTTCATGATAAGGTACTTGCAGCAGCAGCTGAAGCAGCTATGAGCATCTCGATAGACCAGAAAGGAAAGCAGGTAGGCAATTGTCTAATCTCCTCAAACCTATATGATAGAGTACTCTGTACAGTTTGACTTAACATGAAACTTCTGGTGCAGAATCCAGCAGCAGGAGTTATTGGTGGCATTATTAAAGGATTAAAAGGAAAAGCGGATGAAAATGCAAACCTGAGAAAAAGTTTCAATTCCCAAACCCCCAGTGAACTATTGGAGTCAATTTTCTTGAAAGGACCATATGTTGAACCATCACTAGCGAATCCTGATGATCAAATAGAAGAACTGTCAATTGGTCTCGCCCCCTCTCCTTGTTTTTGTAAAGCATTTGCCTGTAGTGCTGCCTATTTATCCAAAAGTGTTTCAATGCAGATGACATAGAAATTGATGATGAAGTGCCCCTATCCCCTCCGCCAGCATCATCCTCTGCTTCTCACATGAATAAGAAAGCAACAGGTTGGGCGTATGTCTTGGTTTTTGGAAACACGCCTTTTGAACTGTTCATGTTTATCAGTTTATGCCTACACTTCTGCAGTAGAGGACGAGAGAGCGAAACTGTTTGAAGGATCAAGTGATGCTGACAAACCAAGAATGAGAAGTACCCAAGAAATTCTCACCAAATATAAGTTTGGCGGGGTAATTCCATCAACATTGCGATTCGTCATGATATCTCTCTCTGTCTCTCTGTCTCTCTAAGCTGACTCTTAAGGTTTCCTTTTGCAGGATGCAACAGCAGCAGCTGCCCATGCGAAGGATAAGCTCATGCAGCGGCAGGAGAAACTCGAGGTAAAATAATGAATTCCGTAACACTCTTTACGCACACCAGGCTGGTAGCCCCAGACTCTATATGTTTCTGATTTTCGTTGCCCAACTCGTCTTCTCTTGTAACCATTTCTTGAACAAGAAAAGCCTCATTAGCTGATCGCCTCTGTACCAGAGAATAAGCCAACGGACCGCAGAGCTTCAAGACGGAGCGGAGAATTTCGCTTCGCTCGCCCAGGAGCTCGCGAAAACAATGGAGAACAAGAAGTGGTGGAAACTGTAAACTATTCGGGGTTTTCACATCACTGCATCCTACGCAAAGTGCGTCCAGCTCTTGGTACTTGGGAATGCCTTATTTGCGGGTTGTTATTTATCGTGGCATAGTTCCGCCCATTCCGCCCGTCTTTGTGCTGTGTATATTGTGTTCATGGACAACTGCAGCTTGTCAAGGTGATTGTCTACCTTGCCACTAGGTTGACTGACTGACTGACAGCATGGCTTGTTTGGATGCATCAGCTTAGGTTTATGTTGTATATCACCATGTAATCATATGTACCATGGGTGGAAAGCGTGGGGCAGAACCTACTTACCGTACATGATTTCTTTTGTGTGGTCATTCAGTCGTTCGTTCTGTCTGTAAAGGTAAAAGGAGACAATAAACTGAACGGCTTACAATACATTGAGAAACTTCGAAGAGCCCGTGTGGCATTGTTAGCTGGTGGTATCTGATGTGACACCTTCTGTTGACTAATACTTGAACTGTGGTTGTCAAGTTGCAATGTGTATGTGTATGTGTATGTGTTTTTTTTTTTGATTCATCGATCGTCACGTGTGGGTGCAGTGCCATATATGTCCTCCGTAAAGAAATATAAGAGCGTTTAGATTACTAGAGTAGTGATATAAACACTCTTATATGTCCTTACAGAGGGAGTATATATAAAAAGCTACATGAACCTAAGGAGGTGTTTGGTTCGTACATTTTCAGCCGTCATTTGATTACAGCGCAACCTCATATCATTAACTTCTGTTGGGTTCACTTTGAGCGGAAACAAATCCCCCGCAATCGAGTCGACCCCCTCAGGAAACAGATCACGTTTCTGCCCGTGATCTGATTCCAGTACCATTTACGTTAACAGAGTTGAACCAAACACCTCCTAAGAGTGAATTGAAGATTTATTTCAATTAAATGCATAGCTTCATTGGTGAGCACGTCCGAGCAGACGTCAACATTTATTTTCCTGGAATTTAGAGGAGCACCTTGTTCACTTGAATGAACTGACACGACTAGCAAGAGAAAAAATTATTGTATGTTGATGCTAGAACTTCAAATAACATGTAGCATAGTCCAGCATACATGACAGTTTTTCATCGACATTACAATCAACACTGTTGTAAGCATGACTTCCCTTCATGAGTTAAGATCATAAAATACCATTCGTCCGGCATGGCTTCCCTTCATGAGTTAAGATCATAAAATACCATTCGTCCAGCATGGTGAGGCCACTAAACTATCAGAATCAAAATTTTAAAACAGCATGTATATGCCATAAGAAGTTCACTATGCACTATTAAACAACATGTGTACACATCTAATCTATACTTTCATGGTTGCATTTAGTGCCGCAGAGCTACATTCAGTTTGTTCATGGAGCGGATCTATCTGAATAACATAATCTATACTGCTATATATATAATACCTACTCTTGACCTGCAAATTTGTTCAGGGGCTAAAAACAATAACCTTCAATGATGTAGACCAACTGAGCATATAACTTACTTTACTGAAACAACACAAGGAAAATACGAAAGGAAAGTCCAACAATTCTGAAATTCATACCGTTGTGCATGTAAAATTTACTCATATTCACAGTAGTTGTTCTGGGATATGTAGTGTCATTTGCCTTCATGTTTTATCTTTGATCTTCCCTACATTATTTCTGAAACTTGTGGTTCTTCTTTAGAAACGTGAAATTTAGTTGTAAATCTTCCGCCATCCCAAGTTGTAGAAAAACCTTGCATGAAAGGCATATTTGCTAGATGCGAACCTCAAGAGCTTAGATTTTGGCTTGATGAGGTCCGAGTGATTCTTTTTCCCTGTAGCAACACACGAACATTTACTAAAGAAATGAACAGATTTCCCTCTTTTACTTCTTTCTTCGCCGAACCAACCATATGTACCTCCTCCCCTCTCCCTTCATCATATGGATTCTTTACCCTCCTATTTCTGGGTTTTTTAGTCATCGGTTTTCTTAAAAACTGATGACTAAGAAAGAAGGGCGTGCCTGGCGGAGTGGCAGTCTTTCCACATGTGGCCTGGAGGTCCTCGGTTCGAACTATCCTCCTTGCAGAATTATTATGCAAAGGTAAGGTTGTTTAGATATTTCCTTCCTCGGACCCCACCTTGTGTGGGAGCTTTCAGCACTGGATACGCCACTTTTATCGGTTTTCCTAAAAAGCGCCTCAACTACCCTCCTTTTTATTGGCAAACCAAATAAAATTATGTTTTCTTTGTTAAACGAACAAGTGTTGACTCAACCGAAACACAGTTGCAGACAACCTACTAATAAAACAATTATGCCCCCGTTTGTAATGCATGTGCAATTAGCTAGGCATGAATAATGAAGTGTGTGTGTGCGCGCGCGCACGTGTGTTTTAATATCCTTTTGTTTTGCAAAAAGAGTTTTGATATCTTTAAATATCTCGGTTCCAATCTCGGAAGCTTATTGTCTAGCAACAATATCTTTATATACCCCCTCCGTTTCTTTTTAGTGTGCATATAAGATTTGGTCAGAGTGACTAACTGTATAGAAAAAATATCAACATATACAATACTCCCTCCGTCTCGGTTTACAGGGTGTGCGCGTAGTTCTCATTCATTTGACTAACTAAATATGAGTTATATGTCACCAAAAGTATATCATTGGATTCTTAAGCAGATGTAGTTTCTAAACATATATTTTTCATCACATATAATACATATATAGCTAGTTAAATTCTCAACCTAGAACGACGCGCATGCCCTGTAAATTGAGACGGAGGAAGTACAAAAGTTATATGCTATGAAAATTAGTTTCATCATGCATCTAATAATATTGATTACATAGTGTGAATGTTGATATCTTTTCCTACAAAGCTAGTCAAATCTTATATACTTTACAAAGTTTGAATTTGACCAAATCTTATATGCAAACTAAAAAGAAACAAAGGAAGTACTTCCTAGTGTCTTATTAGACATGGTTTGCCTCTGTAGAACCTCCTCCCCCTTAAAATGGGTTATGGATCTTAAACAGACTTTATAAATGGTAATTATGTATTTTAAACCATGCTGCCTTAAATTCAAAGTAGGCAGCAAGGTCGAAGTACCGACAACTTCTGTATCTTAAAGGGGGAGGTAGTGAAGCAAACCTACTGAAGAATAAGCCAGAGTCTAGGCTTGGAGGAGCTGATGCATCCATTTTGCTTCATTATTTTCTACTGTAATTTATCTTATTTCAATGTTATATTTCATATTATAGTGCAATTCTAATGTATTTTCTCTCTTAAAATGCAAGTTATACAAAGAGAGGGAGATTGCCGGCAGCTGGAATTCTGAACCTAAAATAACAACTGAAGAGATAGCAATTCTCCGGAGCTCAAAATGAAGTGTGGATTTTTGGAGAATTATTTGGAATATATAATGGAATTATGGAGCAAAGATCTGCCAGAAGGGGTCCACCAGCCAGCCACATGGGCAGGTGGCACAGTCACCCCCTGAACCCGCCACCTAAGCTTGTGTGCCCCTGGTGGCTCTCCTCCAGAAGTCCTCTGGCCATAAAATCCTAATTACCCTAGAAAAAAATCAAGAGGACAATTTCGGGACTTTTGCCACCGTTTGCGAGGCGGGACAGATACGAAGCACTTTTGCTCTATGGCAGAGCGATTCCACAAGGGAAACTTCCCTCGGGGAGGAGGGAATCAAAGCCTTCATCATCACCAACACTTCTCTCATCATGGGAATCATCATCTTCACCAGTGGCATCTCATCTCAAAACCCTAGTTCGTCCTTTGTGTTCAATCTTTGTACCAAACCTCAGATTGGTACCTGAGAGTGCTAGTTGGCAGTGCAAAATACCGCCAGATCCCTCGGTAGGGTTACAAGTGCAGCTGGAAGTCTCGGAGCGGAGATCGCACAAAGGTTTTACCCAGGTTTGAGCTTCCGTAGAGTAATACCCTACATCCTACTTGCTTTGATATTTCACGGTGGAGGAATACCTGGTGCAAAGGGTTTACAATGGTGATTGATATTGTTAGGATTTAATTAAATCCTATTAATCCCTCGGACGCACCCTTCAGGGGCTATATATATGTGTAATCCCATCATCAATGAAAATGACTGATTCACTTTACATTTTTTTTTGTCTTTCGTCTATTTTAACACGTTATCAGCACGCTCGTAACCGAGGGCGATTTGGCCAGAACGAGAAGAAAGCGATGGGAGGCGGCTGCGAGGCGCCGAAGGCCTCTTCTCCCGACGGCCCTCAGCGCCACTGTTGCGCCCGGCGAGACCACCCACAACAGCGACGCGGCTGTTAATCCTTATCCAGAGAAAAAGGGGCTTCCGTTCCAAGATTATGGTTGTTTCTTCGGCGCTCGAGAAGTCAGCCACCACGCGCACATGGAGACTTCCCATGGAGACGATCATGCAGAGCCATGCATTCATCCCCACAAGAAATCAATCAAGGAGAAAGCCAACTTGATTGTCTATTTGTGCTTAACATGATCTTTTGGCTGATCGTTTTTCTCTGAATTAATCAGCGATTGTACGAAATCACTGCTACATCCTCGAGACGGCGGTTACACACGGCCCGGCCGAACGGACAACGACAACGCCGGGCACGGCTCGGTCCAAGCGCAAGGCGAGATAGCGACCGCGACGTTCGGTCGAACGGCGGCCGCTGATCGCCTGGGTGCGGTGGCGATGCTACAAGCCGCCGGCTTGAAGATACCGCACGGACGTTGATCGGGAGGGGAAGCTCTATAGGCAAAAGGTAAAATGAAAATGCCTGAAGGTTACCACATCGCCACCACCGGAACGATGTGGCGCCCTCGAACCAGCCTGCGCTGCCACCAGCGCCGCTGCAACCCCTCGAACAGGAGGTTCCTGCCTGGCTTCTCGCTGGATCGGCCGCGCCAATGGTCGAGGCTGATGAAAACATCGACCCGGCGCTTGCGGCTCCGCTGCCGCTGTTCTGATGCTTGTTGCACGGATGGGTAGTATGCCCCCTGCATCAGTACGACTTTGCCGTGGCCGAAACAGTCATGGCGACGTCACAGAAGGAAGGAATTGTCCTCATTGACGATGAAGAAGATGGGGCCGCACTGCTGCAGCATCCGACCCCAGCGGTTGTTGAGGCCGAAGGCGGCGCAGCGCTCCAGATGTTGCCGACGGTGGTGCATGGCCTGGTCGACGCCATCGCGCTGCCGCGCCTGCCATCTCCGACCCCCGCAGTCGTCGAGGTTGCCGCTAGCCACGCACTGGCCTTCGTCTCAGCGCCGACCGGCGCGTCCGCCTTCTTCTTCAGTTCGGGCGCGGGCGGCTCTTCTAACCACATGGTTGTCGATGTCAATGTCGTCCCGCCGCGCCTTCCGTCCCTACGCCGGCCACCCCTCCGTTTTCGCCGCGCGCGAGGGTTCGTCGCCGCCTCTTGGCCCTCGACGTCCCGCTGGCGAGTCCGCCGTCGAGCAGCCGCTCCGGCCGCGCTGGCACATGGAGCCCAGTGGCGCTCGGGCTCGCGAACGGCGCCTCCAACGGCGTCACGCCCGACACCCTCCTTCCTGGAGATTCTTCCGACGAGGACGAGTGCGGCGAGAGCTCATCTCGCCCGGGTGATGCGGCCGGTCGGCCGTGGGCATCTCCGCCTGTGTCGGTCCTGGGATTGAGGATTGAGACGTGGCTGAGTTTGCTCCTGGTCGCTCTCTCCCTTATCAGATCGGCTGACCAGGCCGGCCCGAGGCCGGTACTTACATGTTCAATGTGTTTACCGCATATCAAGTTCTCTAGAACATATTTTCCGCGATTGAGATTAAGTTTTCTCGCACAATAATATTAATTTGTGATTGAGATTTTCTTCTCTCGCAAAACAATCTCATAGCGATTGAGATTAAGTTTCTCTCGCAAAATATTAATTCACCCTGCTGAATTATCTTGCAACTTGATACAAGATCATCTCATTTAATTTGAGGTCTATACAATTCAAGTTTTTCACTTGAACATCAAGTTTGCAACATCATTACTATTCATTATAATAGTGGTGTATTTCTGTTGAGTACGATGTATTCCGGAATGTATGTATCTCCATGTTCGTTACATGTCGAGATTAATACGTCTATTTGCAATTGAGATTTTTAATTTCTTGCAAATGAGAATACAAAATTCAAAGTGATTTCTTCAAATTGATGTATTGGGATCACAAGGTAGTCATATAGCTCTACTGCCTTCGCAGATTATCAATGACTACTGTTAAAGTCTATATTTTGTCATTTTGACATTATGATTGCTTTACAAAGTGCTCTCCCACACATTTACTAAGTCATGACATAAGGCATTACGAGTGAGTACCTACTGATTTCATTAGATTATACTCTCTAGTGCTGCGAGATCTACTTCATTTTGGAGATTATCTTCAAGGTGTCATATTTAGCAATTTGAGATTCACACTAATGGTTTCAAGATAACTTCTTGAAATACCCATTGCTAAGTTCATTACAACATCAACCATGATGGTCTTTAATTTACTGGTTGTAAATTAATTATCTCTTGTTTACCCATAGAGGTAACATATGGCTATAGAGTTTGAGGCATTCGCCCTCAATGTCCACCACTGCCCTATCTGGGCCATGGACATCATGATCGCTCTTGTGTCTCGTGGGATAATGTGTGCAATCCTGGATTCACCTCTGGTCAGGATCACACCGCTAACAGAAAAATGGTGTCTTATATATTATAAGGCATTAGATTCAGATCTCAGCATCTGGTTATTCTGTATCAGCAATTCCTGGGATACAATGAACCTCAAGGGCAAATGTTTGAATCTTACTGAAAGGATCGATATGGTTGACTAGAGGGGGGGGGGGTGAATAGGCAACTAACAATTTTTAGCTTTTTCTTACCAATTTAAACTTTGCATCAAAGTAGGTTGTCTAGATATGCAACTAGGTGAGCAACCTATATGATGCAACAACAACAAGCACACACGCAAGCAAGGAATACAACACAAATTAAGCTTGCACAAGTAAAGGTAAGAGATAACCAAAAGTGGTGCCGGTGGAGACGAGGATGTGTTACCGAAGTTCCTTCCCTTTGAGAGGAAGTACGTCTCCGTTGGAGCGGTGTGGAGGCACAATGCTCCCCAAGAAGCCACTAGGGCCACCGTATTCTCCTCACGCCCTCACACGATGCGAGATGCCGTGAATCCACTATTGGTGCCCTTGGAGGTGGCGACCGAACCTTTACAAACAAGGTTGGGGCAATCTCCACAACTTAATTGGAGGCTCCCAAAGACACCACGAAGCTTCACCACAATGGAATATGGCTCCGCAGTGACCTCAACCGTCTAGGGTGCTCAAACACCCAAGAGTAACAAGATCCGCAAGGGATTAGTGGGGGGAATCAAATTTCTCTTGGTGGAAGTGTAGATCGGGGCCTTCTCAACCAATCCCTAGAAAATCAACGAGTTTGATTGGCTAGGGAGAGAGATCGGGCGAAAATGGAGCTTTGAGCAACAATGGAGCTTGGGAAGGGAAGAGGTAGTCAACTTGGGGAAGAAGACCCCCCTTTTATAGTGGGAGGAAAGATCCAACCGTTACCCACTTATTCAGCCCGCGACATGCGGTACTACCGCACAAAGCCGCGGTACTACCGCTCTATGATGCGGTACTACCGCTCCCGCGGCAGAGACCAGACGAGGCCCTGTTGTGTTAAAACAACGAGCGGTACTACCGCAAGGCAGGGTTCGACTAGGTTGGGAAGGCACGGACTAATAAAATTACATCCGTGGCTACTTCCGCTGAATCTCGGTCTGTGCAAAAATCCGGCACGGTACTACCGCATGCTGAGAGCGGTACTACCGTGTATGACGCGGATGTAAAAAATTACTTCCGCTCCTACTTCCGCGCATGCTAGCGTTCTGGGCTAGAGGCCACGGTACTACCGCACCTGAGGAGCGGTACTACCGCATAGAGCGGTACTACCGCTTCCCTGGCCGGTACTACCATGGGCCACTGCGGTACTACTGCTCCGTTGAGCAGTACTACCACACGCCACAGAACTATAGCACTTGGGAGCCTTCATTTTGTAAAGACACGGATAAACGGACAGTGCTCCAAAGAAGCAAAGGAAAGGTGGTGCAAAGGAACAGACGTGTACGTGTTGATTCCACCCTAACCTTTCCGACGCGGACCCCCTCTTAATAGTACGACTTTCCTCCGACTCAAATCCACCGAAAAGAAACGTAGAGAAACGCCGTCTTCACTAGGCTCCGAGGGGCACCGAATCGTCTTGTGCCTAGACATGAGATATCTGAAAAGCTTAATGCACACGATTAGTCCGCAAATGCATTGTCAACAATCACCAAAACCACATAGGGAAGAGTATGCCCTTACAATCTCCCCCTTTTTGGTGGATTGATGACAATACAGGATTTGCACATAAGGATATAAAATGAACATAAGCAAACTCAACATCTATAAAATATAGACAGGCTCCCCCTAGATGTGTGCACTCTATAGATATGCTTTGGACTGCACGGCACACATACTAGGATCAACACTCCCCCTATATTTTATAGACATGGCAATCCTTACAACAATATAAACTACACTAAGCATGGATGCAAGGTATAGTGCGAGAGCAAGAGGTAAAGGGCACATGATAGCAGAAGCTACTAAACATACTAGACAATAAGATAAGATAAGCTTGAGTGCATATGTCTCACACCATATGGAAGACTCCTGGACTCTCAGAAACACAACCACAAACCAAAGCCAAGAGAGATCAACGAAAGCAAAATGACACAAGACGAAAGACTCGCAAATCCTACACTCTCTCCCCCTTTGGCATCGAGACACCAAAAAGGCAGAGAGGACACCTACGACACAGGTGGTAGCTCCCTCAGCAGAGATCACCCAACAATCTGCTCATTGGTCTCTGCAGCGGGAGGGGACTCCTCCTCTGACTCAGTCCACTGATAGCCTTGCTTCGCCATCCAGTCAGCCTCAGGAGTGATGTTCTTCTCTGACCCGCTCGACACGTGCTCGCCGAACGTCCTCAAGATCCTCTTGTCGCGCTAGCGACCCTCCTTCTGAGCAACATGGGTCTTGTACTGCCCCTTGGCCTGCATGCAGAACAGAGCCTTCATCTTTGCCTTCAGCCTCTTAGCCCAAGAGGGCTCAGTAGAGGAAGGAGCGTACCCCGCAGAATTGTCCTCAGCCTCCTCCTCCTCAAACTCGTCCTCATCAACATCCATCCGTGCAGCCTCAGCCTCAGCCCGGGTTGTGGTATTAGCCCACTTGTTCTTCTGACGCAGCTTGATAGGCTCATGACGAACCCAGTTTGGAGCAAGAAATTCTTCATCCGGAAAGAGCTTCTCCCAAGTCATCGAGATCAAAAGGTGCAAATATGGTCCATAGATGGGAACTTTGCGATTGAAGACCGCAAACCGGAGCTCACACCACATGATGTGAGAGACATCAAGTGGTCTAGGAATTTGATGACGCGCCTCCTCACAAAGAAGCATCATGTCCACGAGATAGGCATGCACCTTGTCCTTGTCACCAATGCGCGGAAAGAGAGTGTTGCGGAAGATCCGATGCATGACGTCAAGAAAAGGGTTGAGCACCCAAGTCTTCTTGCCATTGGCTAGCGTCTTCTCCACAAGGAACGGTTGAAGCTTGTTCTTGTTGGCGGACTCTTGGTTGACATGAGGGCGGACACCAACGGGCACATTGAACCCCTCATCGCGAACGTGTAGCATCTCCATGAATTCCTTCCACTTAGCAGTCAGCCTCTTCCCATTGGTCATCCAAGTCATAGTCCGCTCCTCATCCGTGTGGAAGTGGACGGAAGCAAAGAACTGAGCCACGATCTCCGCGTCAAAGTCCATGTGGAATGTGATAAAATCTTCAATGCCAAACTGCTCCACCAAATCCAACGCCTCGCCAAAGTATGCCCGGTCCTTCTTCAGATGGCCCATATCAATCCACTGAACTGGAACATAGATGTTGTGCTTGGACTTGATCACATCGAGGTATATGAGATTCTGCTACTTGGTCCAGAACAAATCATTTCCTCTGACATTCTCACGAGGCTTCACATAGGGGTTGAGCCTCCTTCGAGTGATGAACTCGGCTAGAGGCATCTCATCCATGCCCATAATTGGCTCCTTAAACTTGCTAGCTGTGGACTTGATGTTGCATTGGGGGGTGGAGCCCTCGGGAGCTTCTTGGTTGCGAAGCCGCTTGGAGCTTGTGTCGCGGCTGCGATTCGAGCGACGGACATTGGAGCCACCACCTATGACACAAAACACAAACACACGAGAAGGACGAGAAGGGTCATTGCAAAGTCCACGGCCAAAACCAAACGAAACACGTAGAAATGAGATTGATTGGACAAAACAAGGCAATTGTTAACTCAATGGTAGTACCGGGCCAGATTACGGATGTAAAATTTTACAGCCGCTCCATCCGCGGTAGTACCGTGCCGGGGTACTACCGCGGATGGAGCGGCTGTAAAATTTTACATCCGCGCCCGGGCGGTAGTACCGCTCCAGCAGAGCGGTAGTACCGCGTGGGGTGGTTCACGAGCGAGCGAGCGATAGTACCGCTCCAGGAGGAGCGGTAGTACCGCACGGAAACAAATCGCAGATGAACAACCTCTTACAGATCTAAAAACATCCGTAAAAGTAGATCGGTACTACCGTTGATCAAAACTACACTGTTGTATCACACCAAATATCATATCTACTGCACTAACACTCTCCTACAATCTCCTCTTGCAAAGATTTAGCTGAAAATTACATGAACAACACATGCATCTCCCCAAGACCTAGAAGCACAAAATGGGGCAAAAAGGAGAGGGACTAGGGGAGATACCGGGGTCCATGGCAAGAGGGCGAGGTGGGGAACGATCCCACCGGTCGGAATGCGAGGAGAGCGGCCGGAGACGGAGATCCGGCGAGGTCCCCCGGCGCCGTTCTTGGGCAGGAGAGAGAGAGAGAGAGACGAAGTGGGGAAAAGAGATGAATGGGTATGGGGGAGTTGGAACTCCCCCTGCCCGCTCTTAACCCCCACGCGCTCGCGACAGCGCGGTAGTACCGCGGGTCATCGCGGTAGTACCGCCCGGGCGGAAGTACCGCACGCAGGGCGGTAGTACCGCTCTTCCAGCGGCAGTAAAAAATTACTACTGCGATGGAAGCGGTAGTACCGTGCCTGGGATGCAGTTGTGCACGCACAGGGCAGCCCATCTCCTGCGGTAGTACCGTGGCTCACCACGGTAGTACCGTAAACCCAAGAAAGTGCAAGATTTGACAAAACCAGAAAAACACGGCCTTTGCAATGCAACCTTCAAGCAACCGGACACGCAGAAGAGCACACACACACGACGCTCAAGGGAAAGCAAGGGACAACAAAGACCAACCAAACACGAAACACAACCTCTTCAAAGAGAGGGCGGTGGCCGGAGCCACCTATGTTTGAGTCAATTGGTATGGCACCACGAAGAATTATCCTTGGGCCCATGACCAAACTCATCTTTGAAGCACAAGTACCATAAAAAATGGCTAATGTGAAAGAGTTGATCAATTTATGCATAATGGGAGGAGGGAGAGTTCATTGAGAGAACAACACTCCCCCTATGTCCATGCCTACACCTAAACAAGACATCAAGATGAGTATGGTGGGGTGTGCAAGGGTTCAAGCCACATTGCTCGAATCAATGATATTTAGCTCATGTCTTAACTCGCGAAATCTTGCTTCATCCAAGGGTTTCGTGAAGATATCTGCAAGGTTATCATGAGTGTTGACATAGTTGATCTCGATCTCCCCTCGCCTAATATGATCCCGGATAAAGTGATACCGAATTTCAATATGCTTCGTCTTGAAGTGTTGCACCGGGTTCAGAGAGATCTTGATGGCACTTTCATTGTCACACAAAAGAGGCACTTTGTCACAAAAGACACTGTAATCCTTTAAAGTTTGCCTCATCCAAAGAAGTTGAGCACAACAACTACCGGCGGCCACATACTCCGCTTCGGTGGACGAGAGAGACACACAACTTTGCTTCTTAGAAGACCAACTCACCAAAGAGCAACCAAGAAATTGGCACCCTCCAGAAGTTGACTTCCTATCCACTTTGTCTCCCGCCCAATCCGAGTCCGAAAAGCCCACAAGGTTGAAGTTTGCTCCTCTTGGGTACCATAAGCCAAAGTTTGGGGTATGAGCCAAATATCGAAAGATTCGCTTGACCGCCACATAGTGGCTTTCCTTAGGTGCGGCTTGAAACCGTGCACAAATTCCCACACTCAACATGATATCCGGTCTAGATGCACAAAGGTAAAGCAAGGAGCCAATCATGGAGCGATATACCTTTTGATCCACCGCTTTACCATTGGGATCTATGTCAAGTTGGCATTTGACGGGCATTGGAGTGGAGGCCGGCTTGACATCACTTAGCTTGAATCTCTTGAGCATGTCTTGAGTGTATTTGGCTTGGTTGATGAAGGTTCCTTCTCTTCTTTGCTTGATTTCGAACCCGAGAAAGAACTTCAACTCTCCCATCATGGACATCTTGAACTTCGAGGTCATGAGAGCGGCAAACTCCTCATTGAAAGCTTTGTTAGGGGAACCAAAGATAATATCATCAACATATAGTTGGCACACAAACAACTCCCCTTTGACCTTCTTAGTAAAAAGAGTGGGGTCGATTTTCCCAATTTCAAACCCACGATCTTGCAACAACTCGGTAAGGTGGTCATACCACGCACGTGGGGCTTGTTTAAGGCCATAGAGTGCCTTATCGATTTGGTACACATGATCGGGGAAATAGGGATCATCGAACCCCGGGGGTTGTTTGACATACACCAACTCATTAATAGGACCATTAAGAAAAGCACTCTTCACATCCATTTGTTGCAACTTGAAGTTATGATGAGAAGCATAAGCAATCAACAAATGAATAGATTCAAGGCGAGCAACGGGAGCAAAGGTTTCACCGTAGTCGATACCCTCGACTTGGGAGTAGCCTTGTGCTACCAAACGAGCCTTGTTGCGAACGATAATTCCATGAGCATCTTGCTTGTTCTTGAATATCCACTTGGTTCCAATGACATTATGGTTCCCCGTTGGCCTTGGCACCAATCTCCACACCTTGTTATGCTCGAAGTTGTTGAGTTCTTCATGCATGGCATTGAGCCAATCCGGATCCTCGAGCGCCTCATAGACCTTTTGGGGCTCAACACAAGAGACAAACACGTGATGTTCACAATAGTTTGCTAATTGTCTATGAGTGCTTACCCCCTTTCTTAAGATTCCAAGCACATTCTTCATGAGATGATCTTTGGTAGTGAGCTTGGAGGAAATCTTGGCGGCACGACGCTCCAATTCCTCCTCAAGAGAGAGATGAGGAACGGTAACTTGATCATCTTGAGCGTCGTCTTGAGCTTGTTCTTGATCTTGAACTTGCTCGGTGGTGAGAACTTGACCTTGGGCATCACTTGGTGGTTCACCACCATCTTGAGGTTGATCTTGCCCTTGATCTTGTTCATTTGGTTGAGGGCCTTCACTTTGTTCTTCGGAAGCGTGTGGGTCTTGGGTTGGTGATGGTTCCACTTGAGTGGAACATTGTCCTTCTCCTTCGGCCACAAGGGGTTCCTCAATGGGTAGGATATGACCAACACCTATTCTTCTTATGGCTTGGGGAGGAATTTCATCACCTACATCACAAGTACCACTTTGCTCCACTTGGGAGCCGTTATTCTCGTCAAACTCCACGTTACACGTCTCCTCAATGAGTACGTTAGACTTGTTGAGGACACGGTAAGCATGAGAGTTTGTGGCATAACCAACAAATATGCCCTCATGAGCTCTAGCCTCAAATTTAGACAAACGAACACCTTTCTTGAGAATGAAACACTTACACCCGAACACCCGGAAGTACTTGAGGTTAGGCTTGTTACCGGTGAGTATCTCATATGGAGTCTTGTTCAAGCCTTTGCGGAGATAGAGCCGATTGGAAGCATGACAAGCGGTGTTGATGGCTTCGGCCCAAAAGTTGTACGGAGACTTGAACTCCGCCATCATGGTCCTTGCCGCATCCATCAACGTCCGGTTCTTCCTCTCCGCTACACCATTTTGTTGAGGGGTGTAAGGAGCAGAATATTGATGCTTGATCCCCTCATCACTAAGAAACTCATCCAAGGTGTAGTTCTTGAACTCGGTGCCGTTGTCACTTCTTATCGTCAAGATCTTTGCATTGTGTTGGCGTTGAGCTTCATTTGCAAAGTCGATGACGGTTTGTTGGGTCTCGCTCTTCCTTTTGAAGAAATATACCCAAGTGTATCTTGAATAATCATCCACAATCACCAAGAAATACTTTCTACCCCCAAGAGTATCAAAGGATGGAGGTCCAAAGAGATCCAAGTGAAGGAGCTCCAAGGGCCTCTTCGAGTAGATGATAGTCGTGGGAGGGTGAGCCTTCTCATGTAGCTTTCCTTCGATACAAGCACTGCAAGCACGATCTTTGGCAAAACTAACATTTGTTAGTCCACGGACATGGTCCCCCTTGAGAAGACTTTGCAAAGATCTCATATTGACATGGGCTAAACGGCGATGCCAAAGCCAACCCACGTCAACTTTAGCCATTAGGCATGTCGCGGTCTTAGTGGGTCGCTCCGAAAAGTTAATCACATAAAGACCGTTCTCGACATGCCCAACAAAGGCTACTTTAAGAGTCTTGCTCCACAAGAGGGCCACGGTATAATATCAAAGAAAGTGGCAAAGCCCATGAGTGCAAGTTGACGAACGGAAAGTAAATTGTATGCAAGGGACTCAACAAGCATGACTTTCTCGATCGTGAGATCATGAGAAATGACAACCTTGCCAAGACCCAATACCTTAGAAGACGAGGCATCACCCCACTCGACATTGGTGGGCATAGATGAAATCTTGTGCACGTCCACCACCAAGTCCTTGCTTCCGGTCATATGATTTGTGGCTCCACTATCGAGCAACCATGATCCCCCACCGGAAGCAAACACCTACAAGAGATCAATGCTTGGTTTTAGGTATCCATTTTGTAATGGGTCCTTTGATGTTAGAAACAAGGGTCTTAGGAACCCAAATAGACCATTCAATATACTCATAAGGAGAACCAACAAATTTAGCATAAACATGCCCATCACTAGCACGGCATAACACATAGGAAGGGTTAAAGTCGCCGGCTTTGTTGGAAGGGGTGGCATTGCCGTTCTTGACACCACCACCCTTCACATTGTTCTTCTTCTCCTTAGGAGCACCCTCTCCCTTCTTCACAAAAGTTTGCTTGAGAGGAGGAGGTTGTTTGGCCTTGTCATTCTTCTTCTTGTTCTTGGACTTGGGTGCAAACCCAATTCCCTCCTTGCCCACCACTTCCTTTTGATTGCTCAAAAGTTCGTTGAGGTTCTTCTCACCTTGTATGCAAGACACAAGGCCTTTCTCAAGTTGCTCCTTCAACTTCGCATTCTCCTCCACAAGATGCACATGCTCACAACACGGGTTAGTAGCATTTGCATTATCAATTAGAACCATATGAGGAAATGTGGCTTTCTCCTTGGTTAGCTTCACTTGGAGTTGATCATGAGACTCTTTGAGGCTAGCATGAGCACCCTTCAAGGCCTTGTGAGCCTTGTTAAGTACATCAAACTCCTCCTTGAGTCTAGCATGGTCAACCCCAAGTTTAGCCTTCTCGAAATTGAGCACACGAGATACAACAAGAGCATGATCAAGATCTTTCTTTAATTTAGCATGATCATCGTTGTGTGACTCCTCAAGAGCCAAACAATGACCACGCTCTTCCTCAAGCGCATTAGAGAGATCCGATATCTCATCGGCATAGTCACGACTATGCCCTTCCATCTTAGAGATGGTTTCTTCGTGAGCCTCGATCATGTCATTGGCTTCACCAAGTTGTTCCAAGAGAGTAACAAAGTGCTTCTTGGATTTACCCTTGAGCTTACTCATAAAAGACTCAAATTCATTTTCCTCCTCCTTCGTCCCCTCACTTTCATCAATGCAATCCGTCAAGGAAGGATTAGTAATGATGGTAGTTTTGATGTTGGGGGTTACCTTCTTGGTGGCTTTAGCCATGAGGCACTTGGCGGTGATGTTCTTGTTGGGTGAATCGAAGAGGGACACCCGTGGAGTTGTTGCAATGGCAATGGAGGCCATGGCAACCGTCTCACCGTCTTCATCATCATCATCATCCTCATTGTACTCTTCTTGTGCCACCAACCCCTTGGGAGGAGTCTTCTTGGCGAAGTTGTTCTTGTTGGGGAAGGACTTGGCCTTGTCTTTTCGGATAAGCTTGCCACCATTGTCTTCCCTCTTCTCGTATGGGCACTCCGCAACAAAGTGGCTCACATTGCCACAATTATAGCATGTCCTCACGCGTTGCTTGCCCTTGGCGCCACTTGAGTTGTTCTTGTTGAAGTTGGGCCTTGAATTCTTCTTGCTCCAAAATTGCCGTGAAGCGAGAGCCATGTGCTCATGATATGCGTACTTGGTATCTTCGGGGCAACACTCCTCTTCTTCCTCTTCACCCTCTTCTTCCATGCTAGCCTTGGCCTTCAAAGCAAGGTTGGGCTTCTTTGCTCGTTGAGAACGCAACACCGCATTGTCGGCGGTCTTGTCCAAGATCCTCATTGCAACAAACTCATCCAACACTTCACTTGAGGACAAGGAGTGAAAGTCCGGCCTTTGACGGATGACGGAGGACATGGCCTTATGGTAAGGCATCATGGCCTTGAGAAACTTGCGCTTGATCCAATTGTCATCCGTATCCTTGCTCCCATGATCTCGGAGTGAGACCGCGAGAGTGGTTAATCTCCGGTAGAGCTCTCGAGGTTCTTCATCTTCATTCATCGCAAACTCATCGGCTTCATCTTGCATCACTTCATAGTTGGAGCGTTGAATGCTTGCGCTTCCCTTGTAAATGGAAACAACATGTTGCCATGCTTCCTTGGCCACGGTGAAGGGTCGGAGGTGCGCAATATCTTCGGGTGGGATTGCATCTTGGATAATGAAGAGGGCGGACTCGTTGAATTGATGATCCGCGGCTTCTCTTGGAGTGAGGTTGCTTGGGTCATGCGGGTAGAAACCTTGCTCAATAATTCTCCAAAGATTAGTAGAACTATGATTTAAATGACGTTTAAAACGGTAGACCCAAGAGGCAAAATCCTCATTTTTCACAAACTTAAGGAGGAGGACCAACATGATTCAAATGAGCGGAGGGAACCGGTCCTCCATAAGTAAGGGGTGGTTCAACATGGGCAAAGATGCCATTTCCACTTCTATCACTAGATAAAGGAACTTTATCACTAGTAGCTTCCCCCTTGTCGGAGTTAGCATCCGTCACCTTGTTAGCGGGATCACCCACTTTCATTGGTGCGGTGGATAATTTAA
Organism: Thinopyrum elongatum; assembly: GCA_011799875.1. Lineage (NCBI taxonomy): Eukaryota > Viridiplantae > Streptophyta > Magnoliopsida > Poales > Poaceae > Thinopyrum > Thinopyrum elongatum. Next base: position 83,983,223 of record CM022298.1, on the reverse strand, counting down.
GGCCTTCTAAAAACTTATTGAACATGCCTTCAACCTCGGTCGCCATGGAGGTTTTCAATGTGTCCAAAGCTGCATTGAACTCCTCACGAGAGACCGAGGATCCCCCATCGGCCGTAGACGAGGACGGAATCACACCGGGGTGCTCCTCCCCACCATCTACGGTGTCAACCATACTCTTTGGACGGCAAAGTCCTTAATAAAGAGACGAGGCTCTGATACCAATTGAAAGGATCGATATGGTAGACTAGAGGGGGGGGTGAATAGGCAACTAACAATTTTTAGCTTTTCCTTACCAATTTAAACTTTGCATCAAAGTAGGTTGTCTAGATATGCAACTAGGTGAGCAACCTATATGATGCAACAACAACAAGCACACACGCAAGCAAGGAATACAACACAAATTAAGCTTGCACAAGTAAAGGTAAGAGATAACCAAAAGTGGTGCCGGTGGAGACGAGGATGTGTTACCGAAGTTCCTTCCCTTTGAGAGGAAGTACGTCTCCGTTGAAGCGGTGTGGAGGCACAATGCTCTCCAAGAAGCCACTAGGGCCACTGTATTCTCCTCACGCCCTCACACGATGCGAGATGCCGTGAGTCCACTATTGGTGCCCTTGGAGGCGGCGACCGAACCTTTACAAACAAGGTTGGGGCAATCTCCACAACTTAATTGGAGGCTCCCAACGACACCATGAAGCTTCACCACAATGGAATATGGCTCCGCGGTGACCTCAACCGTCTAGGGTGCTCAAACACCCAAGAGTAACAAGATCCGCAAGGGATTAGTGGGGGGAATCAAATTTCTCTTGGTGGAAGTGTAGATCGGGGCCTTCTCAACCAATCCCTAGAAAATCAACGAGTTTGATTGGCTAGGGAGAGAGATCGGGCGAAAATGGAGCTTTGAGCAACAATGGAGCTTGGGAAGGGAAGAGGTAGTCAACTTGGGGAAGAAGACCCCCCTTTTATAGTGGGAGGAAAGATCCAACCGTTACCCACTTATTCAGCCCGTGACATGCGGTACTACCGCACAAAGCCGCGGTACTACCGCAAGGCATCGCGGTACTATCGCTCTATGATGTGGTACTACCGCTCCCGCGGCAGAGACCAGACGAGGCCCTGTTGTGTTAAAACAACGAGCGGTAGAACCGCCGGAGCGGTACTACCGCGCGCCCTTGCGGTACTACCGCAAGGCAGGGTTCGACTAGGTTGGGAAGGCATGGACTAATAAAATTACATCCGTGGCTACTTCCGCTGAATCTCGGTCTGTGCAAAAATCCGGCATGGTACTACCGCATGCTGAGAGCGGTACTACCGCGTAGGACGCGGATGTAAAAAATTACTTCCGCTCCTACTTCCGCGCATGCTAGCGTTCTGGGCTAGAGGCCACGGTACTACCACACCTGAGGAGCGGTACTACCGCATAGAGCGGTACTACCGCTTCCCTGGCCGGTACTACCGTGGGCCACTGCGGTACTACTGCTCCGTTGAGCAGTACTACCGCACGCCACAGAACTATAGCACTTGGGAGCCTTCATTTTGTAAAGACACGGATAAACGGACGGTGCTCCAAAGAAGCAAAGGAAAGGTGGTGCAAAGGAACAGACGTGTACGTGTTGATTCCACCCTAACCTTTCCGACGCATACCCCCTCTTAATAGTACGGCTTTCCTACGACTCAAATCCACCGAAAAGAAACGTAGAGAAACGCCGTCTTCACTAGGCTCCGAGGGGCACTGAATCATCTTGTGCCTAGACATGAGATATCTGAAAAGCTTAATGCACACGATTAGTCCGCAAATGCATAGTCAACAATCACCAAAACCACATAGGGAAGAGTATGCCCTTACACTTACTTCAACCTTCAATCCGACATCACCAACTGTGATGGGACCCTATGGGCACGGAGAATGTGATGGTTGAATATGCCTCATCCGACATGTTTGAAGACTATGAATAGTCTTTCAATCTCCTGAGTGGTCAATATAATTAATGTCCATTTACGATGTTGTAACAACAACATAAGTATTGTTGTCATCATATATTGTATATCACAATATATTGTATCAGCACTTTGATACAAATACATTTGTATGTATTCTATATATCTGACAGTGATTTTCATATTGAGAATCTTCATGTCTATATATATATTTCTACGGGAGTCAATACAATGAAAAATGATATGTGCCTTGTGGACATATGCACCACAAACTCTATACTCAGGGAAGTCCAATGTTTCCACTCTCATTGAGAGAAAGGAGATATTTTAAAATCGTTAGACGCGATGAGGTATTTGTTAGCTCAACTTGAGTCATATTTACTATCCCTGTGGGTACTCAAGTAACATCGGGATGCTTTATTGCTTCCCAGGTTTAACTCGTACCCTACTAAACTATGGAGGTATCCGTCAAAATAGTTTCCATAGCGAAACTTATGGTGACAACAAAGAGAAATAACTTCTCTTTACCATAGCACATTCTCTGTGTATCATCTGGATTGTACTACACATACGACACAACCCGTAGCACATGTTGCGTACGAGATAATTTTCCAGAGTGTCTTGTACATGACAAACTTGGCATACTATCCTTGGTCATCGAGACATTGGGTTGAAACCGAAACTATCAGCAATTCCAATAGTTTATGATTATTATGATACTAAATTCTAACAACATTTGGATTTTATGTGCACTACAAGTGACACAGGGAAGCTAATTTTAAGGCTCGCACACCTTAAAGTCTACGCTGAACCACTCAGACTCCTTGAATGCATCAAGTTGAGGTAAGTGGCTCTTCCCATCCATTGACTAGACTATTCAGGTATTCCATGGTTCTAAAAGACATATCTACATGATGGTCTTAAGTGTGTGCTTTATTCACACGAAACCATTGGCTCATTATCCTGACATCGATTTTAAGCAAATCGAATGGATAACATTGCAGAATTCTCCTTGAGTGCCTTCTCTATGGCCCTTGGATTGAAGTTTAGCAATTTGTCCTAATGTCTAGACTCAAAATGGTTTGGTAGAATCCTATCCAAAGAGTTAAGCTCATTGCATTATTTTTACTTTGGAATTGCAACTTACCAACTTTACGTTAGAGTCATGCAGTTTTACACGCTCATGACAGAACTGCATAATATTATTCCCCTCTATCTTTGATATGTGGATATCTACCAAGTATTTCCTATCTGTAGTAATTCGGTTGCATACCGATATCACCACCCGGCATACATCATTGGCCCCTCAACATATAGTTGGGATCTATGTGAGGAATAACTGTATTTCCGTCAATACCTCGAGCCCCTCGCATGGGGAGTTATTCAAGGCCAGTATGCTGATTCATGAGGAATATTTTCAGGCATTAGGGGGAGATTTCAAGTACCATAAAGAATGCCAGGAAATTAGTGGAATGTTCAACACATTTCTGCCTCAATTCCATGTAATCAAAGATCTGAACCATGTGTTCAAAAGATTTGTAACTCATTGCAAATAACCTGCCACATTCATTTACTGACTATAAAGGTGTCATACAATCCTACAATCCTGGAAAATATGTCGGAAAGAGTGGAGGTACCAACTAAAACCACTCAACTCCTCGTTCAAAGCAACAGGGGGAGAAGTACGACAATAGTACATCAAGATTCAGCTTCTTGCAAGTAAGGATATCAAGGCCTCTGAAACAAAGAGCAAGTATTGTAGCACAAGGGTTTACGCAGATACCCAACTATTCTCCAGAGGTGGAATTTCATTCCGATAACTTATATCATTGGCAGTTCAAAATCATCTATCTCTGCAGTTGATAGATGTAGTGATTACATATCCATGTAGATCACTAGATTCAGATATAGATGGTTCCCGGCGGAACCTCAATTCTGAATCGAAGTACAAAATGCAACATACATTGTGTAAAATCAATAAGTTACCATATGACTTATTATTATCGTCGGTACATTTGGTACAACCGAGGTAGTGAGTTCCTTATTCACAAGGATTACTCCTACAATGATGATTATCCATGTTTGTGTGTCTGCAATGACGACACATGTAATCATCTAAATGACAGAGTTTAAAATGAAGGATTTGGGTAAACCAAAATACCGCTCGTTACTACAAATTGAGCACCTTCATTCATACATTATGGTATACTATGTTGTCTATATCCATAATATATTGGAGAAATTCATTGTGGACAAATCTTATCCATCCATAACTCTCATGGTAGTTCATTCTCTAGACGTAGAGAAAGATCTATTTAGACCAAGAGATGATGGAAATGAGATATTAGGACTCAACGTTCCATAATGCCATTGGATCCACCAAACACAATTGGTTGGTACTCAAGAATATCTTTCGATATCTCCAAGGCATCAAACATCTTGTCCTGGTTTTTCGGTTTCACAGAAATGTAAACACTGATATCATTGGATACATCGATCAGATCCCCACTATGTCAGATCGTAGACAAGCTTAGTGTTCCTACTAGGTGTGGTAGCCCTCTCATGAAGAGTCTATGAAACAGACCTCATGGCTACATCCACCAACCATTATCTCAACGATAATGTTTCTTGTGTTGCCCGGATGCAAACAGGTTACATAATAAGCAATATCACTATATTGCATATCTTGCAAGTTAAATCATGCGACTGATTTGTTCACCGGGTCTCTACCAACTTCTATGTTCCAGAAATGTGTTCATGGAATTGGTATATGACGACTTCGGAATATGCAAGAATCAGGGGGAGTATCTTCCTGAATTGTTCCTGTTAAAAGCATCATATTATACTCTTTTTCCCTTCATGAGTTTACTTTATAGGTTCTCATAAAGGTTTTTTTAATGAGGTAATATCAACACAAGACCATATGTCATATTTTCTGTTTTCCCACCGGGGTTTTTAAGAAAGTATATGTGACATATTTATTGTCCTCTAAACTCTATGAGTTTTCTCGTATTGAGTTAAAAGAGACAATAACCATTATATGTTGCATCATTTTCTCCTTATTTTCCCACTGGGTTTTAAGGAGTTTTAGCCATATCAAACACCTATCTCCTCATATTTTTCCCACAGGGTTTTTGGAGGAGCCTTTTCAAGATGATGATACTTACACTAACAAGCATGGATTAGGGGGAGTGTTAGGATTTAATTAAATCCTATTAATCCCTACTTTTCCTAACCGAGGCGGTTGCCTCGTGTCCCTTCGGACGCACTCTTCAGGGGCTATATATATGTGTAATCCCATCATCAATGAAAATGACTGATTCACTTTACATCTCTTTGGATTGTTGTCTTTCGTCTATTCTAACAGGTATTGCTACCAAGAGCTGCTATCGGATATTAGATGGGAAGGCGTTTTTTTTATACTGTCATAGTGTCAAAAAATGTCTTATATTATGGTGCGGAGGGAGTAGTACACATACTTACTTGGTAGGTTTGGTAAAATATGATGTTTCCTCAAGTCGATGACCTCAAATTATTGAAGGAGAGCATGATGTACAAAGGATGTAGGATTTCTCTACTTGCATCAACATTTTTTGGGATTCGGTAAATTCTGTTTATAATGGACTTGGAAGGGAATTTTTTGTTTCCACAATAAGATAGTCACGAAAGTAAACAAATGATCTGAAAAACTGGCTTCACTTTTGTATAAATTTAGTAGTGGACACTGCAGGCTCTTCATCCTCTACACGATCCAGCAGACAAGGCCATTGTTGAAACAGCACCATCTTAAGTCCGTCTTTCAAAGCAAAACAAGAAAAGGTATATGAGATGTAGCAGATTTTTCCTACACTGCACTCGTTCATATTTGGTTTTGCTCATATATTGCACTAAATTTCTTTCCATAATCATCGAACGACGCAGCTACTCCAGAAGAAGAAAAAAACCAACAATGATGCTGCTACAGGGTCTAAATAGAGAAAAAGGTAAGTATATGCTAATTATATCAAAATACACTAACCATGCTATGCCTAATAGCTAATATAATAAGATAGCCTTATTACCAACAGATCTGCCAAAAAAATAGTTGTTCGTTTCAGCGACCAGCGAAGGAGATGCAACTAATCTGCAGATGCAGTGAAAAGTGTTTCAAATCCAGCATCTTATGATAGTTGAAGATGTTGCTTCCTGCTCTGCATATATGCACTAACTGTATATTGTTGGGTACTAAGAATGCAACAGATGAATGAGCTATAGCCATTCCCCATATGCCAAAACTAGGGCACGAACCAATCCCAGTAAAGAACAACTCGAGTAGAACGGATGTGCTAAACTTTGCACTAAAATGAACAGTTTTGATCAAGAACTCTCACACCGTCAACTCTATCCCGAGCAAACTATTTAAATTTTCTTCCATAGATGAAACCGACAAAGACTGTCTCAGGCTTACTGACGGGCGCGGCGGCACGTGCCTCCGCCCGCTAGTAGGCATTAGTTTACCTGACACTTCACCACCACCAGTAAGAGAGGGCACTGCAAGTCTGCAATAGAATGCTAACATGGTTTCAAATAGACTAAAGCTGACCGGCATATATATATGTACTCCCTCTGTAAAGAAATATTAGAGTGTTTAGATCACTAAAGTAGTGATCTAAACACTCTTATATTTCTTTACGGAGGGAGTACTGTAGAAAAAACTGACAGCGGAATAAGACATGATTCTAGTCAGAATATATTGGCAGGGTTTGAGCTTTTCCATCGGCATGTCATTGGGCATCCTTGTAAAGGAAAACATCTGGAACAGAGGCTGAATCCAGCTCATAGAAGCCGCTGAGCTTGCCGCCATTTTCTTCCGTCAGACAGAACGAGGGCACCCGGTGAGAGAACTTCAGATTGTGCCTTGTAGGTATCTCCACAACTCTCTTTCGCTTGCCAGGCTTGAACACCGCTGTGTAACCATTGACTTGAGTAAGAAGAGAAACTTTTGTGCTAGCTTCAGTGCGCTCAATGATCTCACCGATCTCAAATCCACAAGCATGAGGGCTCGAGGGAGTCCAGTCAGGTGTCCAGTCCATGTAGATGGCCCAAATCTCACCTACTTGCGGAACAATTTCAATCTGCTGGTTTGGGTCACGTCCCGTGCATACTAAATGAGAGAAAGTATCGTTTGTTTCGTACATGGTTTTCCAGTTTCGAATTTTAAATTTACCACAGCTGACAGGTATATCCTGCTCCAACCACTGTTTCTCCTGCTCCACTTGGGGACAAGCTTCAAGCCAGGTCAAATACACTTTGAAAGGTTCTAGCTCGACTTTGCTTACCCAGCCATAGAACTTAGGAAAGTTGTCAACATCACTGTATAAAGCCCATATTTGTCCACGTTCAAATTTCTCACATGAGCGGCATTCTTCGAAGTTATAGAATTCAGAATCAGGATATGTATAAACTAAGGAGGGACTATTTTGCTCAGAGAAGTCACCTAAAGCATTAGGACCATTGGGATTTCTCTGCAAGGATGTGTTTGGCTCAGAAGAAATATGTTCATGTTTTCCTCTACTGCTTGCACTGTCAGTGCTCAAATCAATGGATGTGCTGCCCTCTTTCTTGCCAGGGGACATGAAGGAGTGAAGAGAAACACAAGGAAACGCTGCATCCAGGTCAATGGGGAGACATGCAGTGTCAAGTTCCAGAAAACCTCCAGGGGCACCAACTTTCTCATTACCATTTGTCCTATAAAACGGAACACTGTGAGAAAAACGAAGTAGCTCGCTTGGTGCTACCACAATTTCAGATTTATCCTTAACTGTCGCAAATAAACTGACAAAGCCTTCAATCCTGACCAATGGGACAACAGTAACGCCAGCACTAACTGAGAAATTTGACAGGACTTCCACGACTTCATATTCATAGGATCTATGATTATCTGCATCTGATCCCCACTGCATGTTCCATCCCTTATAAAGAGCCCATACCTCACCCTTACTGGGATGTACTTCATATTTCCTTCGTTTGCCTTTTGTCCATGAAACAATATGCGAAAACATGAGTCTGTCTTGTGATATCTCTGTTGTTCCTAAGCTAAAGCTTCCACAAGCAATGGGCAGTTCTTCATCGGACCATTTCTCCTCTGCTTCATTCATTGCAATGCGCTCCAGCCAAGTGAGATGAACTTTAAAGTTGGAGGCAGCCAAACTTTTTATTCTAGCATAATATCTTGGCATGCCATCAAGGTTATCATAAAGGGCCCAGATCTGACCAGTTGCAAACAGACTAGCATCCCTCAACTTCTCAAAATCGAAAAAATCTGCGTCAGGGAAAGAAAGCTTCACAGAATAGCAAGGTTGATTCTGACCAACAGTATCTGTAACTTCTGCCCTGATATTGTCCTGATCACCTACATCTGGAGTTTTAGCTTCCTCTTGGATGTCTACTTTGCCAGACACATCAGATGGAACTGATTGCCTGTCAACGTTAGTGACATTATCATCAAATATTGGCTTCCCATTCAAGTCAGCATTAGATGGACAATTATTCTTTCTTCGCTTCTTTTTGCTATTATAGTTGAGGCTACTACTGCCATCAGCATCTTGCGTCCTCCTAGCTGATCTCCGGAGAACGGGGGATCCTGCAGCATTTAACACTGTAGATACATCCTCTATACCCGAGTTCTTTCTGTCAAAAACACCTGTGTTCATGTTTACAGTTTGGGCAGAAGATTTACTTTGAGTCTTTGCTGGAATTTTAACTTTCCCCTTTGTAATATACGACTGGTTAGCTTCCTTCTCGCCACTAGGGTTGTCATGCCCATTTATATCGCATTCTGCCACATTTATCCTTATTTTGGCATATGTGTTTACACCTGTAGAAGAAAGCTTCGCAGGACCAGGGACATGCATAGCATTTGAAGCTGCAGATGCATCTGCTCTACCTGACTTTGATCTGCCAATGATGCTTGGATCAGGAGGATCTGGTATTGACCATCCACCCATATGTTCATTTGCAGTCGGTACAGCAGGTTTTTCTTGATTCATTGCTGAAAATTGACTTTGCCCGCTTGTCGTTCTTGACTGACTAGCTTTCTCGCCCATGGTTGGCCTGCTATACCCTTTCATGTAACCGTCACATTGGGCCACATTCATCCTTGGATTCACACCTGTGGTATCCTGTGCAGAAGAAAGCTTCACATGGCGGCCTTGTTGACTTGGAAACGTCTTCGTTGGAACTTGAGAATTAGTGGGTACACTCGATGAAGTTGGCACATACTGTTCTTGTAAGTTGTACTTGTATGCAAAGAAATTATTTTCGCAGTTCAGACAGCGGATCAGAGTGTTTAGGACATGGTTGTAATACTGATATCGCATCTGACAATGAGCACATATGGTCCAAAAAGTCAGTGCATACCCAGGTACATCGCATTTGCTTGTGCCACTCTTCTTTTGTTGCGTAGCTTGCTTCGGCACTTTTCTGGAAGCATACTGCCTTCTGATATCATAATGAGATCGCTTTGTTTGATCACACAATATTGAATGAGCTTCAGCAACCAACTTGAAAGCAGCTTCAGCACCAGGAAAACAGTTTTTATCGGGATGGAGTGAAAAGGCAAGCCTGAGGTATTGCTTTCTTATGTTAGCATGATCTGTTGTTGCCTCCACTTGAAGGATTGCATACCAGTCCGGCTCTCCATTCACCCTTGCCTCTGCTGCACAGTGTACAGTGCAAACACTTAACAGCTGAGATATATTTTCAAGCTCTGGAAATAGCATCTGAGCTTTAAGTGCAATCTTTCGGGCACCAGCGAAGTCTTTATCTTCCAACTTCTTTGCAGCAATTTCCCTGGCCATGGAAGCCTCTTCTCTGTTGCACTCCATAATCACTGCCAAAAAATACCACAAAGCTCTCACGTGAAGTGATATCAGCTGGAAATGAGTATCCTCTGACTCAAGCTTCACAGCAGATAACGGATGCGCACATCTGGATCAATTTCTCAAACAACAATATGACTGAAAATTTACTGCATCAGGACCTACAAATTTAAGAAGGAAAGAATAATTCTTAGTAACTGAAAATTTAACACCTAAAAACACACGCATTTGTGTATTCCATAACAATAAGTCAAGATTGCTCAAGTGCAAAACCTAGTATACGAGACCACATATGATATATTCCCTCCGTTCTTAAATAGATAGTTTCCTAGAAAGCGTGCAGTCAAATTTGTTTAACTTTGACTAGCAGTAGATAAAATAATAGTTACTCCCTCCGTAAACTAATATAAGAGCGTTTAGATCACTAAAATAGTGATCTAAACGCTCTTATATTAGTTTACAGAGGGAGTAGATTGGTAAGATGAAAGTAGAAATATTAGATTTTTCATGAAATATATTTCCATCATATTAAACTACAAGTTTCTACTAACATATACGCATGGTCAAGAATACATATTTGAGAACGAGTCAATGCTAAAACATCATTTATTTTGTGACACATCGAAAGGCAATACCAGCAAAAAAAAAGACATGTGAACAAGATTGACAAAAGATATATTTCACATCAACCTTACGCACTGATTAGAGTAAGGAAGAGCGAATTGTTATTTATAATCAGCTACGTGGCCAGCGTTCTTCGTAAGTTGTTTATGCAGTACCGTAGTTTGCTATCACCAGAAAATGTTTGTAGCAGGCTATTATCAGCTCGTCGATGTACAACACCATAGTATAGTTTGTATTGCATGTGATTTAGTGACAAAAGAATGACCGGAAAGGGGCATAACCCACTAGAAACAAATAGAGAAGTAATGGATTATCTTGTCAAGTAAATACAGTGCCATTCTTGACAACTCTGGATGAAAAGGAAAAACTTGCCATGTTCCCATGTGCAGGAAGGAGTTTGATGAGCCCAAAGTAAGACGTGTGAAAACATGGGTTGTTCAAGGAAAATTTGGGGCATCTTGGCAGCGACTCAGATGGGCCGTCTCAGGTGTAAGAAGAGATGAGAACGACTAGAGAGCACTACTGGATCTGTAATACAAGAAAGTATCCAGGGAATTTCTAGATCCGGCAGATACTACATGCTTCGGGTTCAACCCTACATCTAGATTCCACCTTGGAGCCAGCCAAATAGACGACTTGCTTCAGGAGTCCGGTCCCATCTGGATCCATTTCCGGATCATGTAAGGTCATTTCATGGAGATGTTAAATTATGGTTAACTGCATTTGCATGGGTAGAGTACCTAAAAGCACAAAGCACTGGGCCATCCGTGTCAGTGCTATATAGATATACTTATCTATAAGAGAAACTCGAAGACATACTCACTGAGATGAGAACTTCCAATATGACCAAAATACAGGCGCATACCACAGGAAGCAGATGAAGATATCTGCAGGCAAATTAAATTGCCACTCCATCATCATTACCATATCTCTCAGCAAAAACCTACTAAACCAATGCCTTCATTCATCATCACTAAACACACCAATTTCCTATGGCATCCTCTCAGAACAAGCATTGTACAGCTACTGCAAAGATTGTGGTAAGAAAAATATTTGCAATCATATTCCTTCTTTCATTCCTTTCATTTACTTAAGCATAAAATTTAAATGCATGTATATGTGTAATTTCTAAACTATGACATAGGTAAACCTCAGTACCAACAGGATGTAAAGGGATTACGAGACTACAAGAGCACTCAAACAATCAGTGAAACATACAACCAACACTAACCGCAGCAACATTCAAACAATCAACAGCCAACAGAATGCAAAAATATGACAGTTGCATTGCGACAACCAGCACCATGTAGTGCATTCAAACAAGTGACCAGTACCAACAATGATTTGTAGGGCATTGCAGTTTTGTAAGAAAATCGTACTGATCCCCACCCTCCAAGCCCATGCTGTCTGCAGCTGCCCCCACAACCCAAATAAACACTACATATATCAATTTCGGAAATTACAGGGCACAAACTCACCTATCACATTCCCGGAAAAAGGTGAAAAAAAAAACTCGCTGATCACATAAACGAGATTAGAGGGGCCAAACATTGCAGGGCTAGATGCAGTAAACTAGGGTTTGGGGCGGCGTGGTTCGGGAGAGGCAGCGGCCTGAGAGGAGGAAAGGGTTTTTGGGAGGAACCCAGGAGGGGCTGCCGGAGGGGACGCAATGGAGACTACATCTTCTGCTCCTACCACGCCATAGGAACACTCGCCCATGCATAGGATTGGAATTCGATCAGCACAGGAAGAAGAAACTAATCTAAAATCTAGTTGCATCCATTCATCCATCCATCTAGGAGACAGATCAGAGAGGAAACATGCATCCAGTTCGTCCATTCATCCATCCATCTAGGAGACAGAGTAGAGCGGCGACAGAGAGGAGAGAGCTCACCTGAGGCGACGTCGGGCGTCGAGGCCAGTGGCCGGGAGCGGAGTCGGGCGAGGCGTGCGTCGAGGCCAGCGGCCGGGGCGGGCTGTCGGGCGACGCGGCGGCGGCGGCGCGAGCGCTAGTGTGGGGAGTTGGGGGATCGAGCAACAGAGAGGACGAGTCGTGCGACTCGTTTGGTGCGGGCGGCCACTAGTGGCAGTTTCTTAGTAATTTGCCTCTCAAATTGGGGTACTACCTTAAATCGAAGGGCACTATTAGGGCTAATTTTATTAAAATAATACATTTTTTTATTAATTTTCAGAAATAATACACGGTTTAGATATTTTTCACAAATAATACGGCGTCATCTTCACGGAGGACGACTGGACCTAATCGTTTTACTTGTAGATGATTAGTGTCTAGTCGGCTCACAGCAGGCCGACTGGGCAGTCGTCTGAAGGAGGGCCTTCAGTCGTCCTCCCTGTAGATGATTAGTTCCAGTCGTCCTCCCCAAAGATGATTGGAACTAATCATCTTACACGTGGGTAATTAGTTCCAGTCGGCTTACCCTAACACGACAGCTGCATGCAACCAAATTTATGAGCTGATGGAGCTGTATTTCGGCCCATAATTGTATCTCATCACCCTCGCTCGAGCCTGGCCTAGTTGTCCACAACATTTTTTCGTAACCGTGTTCCCGGGAACCCTTTCCCGCCATCTTCTTTCCCGCCAAACATGCCTTTCCCGCCATCTTCTTTCCCGCGAACCCTTCTGTTCCCGCCATCGTCTTTCCCGCCAACCCTTATGTTCCCGCCAACTTCTTTTCCCGCCACGGCCTTCTGTTCCCGCCATCTTCTTTCCTGCCAACCCTTCTGTTCCCGCCATCTTCTTTCCCGCCATATTTCTCTTCTCGACTTATAAAACCCCCCTCCCATACAGAACTGTAGTCTCGTCAAGATGTCCCATCCTCATTATCCTTTCGATCGTAGTTTCCACCCGAGTATGTCGAAATGTCTTCTGAGGTTAGCCAGCAATTTCAAGATAGACAATAGGATAGTTCAATGGGACGAACTTATCAGTAGTGACACCATACTGAATGAGTTGGCTCACGCATTAAGTAGGTGCGGGTGGCCTGCAAGGACCTTTGAGGAGATACGAAAAGAACTTCTCAGGTTGCATGTAAGGTGGAAGAAGCAACATCATAAGAGTGCAACTTTCCTAAGGATTGCAGCTGAGCATACTTATTTATGGACTTACGAAAACGAAGACGAAGATGATATCTTCATGCCGAGCAGCAAGGCCAAGACACCCGCATCGTCGAAGGGCAAGAGTGACTCATCGTCGAAGGGCAAGAGTGCCTCATCTTCGAAGGTCAAGAGTGCCTCATCGTCGAAGGGCAAAAGTGCTGCATCGACGGAGGATGACGATGATGTCTTCATGTAGTTTGCATGTTGTATTATCTAAGCTAAGTCGTACCGTTTAATTTCGATGTACTTGTATCTTAATTATCTCTAGTAGTCTCTCCTGAAATGTAACTTGATTAACAATGCGAATGAATAGAAATATGTCTCTCGCATACATAGGTAGAATATGTCTCTCGCACACATAGATAGATATATGTCTGCCGCATACATAGGTAGAATATGTCCCTCACATACATAGATAGATATAGTGCTAGACAAGCATCAGCCACGTCGTCCGCCACGTCGTGGAGGTGGTGGAGGCGGCGTCGTCCACATAAACCTGTGGGGTTACCCCACATTACGGGGAGGAAGCTCAGACCATTCCTAGTCATACTGTGTTTCCTGTGTGGGAGGTGGTGCAGGAGTCGTATACGTGTCCATCCACTCGTTGTGCTGCGACAAGAAATCATGTCTGTTATGCCCACCTTCATGGTCACTATCCCACCCGGATCCGGACATAGACGCGTCATGTCCATACGCCTGATATCCGTAGGACCCTGCTGGATGGAGGAACATAAGTAATGACGAAATACATAGGCACAATCGATATTAACAAGATTTAATATGAAGAAACATACCTGTAGGCGGAGGTTGCATCACGAATCCCGGTGTGGGACCTTGTTGCTGGGGTCCTGGCTGAAAAACGTAGCCAGACATGGGATCCGGCTGGTGCTGCCACGCCGAACTACCAGCCTGGTCAGGAGGTGGTGGCCTGGCCGTACACTGCTCTGCTAGGCGTTGACGCTGCTCATGTCGGTGATGTGTGGGTTCAAGCTGACCAGTCGAGTGACGCGGCGGCTGCTGGTGCGTGGAGTGACGCGGGGGATGCTGGTGAAGAACGTCTGAAGTGCGTGTGCACGTAATAGCCCGATACACATATCGTAGTTTCCCCTCAATGCGCGTCATCCAGTTCTGGACCTGAGCCCCATGAAGCATTAGAGGTGCAGACGACAGTGAACGCTAAAAGTTGGACACCTCCTCGCCAAGTCCGCGAGTCAACTTAGCCTGAAATTGTTAGGACGTTTATTAGGTATGCACGGCAAAGTATGTATGAACTACTTGCATTATATAAAGAGAATATATCTTACCGCGTGCTGCCTAGAGCCCGAAGTATCATAGCTCAGGTACATATCCGTCGTAGTAGGGGCAGGTATCTCATCTGGGTGAGTGTGATGAACGATGCATAACCGTGTTCCGGTCATGTACCGCTGCAGATAGAGATTGAATTCATCCATATCAAAGTCGTGATTCTCGTGCCACAGATGTGTGCTCGCAGTCTCCCATTGTGTAACGTACGGCTGAACCCTAACTAGCCACTTAGTAGCAGTCATGTTAATCCCCTTCTTTGTGATCCTAAAATTTTGGTGTTCGTTGAACAATTAACTAACTGCTTAACTATGGACAATTTTGAAGGACAATGCAATATTGAATAACTAGATAGTACATGTGGATGTCTCCTTGCAGCGGGACCTCTGTAGGGGGAGGTGTCTCCAATTGCAGAAGACCAAATTGCCTCATAACCCTCTGCTGGGCCATCTCCTCGACGAAGACATCGAAGATGATCTTTGATTTCATCATCCAATAATCGGCATCTCTTGTGCACAGCACGGACAAACCGCCGGGGTATCTTGCATCTATGGCTTCTTGCGTGTACGGCTGCCAGATCACCCCAGTGTACGCATCAAACTTCTCGTTTAATGCCGTGTAAGCTCGTCTGGTCTGATCACTAGCAAAGCATCTCTGCGGAAAACAAAAGTTAGATTGAACCATAGTGTACAAAAAGAACAAAAGTTAGATTGAGACATACCCTGTGACATGTCCAACTCAGACCGAAGGTAGGCATGTCGATGCCGTCAGCATCGAACGTGGTATCCATAGGCTCGTCAACACGTACGTTCGGTCGTCCTACGGAGAACCTCTCCCACGACCACAGTTGCAGAAATAGAGGGCATCCAAGAAGGGCTGACTTGGGTGCCGTAAGCTGGCAGGCATTGCACATAGCTCAGTATGTAGCCGCTAAGACAGCCGACCCCAACTCCTCTGTGTGATCTGATCCGGCGTCTCAACGCTCGCGATCTCCAGTGCAATAGGGATGTAGCTCGCGCTAATAGTGCTAACATGGTTCTCTGTGAACATCACCTTGACAAGAAGCCACAGTATATATGCCTCCAGACTGCGAGTGATCTATGTCGCATTCAACGGGACCCTTGGATACCACGGGAACTTCTGGATCTGTATTGCGCAAAGAGAGTATTAGTACATATCGAAGGTATCTTCTGTGAAACCAGAAGCACGACAACTGAAACTTATGCGGCAGGGGAACTAACCTGGAAATGGAGCAACCATTCATACTTAGGTCCGTGATTATCCGATGTCAGCGCTAGAGCACGGTCATAAATACCCACGAAATGTTGTGCAATACCAAGCTGCCAATCAGCTGGTGCCTCCAACGGTCCTATGGCATGACCTGCCAACGGTAGTCCCAGCAAAAGGGACACATCCTGGAGAGTAGGAGCCATCTCTCCCCAGCGGAAGTGAAACATGTGGGTCTCAGGCCTCCACCGGTCCACTAAGCATGTGAGCAAAGAGGCGTCGATGGCGAGGCGTTTGGAGGTCTCCGTGGACTCAACCAGACGCGCGAAAGGTAAAAGGCCAGCCCATTTCAATCTGCATGTCAGGACAAATCAGTTAGTGTGTCTCATTAATATATATGCTTGAAGGAAATAACTAAAGCACGTACCGCTAAACCCATCCCTCATGTATCTTCCAGTCTTCCTTTTGAGTGCGAGTGACTAGCGCCTCAAGCTTGCGCTCAGAACCTATCGCAGCACGATGCTTTCTATCAATGTCTGCACTAAGCAACCCCATTCCCGCCATTCCTGCAAATACAAATTTCAAACATAGTGCCTCACTTAATACAAATTTCAAACATAGTGCCTCACTTAATACAAATTTATAACTTAGTGCCACACTTAATACAAATTTCAAACATAGTGCCACACTTAATACAAATTTATAACTTAGCTCCACACTTAATACAAATTTCAAACATAGTGCCACACTTAATACAAATTTATAACTTAGTGCCACACTTAAGAGAAATTTCAAACATAGTGCCACACTTAATACAAATTTATAACTTAGTGCCACACTTAATACAAATTTCAAACATAGTGCCACACTTAATACAAATTTATAATTTAGTGCCTAGCTTCTGCCTCTGCCTCTTCCTCCTCTTCCTCGTCTTGCTCTTGCTCCTCGTCCCCGGTTCCCTCGTCCACGCCCAGTACCACTGGCAGTGACGAAAGTGGGACAATTAGTGTCCCTATGGCCAAATTCATTGCATAAAATGCATTGCATAGTGGCACCTCTCGCTTCAGATTCATCCATATCATTTCGGATGTGCCGACACTGTCGCCTACCTCTACTTGTACGCATATTCTCTGGGTCTGGAATGTACCGCCTTTCAATAGGATTAACGGTGTTGAAGTTACCCATTGAGTGAAATCCCAGCAATTCACCTGTCCAGGTATTGAGGACAGACTCTTTTAGAAAATATGGAGACATGAACGATATTGCGTCCATTCCAAGCTGCCCGCAAGCAGCAAGTACATGGGAGCATGGTAGGTGAAGCAACTTTGGTTTGTTACATGTGCACTCACACGTTGGCCAGACTTCATTTCCAATTTTGACCTCATGCGTCCTCAGCTCATTTGCACAGCCGAATTTGTTGGTAGCTAAGCGGACCTCAAAACCTTCTTTCTTGATTACCAATGGGGACTACAGTGTGTGCCCTAGCTTTTTGCATCTTTTCTTCCATGTACTTCATAATCCTTTCACAGTAACGTGTGCTTGGGTTGTTCAAGATATGTTGCTCTGCTTTTTGACGTCTATCTCTGAAATACTTCACGGTGCCATAGAAAATACCATCAATGATGGTTGTAAGTGGCAATGCCCGGTTTCCTCTGAGGACAAAGTTGTATGTTTCTGCGAGATTGGTAGTCATGACACCATACCTTGCTCCATGTGTGTCATGCAGCAAAGACCACCTCTTCAGAGGCTCATGCTCTGTCCACTGCTCGAAGGTTTTAATCGACCTCCCTAGCCTTCTCCTAGTACCAGGTGGGTCAAATCCTGGCAAGTCACAAAGCCCAACAGGCTCCTCCTCCACGGCCGCTGTTCCAGTTGCTAAATGTGTTGCTACTACTTCAACATGTGCTCTCACCGCTGCATCTCTTGCAGCTTTCCTGTCCCTAACGTGTCTCTGCGTGCACACATTAAGTCTGTCACGTATCAAATTGTACTTCCATAGCTGGTTCTGCTTGCAGAGTTTTTGAACAGATTCATCAGGTTCTTATTTCTGAACTGCGAGAAGAAATTAGCCCCCAGATGGCGCATGCACCAACGGCTCTGCAAGTCCTGCCATGGAGTTTGTTCCTCAGGACCAGGGTTTGTCAGTGTCTTTATCGCACTGAGTATACCTGCATGCCTGTCATGAAGGATGCAAACATTGGGCTTATCCTTCACAACTGCTACTTTCAATTGCCTGAAGAACCATGTCCAACTTTCAATGTTCTCACTCTCCACAAATGCAAATGCGAGTGGTGCTACTTGATTTTGTCTGTCTTGACCAATGGCTGTCAGGATCTGACCCTTGTACTTGCGAGTGAGAAAAGTGCCATCTACACATATCACCGGTCGGCAATGCCTGAAAGCTTTGATGCATACACCGAAAGAGAAGAACAGTCGATGCAGCACCCTCACAGTAGGGAACTCTGGCATGAAGAGGTCTTGGATGTCGACGTAGGTGCCTGGATTCCGGTCCTGCAGCGTGTGGAGGAGCCGGACAACAGAGTCATATGCATCAAAAAAAGAACCAAATCTGGTCTCAAGCGCTCTATGCTTAGCCCTCCAAGCCTTGCCATAAGAAATTCTGTATTTGAACCTGATGAATACTTTTGTCTGGATAGCCTTCACTTCCATCACTTTGCATTCCACTATCTTGTTGTAAAGCAACCGAGCAATAAGCGTGGACGAAAGGTTGGCATGATCTTGAGGGATGCAGGGAATAAGACATGTGTGCTGAACTAGGTCACTGATCACCCAACTTGTGCCATACTTAGGGAGATAGCCATGCACCCTGGCGGGACAATCTTCGTTCTTGCATACCATTGTCAAGTATTTCTGACTTGACACCTCAACTGTGAAAGCCCTTTGTGTGGACATTGCCCATTGAATGATTGCGTCCTTCAGAGCGTTCTTGCTGGGATACATAGCACCCGTCGCAATGTTATTCTGGTGATATTGCCAGGCAGAATCATGCCCGTCGTTCATGATCATTGCTGATGAGAAGTCATGATTCCATGATGCAGGATTCGGTACATCCTCTACGTTCTCTTCTTCATCAGACTCGTCGGAATCATCGGCATGACCAATGTCAACATATGTATTCTCATCTTCCATCTGGTTCTGCATGTGCCCATCTACCTCGTCACCGTCCACCTCCCCACTATAATAACCATCGGCATTTCCTCCTTGTACCTGACTACTCTGCCCTTGTTCGTAACCATCATCTCCAGCATTTGACATTGAGTGCTGCATCCCATCACTGCTTTGCCCAGGATTGTAACCACCCTCGCCTTCAGGTGCAATTACCTCCTTCACAATGGGAAGCACTAAGGCACAAGGATTGCATCCTTTGGTTTCGCAACCTTGTAACCAGCGCACCCACTGAGAGTCCCGCTCTATTGGCCTCAAATAGAAGAAAATGTTTGAACTTGACCGGGTCCACAATGCATGAACACCCACGGTGTGCGTTTCAGTATTCAGCCCTAAACATGTTGTCAACCATTCTTTCAACTGACTAAGAGACCATGTTTGAGGGGCGGTCAGTGGCACCTCTATGTGCTCAAATTCACTCAGATCAACCCCAATCTCATTTGTTTGGACAGTACCAGGACCATAGTAAAATATGAACGTCACTACATCGGACATCTCGGCTCACTTATAAAATTATTTAACATGGATAGACAACTGTTAAACAGCATGACAAACTAGAAATATTCGCACTCCTAAATATTTGACAAGTACATATATTACGGAATATCGACGGAGCAACTAAAAATATTCACACGCCTAAAAATGTTTACTAAACTAAATATATTATGGATATTACCGGAACAACTTCAAATATTGATAGAACTACATATTTGACATCTAAATATATTACGGATAGTACCGCAGCAACTAAAAAAACTGACAGACCTAAATATTTGACATCCACATATAATACGAAATATTACCGGAGCAACTGAATATATTCACACAACTAAATATTAGACACCTAAAAATATATCGGTTACTACCGGAGCAAATAACATCTACCGGAGAAAATGTCTATTAAATTATACCCTTGAAGCGTGCGAAGCAACGACGATGAACGACGGCCTTCAATCACCGGAGCCGGAGCTTCACCTCCACCACACTGTTGCAGCTTCACCAGTTCAACTCCACCTCCACCACCTCCACCAATATGCTCACCACCACCTCCACCAAAATGCTCACCACGACCACCACGAGCTACCCCATCACTAGATCGAGGTCTCCCTCACCTCCCCCAACTATCTACAACGTATCTACGGTGGCAAATCGGGAAAAATGGCTCACTTTGGTGTACAAATCGGTTAGTTTTTTGGTGGAAAAGAGAAGAAATGAAGAACAACAGAAAGAACGGAAGGGAAGGGGATAAGCTCGCACTGTGACGACCCTGCCTTTGCCGCCGAGCAACCAGGCAAGCCCCCCCCCCTTTGACCATCCCGATATCGCCTATTCTATTTTCTCATGCTTGCATTAGATTTTGCTACTGTAGTTGATTGCTCCTATTCTGTTGCATAGCCTGTTTTTGTAACTACTGTTGATACCTGCCTGATATCCAAACTGTTTAGTATAGGCGGGTTAGTGACCCATCAGAGACCCCACTTTGACCCAACTGCCCCGCTGGATTATCAGAAGACCCGATCAACGGGATCAAAGACCAGGCCCCGGCACCGCACATCACCCCCTTAGTTGTACGACACTACTGGGTTACTATCGAGTGCCGAGGGTGATACCTCGTCAGCACTTCTGATGTTAACCTTGTAGGTTAGATCATCGGTTGCGGTCATCGAGGGTGATTCCTCGTTCACCACTCCCGATAACGACGCTGTCGTGCAACACCTCAAGTGTGAACCCATCGAGGGTGATTCCTCCGAGTTCACCTTGACAGATACATCAAGTAGGAATCCAACGATGGTGATACCTCGGATTCCTCTGATGTTATGGACACACGGATACTTGGACTTTACAACTGATACTTGGAAAGGTGGGTCGACCCTGAGGGGTACCCGCGAATGATGGAATGTCGGGTTGACCTGGAGGTTACCCGTGTGATAAATACGAGGCGCGATCGGGCATTCTTAGCCCTTGCAGCAAGTCCTCAAGACGGGGCGACGGGGTCACATCGATCATGAGTCTCTGCTTGTTACCGCAAGCCCCTAATCCACTAACGATTTGGATATTTGATCCGAGCCGGCCTTTGGCCGGATAGCACTAACCATCACGTGGGAAGAGTTATGGGCACTCTGCATCGTAGCATCAGCCGAAAGCTATGTCAGACGTCCAGTTCAGCATCGCGGCACGGACGGACCAGCGCGTTCCAGGCAGAGGTGGTGCCTGGATTCACCATGTACGCAACGACTCAGAGGGCGAGGGGCGATGGCCCAAGACCCCCTTGCGCTTAGGAGGTAGACCGACGGGGACCTCTCTGCTGAGTTGTAGGTAGGGTTGCGGTGTATCGTTTGGCTGAGGCCGGGCATGACCCAGGAAAGTGTGTCTGGCCGGAGTTAATCGAGCGTGGTGGGTAAGTTGGCGCACCCCTGCAGGGAAGAAAACATCTATCGATAGCCTGTCCTATGGTAACGGACACTCGGAGTTGTATCCCGATCAATACAACTAGAACTTGTGATGATAACTGGATATGATGGCTCCGGGATCGCTTTCTCGTAGGGAGTCGAGGAAGGATCTCTGGGCGAGGCTGATACTTGACACAATCACTATTATATGTTGTACTGATCTACTCTCTTCTATTGCTGCAAGAACACTGAAGATGCTAGTCTTCGATAGGACTAGGCCTTCTCTCTATTCTGGCATCGCTGCAGCCCAGTCCACATATACAGCCTCCCTTTGATAATGTTGCATATGTAGTGTAGATCCTTGCTTGCTGAGTACTTCGGATGAGTACTCACGGTTGCTTTACTTTCTTTTTCTCCCCATATCCATTTGATGCAACCAGATGACGAAGCCCCTGAGACAGCTGCCCCGCCGACGACTACTACTACCACCTCGAGGGTGGTTACTTCTACAAGCTGGCCGACGTCCAGGAGTAGGATCGGAGGGTCCCAGGCAGGAGGCCTGCGCCTTTTCAATCGTAGTGTTTTCTTTTGCCCCGCCTTTTTAAAGGCTTATCTGTTTCTCTTTTATATCTGTACCCAGATATCTGATGCTTCCGCTGACGCTTGTATGCGAGCTCATGTATTCGAGCCCTCGAGGCCCCTAGCTTGTAATATAAAGCTTGTATGACTTTATTTATGTTTTAGAGTTGTGTTGTGATATCTTCAAGTGAGTCCTTAGGCTTGATCATGTGCATTTGCATGTATGATTACTGCACGATTAAGCCGGGGTCGTCACAGGTTGGTATCAGAGCCAGCTGCCTGTAGGAACCCCCCCTTTCCAACTCCTTGGCCGAAGTTGAGTCTAGAATCCGAAAAACTGTTTTACTAACTTGGCTGTGTGGCTTACGGGCCCACGTCGCCAATTGGGTGGTATTAGGATCTTTTATTCCTCGTCTATACTCTGGGACTCTGATCTCTCTTCTATTCGGGTTAAAATTTTACTAACTCCAACCTTAGGTTCTCGTGATCACATGCACTCAAAGTTCTGAAAATATCCCCCTTGCTCCAAGATTGTGGGCCAGGTTCTGCTTACATGACCCTTTTATCGAGGGCACCCTGTGTTGTCACTTGCAGATTCCTCGCTCCAACAGTTTTCTTCGACGTTGATATAGCGTTTGCTATGTCTCGTTGTGTACTTCCTTACCGCGTGCCTGCGCGCCGCCTAGCTTGTCTAGCTGCGTGCATTTCCGAACTCCTACCACCGTTTGTGTCCAATTCCGTGCATCGTTCTGTATGTCTTTAATGACTACTAATATGCACCTGATGCCTTCTTGTTCATTACTCATGTTACATCATGAATGACCTCTTACACATGCAGTTTTTCTTGCTAAACTGCCCTTGTTAATTTGGCAGGACGGCTGACGATCCTCCACCTCCACCCTATATTGCCGCAATGATGCAGCAGTTTGAACTCAACCGTCAGTTTATGACCGGAGTATTGGCTCAGTTCCCAACTCAGAATGCTCAGCAACAGACTGCTCCAATAACTCTGCCAGAATTTGTGCGCCTCAATCCATCCGTTTTCCGCAACTCCACCAATCCTATGGATGCTGATGATTGGCTTCGTGACATTCTGTTTTAGATGGAGTCAGCTAATGTGGCCCCTGACAGTTACGTCACTTGGCGACATTCCACTTAAAGGGTCCAGCTGCTCAATGGTGGGAAAGCCACAAGGGTATGTTACCTGCTGAATCTGTACCCACTTGGCAGGAATTTCAGTTAGCTTTTCATGCACAGTACATTCCTCCAGGTCTGATCGATCAGAAGAAGCAGGAGTTCCGCAAACTTACACAGGGCAAATTGACTGTGGATGAATATCAGAGGAAATTTCTCGAATTATCCCGCTATGCTGCAGATGACGTCGACACTGACGCTCGCAAGCAGGAGAAATTCCGTGAAGGACTGCGTTCCGATGTACAGCTCGCACTTGTTGTCAGTGATTGTGAGGACTTTGTGACGCTTGTCAGTCAAGCCTACCAAGTTAAAACTGGTCTGGCTAAGTATCAGGAGTCGCTCAAACGCACTCGTGATGTTGGCTCGTCCTCGGGTCAGCCAGTTCAGAAACGTTGAGTGTGGATTCCGCACAATGTACATTACTGACCTGCCCCTGCACCAAGACCTTCTTATGTTGCACCTCGTCTGCCTGCGCCGCCTAGACAGCTCATAAGTCAAAGTGGACAGCCTAATGTTATGGGTCCTCCCCATAATGATGGTTTATGCCACAAGTGTGGACAACCAGGGCACCGTGCTCTCAACTGTCGCCAGGGTCAGCCTCAGAGTGTAACACGACCTCCTGTTGGTCGTAGGAAGGGCCATCGAACCCATCATTCCAGGAATCGTAATGCCAGACCACCTGCTAGCCTGCTTGTTCATGTCAACCATGTCAAGATCGAGGAAGCTCGACAGGACACCAAAATTGTGATGGGCACCCTTCTAGTGAATTCAATCCCAGCTTCAGTCCTCTTTGATTCTGGAGCATCGCACTCCTTCATGTCTGAAAGTTTTGTGCGAAGCCATGATATACCTTTCGAGAAGATGTCCACCCCATTGGTAATCCAATCACCAGGGGCTAATTGGCAAACTACCAGGGTAAGCCACGGTAACCACATTGTGATTGGAGGATTGATGTTCCCCGTTTCTCTCATTGCTCTCAAGACCTCCAACATAGACATTATTCTGGGTATGGACTGGTTGAAGCCTCATAAAGCTTTGATTGACTGTGCCACTGAATCAGTCCGCATCACACACCCTTCCGGCCAAACAGTTAGATATTCGTCTCGAACAGTTCAGAACAACGAAGCTCAGATTTATGCTCTGAATGCTTTGAACGTCTCACCTCTTGAAGGCATCGAGAACGTTCCAGTTGTTCGTGATTTTCAAGATGTCTTTCCAGAAGAACTTCCAGGAATACCCCCTGCTAGAGCTGTCGAGTTTGTCATCGACTTGAAGCCCGGCACTACCCCTATTGCGAAGCGTCTTTATAAGATGCCTCCACACCACCTTCTCGAGCTTAAGGAAGAAATCGATAAGTCACTTAAGAAGGGTTTCATCCGCCCCAGTTCCTCTGCTTGGGGAGCACCTTCCCTCTTTGTCAAGAAGAAGGATGGTACGAATCGGTTGGTTCAAGATTACCGACCTATCAACCAAGCAACAATTCAGAACAAGTATCCGCTTCCCAGAATCAATGATCTGTATGATCAACTTGCTGGTTCCTCAGTATTTTCTAAGCTTGATTTGAGATTGGGATACCACCAGATCCGAGTTCGTGAAGCGGATATTCCGAAGACAGCCTTCGTTACTCGCTATGGTTCTTACGAGTACACCGTCATGTCCTTTGGCTTAACCAATGCTCCAGCAACCTTCTCCCGGTTAATGAATTACATCTTCATGGATTATCTCGACAAATTTGTCGTGGTATATCTGGATGATATTCTGGTTTATTCGAAGAATGAAGAAGAACATGCCGAACATCTTCGGCTTGTACTAGAAAAGCTGTGTGAACATCAACTGTATGCCAAGTATTCATAATGCGAGTTCTGGTTATCTGAAGTGACATATCTCGGCCATGTGATTTCCAAAGATGGCATCGCCGTTAACCCAGAACGAGTTCAGACTATTCTTGAATGGACTCCACTGAAGAATGTCAAGCAAGTCAGAAGTTTTCTCGGCCTTGCAAGCTATTGCCGACGCTTTGTCAAGAATTTCTCAAAGATTGCTAAGCCTTTGACTGATTTGCTTCACAAGGGCGTTAAGTTTGAGTGGACAGAAAAATGTCAAGAGAGTTTTCAAACACTCAAAGACAAGCTAACATCTGCCCCAGTTCTTGCTCCTCCAGATTCTCGCAAAGATTTTGTGATTTATTGTGACGCATCCCGTGAAGGATTAGGCTGTGTCCTAATGCAAGAGCGTAACGTGATTGCTTATGGCTCTCGACAATTGCGCCCGCATGAAGAGATTATCCGGTACATGATCTAGAACTAGCTGCGGTCATCTATGCATTGAAGTTGTGGCCACATTACCTCCTCGGTAATCGATGCGAGATCTACATGGATCATAAAAGTATGAAGTACTTGTTCACTCAGCCATCTCTGAACCTCCGTCAGCAAAGATGGATGGAGACCATTACGGACTATGATTTGGGTATTTCTTTTACCCCTGGCATGGCTAATGTAATGGCTGATGCGTTGAGCCGAAAATCCTATTGCTGTGAACTTGAAGTCCAGCTAGAGCAACCACTCCTGTATGAAGAGCTTTGAAAGCTAAATATCGAGATAGTTCCTCAAGGATACCTAAAAACCTTGGTTGTTGAACCAGACCTTGAGAAGGCTGTTAAGAGTGCATAAGCTAAAGATGCTGAAGTTGATTTGATGAAGAAAGATCTTCACCTTGAAAAGTATAGGGATTTCTCGCTGTCTGAAGATGGAACTTTGTATTTCAGAGATCGCACTGTCGTACCTCGCTTTGAGCTTATGACTGACAAGGTCATGAAGGAGGCACATGATACACCGCTATCTATTCATCCGGGTAGCACCAAGATGTATCGTGATCTCCGACAAAGGTACTGGTGGTCTAGAATGAAGCAGGATATTGCTCGATACGTTGCTGAATGTGATGTTTGCCGTCGCGTTAAGGCAGAACATCAGAAGCCTGCTGGAATTCTGCAATCGCTTCCTATTCCTTTATGGAAATGGGATAAGGTTCAGATGGATTTCATTACTGGCCTTCCCAAGTCACAGAAGGGTCACGATGCTATTCTTGTCGTCATCGACCAACTCTCTAAAGTTGCACATTGTCTGCCTGTCAAAGAGACGATCACTGCTAGTCAGTTAGCAGAGTTGTATATCTCCAGAATTGTGTCACTACACGGTATTCCAAAGGAGATCAGTTCGGACCGTGGCGGTCTATTCACCTCAAAGTTCTGGGAAAGTTTCCAAGAAGCTATGGGAACTCATATCACCTGGAGTTCAGCATATCACCCCCAGTCCCAAGGCCAAGTCGAACGAGTAAATCAAGTGCTTGAAGACATGCTTCGAGTATCCTTCAGTAAGAAGTGGGAAGAATCTCTTCCTTATGCGGAATTCTCATACAACAACAGCTATCAAGCCAGCTTGAAAATGGCCCCCTTCGAAGTACTATATGGACGTAAGTGTCGAACCCCTCTGAATTGGTCAGAAACTGGGGAACGACCACTTGTGGGTCCAGACATTATTCAACACGCCGAAGAGCAAGTCCGTATTGTCCGAGAAAATCTCAAGGCGGCTCAGGACCGTCAAAAGAGCAACTATGATCGCAAACGATGGGGTTTGACTTATCAACCTGGTGATCAAGCTTATCTGCGAGTCACTCCTATGAAGGGCACTCACCGTTTCGGAATTAAGGGAAAGTTAGCTCCATGCTACATTGGTCCTTTCCGCATTGTTGCTAGACGTGGTCAGGTGGCATATAAATTGGAGTTGCCGCCGCAATTCTCTCATATCCACGATGTCTTCCATGTGTCGCAACTTTGTCGTTGCTTCAAGGAGTCTCCGCACAGAGCAGTGGATCACGAGATGCTCGAATTGCAAGATGACCTATCTTATAAGGAGCATCCGCTCCGCATTCTCGATGAAGCTGAACGTCGGACCCGTCAAAAGGTTACCAAGTTCCTGAAAGTGCAGTGGTCTAATCATACAGAAGATGAAGCCACTTGGGAACGCGAGGATCATCTTCGCAAGGAATACCCCGACCTCTTTCCTTCTACCCCCTGAATTCTCGGGACGAGAATTTCTTTTAGTGGAGGAGAATTGTAACATCCCTATGTAATGACTACAGTGATTGCCTTCTGATAATGCCAAGTCATCATGTTCAACAGTGCTTGATCATCATTATTGTCATCCATTTCAAATTCCAATTCAAATGAATTTTTCAAACTTTAAGTGATAAATGAAAGTTGTTCAAATCCAGGAACTAAAATGTTCCTACTGTTGCAAATAATCCCAATGCAATTATAAAATTGGAATCAACCTCACCAAAATTCCCAAAATGCCCCTGGATTCTATTTGGTGGTCCAGCAGCATTTATCTTGCCTTATTTAATTTCTAAAAATACCTAGTCACTTCCAAATGCCTTGAAACATTTTGTGGCAGTGCCATAATTCACAAAGTATTTATGTGGCCTAGTTCCACATTTATCAAAAGTGTTTTGGCAGCCCTAATTATTTCTAGACTGCTTCTGTTAATAAATAAAAGAAAAACAAACAATCTGGAAAAAGGGAAAAGCCTACCTGGCACTCACCCGCGGCCCAGCGTCGGCCCAGCCCACTCCTGACGAAGACATGTACCTAGGGTAGGGTAATAGGCCTGACCTAGACACCCTTACCCGAGGACACTGCCCTAAGGCCAAGGACATTCAAAGGATAGCACCATCTACCGACTGAAATCGCCACAGGGTGCAACCCCACTCGACCAACAGTTCACTCGGGTAACCCAATTCCATTCGACCGGGGTGTACTCACTCGACCACACCAGAAACCACTCGGAAGACAGAAGATCTAAGGTCACTCAGGATGGCAAGGGTCAGGCGTTCACTCCGTAGTCTTAATGATCATTTATTTGCCTTTATTGCTGGCGTTATCAGTAACGTCCTATCTTTATAGACATTGAGCCCCTTGTAACGTGGGACGGTTGGGGTCCTGGCGCACTCTATATAAGCCACCCCCCTCCACTGGCACAAGGGTTCGCACCCCCTGTAACTTCACGCATAATTCAATCGACCGAGCCTCTGGGCACCGAGACGTAGGGCTGTTACTTCCTCCGAGAAGGGCCTGAACTCGTAAATCTTGCGTGCACAACCTCATCGTAGCTAGGATCTTGCCTCTTCATACCTACCCCCTATTCTACTGTCAGACTTAGAACCACGACAGTTGGCGCCCACCGTGGGGCTGGTGTCTTAGCGACTTTCCGATGAGGTTGCGATTTTTTCCGATTCCCATCATCATGGTTTCGGGTGGAGGTTTGGCTGAGGGCCACGAGATCTGTCTCGGCGCGCTCGTCTTCATCGCCGACGACTCCGCCTGGCTCCAGGAGGCCCCCCTCGACATCGAGACGTTCCCCGTCCGCGGGGCGACGCACTTTCGCGCATGTGTCCGCGACGTCCTTCTGCGGTAGCCGTCGACCCAATATCGGTTGTTTCCTACGGTGTCTTTGTTCCCCGCTGTTCGCCATCGCAAGCGATCCGGTCGATCGCGGCTTCAGCAGTGGGTGAAGCATGCAGTGGCACGTCAATCGGCCACCCCTCAAGTCGCGGCAATCGAGCCCGATGAATCTCTCTACGGCCTGTTCGATCTGTCGACTGGCTCCGTCAAGACTCTGTCCGAGTGCGATAGCAGCGATCCTGCGGCGGAGGTCCTGATGGTCGACACGCCGCGTAGCCCACCTGGCATGCGTCGCAACGGAGGCGGCGACGGTGGTGGTGATCCGTCGCGTTTTCACGAGGAATACCACCCCGAAACTCTCTCTTCACAGTGGAGGGAGGAACTTCACCGCCGTAACGAGGAAGCACTCCACACGCCCATCGTCGGAGAGACCTCTGAGGCTCGGGCCTTGGAGGCAGCGCGCTTGGCCACTTTGGCTGAACGCACTCGACTGGAAAATCTTCAGCATGCACTCGACGAACGTGCTCGGCAGCGGATTCCTGAGTCCAGTCGACGGCGGCAATTGTTCCCTCCTGAACCTCAGGTATACCGCACTCCGATTCAGAATCTTGCAGCCGCAGCTCGTATAGCAGAATCCATCCAGCCATCCCAGTCAGAAGCCGGACGAGGTTTGATGCAGATCCGGGCTCTGCTCCGGGCGGCAGGAGACCAAAACACTGCAGTATCACAGTCGCGTAACAGAATCCATAGCAGATCTGTGGTGGCTGACACAGTTCAGTCGGCTCACAGCCCAAGATCGCCTCCGCGGCGTGAGGGGCGGGTGCATCGCCAGGATCAGCACTTGGGTCGGATCCACGAGCAGTACGATCATCGACTCGGCCGTGATGACCGCTGTCGAGCACCTACGCCCCCTCCGAGAAGCGGATCATATGTGCCCCGGCACTATGATGACAGCCGCCCGTACAGCGGAGCGCAGAGGACGCCGGTCGACCCAAGAGAGCCAGGGTTTGATGCGAGGTTAATTTTAGTGCAAGGTTTGGTCGACAGGAACCGAGCACACAGAGAGGGGCAAGGCAGGGATCGCCCGAGTGGAAGCAGGATTCATGTTTCGGGTCCCGAGTGTTTTAGCAGAGCTATCAGAGCCGCTGAGATCCCCCCAACTTCAGGTTGGCGACTGGGGTTAGTAAGTTCACCGATGAGTCAAAGCCTGACACTTGGCTGGAAGATTACCGAGTGGCTGTCCAGATCGGGGGTGGAAATGATGAGGTAGCTATGAAACACCTTCCTCTCATGCTGGAAGGGTCGGCCAGAGCATGGCTGAATCAGTTGGCTCCAGGCAGTATATTCAGCTGGGAGGAGTTAGCCCGAGTGTTTGTCAGGACATTCGAGGGCACATGCAAACGACCTGCGGGGTTGAAGAATTGCAACATTGTGTACAGAAGCCGGATGAAACTCTGAGGGATTACATCCAAAGATGGACCACTTTACACCACACAGTAGAAAATGTATCCCAACACCAAGCAGTTTGTGCCTTCAAGGAAGGCGTTCGGTATCGAGAGCTTAACTTGAAATTCGGTCGGACAGGAGATATGTCTCTGACCCGAATGATAGAAATAGCCACCCGGTACGCTAATGGTGAAGAAGAGGACCGACTCCGCAGTGGAAAGGGCAAACCAGTCGCCCAAGACACCAGAGTGGGTTGGAAGCAGAAACGCAAAGCCGAGCCAGCAGGTCCAGGTGAAACTGCAGTTGTAACTCAAGGAAAATTCAAGGGGAAGCCCAAGGGACCCTGGATCCCCAAGAAGGTGAAAGATCAGGCTGGGAACGATGTGTTGGACTTGCCATGTCACATTCACACCAAGAAGGATGAAGAGGGAAATCTGATTTATCCCAAACATACCACTCGACAATGTCGGCTCCTGATCCAGCAGTTCCGAGAGAAATAGCCCAATGAAAAGGAAAAAGAGTCTGACAAGGATGGTGATCAGGAAGAAGATGATGACGGTTTCCCTAACGTCAATTCCACTTTGATGATTTTTGCTGACATTGAGAGTAAAAGTCGACTGAAAGTCATCAACAGAGAGGTAAACATGGTTGCTCCGGCAACAACGACATATTTGAAATGGTCAAAGACTCCCATCACATTTGACCAATCTGACCACCCACCGCACGTCGCCACCCCCGGGAGGCAAGCGTTGGTGGTCAACCCGGTCGTTGGGGGCACCCGACTGACCAAAGTCTTGATGGATGGTGGCAGCGGCTTGAACATTTTGTATGCAGAGACTCTTCGTGGGATGGGCATTCCGATGTCCAGGCTCTGTGAGAGCAACATGCGGTTCCACGGTGTCATTCCAGGGAAGAAAGCTGATTCACTCGGACAGATCACTCTTGATGTGGTTTTCGGTGACTCAAAGAATTACCGCAAGGAGAAGCTGACATTTGAAGTTGTGGATTTTCACAGTGCCTATCATGCTATTCTGGGCAGAACTGCATATGCCCGTTTCATGGCTCGACCGTGTTACGTGTACCTCAAGCTGAAGATGCCTGGCCCCAGGGGCATGATCATGGTCACTGGTAATCGGCAACGAGCAGAAGAGTGCCTCCAGAAGGGCTCTAAGATTGTCGATGAACAGATGGCAGCAATAGAAATGGAAGAATATAAGAAGACTGCAGATCCGAGTGATTTGTTGCGTGCTAAGAAGCCTGCTTCCGAGTCTGCATTTCAGTCGTTCGGTGAAACAAAGCCTGTTCACATTCATCCGACTGATCCCAGTGCTGCTCCGACTCATATCTCAACAACACTCGACAGCAAATAGGAAGAAGCGCTCATCCAGTTCCTCCGTGAGAACTGGGACATCTTCGCATGGAAGCCGTCTGACATGCCGGGTGTACCCAGGGGGCTGGCTGAGCACCGTCTGCGAGTCGATCCAAAGGCAAAACCCGTGAAAGAGCACCTCCGTCGGTCCGCTGCGGAGAAGAGGAAGGCAATCGGCGAAGAGGTGGCTCGGCTTTTGGCAGCTGAGTTCATCTGCGAAATTTACCACTCCGAGTGGCTCGCCAATGTTGTCATGGTTCCCAAGAAGGACGATTCACTCCATATGTGCATTGATTTCAAGCATATCAATCGGGCCTGCCCGAAAGATCATTTTCCTCTCCCCCGCATCGATCAGATAGTCGACTCAACTGCGGGATGTGATCGATTGTCCTTCCTGGATGCATATTCCAGGTACCATCAGATCCGACTGTATGGACCTGATGAAATAAAAATAGCTTTTATCACCCCATTCGGGTGCTTTTGCTACATCACCATGCCCTTTGGTCTCAAAAATGCTGGTGCCACATTCATGCGCATGATACAGAAGTGTCTGCTAGCTCAAATCAGTCGGAATGTGGAAGCATACATGGATGACATCATGGTTAAGTCGCGCAAAGGTTCCGACCTGCTGACTGACCTTGCCGAAACCTTTGCCAATTTGAGAAGATATGATATCAAGCTTAATCCGTCGAAGTGTACATTTGGAGTTCCAGGTGGAAAGTTACTCGGTTTCCTCGTTTCCGAACGTGGGATCGATGCAAACCCAGAGAAAGTTGGTGCAATCCTCCGAATGGAACGCCCTGTGCGTGTACACGACGTTCAGAAGCTTACTGGTTGTTTGGCCGCTTTGAGTCGATTCATCTCTCGTCTCGGTGAAAAGGCATTGCCTCTTTACCGACTGATGAAGAAATCTGATAAGTTCGAGTGGACTCCTGAAGCTGACGCAGCGTTTGCAGAGCTCAAAGCCCTGCTTTCCACCCAGCCGGTGCTTGCTGCCCCAATCAGCAAAGAGCCTCTACTGCTTTATATAGCAGCCACTGGACAGGTTGTCAGTACAGTACTCATGGTCGAGCGGGAAGAAGAAGGTAAAACCTACAAGGTTCAACACCCAGTGTACTATATTTCTGAAGTCTTAACTCCATCCAAGCAGAGATATCCACATTATCAAAAGCTTGTCTATGGAATTTACTTGACCACAAAGAAGGTTGCACATTACTTCTCAGATCATTCGATTACAGTCGTCAGCGATGCTCCGTTGTCAGAAATTCTGAACAACAGAGATGCAACTGGCCGAGTGGCAAAGTGGGCGATTGAACTCCTTCCGCTGGATATCAAGTTCGAGGCAAAGAAAGCGATCAAGTCTCAAGCGATAGCAGATTTCCTCGTCGAGTGGATTGAACAACAGTTACCGACCCAGATACAGTCGGAACATTGGACTATGTTCTTCGACGGGTCCAAGATGTTGAATGGTTCAGGCGCCGGAGTAGTCCTGGTATCTCCACGAGGCGACAACCTCAGATATGTTCTTCAGATTCACTTTGATTCCTCCAACAATGAAGCTGAATATGAGGCACTCTTGTATGGGTTGCGTATGGCCATTTCACTCGGCGTCCACCGCCTAATGGTTTACGGTGACTCATATTTAGTGGTTAATCAAGTGATGAAGGAGTGGGACGTCAGGAGCCAAGCTATGACTGGTTATTGCAATGCGGTGAGAAAGTTAGAAAAGAAGTTTGAAGGGCTAGAGCTCCACCATATACCCCGACTGAAGAATCAAGCAGCTGATGACTTGGCAAAAATAGGTTCCAAGCTGGAGCCTATTCCCAGCAATGTGTTTTTGGAGCATATTCACGCACCATCAGTTCAAGAAGATCCCTTCACTGAAGAGCCCCCACAGCCTAAAAGTTCCACTGATCCGATTGAAGTTGAAATCCCAGCTGTGGTCGACTTGATCATGGAAGTTTTGATCATTATTCCCGATTGGACAGTGCCGTATATCGCATATATTCTCAGGAAAGAGCTTCCAGAGGATGAAGAAGAGGCTCGCCAGATTGTCCGTCGATCCAAAGCCTTCACAGTAATGGGGGGGGGGGGCAACTCTATAGAGAAAGTGTCACTGGGGTCGTTCAGAAATGCATCACTCCGGAAGAAGGCCGACTGATCCTCGATGATATTCACTCGGGAACCTGTGGTCACCACGCGTCTTCTCGGGCCATCGTGGCCAAAGCGTATCGAGCAGGGTTTTATTGGCTGCGGGCAAATGAGATGGCAAAGGAAATAATTGACAAATGTGAGGGCTGTCAGTTCTACTCCAACATGTCCCACAAACCCGCTTCAGCCTTGAAGACCATTCCACTCGTCTAGCCATTCGCTGTTTGGGGTTTAGATATGGTGGGACCTCTGAAGACTGGCAGGAGTGGTTTCACCCATGTGCTTGTAGCAGTCGACAAGTTCACCAAGTGGATCGAAGCTAAACCTGTCAAAAACCTGGATGCAAGTACTGCAGTCAGCTTCATCAGAGGGTTAACATTTAGATATGAAGTCCCACACAGCATCATCACGGATAATGGGTCGAACTTTGATTCTGATGAGTTTCGAGCTTTCTGTGCGTCCCAAGGTACTCGGGTCGACTATGCTTCAGTCGCCCACCCTCAGTCGAATGGACAGGCAGAAAGAGCGAATGGTTTGATTCTCAAAGGGCTGAAACCTCGATTGATGTGCGACCTCAAACATGCGGCCGGCGCTTGGGTAGATGAGCTACCGTCAGTCCTTTGGGGATTAAGAACAACACCAAATCGGTCGACTAGTCGAACCCCCTTCTTCATGGTCTATGGGGCTGAGGCTGTGCTGCCGAGTGACTTGCTTCACAATGCGCCCCGAGTAGAACTTTTTTCAGAAGCTGAAGCAGAACGAGCTCGAGAAGATGCTGTTGATCTTCTGGAAGAAGAAAGAGAGATGGCCTTGATCCAATCGACCATTTATCAGCAAGACCTTCGTCGATTATATGCCAGAAATGTGAAGGGTCGAGCATTTCAGGAAGGAGACCTTGTGCTCCGAGTGGACCAGCAACGGCCTCACAAACTGGCCCCCGCTTGGGAAGGTCCCTTCATCGTCACCAAAGTGCTCCACAACGGAGCGTATCACCTCTACAATGTGGAGCATAATAAAGACGAGCCACGCGCTTGGAATGCGGAGCTACTCCGCCGTTTTTATACTTAAATGTTCAGACTGATGAGATGTAATAAAGAGTACCTTTCAGTTCGTTTATCAAAGACATGGTTTTACAGTCTCCTAAATGATTGTTGTTACTAATACATGTGTCCAAAATCCCCCAGTGGGTGGCTTAGCCGCGAATCCGATTCGCCTAAGTTCAAAAAATCCTACCGAGTGATGAGCAACCCTCTCACTCGGGGCTTAGCTGCGGTCCTGTACTCGCCTAAGTGTGTAAAATCCTACCGAGTGATGAGCAACCCTCTCACTCGGAGGCTTAGCTGCAGTCCTGTACTCGCCTAAGTTAAAAAAATCCTACCGAGTGATGAGCAACCCTCTCACTCGGAGGCTTAGCTGCAGTCCTGTACTCGCCTAAGTTTGTAAAATCCTGCCGAGTGATGAGCAACCCTCTCACTTGGGAGCTTAGCTGCAGTCCTGTACTCGCCTAAGTTTAAAAAATCCTACCGAGTGATGAGCAACCCTCTCACTCGGGGGCTTAGCTGCAGTCCTTACTCGCCTAAGTTTTTAAAAAATCCTACCGAGTGATGAGCAACCCTCTCACTCGGGGGCTTAGCTGCAGTCCTGTACTCGCCTAAGTTAAAAATCTACCGAGTGATGAGCAACCCTCTCTCGGGGGGCTTAGCTGCAGTCCTGTACTCGCCTAAGTTTAAAAAACATACCGAGTGATGAGCAACCCTCTCACTCGGAGGCTTAGTGCAGTCCTGTACATCGCCTAAGTTTGTAAAATCCTGCCGAGTGATGAGCAACCCCTCACTCGGAGGTTAGCTGCAGTCCTGTACTCGCCTAAGTTTAAAAATCCTGCCGAGTGATGAGCAACCCTCTCACTCGGAGGCTTAGCTGCGTCCTGTTACTCGGCCTAAGTTTAAAAAATCCTACTGAGTGATGAGCAACCCTCTCACTCGGAGGCTTAGCTGCAGTCCTGTACTCGCCTAAGTTTGTAAAATCCTGCCGAGTGATGAGCAACCCTCTCACTCGGAGGCTTAGCTGCAGCCCTGTACTCGCCTAAGTTTGTAAAATCCTACCGAGTGATGAGCAACCCTCTCACTCGAGGGCTTAGCTGCGGTCATGTACTCGCCTAAGTGTAAAACATGCTCCATCCTGATCTGCAAGGACGACAAGGTGCAGGTCGTCCGCCATCCTCTCCTCAGAACTGCATCTGTTCCGAGTGAAGATACAAGTTCACTCGGAAATAAAAACAAGCATATTTGAGGGCAAACTAAGTTCGGATGAAGGAGCTTAAAGTACTCGGGCATCAGGCCCGAAGGAGTTTTACGGTTACAAAATCACTCGGCATACCGAGGCAAATTGAACCGGATCATAAAAGTTCGGACGAAGGAGCTCAAAGTACTCGGGCATCAGGCCCGAAGGAGTTTTACGGTTACAGAATCACTCGGCATACCGAGGCAAATTG
This sequence comes from Thinopyrum elongatum, assembly GCA_011799875.1. Classification (NCBI taxonomy): domain Eukaryota; kingdom Viridiplantae; phylum Streptophyta; class Magnoliopsida; order Poales; family Poaceae; genus Thinopyrum; species Thinopyrum elongatum. Next base: position 83,946,895 of record CM022298.1, on the reverse strand, counting down.
AATCAGATCATAAAAGCTTCATTCACTCCGCAGAGGGGCTGGCAGGCTCGACAAACTCGTCCAGGTCGATTCCAGCTGCAATTCGAGTAGCAGCAGCAATGAAGGTCTCCATGAAAGACTGGAAGTCGAGTTTCTTGGTGTTGGCGACCTTGATTGCCGCTAGCTTCTCTTCACTGGCTTCCTTGCAGTGGACACGAACCAAGGACAAAGCTACGTCAGCACCGCATCGAGCAGCGGACTTCTTCCACTCCTGCACTCGACCAGGAATCTCGTTAAGTCGAGTCATCAGAGACTCGAGATCGTTTTGGAGCGTGTCCCCTGGCCAGAGCGCTGTGTCGATCCACGAAACTGCAACCTTGAGTCGAGCAAGATATTCCAAGGCACTGGCAAGGCGAGATTCCAGTCGAAGCACATTCATGGCTGCTTCATCTTTGACACGGGAGTTGATGGGGTCCAAGTTCGTCTCGACTCGCCCAGTTTCTTCCTCGAAGTCTTGACAGAATTCTGCACTCACAGAGAAATAATGAGTCGACAGCTGTATGATGAGTCGACGAAAGCAAACCAATCGCACAGAGAAAAGTACCTTCAAGCATGAGGAATAATTTTTTGGCGAGTCCTCCCAGGTAGTTCTCCAGCTCGTCCCTCCTACGGGTGATGTCTTCTACTTTGTCGGTCGGGGTCCGCTTGTCCTTCTTCAGACGAGTCACTTCTTTGTTGGCTTCGTCAAGAGCAGCCTTCAGCTTGGCATTCTCTCCCTCCAGCTGTCCGACTAAGGCCATCTTTTGGTCGGCAAGCGTCGTTTTGTCTTCGGCGGTTTTCTTCGCAACCGCAAGGTCAAGGTCCTTCTTCTCCAAAGCCTGTCTCATTGTTTCTAGAAAGAATAACATTCGAATCAGAAAAAGGAGGAGAAAAGATGGCAAGATAACCGGTCGACAAGCTTTCCTTACCAGCAGCGTCATCCTTAGCCTTCTGCAAGTTGTTTCGAGCCAACTCCAGGTCAAGATTGAGCTGGATTTGCTTCTTCTCCAAGTCGGCAAACCGGGCTCCAAGATCACAAGATTTCTGTGTTCAGAAGATAGTCAGTCGGCAGACACAAAGACTACTGCCGAATCAAACATTCGCCAATAGTCTCGGGGACTACACCCAGTGGGTGCACTCAGCGTGCCCCCACTGGTCCGACTTTTTCAATCGACTTGGTCCGTCCAGTAAAAAAAAACTCAGACCATAGCCGACTGCCCGCAGTCGACTACGGTCTCGGGGACTACACCCAGTGGGTGCACTCAGCGTGCCCCCACTGGTAAAGGTTTCACTCGGCATGATCTGCCCAGCCCGAGTGGAAAAGATCTGTTAAAAGACCCCCGTCGAATCAAACATTCGACGGCGGTCTCGGGGACTACACCCAGTGGGTGCACTCAGCGTGCCCCCACTGGTTCAGAGATTCAATCAGCACAACCTAGTCGACTCAAGTGGAAAAACTACTCAACAGAAATTAAAACACCCACTGGGTGTGCAGACTGACAATGGGTGTGCAATTAAGGTTCCAAAACGCTCATCCACGGACGTCTTGCGGATAAAGCAGCAGTTTCTAAATATTATATCCTAACAGAACAAGCGTCAAGATGGAGTTCAGTCGGAAGTAAGCTAACCTGGACATTGGCCTGAAGTGCTGAGCTAGCATCATAGGCAGCTTGACTGGCCTCGCGCACCACCTTCATCTGCTCCATCATAACGCCAGCCTGGCGTATAGCCTCCTTGGCAGCACTCACTTGGTCTTCTGGGACGTGATGGGCGGTGGGAGGTGCAGTCGGTGTATCAGTTGCAGTAGCTTGAGAGCTTGAGGCATGAAGTTGGACAGACGAAGCAAGGGCCGGCACAGTCGATGACGAAGGACGAACACTCGACAAGGGATTCACAAAAGTAACGGAGGCATGGTTGAAGTCCCCGGATTGCTGGATAGCTGGTTCCGTCGCCGGCGTTGACTGAGGCGTCTTGCTAGCTGGTACCTTCCTGCTCCTCCTACCCACGAGTTTCTGTGGCTCATCTTCATCATCGTCTTGAAGTTCAATAACATTTTGCGGAGCTGCAAAAGAATCGACCACAAGAGTTCAGTCGACTGTAGCATTGGCTACCAAAGAAAAGATGAGATAACAGGGGTCATGCCCGCTTTGGAGGTGACTGCGTCCTCCATCTCTTCGTCACCATCATCTTGGTAAGCAGAAGTCCCGGAGGTAGCAGCGCTGCAAATCTCAAGGTTCACTCGGTCAAGCAAGTGAATGGGTCGACAACTGATATAAGATTCTTCAAACAAAGGGTGAAAACGAAACGCTTACGCAGAGGCGACGGGAACGTCAACCTTGATCTTGCGCAAAGCCTTCCGTGGCTTTGACAGCGCGGTCTTGAGCTACTTCGGAGCCTTCTCAGTCGGCACCGGAGAAGATGTCCGAGTGCGCTTCGAAGTCTGTCCAGTCGGTGCTGCCACCTTGCCCCGGATACTTGCTGGGTCGTGCTTGTGCTTGGAACGCTTTTCCGTGCGAGGTGGAGAATCGACCTCCTCATCACTGCTCGAGTTTTCGTGCTCTTCATCACTCTCCCCATCGGAGTTCCAGTCGCCGCTGTCGCCTCCGCTCTCTTCTCCTTCCTGGATCTGCTCCCCGTTGGGCATCGAGTACATCTCAGTATATATCTGCGAAGCAAAGAATCGAACAAGCATCAGTCGGTTCCAAAGACAGTTTACAAATTAGAGTAAAAGTCACTCGACATCGAAGGTCTGACCTTGTCTGGTTCGTTATCAGCGCCGAGTGGCGGAATTCTCCTGGACCCCCTGGGGTTGTCTTTGTTTCCGGTAATGCCCTGCAGCCACTGCGCCACCGTCTCCTCGGCAACTTCCTCCGGGTGGATCCGAGCAGAATCATCGGCGCCCGAGTACATCCACATAGGATGATCGCGGGCCTAGAGCGGCTGGATGCGGCGAGTGAGAAACACCTCTAGCAAATCCATGCCGGTCACACCATCGCGGACAAGTTGAATCACTCGGTTAACCAAGATAGTCACCTCCGCCTTTTCTGCTGGAGTCACTTTCAAGGGAGAGGGCTTCTCAATTCGCCCCATGGTGAAGGGGGGAAGGCTAGTCGACTGACCAGGAGTTGGTTTGTCCTTACAATAAAACCAGGTCGACTGCCACCCTCTGACCGAATCGGGAAGAGTCATAGGTGGAAAAGTGCTTTTTCCTCTCATCTGGATCCCTAGACCTCCACACATCTGGATCACGTGCGTTCTCTCATCACTCGGATTGGCCTTTTTCACAGACTGTGAGCGGCAAGTAAAGATGTGTTTGAAGAGACCCCAATGCGCTCGACAACCCAGGAAATTCTCACACATGGAGACAAACGCAGCAAGGTATGTGATGGTGTTCGGAGAAAAGTTATGAAGTTGGGCCCCGAAAAAGTTCAAAAAACCTTGGAAAAAAAGATGAGGGGGCAGAGAAAAACCACGGTCGACGTGGGTCGCGAGGAGGACGCACTCACCCTCCTGCGGCTGCGGCTCGGTCTCATCACCTAGCAGCCTCTAGGATTCATGGGCGATCAAGCCCCCCTCGACCAGATCCTCCATATCCTCTTGCTGAATCGTGGAGCGAATCCAATCGCCCTGGATCCAGCCGGGTGGCAGGCCGGATCTCGACGACGAGCCACCCCGACTCGTCTTCTTGCCCTTCGCTGCCGCCGTTGCTTTCTTCGCACGTTCCAGGGCCGCCGTCTTCTCCTTCCCCATCGCGGCAGGCTGCGCTCGGGCGGGGTGGCGGCGTCGAAGGTGGCGGCGAATGTGGTGGTGAAACAGGAGAAGAGGAAGGAGATGGGGAGCACAGTGCCAGGCTCATCAGCCCCGACGCCTTATATGGGCCTACTCCCGAGTGGTTGACTTGTGGGCCCAGGCAATCCAGTCAAATCCCGCAACAGTCGCGCGTTGGATACGTGGCGAAAAAGGTGGCACGAGAATCGAGGCGTCCCTGCCTAACCCGCTCCATCTACTGCGGTACTCTCCGTCCCGTGCGCTTCTCCAAATTTTGAATCCCGTGAGATCCGGAAAGCGGCAGCGTGACCAATCGCGCCGAGGATTTTATACCATACCAACACTCAGAGCTTATCAGCAAAAATCACTCGACGACCTCTGAATGGACCCAGGCGACTGAAAATGAAGTTGAAGTTTTTACAAAGATCACCGGCCCGGTTAGGATGCCTCTGAAGCATATAAATCGGGTCGGAACCATCTTCAACCCCTTCTCCACTCGGACCCAGATCCATTCGGGGGCTAATGACGAAGACATGTACCTAGGGTAGGGTAATAGGCCTGACCTAGACACCCTTACCCGAGGACACTGCCCTAAGGCCAAGGACATTCAAAGGATAGCACCATCTACCTACTGAAATCACCATAGGGTGCAACCCACTCGACCAACAGTTCACTCGGGTAACCCAATTCCATTCGACCGGGGTGTACTCACTCGACCACACCAGAAACCACTCGGAAGACAGAAGATCTAAGGTCACTCAGGATGGCAAGGGTCAGGCGTTCACTCCGTAGTCTTAATGATCATTTATTTTCCTTTATTGCTGGCGTTATCAGTAACGTCTTGTCTTTATAGACATTGAACCCCTTGTAACGTGGGACGGTTGGGGTCCTAGCGCACTCTATATAAGCCACCCCCCTCCACTAGCACAAGGGTTCACACCCCCTGTAACTTCACGCATAATTCAATCGACCGAGCCTCCGGGCACCGAGACGTAGGGCTGTTACTTCCTCCGAGAAGGGCCTGAACTCGTAAATCATGCGTGCACAACCTCATCGTAGCTAGGATCTTGCCTCCTCATACCTACCCCCTATTCTACTGTCAGACTTAGAACCACGACAACTCCCTCACCTGTTCCTCATCGCGGTGTCGACGTCCCCGTGGTCGCCGCGCGCTGCACCAGTAGCAGGGTGCCACGGCGATGGGCAGGCGGGCAGGAGGATAAGGCCAGCCCCTCCGTCCATTCCCCCTGGTCGCCCGCACTCTCCCTCTCTCCCTCCCCATCGCCACTTCTCCCCTCTCGCCTCAGATCCAACTCGCCCCGACACACTATCGCCGCCGCGTTGCTGCGCCACCGTGGCCACCGTCCTCCCTGCGCCAAGCTGACGTGCCCACCAGCTCCGCCTCGTCCTCCCTTCCTTCTCCGTCGAACCACGGGACCCGGAGCACTCCACAATGCCGGCGCCAACATCATCTTCCACCTTCCAGCAGCAGGGCACCTCGAGCCGTCCCCGGGCCTTCTCTGCAACGGCCGTGAGCCCCCAATCCTCCTCCCTCTCTCCCCGGCCTCTCCTTGTAGCCGTAGCCACGCTGCCACTGCGCCATGCACCGCCGTCCGCCATGGCCGTCTAGCTCCCTGCTCCCGAGCTCATTTGCTTGCCCCCATGGCGCCAGCGCGCTCCTAGCGATCCCAGGTAGCCAACGCGCCGCTTCGCCTAGCCTAGCTCGCGCCAAATCGCCACGGCCGCGCACCCCGTAGCTCCGGCGCCGCCCCTCTCATCGCCACCGTCGCCATAGCCCGTCTCCGGCAGCTCCACGGCCACCACTCGATGCGCCGCTGCACGGGCTCTCCAACGAGCCCAGCCACGCCCGCTCTCGTGGCCGGAATCGGCCGGCCGGTGATCACCGGAGCCGCTGGATTAGCGCCGGAGTTAACTCCGGTGATGATGATGATGTGGCGAGGTTAATTACCCTCTAGTGACGCTGATAGTAGGGCCCGTGGTTTAGTTAAACCAACTTTTAAAAATAAACAAACTGTTAGTTAAAGACTGAGCCACTGACACACGGGTCCCACTGGACCCGCTGACCAGTCAAACCTGCTGACTGGGCTGGTCCCAGTCAATGACAGGTGGGTCCAGTGGGCCCCTTTTGACCAGTCAGCACAGTCAAACCGGCTGCTGCGTCAGCTTTGACCGGGCCCCACTGTCAGTAACACAACACACTGCTGTGTACGTTTCAGTGGGTGCACTTAGCATTTTACCCCATTATTTTCGGATTTAATAATATTCCAGAGAATTCCAGAAAATGTCTAAAATCTTTAGAAATTCATAGAAATTAAACCGTAGCTTGGATCGAAAAACTTTCTACATGAAAGTTGCTCAGAACGACGAGACGAATCCAACCGTGCCATCTGTTTCCGCGTCGGGCCCTCTACGGAGGTGAACCCGCAACTTTTAGCCTGTTTCCGGTAGATGAATAGTGCACATATACCGGTTAATAAATCCAACTTAAATCCTAAAATAACTAAATTGACTTAGACATATCTTTAGGCAACCCTGCACTGCATCCTAGGCATAGCATGCTCTGCGTTGCTTATGTTTGCTGTATATTTATCTATTTCCTCCCGCTCTTCTCTCTCAATAGAGCCCGGTACCGACGCAGCTCCGGAGATCGACGACCCCTGATGACCCTACCTTTACCGACGAGCAACCAGGCAAGCCCCCCCCCCCCCCTTTGACCATCCCGATATCGCCTATTCTATTTTCTCATGCTTGCATTAGATTTTTCTACTGTAATTGATTGCTCCTATTTTTTTGCATAGCCTGTTTTTGTAACTACTGTTGATACCTGCCTAATATCCAAACTGTTTAGTATAGGCGGGTTAGTGACCCATCAGAGACCCCACTTTGACCCAACTGCCCCGCTGGATTATCAGAAGATCCGATCAACGGGATCGAAGACCAGGCCCCGGCACCGCACATCACCCCCTTAGTTGTACGACACTACTGGGTTACTATCGAGTGCTAAGGGTGATACCTCGTCAGCACTTCTGATGTTAACCTTGTAGGTTAGATCATCGGTTGCGGTCATCGAGGGTGATTCCTCGTTCACCAGTCCCAATAACGACGCTGTCGTGCAACACCTCAAGTGTGAACCCATCGAGGGTGATTCCTCCGAGTTCACCTTGACAGGTACATCGAGTAGGAATCCAACGAGGGTGATACCTCGGATTCCTCTGATGTTATGGACACACGGATACTTGGACTTTACAACTGATACTTGGAAAGGTGGGTCGACCCTGAGGGGTACCCACGAATGATGGAATGTTGGGTTGACCTGGAGGTTACCCGTGTGATAAATACGAGGCGTGACCGGGCATTCTTAGCCCTTGCAGCAAGTCCTGGTGACGGGGCGATGGGGTCACATTGATTGTGAGTCTCTGCTCGTTACCGCAAGCCCCAAATCCACTAACGATTTGGATATTTGATCCGAGCCGGCCTTTGGCGGGATAGCACTAACCATCACGTGGGAAGAGTTATGGGCACTCTGCATCGTAGCATCAGCCGAAAGCTCTGTCAGACGTCCAGTTCAGCATCGCGGCACGGATGGACTGGCGCCATCCAGGTAGAGGTGGTGCCTGGATTCACCATGTACGCAATGACTCGGAGGGCGAGGGGCGATGGCCCAAGACCCCCTTGCGCTTAGGAGGTAGACCGACGGGGACCTCTCTGCTGAGTTGTAGGTAGGGTTGCGGTGTATCGTTTGGCCGAGGCCGGGCATGACCCAGGAAAGTGTGTCTGGCCGGAGTTAATCGAGCGTGGTGGGTAAGTTGGTGCACCCCTGCAGGGAAGAAAACATCTATCGATAGCCTGTCCTACGGTAACGGACATTCGGAGTTGTATCCCGATCAATACAACTAGAACTTGTGATGATAACTGGATATGATGGCTCCGGGATCGCTTTCTCGCAGGGAGTCGAGGAAGGATCTCTGGGCGAGGCTGATACTTGACACAATCACTATTATATGTTGTACTGATCTACTCTCTTCTATTGCTACAAGAATGCTGAAGATGCTAGTCTTCGATAGGACTAGGCCTTCTCTCTATTCTGGCATTGCTGCAGCCCAGTCCACATATACAGCCTCCCTTTGATAATGTTGCATATGTAGTGTAGATCCTTGCTTGCTCAGTACTTCGGATGAGCACTCACGGTTGCTTTACTTTCTTTTTCTCCCCATATCCATTTGATGCAACCAGATGACGAAGCCCCTGAGACAGCTGCCCCGCCGACGACTACTACTACCACCTCGAGGGTGGTTACTTCTACAAGCTGGCCGACGTCCAGGAGTAGGATCGGAGGGTCCCAGGCAGGAGGCCTGCGCCTTTTCGATCATAGTGTTTTCTTTTGCCCCGCCTTTTTAAAGGCTTGTCTGTTTGTCTTTTATATCTGTACCCAGATATCTGATGCTTCCGCTGACGCTTGTATGCGAGCTTATGTATTCGAGCCCTCGAGGCCCCTAGCTTGTAATATAAAGCTTGTATGACTTTATTTATGTTTTAGAGTTGTGTTGTGATATCTTCAAGTGAGCCCTTAGGCTTGATCGTGTGCATTTGCATGTATGATTAGTGCACGATTAAGCCGGGGTCATCACACGCGCGAGGTGGAAGAATCGGGTGACGGGGCGGGGCTGGGACCCTGTCGTCCAAAAGGTGGACGATCGTCCTTACGGTGGACGACAGGCCTGTGTCGGCTGGGCCCCGGCCACGGACAGCCCATGCCGGGACAAGGGGGAGCGGTGCGACATGGCCAGCCCAATCGCCGGGCGCCACGTGGAGGACCGGCCACCTGTCGTCCTCCGATAGGCCGACGGGCTCCACTCGTCCTCCCGCGAGACGAGGCCGTATTATTTTTAGAAAATAAAATTTCGGCGTATTAGTTCTGAAAATTAATAAAAAAATGTATTATTTTAAAAAATAGCCTATTAGGCGCCGGCACGCCGGGTAAAAGTTTCGGCCGGTCGGCCCCCGTCGTTGATATACCGAATCCTTTACCTACCTTTCTTAACGCTTGGTCAACGGCTGGATAAAACACCATGACCCGCTCGCCTCTGCCAAGATAGCCGCGTGGCGTGGCAGCAGCCTCGCGCCGCTGTCTCATCGCGGCATCGGCGTTCAAGGGAAGCATGTCGGCACAATAGTTGCAGTTGGGGGCAGAGCATGCCGGTTCCACCATGTCCCCGCACATGTCGTAATACCACCCCCCCTCCCCTCGCCGGCTGCTGCTCCACCATGGGCGGTTGCAGCTCGCAGCCCAGCCGGTCGTAATACGATGTCGCCATTCCAGCACCTTCCTCCTGCCAGTTGCAGCTTCACCATGAAACGCCACAAAAAACAGCAAGAAAGACTAAGTTCACGGGTGGTAGCTGTTGGGGAACGTAGCATGCAATTTCAAAAAAATTCCTACGCTCACGCAAGATCTATCTAGGAGATGCATAGCAACGAGAGGGGGAGAGTATGTCCACGTACCCTCATAGACCGAAAGCAAAAGCGTTAGCTTAACGCGGTTGATGTAGTCGAACGTCTTCGTGATCCAACCGATCAAGCACCGAACGTACGACACCTCCGAGTTCAGCACACATTCAGCTCGATGACGTCCCTCGAACTCTTGATCCAGCTGAAGGTCGAGGGAGAGTTTCGTCAGCACGACGGTGTGGTGACGGTGATGGTGATGTGATCCGCGCAGGGCTTCACCTAAGCACTACGACAATATGACCGGAGGAGTAAACTATGGAGGGGGGCACCGCACACGGCTAAGAGAATATCTGTTGTGCTCTAGGGTGCCCCCTTGCCCCCGTATATAAAGAAGGGGAGGAGGAGGCCGGCCACCAAAGAGGGCGCGCCATGGGGGGGAGTCCTACTAGGACTCCACTCCTAGTAGGATTCGCCCCCCCCCCCCCACACACACTTTTCATTTCTCCGGAGGTGGAAAGAGGGAAGGAGAGGGACATGGAGAAGGAAAGGGGGGCGCCACCCCCTTCCCTAGTCCAATTCGGCCTCCTCCCTTGTGGGGGGCGCACCAGCCCCTTGTGGGCTGGTTAGCCTCCCTCCTATGGCCCATATGGCCCATATCTTCCACCGGGGGGTTCCGGTAACCCCTCCGGTACTCCGGTATGTACCCGATACACTCCGGAACCCTTCCGGTGTCCGAATACTACCTTCCAATATATCAATCTTTACCTCTCAACCATTTCGAGACTCCTCGTCATGTCCGTGATCTCATCCGGGACTCCGAACAATCTTTGGTCACCAAAACACATAACTCATAATACAAATCGTCATCGAACGTTAAGCGTGCGGACCCTACGGGTTCGAGAACTATGTAGACATGACCAAGACACATCTCCGGTCAATAACCAATAGCGGAACCTGGATGCTCATATTGGCTCCCACATATTCTACGAAGATCTTTATCGATCAAACGACATTACAACATACGTTATTCCCTTTGTCATCGGTATGTTACTTGCCCGAGATTCGATCGTCGGTATCATCATACCTAGTTCAATCTCGTTACCGGCAAGTCTCTTTACTCGTTCCGTAATGCATCATCCCGCAACTAACTCATTAGTCACATTTCTTGCAAGGCTTCATATGATGTGCATTACCGAGAGGGCCCAGAGATACCTATCTGATACTCGGAGTGACAAATCCTAATCTCGATCTATGCCAACCCAACAAATACCTTCGGAGACACCTGTAGAGCATCTTTATAATCACCCAGTTATGTTGTGACATTTGATAGCACACAAGGTGTTCCTCCGGTATTCGGGAGTTGCATAATCTCATAGTCAGAGGAATATGTATAAGTCATGAAGCAAGCAATAGCAATAAAACTCAACGATCATTATGCTAAGCTAACGGATGGGTCTTGTCCATCACATCATTCTCCTAATGATGTGATCCCGTTCATCAAATGACAACACATGTCTATGGTTAGGAAACTTAACCATCTTTGATTAACGAGCTAGTCTAGTAGAGGCTTACTAGGGACTTGGTGTTTTGTCTATGTATTCACACATGTATCAAGTTTCCGGTTAATACAATTCTAGCATGAATAATAAACATTTATCATGATATAAGGAAATATAAATAACAATTTTATTATTGCCTCTAGGGCATATTTCCTTCAGTCTCCCACTTGCACTAGAGTCAATAATCTAGTTCACATCGCCATGTGATTTAACACCAATAGTTCACATCTTTATGTGATTAACACCCATAGTTCACATCGCCATGTGACCAACACCCAAAGGGTTTACTAGAGTCAATAATCTAGTTCACATCGCTATGTGATTAGCACCCAAAGAGTACTAAGGTGTGATCATGTTTTGCTTGTGAGAGAGGTTTAGTCAACGGGTCTGCCATATTCAGATCCGTATGTATTTTGCAAATTTCTATGTCTACAATGCTCTGCACGGAGGTACTTTAGCTAATTGCTCCTACTTTCAATATGTATCCAGATTAAGACTCAGAGTCATCCGGATCAGTGTCAAAGCTTGCATTGACGTAACCCTTTACGACAAACTCTTTGTCACCTCCATAACCGAGAAACATTTCCTTAGTCCTCTAAGGATAATTTTGACCGCTGTCCAGTGATCCATTCCTGGATCACTATCGTACCCCCTTGCCAAACTCATGGCAAGGTACACAATAGGTCTGGTATACAGCATGGCATACTTTATAGAACCTATGGCTGAGGCATAGGGAATGACTTTCATTCTCTCTCTATCTTCTGCCGTGGTCATGCTTTGAGTCTTACTGAACTTTATACCTTGAATACAGGCAAGAACTCTTTCTTTGACTGATCCCTTTTTGAACTTCTTCAAAATCTTGTCAAGGCATGTGCTTTGTGAAAGTCCTATTAAGCGTCTCGATCTATCCCTATAGATCCTGATGCTCAATACTTAAGCAGCTTCACTGAGGTCTTTTTATTGAAAAATTCTTATTCAAGTATCCTTTTATGCTATCCAGAAATTCTATATCATTTCCAATCAGCAATATGTCATCCACATATAATATCAGAAATGCTACAGAGCTCCCACTCACTTTCTTGTAAATACAGGCTTCTCCAAAAGTCTGTATAAAACCATATGCTTTGATCACACTATCAAAGTGTATATTCCAACTCCGAGATGCTTGCACCAGTCCATAAATGGATTGCTGGAGCTTGCACACTTTGTTAGCACCTTTAGGATTGAAAAAACCTTTTTGGTTGCATCATATACAACTCTTCTTTAAGAAATCCATTAAGGAATGCAGTTTTGACATCCATTTGCTAGATTTCATAATCATAAAATGCGGCAATTGCTAACATGATTCGGACAGACTTAAGCATCGCTACGGGTGAGAAGGTCTCATCGTAGTCAACTCCTTGAACTTGTCGAAAACCTTTCGCAACAAGTCGAGCTTTGTAGACAGTAACATTACCGTCAGCGTCAGTCTTCTTCTTGAAGATCCATTTACTCTCTATGGCTTGCCGATCATCGGGCAAGTCAACCAAAGTCCACATGGATCCCATCTCAGATTTCATGGCCTCAAGCCATTTCGCGGAATCTGGGCTCATCATCGCTTCCTCATAGTTCGTAGGTTCATCATGGTCTAGTAACATGACTTCCAGAACAGGATTACCGTACCACTCTGGTGCGAAACGTACTCTGGTTGACCTACGAGGTTCTGTAGTAACTTGATCTGAAGCTTCATGATCATCATCATTAGCTTCCTCACTAATTGGTGCAGGCATCACTGGAACTGATTTCTGTGATGAACTACTTTCCAATTCATGAGTAGGTACCACTACCTCATCAAGTTCTACTTTCCTCCCACTCACTTCTTTCGAGAGAAACTTCTTCTCTAGAAAGGATCCATTCTTAGCAACGAAGATCTTGCCTTCGGATCTATGATAGAAGGTGTACCCAATAGTTTCTTTTGGGTATCCTATGAAGACGCACTTCTCCGATTTGGATTCGAGCTTATCAGGCTGAAGCTTTTTCACATAAGCATCGCAACCCCAAACTTTAAGAAACGACAGCTTAGGTTTCTTGCCAAACTACAGTTCATACGGTGTCGTCTCAACGGATTTAGATGGTGCCCTGTTTAACGTGAATGCAACTGTCTCTAATGCATAACCCCAAAACGATAGTGGTAAATCGGTAAGAGACATCCTAGATCGTACCATATCTAATAAAGTACGGTTACGACATTCGGATACACCATTACGCTGTGGTGTTCCAGGTGGCGTGAGTTGTGAAACTATTCCACATTGTTTTTAAATGAAGGCCAAAGTCGTAACTCAAATATTCGCCTCCGCGATCAGATCGTAGAAACTTTATTTTCTTGTTACGATGATTTTCTACTTCACTCTGAAATTCTTTGAACTTTTCAAATGTTTCAGACTTATGTTTCATCAAGTAGATATACCCATATCTGCTCAAATCATCTGTGAAGGTCAGAAAATAACGATACCCGCCGTGAGCCTCAACACTCATCGGACCGCATACATCGGTATGTATTATTTCCAATAAGTCATTAGCTCGCTCCATTGTTCCGGAGAACGGAGTCTTAGTCATCTTGCCCATGAGGCATGGTTCGCAAGCATCAAATGATTCATAATCAAGTGATCCCAAAAGTCCATCCGAATGGAGTTTCTTCATGCGCTTTACACCAATATGACCTAAACGGCAGTGCCAAAAATATGTTGCATTATCATTACCAACTTTGCATCTTTTGGCATCAATATTATGAATATGTGTATCACTACGATCGAGATTCAATAAACCATTTATATTGAGTGTATGACCATAGAAGGTTTTATTCATGTAAACAGAACAACAATTATTCTCTGACTTAAATGAATAACCGTATCGCAATAAACATGATCCAATCATATTCATGCTCAACGCAAACACCAAATAACATTTATTTAGGTCCAACACTAATCCCGAAGGTAGAGGGAGTGTGCGATGGTGATCTTATCAACCTTGGAATCACTTCCAACACACATCGTCACCTCGTCATTAACTAGTCTCTATTCATTTTGCAAATCCTGTTTCGAGTTACTAATGTTAGCAACTGAACCGGTATCAAATACCCAGGGGCTATTATGAACACTAGTAAAATACACATCAATAACATGTATATCAAATATACCTTTGTTCACTTTGCCATCCTTCTTATCTGCCAAGTATTTGGGGCAATTTCGCTTCCAGTGACCATTTCCTTTGCAGTAGAAGCACTCAGTTTCAGGCTTAGGTCCATCTTTGGGCTTCTTCACGGGAGTGACAACCTGTTTGCCATTCTTCTTGAAGTTCCCTTTCTTTCCCTTGCCCTTTTTCTTGAAACTAGTGGTCTTGTCAAGCATCAACACTTGATGCTATTTCTTGATTTCTACCTTCGCCGATTCCAGCATCGCGAAGAGCTTGGGAATTGTTTTCGTCATCCCTTGCATATTATAGTTCATCACGAAGTTCTAGTAACTTGGTGATAGTGACTAGAGAACTCTGTCAATCACTATTTTATCTGGAAGATTAACTCCCACTTGATCCAAGCGATTGTAGTACCCAGACATTCTGAGCATATGCTCACTGGTTGAGCTATTCTCCTCCATCTTGTAGGCAAAGTATTTGTCAGAGGTCTCATACCTCTCGACACGGGCATGAGTCTGAAATACCGATTTCATCTCTTGGAACATCTCATATGCTCCGTGGCGTTCAAAACATTTTTGAAGTCTCGGTTCTAAGCCGTAAATCATGGCGCACTAAACTATCAAGTAGTCATCATATCGAGCTTGCTAAACATTCATAACGTCTGCATCTGCTCCTGCAATAGGTCTGTCACCTAGCGGTGCATCAAGGACATAATTCTTCTGTGCAGCAATGAGGATAATCCTCAGATCACGGAACCAGTCCGCATCATTGCTAGTATCATCTTTCAACTTAGTTTTCTCTAGGAACATATCAAAAATAAAACAGGGGAGCTGTACGCGAGCTATTGATCTACAACATAATTTGCAAATACTACCAGGACTAAGTTCATGATAAATTAAAGTTCAATTAATCATATTACTTAAGAACTCCCACTTAGATAGACATCCCTCTAGTCATCTAAATGATCACGTGATCCATATCAACTAAACCATGTCCGATCATCATGTGAGATGGAGTAGTTTTCAATGGTGAACATCTCTATGTTGATCATATCTACTATATGATTCATGTTCGACCTTTCGGTCTCAGTGTCCCGAGGCCATATCTGCATATGCTAGGCTCGTCAAGTTTAACCCGAGTATTCTGCACATGCAAAACTGGCTTGCACCCGTTGTATGTGAACGTAGAGCTTATCACACCCGATCATCACGTGGTGTCTCGGCACGATGAACTGTAGCAACGGTGCATACTCAGGGAGAACACTTATACCTTGAAATTTAGTGAGGGATCATCTTATAATGCTACCGCCGTACTAAGCAAAATAAGATGCATAAAAGAAAAAAATCACATGCAATCAAAATATGTGACATGATATGGCCATCATCATCTTGTGCCTTTGATCTCCATCTCCAAAGCACCGTCATGATCTCCATCGTCACCGGCTTGACACCTTGATCTCCATCGTAGCGTCATTGTCGCCTCGCCAACTATTGCTTCTATGACTATCGCTAACGCATAGTGATAAAGTAAAGCAATTACATGGCGATTGCATTTCATACAATAAAGCGACAACCATAAGGCTCCTGCCAGTTTCCTTATCACATCACAGCATGATCATCTCATACAATAACGTATATCACATCATGTCTTGACCATATCACATCACAGCATGCCCTGCAAAAACAAGTTAGACATCCTCTACTTTGTTGTTGCAAGTTTTAGGTGGCTGCTATAGGCTTCTAGCAAGAACCGTTCTTACATACGCATCAAAACCACAACGAATTTTCATCAAGTGTGCTGTTTTAACCTTCAACAAGGACCGGCCGTAGTCAAACTCGATTCAACTGAAGTTGGAGAAACAGACACCCGCCAGCCACTTGTATGCAAAGCACGTCGGTAGAACCAGTCTCATGAACGCGGTCATGTAATGTCAGTCCGGGCCGCTTCATCCAACAATACCGCCGAATCAAAGTAAGACGTTGGTGGTAAGCAGTATGACTATTATTGCCCACAACTCTTTGTGTTCTACTTGTGCAAATCATCTACGCATAGACATGGCTCCGATGCCACTGTTGGGGAACGTAGCATGCAATTTCAAAAAAATTCCTATGCTCACGCAAGATCTATCTAGGAGATGCATAGCAACGAGAGGGGGAGAGTATGTCCACGTACCCTCGTAGACCGAAAGCAGAAGTGTTAGCTTAATGCGGTTGATGTAGTCGAACGTCTTCGCGATCCAACCGATCAAGCACCGAATGTACGGCACCTCCGAGTTCAGCACACGTTCAGCACGATGACGTCCCTCGAACTCTTGATCCAGCAGAAGGTCGAGGGAGAGTTTCGTCAGCACGACGGCGTGGTGACGGTGATGGTGATGTGATCCGCGCAGGGCTTCGCCTAAGCACTACGACAATATGACCGGAGGAGTAAACTATGGAGGGGGCACCGCACATGGCTAAGAGAATATCTGTTGTGCTCTAGGGTGCACCCTTGCCCCTGTATATAAAGAAGGGGAGGAGGAGGCCGGCCACCAAAGGGGGCGCGCCATGGGGGGAGTCCTACTAGGACTCCACTACTAGTAGGATTCGCCCCCCCCCCCCACTTTTCCTTTCTCCGAAGGTGGAAAGAGGGAAGGAGAGGGAGAGGGAGAAGGAAAGGGGGGCGCCACCCCCTTCCCTAGTCCAATTCGGCCTCCTCCCTTGTGGGGGGCGCACCAGCCCCTTGTGGGCTGGTTAGCCTCCCTCCTATGGCCCATATCTTCCACCGGGGGGTTCCGGTAACCCCTCCGGTACTCCAGTATGTACCCGATACACTCCGGAACCCTTCCGATGTCCGAATACTACCTTCCAATATATCAATCTTTACCTCTCGACCATTTCGAGACTCCTCGTCATGTCCGTGATCTCATCTGGGACTCCGAACAACCTTCGGTCACCAAAACACATAACTCATAATACAAATGGTCATCGAACGTTAAGCGTGCGGACCCTACGGGTTCGAGAACTATGTAGACATGACCGAGACACATCTCCGATCAATAACCAATAGCGGAACCTGGATGCTCATATTGGCTCCCACATATTCTACGAAGATCTTTATCGGTCAAACCGCATAATAACATACGTTATTCCCTTTGTCATCGGTATGTTACTTGCCCGAGATTCGATCATCGGTATCATCATACCTAGTTCAATCTCGTTACCAGCAAGTCTCTTTACCCGTTCCGTAATGCATCATCCCGCAACTAACTCATTAGTCACATTGCTTGCAAGGCTTCATATGATGTGCATTACCGAGAGGGCCCAGAGATACCTCTCCGATACTCGGAGTGACAAATCCTAATCTCGATCTATGCCAACCCAACAAATACCTTCGAAGACACCTGTAGAGCATCTTTATAATCACCCAGTTACGTTGTGACGTTTGATAGCACACAAGGTGTTCCTCCGGTATTCGGGAGTTGCATAATCTCATAGTCAGAGGAATATGTATAAGTCATGAAGAAAGCAATAGCAATAAAACTCAACGATCATTATGCTAAGCTAACGGATGGGTCTTGTCCATCACATCATTCTCCTAATGATGTGATCCCATTCATCAAATGACAACACATGTCTATGGTTAGGAAACTTAACCATCTTTGATTAACGAGCTAGTCTAGTAGAGGCTTACTAGGGACTCGGTGTTTTGTCTATGTATTCACACATGTATCAAGTTTCTGGTTAATACAATTCTAGCATGAATAATAAACATTTATCATGATATAAGGAAATATAAATAACAATTTTATTATTGCCTCTAGGGCATATTTCCTTCAGTAGCAAAAAACAGAAACTGTCCCAGCAAAAAACAACACCAGTTTCAGCAAAAATGCATCGCTGCCGACCATCACAACAAATAGAAAACTCACCGGATCCAGCAAAATGTTTGGCCGATTGTAGCAAAACAAAAAGCCGATGCAGCAAAACGACTCGAATGGTCGTCCGGTTGCAGCACTGGTCATGTGTGGATGCAGCTTTTCGCCGACCAGTTCCAGCAAAAAAATTCGTCGGTTGCAGCACGGGAGGTCGCCGTCTCCATCGCCGACAGCTTCTGGTTGTAGCTTTCCGCCCGGTCGGTTCCAGCAAAAAAAACTAGCCGTTTGTAGCACAAGGGGGCATCATCTCCATCACAAGCTACCGCTGGTTGCAACGCCGTTGCAACTGCTACCTCGCTGCATCGCCTGTCACAAAACAAACCATGGTTGCGGCCGCCCTTGAGTTGCCGCACCGCCCACCACACTACCCCCCGTATTCGTGGGAGAGGAAGGGGCCGTGCGAGCGTCGCAGCCATCGGGAGGTAGGAGCCGCACGAGCACCATGGCAGGAGCCGCTCGCCGGGGAAGATTGTTGTGTCATGGCCCATGGCTGACGAGATAGCTATTGAGGGGAGAGACACGTGAGGGGAATGAATGGTTGTACTGCATCGTGAAGAGATAAGATGAAGCGATAAGCGGTGGGTGGACCCAAATGCTAACGTGGAGAGAAAACTGAAGTGAGCGACGTGGTGCGACTGGCCGAAGATTCGGCCGGCATGTAGGCACGAAGGTTTTTCCTAAATTGAAACATTTTGTTTTGTTTTGTTTTGTGGGAGCACCCGAAATCACCGGAAGCTTCCTAGACGATTTTCGATTGCACTACCGATTCTAACGATTTTCGATTGGAGTACCGATTCTAGCGATTTTCAGATGGTTCTGGGCAATCAGATCGAGCTCTTTTGAGGTTTTGATTTTTCAGACCAAGATTGTCCAGAATCGAGCCGAAAGAATTGGGCCTAAGTCCTAGGGCATTATTCACGTGGAATTACAAATGTACCCCTCATTGTCAGATGACCAAATTACCCTTGAGGAGGGAGGCAAACAGGCCCATCAGGAGGGCCTAGCTACGCGGATCGGGCCGAAAGAAGCACGGCTGGGGCCGTGCCTGTGTAGTGATGCGAGCCCCACGTGTCGGAACGACCTATTTATTTTATTTTTGTTTTTAGTTTTCAATTTTTTTGCATAGCCAAAAATAGAGTTAATTGCATGATGGTGCCATAATCGGGGCAGTCTCAACGAAATGGTACCACTTTTTAAAAAAAAATTTTAATGCGGGTACCAAGTCTCGGGCACGCGTTCACAAATTGATTTAAATTGCGTATAAACACGTATTTTGATGTTGAAACTGACCAGCTGAGCCCGCTTGTCAGGGGTCGATGTGGCATGTTTTCTTGCAGAAACAAGCTTGTTTCAAATTTAATGACGCAAATGCCATACGTGAAAGTCTTAAGGGGGGGGGGGGGGGGGGGGGGGGGGGGGGGGGGGGCAGCCGGGAACTACACCAGAGAGCCTTAGGTTTTCTTTCTGAGAAAGAGAGCCTTAGGTGCTCAAGTACAATACTATGACCTTATATTATTTGACTGTTAAACGGGCTGCAGGCCCATTTGCACTACAAGGTTTTTGTATGTGTTTTTTGTGTGTGTGTAGGATTTCTTTTATGTGTTTTCAGATCTTGGGTATTCTTTGGGTTTTCCATTTTTTAAATTTCTTTACATTTATTTCTTATATAGATATATACTAAAAAATGGTGTACGTTTTTTCATTTTTGTTATACTAATAAATGGTGTATGTTTTTTCATTTCTTTTGTACTAATAAATGGTGCATGTTTCTTTATACTAATATAAACTATGTACAGTAATTTACATTTCTTTTTTTGTATAATATACTATTAACACTTTTTTATATGTTGAACTTTTTTCAATATACAATCATATTTTCTAATTATATGATGAGCATTTTTTAAATATACGATAAACTTTGTATAAGATGAAAAATATATAATGTTCATCGTATATTTTTACACATGTATTTTTTTATATAGGTTTTGTAAGAAAGGTGTACGCTTTTTCAATACTGTCAACATTTTTTAATTTACACCAAAAATTTTAGCACGCGAGATTTTTCTATAATTACACACTGAACATTATTATATAATATACGATGAACAATTTTGTATATACATTGAACATTTTTCAATATACAATGAAAAAATAATGATGGACATCTTTTAAATATACAATGAAAAATATACAATGTTCGTCATATATTTTTCATCATATATTTAAAAAGTCCATCTTAATTAAACAAGATCATTGTATACTAAAAAAAGTCAATGTATATAACAAAATTGTTCATCGTATATTATGCAAAAAAGAAATGTATATTACTGTACACATTTCATTAGTATAAAAGATACATGCACCATTTATTAGTAAAAAAGAAATGAAAAAACATACACCATTTACATTATAACATAAATGAAAAAATGTACACCATTTTTTTAGTATATACCTATATAAGAAATAAACATAAAGAAAATTTAAAAAGGAAAACCCGAAGAATACCCAAGATTGGAAAAAAGATAAAAGGAATCGAAAAAAACACATACAAAAAAATGGAATAGAAAAAATGGCCAGGACGTGTCTAATACTCTAATGTAAGCTTATAAATATATGTATGCCTCTACTTCGTCACAACCAGACTTGGTACTGACTTGTAAAAAATACGTAAAGTGGTGCCAATTCATTGAGACTGCCCCAATTGTGATAGCAACGTGTAATTAACTCCCAAAAAATAGGTCCAAAATAGACCAAAAAGGCCGACGGCACATGTGTCATGTCGGGACCGGGCATTTAGCAATTTTGTCATGCCTAGGCCTAGAAGTATTGCACGACCAGTTTATAAACGTATCCTCGAACTGTGTCATGCCAAGCATGTTTAAGGGTGGGTCGGTCGTGCTGGCTGAGATGGCCAGGTCTAGTGACAACAATCAACCTTGCCAGCCACCATACCTACCTATCAAGCATTTTCATAGCCATTCCAAAATATATGGTCATGCAACTACTATTGTTACTACTAGCTTTGATCCCTATGGAGGGCCTCCTACATTGGGATTTTGCTCTAGGCCTTGCCCAAGCAGATCAGGTGAGACGAAGGTTTGGATCCACGGTTCACTTCTCCCCTTCCCGTGACGTCAAGGACTTTTCTTCGGTCTCATGACAACATCTGCTTCTCTCTGCGAAGGGCCTATCTTTTACTTTTCAGTATTTACTTCTATGTAAGAGTCATTATGTTCATCCCTTCTCCGTTTCAATTTTCCCTATTTGGCAAGCATCATGTGGTGGGGAAAGATCCAGGCAGATATATCCAGTTGGATGTAGGCAGTCATAAACTGTTATTGCTGACATTATCCTTAAGATAAATAAGTTGGGACGTGAAAACTGTAAACCCCTATCTTCCTATGTGTTTGATTGAAACTTTTACTCCATAATTATGCCGTGAGTGTCAGCAATCATAGAAGACTAAATGATAGTTGAGTATGTGAACTTGCAAAACAAAGCTCTTACATAGACTCTTTCTGAAGTTATGATGAACTGCAATTGTTTCGATGAATGAGATCATTGTTTGCTGGTTTTCAATAAAATTTATTTTTCCCACTTTAAGCATGTGAATAAATTGTTACTTTATCATGAGAAGTTTTATGATGATATATTGTTGCTATGATAATGATCATGATGCTTTCATGTTTGCATTTTGTTTTATCGACACCTCTCTCTATCTCTCCCTCTCTCATGCATGTGGTCATGATTATCGAGTTCGGCTTTTCGCTTGAGGACAAGCGAGGTCTAAGCTTGGGGGAGTTGATACGTCCATTTTGCATCATGTTTTTCTACTGTTATTTATTATGTTTTGGGTCATTATCTCACTTTATGATGCTACTCTAATGTCTTTCCTCTCTCATTTTGCAAGTTCTACATTAAGAGGGAGATTGCTGGCAGCTGAAATTCTAGACCTGAAAAAGCTACAATAGAGTTGGATATTCTCCACAGCTCCAAATGACCTGAAAATTTATGAAGAATTATTTTGAAATATATAAAAAATACTGGAAGAATTACCAGAGGGGGGCCACCGAAGAGCGACGAGCTCAGGGGGAGCGCCCACTGATACGTCCATTTTGCATCATGAATTCCTACTGTTATTTATGATGTTTTTTATCAATATAATACTTTGTGGAGCAATTCTAATGCATTTTCTCTCTTAATTTGCAATATTTACATGAAGAGGGAGATTGCCGGCAGCTGGAATTCTGGACCTGAAAAAGCTATGTTAGAGATACGTACTTGATAACCCACAAGTATAGGGGATCAATTGTAGCCTTTCTCGATAAGTAAGAGTGTCGAACCCAACGAGGAGCTAAAGGTAGAACAAATATTCCCTCAAGTTCTATCGACCACCGATACAACTCTACGCATGCTTAACGTTCGCTTTACCTAGAACAAGTATAAAACTAGAAGTACTTTGTAGGTGTGATAGGATAGGTTTGCAAGATAATAAGGAGCACGTAAATAAAAGTTAGGGGCTGTTTAGATAAAGAAACAATTAAGTTAGTTTTAGTAGAGAGCTTTTTGTCACAAGAAAGTTATTTGTCCCTAGGTAATCGATAACTAGACTGGTAATCATTATTGCAATTTTATATGAGGGAGAGGCATAAGCTAACATACTTTCTCTACTTGGATCATATGCACTTATGATTGGAACTCTAGCAAGCATCCGCAACTACTAAAGATCATTAAGGTAAAACCCAACCATAGCATTAAAGTATCAAGTCCTCTTTACTCCCATACACAAACAACCTACTTACTCGGGTCTGTGCTTCTGTCACTGACGCCACCCACCATAAGCGAATCATAAACATATTGCAAACCCTACAGCGGGAATCCCTCACGCTTGCGCGACACGGAGAGCACCATAGGACAACACCAATAATAAAACATACAACTCAAACTAATCACGATCATCAATCAACCCATAGGACAAAACAGATCTACTCAAACATCATAGGATAACCATACATCATTGGGAAATAATATATAGTGTTGAGCACCATGTTTAAGTAGAGATTACAACTGGGAGAAGGGGTGCTACACTGCTGCATACAGGGGGAGAGAGAGTTGGTGTTGACGGCGGCGAAGTTGTTGGTGTAGATCGCCGTCACGATGATGGCCCCGGCGGCGTTCCGACGCCACCGGGAGAGAGGGGGAGAGAGCCCCCCTCCTTCTTCTTCTTCCTTGACCCGCACTAGATGGGAGGAGGGTTTCCACTCTGGTCCATGGCCTCCATGGCGGTGGAGGGGCGGGAGTCCCTCCGAGATTGGATCTCTCTCTCTCTCTGTTTCCTTCTGTTTCTGCGTTCCCAGATTCTGGCCTTTCACCATTTCTTAAATTCCCGGAGATCTGTAACTCCGATTGGGCTGAAATTTTAACATGATTTTTATCCGGATATTAGCTTTGTTGCGGCCTAAGAAGGGCACCAACCGCCTTACAGGGTGGCCACAAGCCTGCCAGGCGCGCCCTGGGTAGGGGGCGCGCCATTTGGGCTTGTGGGCCCCTCGGGCATCGTCTCACGTTGATTCTTGTTCCCAAATCACATATATTCCAAAAAAATCTCCGTAAGTTTTTATCGCGTTTGGACTTCGTTTGGTATGAATATTCTGCGAAACAAAAAACATGCAACAAACAGGAACTGGCACTGGGCACTAGATGAATATGTTAGTCCCAAAAATAATATAAAAAGTTGCCAAAAGTATATGAAAGTTGTAGAATATTGGCATGAAACAATCAAAAATTATAGATACGACGGAGACGTATTAGTATTCCGCACAACTCCAAATGGGTTGAAATTTCACGGAGAAAGAATTGTTTTGAAATATATAAAAAATATTGGTGGAAAGAAGTACCAGAGAAGGCCAGCTAGGTGCCCACGAGGCACCAGGATGCAGCCCCCTGGCCCACTTCTGATGCCCATCTTCTGGTATATAAGCTTATTTGACCTAAAAAAAATAAAGAGAGGACTTTCGGGACGAAGCGCCGCCGTCTCGAGGCGGAACCTGGGGAGGAACACTTTTGCTCTTCGACGAAATGATTCCGCCGGGTATACTTCCCTCCGGGAGGGGGAAATCGAAGCCACGATCATCACCAACAACCCTCTCATCGTGGGAGGACCAATCTTCATCAACATCTTCACCAGCACCATCTCATCTCAAACCCTAGTTCATCTCTTGTATTCAATCTTTGTATCAAAACCTCAGATTGGTACCTGTGGGTTGCTAGTAGTGTTGATTACATCTCTTAGTTGATGCTAGTTGGTTTATTTGGTGGAAGATTATATGTTCAGGTCCATTATGCTATTCATTACCACTCTGATCTTGAACATGAAGATGATTTGTGAGTAGTTACTTTCGTTCTTGAGGACATGGGAGAAGTCTTGTCATAAGTAATCATGTGAATTTGGTATTCGTTCGGTATTTTGATGATATGTATGTTGTTGTTTCCCTTAGTGGTGTTATGTGAACATCGACTACATGAGACTTCACCATCTTTGGTCCTAAGGGAATGCATTGTGGAGTAGTAATTAGATGATGGGTTGCTAGAGTGACAGAAGCTTAAACCCTAGTTTATGCGCTATTCTGTAAGGGGCTGATTTAGATCCATATGTTTCATGCTATGGTTAGATTTATCTTAATTCTTCTTTCGTAGTTGCGGATGCTTGCGAGAGGGGGTAATCATAAGTGGGAGGCTTGTTCAAGTAAGAACATCACCCAAGCACCGGTCCACCCACATATCAAATTATCCAAGTAATGAACTCGAATCAAGCCAACATGATGAAAAGTGACTAGATGAAATTCCCGTGTGTCCTCTAGAACGTTTTACTTGCTATAAGAGTTTGTTTCGGCCTGTTCTTTGCTACAAAAAGGATTGGGATACCTTGCTGCACCTTTGTTACCGTTACTATTTATTGCTCGTTACAAATTACCTTGCTATCAAACTATCAGCTACTTACCATTTCAGTGCGTACAAAAAATACCTTGCTGAACACCGCTTGTCATTTCCTTCTGCTGCTTGTTGGGTTCGACACTCTTACTTATCGAAAGGACTATGATTGACCCCCTATACTTGTGGGTCATCAAGGCTCTTTTCTGGTGCCGTTGTCGGGGAGTGAAGCGCTG
Source organism: Thinopyrum elongatum (assembly GCA_011799875.1). NCBI lineage: Eukaryota > Viridiplantae > Streptophyta > Magnoliopsida > Poales > Poaceae > Thinopyrum > Thinopyrum elongatum. Next base: position 83,921,828 of record CM022298.1, on the reverse strand, counting down.
CTACTTCTTGAGCTTGCGTTGGTTTTTCCCTTGAAGAGGAAAGGGTAATGCAACAAAGTAGAGATAAGTATTTCCCTCAGTTAGAGAACCAAGGTATCAATCTAGTAGGAGACAACGCACAAATCACCTAGCACCTGCACAAACAATCAAACAACTTGCACCCAACGCGATACAGGGGTTGTCAATCCCTTCACGGTTACTTGCAAAAGTGAGATCTGATAGAGATAGGTAAAACTAAACAAAAGATAAAGTAAATATTTTTGGGTTTTTTGGTTTATAGATCTGAAAATAAAAGATTGCAAAATAGTAGATTGGAAAGTAATATGATGGAAAATAGACCCGGGGGGCATAGGTTTCACTAGAGGCTTCTCTCAAGATAACAAATAATAAGGTGGGTGAGCAAATTACCGTCGAACAATTGATAGAAAAGCGCAAAGTTATGACAATATCCAAGGCAATGATTATGAAATATAGGCATCACGTCCGTGTCAAGTAGACCGAAACGATTCTGCATCTACTACTATTACTCCACACATCGACCGACTCCTGCCTGCATCTAGAGTATTAAGTTCATGAAGAACAGAGTAACGCATTAAGTAAGATGACATGATGTAGAGGAATAAACTCAAGCAATATGATGTAAACCCCATCTTTTTATCCTCGATGGCAACAATACAATACGTGCCTTGCTGCCCTACTGTCACTGGGAAAGGACACCGCAAGATTGAACCCAAAGCTAAGCACTTCTCCCATTGCAAGAAAAACCAATCTAGTTGGCCAAACCAAACTGATAATTCGAAGAGAATTACAAAGATATCAAATCGTGCATATAAGAATTCAGAGAAGATTCAAATAATATTCATAGATAAACTGATCATAAATCCACAATTCATCGGATCTCGACAAACACACCGCAAAAGAATATTACATTGGATAGATCTCCAAGAACAATGAGGAGAACATGGTATTGAGAATCAAAGAGAGAGAAGAAGCCATCTAGCTACTAGCTATGGACCCGTAGGTCTGAGGTAAACTACTCACGCTTCATCGGAAGGGCAATAGAGTTGATGTAGAAGCCCTTCGTGATCTAATTCCCCCCCCCCCCCGGCAGGGTGCCAAAAAAGGTCCCTAGATGGGATCTCACGGGTACAGAAGGTTGCGACGTGGAAAAGTTTTTTCGTGGATGCTTCTGAGGGTTTTGGAATATATGTGAATATATAGGACGAAGAAGTAGGTCGGTGGAGTCACGTGGGGCCCACAAGGCAGGGGGCGCGCCCTACCCCCTGGGCGTGCCCTCCCCCCTTTTCGCCGCCTCGTGGCTCTTCTGACTTGAACTCCAAGTCTCCGGGGTGTCTTCTGGTCCAAGAAAAATCATCGCGAAAGTTTTATTCCGTTTGGACTCCGTTTGGTATTCCTTTTCTGCGAAACTCAAAAACAAGGAAAAAACAGAAACTGGCACTGGGCTCTAGGTTAATAGGTTAGTCCCAAAAATAATATAAAATAGCATAATAATGCATATAAAACATCCAAAACAGATAATATAATAGCATGGAACAATAAAAAATTATAGATACGTTGGAGAGTATCAAGCATCCCCAAGCTTAATTCCTGCTCGTCCTCGAGTAGGTAAATGATAAAAACAGAAATTTTGATGTGGAATGCTACCTAACATATTTATCCATGTAATTTTCTTTATTGTGGCATGAATGTTCAGATCCATAAGATTCAAAACAAAAGTTTTATATTGACATAAAAACAATAATACTTCAAGCATACTAACAAGGCAATTATGTCTTCTCAAAATACCATGGCCAAAGAAAGCTTATCCCTACAAAATCATATAATCTGGCTATGCTCCATCTTCATCACACAAAATATTCAAATCATGCACAACCCCGATGACAAGACAAGCAATTGTTTCATACTTTTAGTGTTCTCAAACCTTTTCAACTTTCACGCAATACATGAGCATGAGCCATGGACATAGCACTATAGGTGGAATAGAATATGGTGGTTGTGGAGAAGACAAAAAGGAAGGAGATAGTCTCACATCAACTAGGCGTATTAACGGGCTATGGAGATGCCAATCAATAGATATCAATGTGAGTGAGTAGGGATTGCCATGCAACAGATGCACTAGAGCTATAAGTGTATGAAAGCTCAAAAGAAAACTAAGTGGGTGTGCATCCAACTTGCTTGCTCATGAAGACCTAGGGCAATTTGAGGAAGCCCATCGTTGAAATATACAAGCCAAGTTCTATAATTAAAATTTCCCACTAGTATATGAAAGTGACAAAATAGGAGACTCTCTATTATGAAGATCATGGTGCTACTTTGAAGCACAAGTGTGGAAAAAGGATAGTAGCATTGCCCCTTCTCTCTTTTTCTCTCTTTTTTTGCTTGGCCTTTTGGCCTCTCTTTTTTTCGTCCGGAGTCTCATTCCGACTTGTGGGGGAATCATAGCCTCCATCATCCTTTCCTCACATGGGACAATGTTCTAATAATGAAGATCATCACACTTTTATTAACTTACAACTCAAGAATTACAACTCGATACTTAGAACAAAATATGACTCTATATGAATGCCTCCGGCGGTGTACCGGGATGTGCAATGAATCAAGAGTGACATGTATGAAAGAATTATGAAAGGTGGCTTTGCCACAAATACGATGTCAACTACATGATCATGCAAAGCAATATGACAATGATGAAGTGTGTCATAATAAAACGGAACGGTGGAAAGTTGCATGGCAATATATCTCGGAATGGCTATGGAAATGCCATAATAGGTAGGTATGGTGGCTATTTTGAGGAAGGTATATGGTGGGTGTATGGTACCGGCGAAAGTTGCGCGGCACTAGAGAGGCTAGCAATGGTGGAAGGGTGAGAGTGCGTATAATCCATGGACTCAACATTAGTCATAAAGAACTCACATACTTATTGCAAAAATCTATTAGTCATCGACACAAAGTACTACGTGCATGCTCCTAGGGGGATAGATTGGTAGGAAAAGACCATCGCTCGTCCCCGACCGCCACTCATAAAGAAGACAATCAAAAAATATCTCATACTCCAACTTCGTTACATAACGGTTCACCATACGTGCATGCTACGGGACTCACAAACCTTAACACAAGTATTTCTCCAATTCACAATTACTCACTAGCATGACTCTAATATCACCATCTTTATATCTCAAAACAATCATAAGGAATCAAACTTCTCATAGTATTCAATGCACTTTATATGAAAGTTTTTTATTATATCCCTCTTGGATGTCTATCATATTAGGACTAAATTCATAACCAAAGCAAATTACCATGCTGTTTAGAGACTCTCAAAATAATATAAGTGAAGCATGAGAGTTCAATAATTTTTATAAAAATAAAACCACCGCCGTGCTCTAAAAAGATATAAGTGAAGCACTAGAGCAAAATTGCCTAGCTCAAAAGATATAAGTGAAGCACATAGAGTATTCTAATAAATCATGATTCATGCGTGTTCTCTCAAAAGGTGTGTACAGCAAGGATGATTATGGTAAACTAAAAAGCAAAGACTCAAATCATACAAGACTCTCCAAGCAAAACACATATCATGTGGTGAATAAAAATATAGCCTCAAGTAAAGTTACCGATAGACGAAGACGAAAGAGGGGATGCCTTCCGGGGCATCCCCAAGCTTAGGCTCTTGGTTGTCCTTGAATATTACCTTGGGGTGCCTTGGGCATCCCCAAGCTTAGGCTCTTGCCACTCCTTATTCCATAGTCCATCAAATCCTTACCCAAAACTTAAAAACTTCACAACACAAAACTCAACAGAAAATCTCATAAGCTCCGTTAGTATAAGAAAATAAATCACCACTTTTGGTACTGTTGTGAACTCATTATTTATTTATATTGGTGTAATATCTACTGTATTCCAACTTCTCCATGGTTCATACCCCCCGATACTACGCATAGATTCATCAAAATAAGCAAACAACACAAAGAAAACAGAATCTGTCAAAAACAGAACAGTCTGTGAAGATCCGATTTTTTATAATACTTATGTAACCCCAAAAATTCTAAAAAATTAGGAAAACATAGGAAATTTGTATATCAACCTCGTATAAACAATTTAGGGTTTTTAAACGCTCCAGTGAATTATTAAAATTCTGTGACTGGACGCAAAAGTTTCTATTTTTTAGCAAGATCAAATCAACTATCACCATAAGCCATCCCAAAGGTCTTACTTGGCACAAACACTAATTAAAAAACAAAACCACATCTAACCAGAGGCTAGATGAATTATTCAAAGCAAAACAGGAACAAAAAGCAAAAACAAAAATAAAATTGGGTTGCCTCCCAACAAGCGCTATTGTTTAACGCCCTTAGCTAGGCATTGATAATTTCAATGATGCTCACATAAAAGAGAAGAATTGAAGCACAAAGAGAGCATCATAAAACACATGACAACCACATCTAAGTCTAACATACTTCCTATGCATAGGCATTTTATAAGCAAACAAATTATCAAAGCAAGCAAAAACTAGCATATGCAACGAAGAAGAAAGAGACGATAGCAATCTCAACATGAAGAGAGGTAATTTAGTAACATGAAAATTTCTACAACCATATTTTCCTCTCTCATAATAATTACATGTAGGATCATAAGCAAATTCAACAATATAGCTATCACATAACATATTCTCAACATGATCCACATGCATGCGAAGTTGAAACTCTTCCAAAATAGTGGGATCAACATTAACTAAAGTCATGACCTCTCCAAACCCACTTTTATCAAAAATTTCATAAGATTGAACATTCTCCAAATATGTGGGGTCAAAAGTTGACACTCTTCCAAACCCACTTTCAATACTATTGCAAACATATTCATCATGAGGCTTAAATAAAATTTCAAGATCATAAGAAAAATCACCCCAATCATGATCATTGCAACAAGTAGTGGACCTAGCAAAACTAACATCCCCAAGCTTAGGGTTTTGCATATTATTAGCACAATTGACATCAATAGAATTTATAGTAAAACCATTGCAATCATGCTTTTTATTCAAGGAGCTATCGTGAATCACTTCATAAATTTCTTCATTACAATTTTTAGATTCACGAATTTCAAGCAAAACTTCATAAAGTAAATCTAGTGCACAAAACTCACTAGCAATTGGTTCATCATAATTGGATCTCTTAAAAAGATTAGCAAGCGGATGAGGATCCATAAACTTTTGTTTCTGAATTTCAATAAACACACAATTATATCAAGCGGACAAGCAAACAAGCCAAGTAAGACATAGAGGCAAACGGAAAGAAGGCAAATAAAAAGGAAAATCTTTTCAAAAATCGTTTTAGAAGTGAGGGAGAGGAAAACGAGAGGCAAATGGCGAATAATGTAATGCAAGAGATGAGAGTTTTATGATGGGTACTTGGTATGTCTTGACTTGGCGTAGATCTCCCCGGCAACGGCGCCAGAAATTCTTCCTGCTACTTCTTGAGCTTGCGTTGGTTTTTCCCTTGAAGAGGAAAGGGTGATGCAGCAAAGTAGAGATAAGTATTTCCCTCAGTTAGAGAACCAAGGTATCAATCCAGTAGGAGACAACGCACAAATCACCTAGCACCTGCACAAACAATCAAACAACTTGCACCCAACACGATAAAGGGGTTGTCAATCCCTTCACGGTTACTTTCAAAAGTGAGATCTGATAGAGATAGGTAAAACTAAACAAAAGATAAAGTAAATATTTTTGGGTTTTTTGGTTTATAAATCTGAAAATAAAAGATTGCAAAATAGTAGATCGGAAAGTAATATGATGGAAAATAGAACCGGGGGGCATAGGTTTCACTAGAGGCTTCTCTCAAGATAGCAAATAATACGGTGGGTGAGCAAATTACCGTCGAGCAATTGATAGAAAAGCGCAAAGTTATGACGATATCCAAGGCAATGATTATGAAATATAGGCATCACGTCCGTGTCAAGTAGACCGAAACAATTCTGCATCTACTACTATTACTCCACACATCGACCGACTCCTGCCTGCATCTAGAGTATTAAGTTCATGAAGAACAGAGTAACGCATTAAGTAAGATGACATGATGTAGAGGAATAAACTCAAGCAATATGATGTAAACCCCATCTTTTTATCCTCGATGGCAACAATACAATACGTGCCTTGCTGCCCCTACTGTCACTGGGAAAGGACACCGCAAGATTGAACCCAAAGCTAAGCACTTCTCCCATTGCAAGAAAAACCAATCTAGTTGGCCAAACCAAACCGATAATTCGAAGAGAATTACAAAGATATCAAATCATGCATATAAGAATTCAGAGAAGATTCAAATAATATTCATAGATAAACTGATCATAAATCCACAATTCATCGGATCTCGACAAACACACAGCAAAAGAATATTACATTGGATAGATCTCCAAGAACAACGAGGCGAACATGGTATTGAGAATCAAAGAGAGAGAAGAAGCCATCTAGCTACTAGCTATGGACCCGTAGGTCTGAGGTAAACTACTCACGCTTCATCGGAAGGGCAATAGAGTTGATGTAGAAGCCCTCCGTGATCGAATTCCCCTCCGGCAGGGTGCCGGAAAAGGTCCCTAGATGGGATCTCACGGGTACAGAAGGTTGCGGCGGTGGAAAAGTCTTTTCGTGGATGCTTCTGAGGGTTTTGGAATATATGTGAATATATAGGACGAAGAAGTAGGTCGGTGGAGTCACGTGGGGCCCACAAGGCAGGGGGGCGCGCCCTACCCCCCTGGGCGCACCCTCCCCCCTTGTCGCCGCCTCGTGGCTCTTCTGACTTGAACTCCAAGTCTCCGGGGTGTCTTCTGGTCCAAGAAAAATCATCGCGAAAGTTTTATTCCGTTTGGACTCCGTTTGGTATTCCTTTTCTGCGAAACTCAAAAACAAGGAAAAAACAGAAACTGGCACTGGGCTCTAGGTTAATAAGTTAGTCCCAAAAATAATATAAAATAGCATAATAATGCATATAAAACATCCAAAACAGATAATATAATAGCATGGAACAATAAAAGATTATAGATACGTTGGAGACGTATCAAGCGCCTTTGGTAAGGAAATATTTATATTACATGCTGAAATTTACTGTCACTTGTCACTATGGAAAGTAATCCTTTGAGGGGTTTGTTTCAGGGCGTCTCTTCGACGTCTCTCCTCCGCCCTTCATCGTCTACATGCGCTTCAGAACAATCGAGTTCATCTATGATGAACAGGGAAGGGCTATGGGGACCTACGTCGACTCAAACTATATCGCATGGGAATACGAGCGAACCACCGAGCGACGAGGGAGGGCTGGTGATGGTGTCATGGACTAGGGGGTCCTAGCTTAGCTGATCTTGGCCCTGGGCCGAGCTGACGGCCCATGATAAAGACAGAACTCCGGAGGCCTCAAACCCACAATGTATCGAACACCGCCGATGACTTGGCGTGTACTCCAAGGATAACTTCTACGTTCGGCATGTGATCTCTAGTTGACAACCAATCTTATGTAACCCTAGATACCCTAAGTGCCTATATAAACCGGAGGGTTGAGCCCGTAGAGGGGATCCCATTCATTCATTACCATCATCCATACTAGCCTTAGGGTTTAGTCCACAACTTACGATCTCGAGGTAGATGAACTCTGTACATTGATATATACATAATATAAGCAAGAGCAGGACGTAGGGTTTTACCTCTTTGAGAGGGCCCGAACATAAGTAAAAATGTTGTGTCCATTGTCTCCTGTTAGTGTGCGTGCGTGTGTGCGTGTGCGCGCGTGCGTGCGTGCGTGTGTGTGTGTGTGTGTGTGTGTGTGTGTGTATTTTGATATCCCTGATTATCTCGGTTGCGACCTCCAATGCTTACAGTCTAGCAAAAATATCATGATATGCTTTCTAGTGTCTTATTAGATGAGGTTTGCTTTGGTTCAAGCCCCTCCCCCTAAATAAGTTTAGGGATCTCAAAATACACTTTATAAATAGTATTTGTGTATTTACAACTTTTGCCTTAAAATTCGGATAGCCCACTACCACGAGTGCCGACGACCGTGCAAGGAACCAAACTAAGGGTCAAGACCCGTCGAGCTATGGCTAGAGATTTCTTCTAACATGATTGAAGCAACAATCCTATCTGTTCTCATTTGACGAAACATTTTATTTTTGTACTAAAACAAGATGTTCCTCTAGCAGTGGCATTGGGAATGACAGAAGGCACAAATAATGGATGCCCAAATAAACTTAGTACTCCCTCTGATCCAAAATAAGTGTCGCAGTTTTGAAGTGGGGTTAGTTCAAAACTCCTAGTTCAAAACCACACCACTTACAATGGATCAGAGGTAGTAATAAACAAGGAATCCAAGATTAAGAACCACTCTCAATAATGAGAGAGGGGGCTAGAATTAGTTAATTTGTGTGAGCAACACTACTAGGGAAAACCTTATACACAGAGGTATAGCAGTAGCGCTGGTTAAAAGAGAGCGCTACTGCTACTTAGTAGTAGCGCGTGTCAATAAAGAGCGCTACAGCTATGGTTATAGTAGTAGCGCGTCTGCTGGAAAAAGCGCTACTACTATAATTCCCACCATGTTGCCGGTAGGCTAGGAATAGTAGTAGCGATGCCGCAAAAAGCACGCTACCACTAAGTGCCTTGTAGTAGCGCGTTTCCTGTATAGAGCGCTACTGCTAAAAAAAGAAAATAAAATGGAAAAGAAATAGAAAAGTAAATGAAAATGAAAGAAGTAGAAAAAGAATAAATGAAAAAAAGAAAATGTAAAGATAAACAAAAGAAAAATAAAAATAAAGGAGAAAGGCATAGCAGTAGCGCTTGTTTCCACAAAGCGCTATAGTTACTCTAGCAGTAGCGCGTTTTATAAGCCCGCGCTATAGCTACGTTCTTTAGATAAAAGGAAAAGAAAAAGGAAAATAAATAACTACTTCCTGTAGCAGTAGCGCGTTTTGGAAGAAAGCGCTATAGCTAACTTAGCTATAGTGTTTTTTTCCTACCAGCGCTACTGCTATTTTGACTTAATCCCGCGCGGGCTCAAAATTTTGCTAAGTCCTTTCCCCCTCTCCCCCAACTCCTCTGTCACCGCCGTCGATCGCCCTGCCCGATCGAGCATGCCTTCGACCTCACCGCCGCCGCCCGAGGCCGCCCTCGACCTCACCGCCGCCGCCCGAGGCCGCCCTCGACCTCACCGCCGCCGCCCGAGCCCGCCCAGGACCGCCGCCGCCGCCTGAGCCCGAGCCCGCCCTCGCCGCCGACCGTAAGGCTCTCCCTCTCCTCTCCCCTGCCCTCCTCTCTCTCTCTCTGCTGTGATGATGTTCATATGAACCCTAGGTGTTCATATGAACCCTAGATTTGTTTAGGGCAGTAGGCATTTTTTTAGCATTTAGGAAAAAAGATTAGCAATATTTTTTAGGAAATTAGCTAGGGCAATTTTTTATGAAAATGACTAAACAGTAATTCCATTTAGTTTTAAATTAACAGAGGGTATATAAATAATAGTCGCATTTAGCTTTAAACTGATAGAGGCTATAAACAAAAAAACAGTAGCATTTAGCTATAAAAAATTATTTGGACTATGGACCTGAATCTGGTCCAAATTTTATTCAAATGAAATTTGAATTATTTGGACTATGGACCTGAATATTTTTGAAGAAATTGGGTGTAGGTACTAAGGTCCTTCTGTGGAAATTTTGGTGAGGTCAGAAGGGTTAGAGAAAATGGAGTTCCTTTGCAATTTCTAATAAGGTCAAGTATTGTTGGAATATTTGTTCTAAAACAATTTGGATGAAAAGAAAATAATGTGTGTGTGTGTGTGTGAGAGAGGAATAGTTAGTACATAATTTGGGTTTTGTCCTAGGCAGAGAAGTGCTCTATTTGTCCAGTTTGTAGCAAAGGTCATGCCGAAATTTTCCGTGAATTTCGGCATGACTTGTGCTACAAACTAGGACATATCGAGTGCCCAGGATTTGCCGCAACGGGAATGAATCAACATTCCTGCAAATCATTGGCCTTTTTTTATGTCATTATTCATTTTATTAGGTCTAGAATTAATTGACTAGATTTAATCGTAGGAAACATGGCTAGCAACGATGAAGGACAGGGTTCTGGTGATTGCAACATCTACGCGGCAGCAGACGCCTATTTGAACCTTCTCGATGAGCAATAGTTGTTGCAGGGCCCACCTGTCACATCCGAGACTGAGACCGACATCGAGACCGGCGCTGAGACTGACACCGGCGCCGAGACCGACGCCAAGACCGGCATCGAGACTGGCGAAGCCGGTATAGAACCGAAACCAAAGAGGCAACGGGGCTCAAACCAGCTCATCACTACTAGAGTGGTGGTCACGAAGGTGGACGACGGCAATTTTGAGCCAAAAGAGCCTGCGGAAGCGCGCGCGTGCTACGGCAATCAAATAGGCTGCATCCTACGGGCAACCGCCACCATCAACGATGAGAAACTAAAGAAGATACCAGATATGAAGGAGTCCCTCCTAACTAAGCTGCACCAGGTATTCTTGTTCCCGGGCCAGGATGAAATCAAATATACTGATCCAGATAAAGACCCGGCAATGAAGAAGATAAACAAACACGCCATGGGCAAGTTTAGCGGCGCGTTGTCCGCCTGGAAAGTAAGGGTGAAAGCAAGGATCATCGACAAAAAGGAACCCTACTCCGAGATTGTAAAGGATAATCTGACAATTACAGAAGAGCAGTTTGAAATATTCAAGGCGGCTTGCGTTGCCGAAGCTGCCAAAGAAAAGTCGGAGTACATGAAGGGGCTTCAAGAGAGGAACAAGGGGTGCCACCACCTCGAAAGCCGTGGTTACGCGGGGAAGAGGTCCATATGGGCCAAGGAGGACGCGGAACGCGAAAGTCTGGGCATCCCAGACCCCTTGGCGGAGTTCACCGTCCCACAGGAGCATGACATCATCAAGGCCCGGTACCATTGGGACCCAGTCAAGAAGGTTTTCGAGACGGACGCGGTCACGACAGAGTTCATGAGACTGCTGGTAATTTTAGCTTCTGACCAATTCGACTGCATGTTTAGTCATATTTGTAAACGATCCTTGTTCCTTTTGTAGAAAGAGCAGCACGGGATTGCGGCCGAAAGCGACTCGCCGTCTGAGGCGTTGGCGAGGCCCAAGTGGGACACCCCATTCAACCGGGCCTTGAACATATTGAAAGGACTCCCGGTGGACACTCGGCCATCGTATGGACGCGTGCAAGGCATCTGAGACGGCACCACATGGAAGAAGTACTACCGTGAGACCACGGAGGAGAGAAAGGAAATACGGAGGTTAAATGAAGAAAACATCGACAAGAAGGTTGCGATTGCGGTTGATAAGAAATCAGTTGAGGCAGTCGCAGCAGCGGTAGCTGCCGCAAAACAGGAGATTGCAGCTTCGTATAGTGTCTTGGTTCCGGCTATCGTCAGTTGGGCCAAGCAAAATCCAAATAAGGATGCAGCGGATTTTCCCCTTTCCAACTTCTTGGGGAGCAGCTCGACTAGCGTTGCACCAGCACCTGCTCCCGCACCTGCTCCTGCACCGGCTCCCGCACCTGCTCATAGCAGCCCGTCCTCCGTCTCGGACATGCTCGTCGGTGCTTCGTCTTTGGCTGAGCTCGACGCCCTCACGGTACCTGTCACACCGGCCCTCTTCAATATATGTATAATCTCCCGTTTCCATTGCCTTTTGGATGTCTCACGTCGCAGACATGTCTTTGCAGGCCGACGTAACCCCGTGCACCATACTGTACACCATCAGCGGCCAGAAGGTGGACGTGGGGAAGGCGACGATAATGAAGCCGAAGGAACAATTTTTCCACAGCCGGCCGATCCCCCCTGACGTCTTCAAGGTTTCCGTGGCCAGTGTCGAACCGGGCCACGAGAATTTGGCTCCTCCGGTAGCACTAGGGGGAGATGACGACGAGACCCCGCGGCAGCTTGGCGATTGCAAGTGTTGGGTCCTGTTGTGGCCAAAGAGTCTGCTTCGTCTGGAGGTGGCCGGGAGCACACCCACGACCAAGCAGCCTCAGCAAGGTATGAAAACCAACACCCCACCTACCCAATTAGCGTCACCTGTCGTGCCGGGTGAGGAAGAAGCAATGCATGATATCGATGCCATCGATGAGGATGACGATGACACTCTACAGTATCTCAATACCGGCGCCTCTGACGACAGAGGATTGATGGCTCAGCAGTATGAGTACTCAGGGTTTGAGCGTCATGAGTCGGTGCCTGAATTGCCGGAGGATGAACGTATTATAGACGACCTTCCAGTAGCAAAGAAGCATAGGAAGAGATCGAGGAAAGGCAACAAAGCTGCTTCTATGATCCAGCCGCCTCAGCAGCCTCGGGTTCAAGACCGTATACCTATCCCCGGTGTGGCAAAATGGCATATCCCCGGAGATCCGATCCTACCTAAGGCAGCGGTAGAGGCCATATACGGCGATCTAAGAAGACTTCATGACGATGTGCTGCGGAGAGAGAAAAGCCTGATCGCCTCGAAAAATCCAGGATACCCGCTCTACATGGTTAACGTGCCGCAGCAAAGGTTGTACGTCGACACATTCCCCGCGGAGAAATTCTTCCTTCGATTCGATTACATCTTCGACATGTTTCACTTGAAAAAGCTGGATTTTACGTTTGTCCGCCTTTTTGCCTTGTACATGAACTACATCATCAGGACTGAGCAGATACCTTATATCTGTGTCGCTGACCCGTACTTCATGCACGAGGGCTTCTTGGCAGTCTGCCCAAAGCACCGTGAATACACGAGTAACTACATCGCCGATTTCATGGTCGGCAATAAGGACAAGGAGACGATTCTCGTGCCTTATCATCCCATATAAGTCATCCGCGCGGATTCTTCCTTCGATTTCAATCATTTCATTTGCACGCGTGGAGGCTAATTTGAGGTGTACTTATTTTGCGCAGCGACGGGCGCGCCGTCCTCATCATCCTTTACCCCCGATTCTCCCATGCTCTTTACTTGGACTCGTCGAAGAACATGAAGAAAAAGGATTACACCCACATCAAGTCTGTTCTCAACAGTGCTATCTTTAGTTACGATCTACGGGGTGGAGAGATCAAGACCAGGAAGACAAGGAACCGCGCTCCCGCCTTCGGCCATAAGACCGACTTCTGCTGCATCCAGCAACCGAGTGGTACTCTTAGTGATGGATTCTATGTCCTCCACCATATTCTGGAGTACAGACGGGATCAGCAGAACCTTCGCATGTCACCTAGATACGGCGATGCCCATATTCTGCAATGAGCAAAGAACCTAGGAGATATCCCGAATCATCAACTCCGAGCCGAGTTCTATCACATCCAGCGTGAACTTGCCCAAATCATCATGAAGGAGGTCCTCGAAAAAACAGGGATGTTCTACGAAGAAGGGCAAATGTCGCGGGAAGACGTCCGAACACGCGTAGCCGCTCAGCGTCTCGACCTGAAGCCTTTCACTGCGCTCGGGGACTATCTCCTTGACTTGGATGGATGGCACGACATGTTGGAGTGATTGACGATATATGACAATGTGTCCGTTTAGTCCATACTTTCTCTATGACAAAACTTTGAGTTATGCACGACGAATCTTTAATTGTGATGTAATTAAAACGTCCTCCTCAACTAGCGAAGATCACTCTAGTTAGGGCATTTTGGGTACGATGAACTTTGTTATTTATGCTTATGATATGTTGCTTCTATTTTTGCCAAGTCTGTCTCTTTCTGTTGCTCAACTATATATGTAGCATATCATCGACTGATGTGACGATGCAGGTACATAGATCATCGATGGCGAAGAAGTGCTACGCCAGGAGTATACGACGAGTGGCCGGAGTGTCAGGCCTAGGTGTACCGGTTTCCGAGCGACAGCCAGTAGTTAGTTTAGGTTCACGCTAGTGCGAGAGAGGGATACGAACCGACGCCTCAAGAAGTACTACATTATGTATGATGAGACATATCATGTAACTTGTATAGCTATATCATTATCATGATGTGACGACATGATTTGTGTTGGATGATATGATGAGACTATTATGTGTATGATATGATGAGCATATTGCATGTTTATGATATGATTAGAATACTGTATAAAACCTGTACAAAAACATCGCAAATACGTAGCAAAAAAAAAGATATGAGAAAATATAGTAGTAGCGCTCTTTAGCGCTGGACAGGAAAACGCTGCTGCTAAAACACTTAGCAGTAGCGCTGGTTTGGAAAGCGCTACTGCTAAGTAGGTATAGCAGTAGCGCGTGTCAAAACGCGCTACTGTTAAATGTTAGCTGTAGCGCCGTATCAGTAGCGCGGGTACCAATGCTACTAATACACCAAATACCCGCGCTACTGCTAGGCTTTTCCCTAGTAGTGCAACGTTGGCGGTGGAAGAATCCGTGGTGATTTGCCGCTGTTGTGCCGAAGGAGAAGGAGAAAATGAGAGACTAGGAGAGAGAAAGAGGGAGAGATAAACAGACTGGTTAAACAAAAATACTATACTACCCTTATGTCGACCACTAATCCGTAAAGCTTTTAGGGGGGTGGCGGGAGGGTAGGGGTAGTGAAGCAAACTGTTAGAAGGGAGAGAGGGATTTGATGGAATCGTTGATTGTATTGCTTGAGCCTCGTGGGCATTTATATATAGGAGTACAATGACCAACTTGGAGTACAAGACAAGGCAGGACCAAATCCTAGTCTATCCTATACTTCCTAATAATCATATACTCAACATCCCCCCGCAGCCACAACGGTAGCGACGCAGACGGTGAGACTGGAGAAGAATCCGAAGGCAAGCCGACGGAAACCCCCCACAGTCGTAACAGTCGATGCATCGCGGAAGTCGTGGCTAGAGTGGAAACCGGCGAGGTTGCTCATGCAAGGCGGTAGCCCTTTGCGCCGTTTGTCGAAGTAGCCAAGAGCGCAGGGTGGTGGAGCCGTGGTCGAGGTAGCCGTGCGAAGAATGTCGTGGTCGATGTCGATTTGGGGTAGCCGGTGTTGAGGAAGTCACCATGGAGCCGCGGGCGCAAGGAGGCGCCGAGTTAGTTATGGGCGCAGCGGTGTCGAAGTAGTGGTACGCCGGGAAGAAGACGGTGTTGACGAAGTGTCGCACCGGGTTTGCCAAACCCAGGGACACGTCGTAGACGAAGGCATGCGTCGGTGTTGTCAGCACCGGGCATGCGTAGACGGACGAAGACGAAGTTGACGAAGCGCCGCACCAGGCTTGCCAGGCCTATGGACACGTCGTGGACGAAGACACACATCGGTGTTGACAGCACCGGGCATGCATAGAATGGGACCTGCACGAGCTGTACGCCACGTCGGAGAAGTCGGAGAGGCCAGCAGAGAAAGACTCGACGACGGTTGCGGCACTAATCGGCGTGGGGCCAATGTCGCCCGCGGTTGTCGGAGTAGATGAAGTGGTCGGGGTAGATGACGGCGACGCTGGCGACGGGCTGGTGCTGGACGAAGACGAATGGGGTGGACCGGCGGCATCGGCTACAGGGGTAGTAGCGGCGGTGGTCGAAGAAGAGTGGCGGCGGCGGCCTGACGGCAGCAGTGGCGGCTAGGTTAGTACCGCGGCGGTAGTACTCGAAGTAGGCGAGGAACCCTGACAGCATGACGAAGACCGGCGCGGACGGTGGCGTTCCCTCGCCAGGGGAGGTGGCGCGACGCATACCACGAAAAGTCGACGCGCGGTGACGGCGGAGTGGACCACCGGTCGCGGCGCTACGGCCCGAAGGGGCGACGCAGCAGCGGCGGGCGGGCGGGTCGGGCGACGGCGGGAAGACCTCGGGGCGGAGGCGGGGACCGTGGGCCGTGGCGATGCGGCCCGAAGGGGCGACGCAATGGCGGCGCGCGAGTAGGTGTAGCCGTGGGGACGGCCTCGGGCGGCGGCGGAGACTGCGTGCCACGCTCGCTACGGCCCGATCGGAAAACCAAAAAAGTAAACGCAGATGACCGGCGGGAGAGAGAAAAACCCGGAGCAAGAACCGATCTTAGATCAAAAAAGTAAACGCAGATCAAGATGACCGGCGGGAGAGAGAAAAACCCGAAGCAAGAAAACCAAAAAGACTCTCTAGGGCAGCCGGTCAACATGACCGGCAGACAAACCCTAGGTACGGGCGGCGTGGCCCCTGACGGTGGTCATGGAGGCTGACTGTCCCGGGGGCGGCGCGCGGGGCGGAAGTGGCGGGCGACGGCTAGGGTTTGGATCAATTAGGGTGATACCATGTTAGAAGGGAGAGAGGAATTTGATGAAATCGTTGATTGTATTGCTTGAGCCTCGTAGGAGTACATTGATCAACTTGAAGTACAAGACAAGGCAGGACCAAATCCTAGCATATCCTATACTTCCTAATAATCATATACTCAACCCAAACCTACAAAAGAATAACCCACCCTAATGGATTTCTTAATACATCGGCAGGAGAAAACTCGAGGTAAAAGAAGGAATTTCATAACGCACTCTTACGCACAACAATTTCTTACTTTTTTTGGTTAACGCTCATCTTCTTCCGCAACCGTTTCTTTAACAAGACGAGTCTCATTAGCTAATCACCTTTGCACCATAGAGCAAGCTGACCGACGAAGGGTGGAAGAATGAGGCGCAACACACAACCTACTTACCGTAGATTGGTTTTTCTCTTCCGTGGTCACTCCTTTTGGCTTTCCTGTAAGAAATGATAAAAGGAGAAAACAAATTGAACTGCTCGCATTGTGCAAAAGCATCGTTGCGCAGGGTCAATCAAATTGCTCAGGAGCATGAGCAAAGTAGGTGACATGCATTGGTATAGTTGGTTGTGTCTGATGTTGACACATTTTCCCTAACACGTTGCACTGTTGGCTCTCAAGCTGCGATGCGCATGTCTTGGTTGTGTCTGATGTTGACACATTTTCCCTAACACGTTGCACTGTTGGCTCTCAAGCTGCGATGCGCATGTCGTCCCCGCCCCTCGTCGATCTTCACGTGTGGGCGCAGTTGCATCTTGTTTCGTCGTCGGCAAGAATGAAAAAAAAAAATGCCATGGTTTCCACTCCAAGCAGTTGCGTTTGGTCCATTCCATTTGCTGCCACTGGCTTTGATATTTGGAAAATTTCGCTTCGCTCGCCCAGGAGCTCGCGAAAACAATGGAGAGCAAGAAATGGTGGAAGCTATAAAACTAAGCGGTTTTGGTTTTCACATATGGCTGCACACAACTGTTGGTACTTGGGATTTGGGGATGCCTCGATTGCCGTTTGTTATTTATCGTGGCGTAGTTCCGCCCATTCCGCCCATTCCGCCCCCATCTTGTGCTGTGTATATTATGTTCATGGGTAACGGCAACTTGTCAAGGTGATTGTTTACCTTGCCCGTAGGTAGAAGACAAACATCATGACTTGTTTGGATGCATTAGCTTAGCTTAATGTTGTATACCACCGTGTAATCATATGTGCCAAGGGTGAAAACACAGGACTCAACCAACTTATTGTAGATTGTTTTTTTTCTTGTGTGTTCATTTTATTTTGCTGTAAAGATAATCAGAGACAATAAATTGAACTGCTTTACATGGGTTGCAGTGAAGAGCAGTGTAACATTGTTAGTTTTTCTTTTTGTGAGCGTTCATCCGTCCTTTATTGATCAATTATTAGGACAAGAATCCCCACGCCTCTGGTGGATTTACAAGGCAAGTATGTCTCCCTACTAAGAGAAGTACTCCATCCGTAAAGAAATATAAGAGCGTTTAGATCACTACTTACAACGGGAGTAATAAGGAACCTCTAGCTAGAATGTGAGCATCTCGATTCGACCTTCTACTCTCACGACTGAAGCTAACATCATCAGAACTCGAGTCCATGCTTTGATATCATCAGTAATTGATGCACATGACAGCCGCAGATTATTGTTGATTGTCCTGATGACTCAGGTAGTTGCTTAATAGCTTTGCATTATGGATCCCCAAGTCCGCATCAAGAGCCAGTCCTTCTCTACATGTCCACGCTTCCAAAGTCTCCAATTCAAAACTACTACCAGCAAAAGTAATTGATCCTTGGTCAATGTTTTTGCTAATACATGTGTCCACGTTGATTTTAATCATGCCTGGGGGTGGGGTGGGTTCAACACGAGGCGATCCTTTTTCTCCTCCACCAAGTCCAGGGCAGCAACGATTAGTTGCACTAGTCCATTTGTCACTGCCCCCTTTGTCTTCCAGTTGTGGGCCTTTGCTAATGGAGTCGAAACGTTCCATAATTATCAAACTGCCTAATCGCTATTACAGCAAAATCACTAAATAAGAGGTATCCTTGCAAAGGTCACCCCCACCTTCTCGGACGATGACAAGTGGTGCACTGCATGTGTGCCACTTGTCGCAATCTGGGTGTTTTCCTTTTTTTTTAGATTCGTCCATTGAAAACGTTTTTATCTCTTGAAACGTGCGTCCAAATTCTGAACTATTTATAATCTATATTACCCTGTGTACGCTATTTTTTTCCACAATCAAGTGCATACACTATTTTCTTCCACAATCAAGTGCATGGATACTTATTTTTTTTCCATCGCAACACATGGGTATGTTTGATAGTTTTGGCTAAATCAGGAAGTGTAATTTTGGGCAGGCCGTGAGTGAATGACCCTGGGAGAAAAGAACGCTCGCGTCAAGGTTTCCTCATGGGCCAATGATCCAAGATCCTCATGAAGTCACGGGCGAACATTCGCTAAGGCATCCTCCAAATCTGATTGTTCGGTAGCTATGCATGTCTATTCTTTTTGTTTTGGAAGTAGAGAGCGCTTCAAATATCTTATCTGGTCCGGTTTGGCACATACCAGACACCCTTTGGTACAAAGCAGACCACAACTCTAGGCCCAGCGAGATCTCTTTGCCTTTTCCTTCCACAAGTAAAGTAATTTTTCAGAAACAATGAAAAGTCGAGGCGACTTTATCTAGATCCTCGGCACTGTCACAATCTCTGGTCACCATCGGAGGCCTGAAGGTATGATCGACTTCCACTTATCCTGGTTCTTTTTCTTTC
This sequence comes from Thinopyrum elongatum, assembly GCA_011799875.1. Lineage (NCBI taxonomy): Eukaryota > Viridiplantae > Streptophyta > Magnoliopsida > Poales > Poaceae > Thinopyrum > Thinopyrum elongatum. The sequence continues at coordinate 83,902,804 of CM022298.1, read as the reverse complement.
TCTGCTATTGATGTGCTTTTCCTTCACACCATCAAATTAGCATTGAGCGGCGCAATCACGACGATTACTCCTCCTCTGCCGACAATCTCCCTCCTGATCACTAGATGAAGACATGTAATATGGTGTTTATGTGCACCCCACTGGAGGAGGCTCAAGGCACACATGTGTTTGATATCTTGGGTTACAACAAGCACAAGGGCATGTGCTAGAACAATGATAGCTACATATGGCCCGTGATTTTCATGATCGGCGACCACAACTGGGCCATACGGTTTTTCCCTGATGGGTTCAAATGAGAAGGGTAAGATTACATCTCAATTTATGTTGCTTTTGTGCAACACTAAACACCTGTCATCTTGCGACATGAGGTTGGTGGACCAGTGCAGTGAAATCTCGTACTCAATGCATAAAACATGACTTTGGATTTTCTACAATAAATACTATTTATACTAAATTTTTATATTTCCATACAGTTTATTATCAACCTATGATCTTACTAGTATATTTTTTTCATTCTTAGTTGACATATTTATCCACGTAACAATACTACTAAATATTAGGATACAATTATCTATATATGGTATCATTTATGTGTTATTATTAACAAAAGTAGAAAATATACCTGTGCTAAAACTATATTTTATAGCAAACCTTATGTAAGTTTTTTTTTCTTTTTGAGATCTTCTAACTTATTAAAAATATATTTAGACCAAATGAATCCCTATTAAATGTGAGTAAAATCAACATGAGCATGCATTTTGTGGATTAATTTGTGACACTTCCATGAATAATGATGTGGGTGTCTTTGTGTTTGTTTGTTTTGATATCCTTAAATATCTCGGCTGCAATCTTTCAGGCATTATCTAGCAAAATATCTTGATATACGTTTTTGTGTGTCATATCTAGTAAAACTCAAATACAAAAAAAAGTTCTTGACAATGCAATAGTAAGTACTACAACAAAGTGTAGTACTTACGTTTCATTGCAACAAATTATCTGGATCAAAGAAAAATATGATAAAGTTAGGAAGCATGGATATCAAGAAGCATCGATTTGTTGTTATCTAAACATAATTCAACCTAGTGGAAGCACAAAATTTTATAACTACAAGCTAGCAAATGACTGTTGCGAACATGTGTGTGCATCGATCATTTTCTGATCTACAAACAAATTTCATCCATCGATGCAAACAAACTAGGATGCCAAAGCACATATCTGATGCTTACGAAGCATGGCAATTGGAGACATCATATTGAGTATAATCTATGCATGGTGACCCACGATGATGGAACGATGGTTGATTCATGCAGTGTAATTCCTTTTATTCGGAGGAGAAACTTAGAAGAAGGGAAAAGGATCGAAGGTCACTGCTGGTTCTCTGGCCGACGACAGGTACTCCAGCGTCCGGTTCAAACCTCCAGGGTCCAGGCACCTCATGATGCAACAAACGCAGTGTAGATGGCGGGCACGATAACCTAATGTTGGGACGACGCCACCGAGGTCAGGGCCGCATCTAGAAGTAGGTCGATATAGAGGATCAGATCTGGGGGTGTGGTCGATTGCATCGTTGGGGGTGGATTGCGTCTTCGGTGGTGCGGTGTGAACGAAACATGGTGTGAAGGAAACATGGTGCGAACGAGATGGATCTAGGCTGCGTAATTGGAGAGGATGGGGGCAGCATTGTTCACGGCGAGCTCCGTGCGAAGGAGGCATGGGAGAGGAAGAGCTTTGGGAGAGGGGCAATGCTAGACTTATGTAAAGAAACTACTTATGTTTACGTACTAACCAACATACTAACCAACATGGAAGAATAAGATTGGTGTTTAGGGGAGGGTGCCCCCCTCCCCCCCCCCCTCTGAAAATCAGGGGGGATGTTTAGATTAGTTTGGCATGTTTCGTAAACTTACGTATGCCCTTCATAGGTTTAGCATTTTCGAGATAGAACGGGAGGGGTGTTGGGGAACGTAGTATTTCAAAAAAATTCCTACGATCACGCAAGATCTATTTAGGAGAAGCATAGCAACGAGCGGGGAGAGTGTGTCCACGTACCCTCGTAGACCGAAAGCGGAAGCGTTTAGTAACGCGGTTGATGTAGTCGAACGTCTTCGCGATCCAACCGATCCAAGTACCGAACGTACGGCACCTCCGCGATCTGCACATGTTCAGCTCGGTGACGTCCCTCGAACTCTTGATCCAGTTGAGGCCGAAGGAGAGTTTCGTCAGCACGACGGCGTGGTGACGGTGATGAAGAAGTGATTCCGGCAGGGCTTCGCCTAAGCTCTCCGAAAATATTACCAAGGTGGAAATCTGTGGAGGGGGGCACCGCACACGGCTAAGACAAATCTTGGTGTCCTTTGGGGTGCCCCCCGCCCCCGTGTATAAAGGAGGGAGGGAGGAGGTGGCCGGCCTAAGGGGGAGGCGCACCAAGGGGGAGTCCTATTAGGATTCCCAATCCTACTAGGACTCCCCTTCCTTTTCCAAGAGGGGGAGAGAGGGAAGGAGAGAGAGGGAGAAGGAAAGAGGGGGGCGCCGCCGCCTCCCTAGTCCAATTCGGACTTGCCATGGGGGGGGGGGGGGCGCAGCCACCCCTTGGACTGCCTCCTCTTTTCCCGTATGGCCCAATAAGGCCCATTACTTCTCCCGGTGAATTCCCGTAACTCCCCGGTATTCCGAAAAATACCCGAATCACTCGGAACCTTTCCGATGTCCGAATATAGCCTTCCATTATATGAATCTTTACCTCTCGACCATTTCGAGACTCCTCGTCATGTCCCCGATCTCATCCGGGACTCCGAACAAACTTCGGTCATCAAATCACATAACTCATAATACAAATCGTCATCGAACGTTAAGCGTGCGGACCCTACGGGTTCGAGAACTATGTAGACATGACCGAGACACATCTCCGGTCAATAACCAATAGCGGAACCTGGATGCTCATATTGGCTCCTACATATTCTATGAAGATCTTTATCGGTCAAACCGCATAACAACATACGTTGTTCCCTTTGTCATCGGTATGTTACTTGCCCGAGATTCGATCGTCGGTATCATCATACCTAGTTCAATCTCGTTACTGGCAAGTCTCTTTACTCGTTCCGTAATGCATCATCCCGTAACTAACTCATTAGTCACATTGCTTGCAAGGCTTCATATGATGTGCATTACCGAGAGGGCCCAGAGATACCTCTCCGACAATCGGAGTGACAAATCCTAATCTCGATCTATGCCAACTCAACAAACATCATCGGAGACACCTGTAGAGCATCTTTATAATCACCCAGTTACGTTGTGACGTTTGATAGCACACTAAGTGTTCCTCCGATATTCGGGAGTTGCATAGTCTCATAGTCATAGGAACATGTGTAAGTCATGAAGAAAGCAATAGCAATAAACTTAACGATCATTATGCTAAGCTAACGGATGGGTCTTGTCCATCACATCATTCTCCTAATGATGTGATCCCGTTCATCAAATGATAACACATGTCCATGGCTAGGAAACTTAACCATCTTTGATTAACGAGCTAGTCAAGTAGAGGCATACTAGGGACACTCTGTTTGTCTATGTATTCACACATGTACTAAGTTTCCGGTTAATACAATTCTAGCATGAATAATAAACATTTATCATGAAATAAGGAAATAAATAATAACTTTATTATTGCCTCTAGGGCATATTTCCTTCAGTCTCCCACTTGTACTAGAGTCAATAATCTAGTTCACATCGCCATGTGATTTAACACCAATAGTTCACATCACCATGTGATTAACACCCATAGTTCACATCGCTTATGTGACCAACACTCAAAGGGTTTACTAGAGTCAATAATCTAGTTCACATCGCCATGTGATTAACACCCAAAGAGTACTAAGGTGTGATCAAGTTTTGCTTATGAGAGAAGTTTAGTCAACGGGTCTGCCACATTCAGATTCGTATGTATTTTGCAAATTTCTATGTCTACAATGCTCTGCACGGAGATACTCTAGTTAATTGCTCCCACTTTCAATATGTATCCAGATTGAGACTTTGAGTCATCTGGATCGGTGTAAAAGCTTGCATCGACGTAACCTTTTACGACGAACTCTTTTATCACCTCCATAACCGAGAAATATTTCCTTAGTCCTCTTAGGTAACTAAGGATAACTTTGACCGCTATCCAGTGATCTATCCCTGGATCACTATCGTACCTCCTTGCTAAACTCATAGCAAGGCACACAACTGGTCTGGTACATAGCATGGCATACTTTATAGAACCTATGACTGAGGCATAGGGAATGACTTTCATTCTCTTTCTATCTTCTGCCGGGGTCGGGTTTTTAGTCTTACTCAATTTTACACCTTGTAACACAGGCAAGAACTCCTTCTTTGACTGATCCATTTTGAACTTCTTCAAAATCTTGTCAAGGTATGTGCTTTGTGAAAGTCCTATTAAGCGTCTCGATCTATCCCTATAGATCTTGATGCTCAATACTTAAGCAGCTTCACCGAGGTCCTTTTTATTGAAAAATTCTTATTCAAGTATCCTTTTATGCTATCCAAAAATTCTATATCATTTCCAATCAACAATATATCATCCACATATAATATCAGAAATGCTACAGAGCTCCCACTCACTTTCTTGTAAATACAGGCTTCACCGTAAGTCTGTATAAAACCATATGCTTTGATCACTTCATCAAAGCGTATATTTCAACTCCAAGATGCTTGCACCAGTCCATAGATGGATCGCTGGAGCTTGCACATTTTGTTAGCACCTTTAGGATTGACAAAACCTTCTGGTTGCATCATATACAACTTCTTCTTTAAAAATTCCATTAAGGAATGTAGTTTTGACATCCATTTGCCAGATTTCATAAAATGCGGCAATTGCTAACATGATTCAGACAGACTTTAAGCATCGATACGAGTGAGAAAATCTCATCGTAGTCAACACCTTGAACTTGTCGAAAAACTTTTGCGACAATTCAAGCTTTGTAGATAGAAACACTACTATCAGCGTCTATCTTCCTCTTGAAGATCCATTTTTTCTCAATGGCTCGCCGATCATCGGGCAAGTCAGTCAAAGTCCATACTTGGTTCTCATACATGGATCCTATCTCAGATTTCATGGCCTCAAGCCATTTATCGGAATCTGGGCTCATCATCGCTTCCTCATAGTTCGTAGGTTCGTCATGGTCTAGTAACATGATTTCCAGATCAGGATTACCGTACCACTCTGGTGCGGAACGTACTCTGGTTAACCTATAAGGTTTTGTAGTAACTTGATCTGAAGTTTCATGATCATCATCATTAGTTTCCTCACTAATTGGTGTAGGAATCACTGGAACTGAGTTCTGTGATAAACTACTTTCCAATTCGGGAGAAGGTACAATTACCTCATCAAGTTCTACTTTCCTCCCACTCACTTCTTTCGAGAGAAACTCCTTCTCTAGAAAGGATCCATTCCTGGCAACGAATATCTTGCCTTCGGATCTGTGATAGAAGGTGTACCCAACAGTCTCCTTTGGGTATCCTATCAAGATGCATTTCTTCGATTTGGGTTTGAGGTTATCAGGTTGAAACTTTTCACATAAGCATTGCAACCCCAAACTTTAAGAAACGACAGCTTAGGTTTCTTGCCAAACCACAGTTCATATGGTGTCGTCTCAACGGATTTAGATGATGCCCTATTTAACGTGAATGCAGCTGTCTCTAATGCATAACCCCAAAACGATAGTGGTAAATCGGTAAGAGACATCATAGATTGCACTATATCCAATAAAGTACGGTTATGACGTTCGGACACACCATTATGCTGTGGTGTTCCAGGTGGCATGAGTTTGTGAAACTATTCCACATTGTTTTAATTGAAGGCCAAACTCGTTACTCAAATATTCGCCTCTGCAATCAGATCGTAGAAACTTTATTTTCTTGTTATGATGATTCTCTACTTCACTCTGAAATTCTTTTGAACTTTTCAAATGTTTCGGATTTATGTTTCATCAAGTAGATATACCCATATCTGCTCAAATCATCTGTGAAGGTCAGAACATAACTATACCCACCGTGAGCCTCAACACTCATCGGACCGCATACATCGATATGTATTATTTCCAATAAGTCATTAGCTCGCTCCATTGTTCCGGAGAACGAAGTCTTAGTCATCTTGCCCATGAGGCATGGTTCGCAAGCATCAAATGATTCATAATCAAGTGATTCCAAAAGTCCATCCGAATAGAGTTTCTTCATGTGCTTTACACCAATATGACATAAACGGCAGTGCCACAAAATATGTTGCATTATCATTATCAACTTTGCATCTTTTGGCATCAATATTATGAATATGTGTATCACTACGATCGAGATTCAATAAACCATTTATATTGAGTGTATGACCATAGAAGGTTTTATTGATTTAAACAGAACAACAATTATTCTCTGACTTAAATGAATAACCGTATCGCAATAAACATGATCCAATCATATTCATGCTCAACGCAAATACCAAATAACACTAATCCCGAAAGTAGAGGTAGTGTGCGATGGTGATCTTATCAACCTTGGAATCACTTCCAATACACATCGTCACCTCGTCATTAACTAGTCTCTGTTTATTTTGCAACTCCTGTTTTGAGTTACTAATGTTAGCAACTAAACCAGTATCAAATACCCAGGGGCTACTATGAACACTAGTAAAATACACATCAATAACATGTATATCAAATATACCTTTGTTCACTTTGCCATCCTTCTTATCCGCCAAATACTTGGGGCAGTTCCGCTTCCAGTGACCAGTCCCTTTGCAGTAGAAGCACTCAGTTTCAGGCTTAGGTCCAGACTTGGGCTTCTTCCCGGGAGTAGCAACTTGCTTGCTATTCTTCTTGAAGTTCCCCTTCTTCCCTTTGCCCTTTTCTTGAAACTAGTGGTCTTGTTAACCATCAACACTTGATGCTCTTTCTTGATTTCTACCTTCGTTGATTTCAGCATCACGAAGAGCTCGGGAATCGTTTTTGTCATCCCTTGCATATTATAGTTCATCACGAAGTTTCAGTAACTTGGTGATAGTGACTAGAGAATTCTGTCAATTACTATCTTATCCGGAAGATTAACTCCCACTTGATTCAAGCAACTGTAGTACTCAGACATTCTGAGCACATGCTCACTGGTTGAGCTATTCTCCTCCATCTTGTAGGCGAAGTACTTGTCAGAGGTCTCATCCCTCTCGACACGGGCATGAGTCTGAAATACCAATTTCATCTCTTTGGAACATCTCATATGCTCCGTGGCGTTCAAAACGTTTTGAAATCCCGATTCTAAGCCGTAAAGCATGGTGCACTAAACTATCAAGTAGTCATCATATCGAGCTTGCCAAACATTCATAACGTCTGCATCTGCTACTGCAATAGGTCTGTCATTTAGCGGTGCATCAAGGACATAATTCTTTTGTGCAGCAATGAGGATAATCCTCAGATCACGGAACTAGTCCGCATCATTGCTACTATCATCTTTCAACTTAGTTTTCTCCAGGAACATATCAAAAATAAAACAGGGGAGCTATACGCGAGCTATTGATCTACAACATAATTTGCAAATACTACCAGGACTAAATTCATGATAAATTAAAGTTCAATTTAATCATATTACTTAAGAACTCCCACTTAGATAGACATCCCTCTAGTCATCTAAATGATCACGTGATCCATATCAACTAAACCATGTCCGATCATCACGTGAGATGGAGTAGTTTTCAATGGTGAACATCACTATGTTGATCATATCTACTATATGATTCATGCTCGACCTTTCGGTCTCAGTGTTTCGAGGCCATATCTGCATATGCTAGGCTCGTCAAGTTTAACCCGAGTATTCTGCGTGTGCAAAACTGGCTTGCACCCGTTGTATGTGAACGTAGAGCTTATCACACCCGATCATCACGTGGTGTCTCGGCACGACGAACTGTCGCAACGGTGCATACTCAGGGAGAACACTTGTACCTTGAAATTTAGTGAGAGATCATCTTATAATGCTACCGCCGTACTAAGCAAAATAAGATGCATAATAGGATTAACATCACATGCAATTCAATATGTGACATGATATGGCCATCATCATCTTGTGCTCTTGATCTCCATCATCGAAGCACCGTCATGATCTTCATCATCACCGGTGCCCCAGCTTGATCTCCATCGTCACCGGCGCCCCAGCATGATCTCCATCAAAGCATCGTTGTCGTCTCGCCAACTTATTGCTTCTACGACTATCACTACCGCTTAGTGATAAAGTAAAGCAATTACATGGCGATTGCATTGCATACAATAAAGCGACAACCATATGGCTCCTGCCGTTTGCCGATAACTCTGTTACAAAACATGATCATCTCATACAATAAATTATATCACATCATGTCTTGACCATATCACATCACAGCAAGCCCTGCAAAAACAAGTTAGACGTCCTCTACTTTGTTGTTGCAAGTTTTACGTGGCTGCTACGGGCTGAGCAAGAACCGTTCTTACCTACGCATCAAAACCACAACGATTTTTCGTCAAGTGTGCTGTTTTAACCTTCAACAAGGACCGGGCGTAGTCACACTTGATTCAACTAAAGTTGGAGAAACTGACACCCACTAGCCACCTGTGTGCGAAGCATGTCGGTAGAACCAGTCTCGCGTAAGCGTACGCGTAATGTCGATCTGAGCCGCTTCATCTAATAATACCGCCGAATCAAAGTATGACATGCTGGTAAGCAGTATGACTATTATCGCCCACAACTCTTTGTGTTCTACCCGTGCATATAACATCTACGCATAGACCTGGCTCGGATGCCACTATTAGGGAACGTAGTATTTCAAAAAAATTCCTACGATCACGCAAGATCTATCTAGGAGAAGCATAGCAACGAGCGGGGAGGGTGTGTCCATGTACCGTCGTAGACCGAAAGCGGAAGCGTTTAGTAACGCGGTTGATGTAGTCGAACGTCTTCGCGATCCAACCGATCCAAGTACCGAACGTACGACACCTCCGCGATCTGCACACGTTTAGCTCGGTGATGTCCCTCGAACTCTTGATCTAGTTGAGGCCGAAGGAGAGTTTCGTCAGCACGACGGCGTGGTGACGGTGATGATGAAGTGATTCCGGCAGGGCTTCGCCTAAGCTCTCCGAAAATATGACCGAGGTGGAAATCTGTGGAGGGGGGCACCGCACACGGCTAAGACAAATCTTGGTGTCCTTTGGGGTGCCCCCCGCCCCCGTATATGAAGGAGGGAGGGAGGAGGTGGCCGGCCTAAGGGGGAGGCGCACCAAGGGGGAGTCCTATTAGGATTCCCAATCCTAGTAGGACTCCCCTTCCTTTTCCAAGAGGGGGAGAGAGGGAAGGAGAGAGAGGGAGAAGAAAGAGGGGGGCGCCGCCCCCTCCCTAGTCCAATTCGGACTTGCCATGGGGGGGGGGGGGCGTGTAGCCACCCCTTGGACTACCTTCTCTTTTCCCGTATGGCCCAATAAGGCCCATTACTTCTCCCGGTGAATTCCCGTAACTCCCCGGTATTCCGAAAAATACCCGAATCACTCGGAACCTTTCCGATGTCCGAATATAGCCTTTCAATATATGAATCTTTACCTCTCGACCATTTCGAGACTCCTCGTCATGTCCCCGATCTCATCCGGGACTCCGAACAAACTTCGGTCATCAAACCACATAACTCATAATACAAATCGTCATCGAACGTTAAGCGTGCGGACCCTACGGGTTCGAGAACTATGTAGACATGACCGAGACACATCTCCGGTCAATAACCAATAGCAGAACCTAGATGCTCATATTGGCTCCTACATATTCTACAAAGATCTTTATCGGTCAAACCGCATAACAACATACGTTGTTCCCTTTGTCATCGGTATGTTACTTGCCCGAGATTCGATCGTCGGTATCATCATACCTAGTTCAATCTCGTTACTGGCAAGTCTCTTTACTCGTTCCGTAATGCATCATCCCGTAACTAACTCATTAGTCACATTGCTTGCAAGGCTTCATATGATGTGCATTACCGAGAGGGCCCAGAGATACCTCTCCGACAATCGGAGTGACAAATCCTAATCTCGATCTATGCCAACTCAACAAACACCATCGGAGACACCTGTAGAGCATCTTTATAATCACCCAGTTACGTTGTGACGTTTGATAGCACACTAAGTGTTCCTCCGATATTTGGGAGTTGCATAGTCTCATAGTCATAGGAACATGTATAAGTCATGAAGAAAGCAATAGCAATAAACTTAACGATCATTATGCTAAGCTAACGGATGGGTCTTGTCCATCACATCATTCTCCTAATGATGTGATCCCGTTCATCAAATGACAACACATGTCCATGGCTAGGAAACTTAACCATCTTTGATTAACGAGCTAGTCAAGTAGAGGCATACTAGGGACACTCTGTTTGTCTATGTATTCACACATGTACTAAGTTTCCGGTTAATACAATTCTAGCATGAATAATAAACATTTATCATGAAATAAGGAAATAAATAATAACTTTATTATTGCCTCTAGGGCATATTTCCTTCAAGGGGATCACGGGCTAGCGTCAAAATATGGGCTGATAGCACATTAGCACGGCTGGGCCTCGACCGTGGTTTGATGATTATCTATCAGACTACTGATAGGAAGTGTTTCCCGTTATTATATGAGCTTTGTTCCAGTGCAACTCCCTTCCCCCTTAAAAGAGTGTATGGGTCTTAGAACATACTTCATAAATGATAATGGTTTATCTTAGACTTTTAATCCACTCTGACTTAAAATTCAGAGTAGGCCACCTGCCACGAATATCGGTAAGGTCGAAGTGTCAAAAGTCGTGTAGGGCACCAAACTAAAGGGTCAAGACCCGTCGAGCTATTGCTAGAGAATCTTTTAACATGATTGAAGGAACAATCCTATCTATTCTCAATTGTCAAAAAAATTTCCTTTTCTAATAAAATAGCATGTTCCTCTAGCAGTGGCATTAGGAACTACAGAAGACAGGGACAATGGATGCCCACACAAATTATAAATTAGTAAACAAGGAATCCAAGATTAAGAACCATTCTCAATGTTAAGAGAGGGGCTAGAATCAGTTGATTTGTGTGAGCAACATTAGTGATGGAAGAATCCGTGGTGGTGATCTGCCACTGTTGTGCCGAAGGAGAAGGAGAAGGAGAAAAACGTGAGATTAGGAGAGAGAAAGGGAGAGATAAACGGACTGGAAACAAAATGAGTATACTACCCTTATGTCGACCATTAACCGATATGGAATACCGTAAAACTTTTAGTGGGGTAGGGGTAGTGAAGCAAACCTACGGGAGAATAAGCCACCCTTATGAATTTCTTAATACATTGGCAGGAGAAACTTGAGGTAAAAGAACAAATTTCATAATGCACTCTTATGCACAACAATTTCTTTTTTTTTTGTCAAGTCTCATCTTCTTTCACAACCGTTTCTTTAACATGAGCAGTCTCGTAGCTACCAGAGAGAGACTGTAGATGGGTTGTCTCTTCCGCTGTTCATTCTTTTTCGCTGTAAAGATAAAAGGAGAATTTTCTTGAACTGCTTACACTGGAAACAGTAAAGAGCAGTGTGGCATTGTTTTTATTTTTGAGGGAGCAGTGTGGCATTGTTATGGTTGGTTGTGTTTGATGTTGACACCTTCTCTCTAACATGTCTAGTTGTAGCTCTCAAGTTGTGATGCACATGTCGTCGTTTTCCCCTGATGTGGTTTTTTTTATAGAATCCTCCGATTCGTCGATCTTCACATGTGAGTACAGTTGCATTTTATTTCGTCAACAAGAACGAAAATAAAATGCCATGGTTTCCAGTCCAAGCAGTTGTGTTTGGTCCATTCCATTTGCCACTGGCTTTGATATTTGGATTCAGATACCACACCAACACCACCAAGCGCTCCTCCGGTGTGAGCCACACAGACCTAGGGAGCCCTCGTGTCCGGCTCGTGGTCGCGGGATGCCGAGGCCCACGCAGCCCAGCCCACCAAGCCGTGGCCACCCACTATTATATGCTCGGATACCGCCGCCTCACCCGCCGGCGCAGCAAGCAGCGGCAGCAGCAATGGCGCGCCTGCTCCTCCCCCAATGCTGCTGCGGCCTCACGCCCCTGCCCCTCCCGCGCCGCGCCATCGCGCTCCCTCCCCCGGCCCTATTTCCTTCCTCCTCCGGCGTCGCCGCGTCCCGCCGCGCGCTCTCCCTCCGCGTGGCCGTCGCCGCGCCCGCCCGCCTCGTCACCGCCGAGGACGACGGCTCCGGCTCCTCCTCCCGGGCCTCCGCGGCACAGGGTGGTGAAGAGGATACCACCGCGGGCCGGTTCGACCCCGGCGCGCCGCCGCCGTTTGGGCTGGCGGACATCCGGGCCGCCATCCCCAAGCACTGCTGGGTCAAGGACCCCTGGCGCTCCATGGGGTACGTCCTGCGCGACGTCGTCGTCGTGCTCGCCCTCGCCGCCGCCGCGGCCCGCCTCGACAGCTGGCTCGCCTGGCCCGTCTACTGGGCCGCCCAGGGCACCATGTTCTGGGCGCTCTTCGTCCTCGGACACGACTGGTGCGTCTGCCTCCTAGTTCTGAATTTCTCCGTTCTTCACAATTTTGATGTGCATTCACCGTTTCTCTCTCGCTCTCTCTCTCTCTCTCCGTGGGTGGTTGCTGCTGCAGCGGCCATGGGAGCTTCTCCAACAATGCCAAGCTCAACAGCGTCGTCGGCCACATCCTCCACTCCTCCATCCTCGTGCCTTACCATGGCTGGTACGAGCGCATCAACACCTTCTTACACCTCCATCCTCTTCTTGCTTATAATGTTGTTACAGTAACTATGAGTGACGAGTTTATTGTGGCGTCAGTAAAAATGTCTCTTTTCCAATCAAACCTGCAGGAGGATTAGCCACAGGACGCACCACCAGAACCACGGCCACGTTGAGAAGGACGAGTCCTGGCATCCGGTACGTGGGCTACATAGATTCCAAGTTGTTGCTGACTTGCTGCTTACTTTGCCCATGTTCTTGAGGAATTTGATTAATCCGGTGTGACGGTGTCTTGAGCCAATTGTTGCTGCAAATTACAGCTCCCCGAGAAGCTGTACAGGAGCCTGGACAGTGCCACTCGGAAGCTTCGATTCGCGCTACCGTTCCCGATGCTCGCGTACCCATTCTACTTGGTGAGACCAAACAATCCCAAATGACCTTTGATCCTACTTAATTTTTGCTGATTAAATTGCTCACAAAGTAGCATATGTTTGGTAAAATTCGATTGCTGACTGTACTGTCTGTGTTCAATCTGTCCAGTGGTCGAGGAGTCCAGGGAAGTCAGGCTCGCATTTCCACCCGAGCAGCGATTTGTTCCAGCCGAACGAGAAGAAGGACATTCTGACGTCGACGACATGCTGGCTTGCCATGGCTGGCCTGCTCGCTGGGCTCACTGTCGTGATGGGACCCCTTCAGATACTCAAGCTCTACGCTGTACCCTACTGGGTATGTGTGTGTGTGGTATCTGCTCGTGTTGCATCTGTAGCCTTGCTTCCTGCCAAAAGTTCTGATTCTTGTGGATAGGTGGATTGGGTTGTGCCCTGTTGTGGGGGTGGCCAGCAGCTTACCAAGTTTCCTTGCTGAATTTTCCTGCAGATTTTTGTTATGTGGCTGGACTTTGTCACCTACCTGCACCACCACGGCCACAACGACAAGCTTCCCTGGTATCGCGGAAAGGTAAAATTAACAGGGCTACCGTATCCGGAATTGTGAGTTACATTGCTTAATCTGCATAACATTGTGCCAAAACTAATTCGTTGATTATTATTTCGTCTGCTTAGTGCCTTTTTTAGAGCAGTATAGCTTGGCGCAGTATCTAAAAACCCTGCTAACTAACGTATACAGATTAGCTGTGCTGATTGGGTCATTAGGATACAGTGTGAAGTATAATTGCTAATTGAAATTAACTCTTTAAGCTGTCAGAGTTGACCACAGCCTATATATCAGATAAAACTTAGGATTGAACAGTCTGAATAAACAATAAACGTGACCTCCTTTACTTGATAAAAAGAGGTTTGTTTGGGGGCAAGCATAGAAGAGGTGAAGTTACCATATTTAGTACCTAGTCAAAATAGCAAAATTACAGCATTCTTGAACATAGGATATCAGAAGCTACCTTTTCAGCCTTTCATCACAACTGGAAGATAATGTAAGGCCTATCTAGCCACAGAAATCACCAATTGTGGTCCATACATTGGGCTGCATCTTTCACTTTCCGTCTTCTGTACAAGTGTACAGATATGTGATGTGTATATGTGTGGTACTTATTGAAAGTAATTCACTTTTCTGTGGAAAAGGCATACTATGCCACCTTCTATCACAGGCAACATCCAATCAGAAATTGAAAAACTTCAGACTCATGATTGTCATTGCTCGAACCATTCAAAAGATTACCACTGCTGTATGTCATCACTGAGATACTGTCTGTGTTGCTATGTGAACCAGGCATGGAGCTATCTGCGCGGGGGCCTGACGACGCTTGACAGGGACTACGGGTGGCTCAACAACATCCACCACGACATCGGGACTCACGTGATTCACCATCTTTTCCCGCAGATCCCACATTACCATCTAGTGGAGGCGGTAAGAATCGAATCCATTGATGTTTCCTGCACATCGTTATCTTAGCAGGAACCTTACCATACCAATACATGGTCTTGGTTGTGCTTGTCTTGCAGACTGAGGCCGCGAAGCCAGTGCTGGGGAAGTACTACAGGGAGCCGGACAAGTCCGGCCCGTTCCCGTTCCACCTGTTTGGCGCGCTGGCACTGAGCATGAAGAGCGACCACTACGTCAGCGACACCGGAGACATAATCTACTACCAAACTGACCCGAAACTCGCCGCCGGTGCACACACATCCGATTAACAACATCAAGCATACTCTTTGTGGGGGATGCTGCCCGCTATCACCTGACCGATTAGCCCTCTGCCACCTCACCTTGCCAAGTTCCTCAGCATCCGGCAATTCAAGCAGGTGGACGGCGCGGATGCTAGCCCGGCATACTGGATTTTTGGTTGTACAATAGGTTTGAAGCCACGGTAGAATAGATTATGTGCTTGTACGAAACAAGTGATTCTTTGGATCAGAGCCACGGCAGCTCTAAAAAGATTGGAAAAACTTGCCTGATTCAAGGGGCATTCATTGTGAAAATACAAAGGTGAGAAACCGGGGTTAGGTGTTAGGTTCCCTCTCCTCCCCCGACCCCGCGCTCGCGCCGCCTCCCCGGGGGGCGGCCGGGGCGGCTCCCCCCGCTCTTCTCTCCTCCCCCCTCCCCCGTGCTCCTCCCCCCCGCCGCCGCCGGCGGAGCCCCCGGATCTGGCCGGGCGGGCTGGCGGCGGCGGGTGCTTCCTTACCCCGCGCGCGCACCTCCTGACCCGGGGTCAGGGCTGGCGGCGGGTGCCCTTCAGCCGGCGGCGGCCCGGCGGCCTGGTGGCGGTTGGCGGCGGCCCGACGCGGTGGTGGCGACGTCCTTTGGCGGCGGGGCGGCCTGGTGGCGCAGGTTGGCCGGCGGCGCGTCCCCGGCCCAGATCTGGGCCCTTAGGGCCCCATTTGGGTCCTAGCGGGCCGGTCTCGGCGTTGCCTCGCTGCTCTCTGCGTGGTGATGAGGTGGTGCGGCTCGGACGGCGGCGCCGATGGCACGTCTTCTGTAGCGCGAAGGCGGGGGCTTTACAGGCACTTGAGGGCCCGGCCGGACCTGTGTGCCCACGGGTCTGGTTTGCTCCTGCTATTGCGTCCGGTCGGTTATCGTCGTTGACGGTGGAGGTTGGGCCCTCCCGCGTACCGACGGTGCTGCTGCCCTAGTCCCGGCTCCTCCTCTTCGTTGTGCAGACCCTACTTCGTGGTGCCGTGGTGAGACGGCGTGGAAGCTTCAAGTCCGTGTTGGCGCAGGGTGGTGGACGGTTTGGTGGCGAGCTCCGGAGCGCCTGAGGGGTGGGTTGGGATTGGGAGAAATCCCTGTCGGCTTGGCCGACACCGGCGTGGCGGCGCCTGCGGGTGTCGTCGGTCCTTCCTGGAGGGCGTCGGGGCGACCCTTCCTGTCCCCTCACCGCGTACCGGGGGAAACCCTTGGCAGCAGCGTCGTTGTCGTCGCATCCCTTCTTGGAGGTGTTGCTTGGTGCCGGCGTTTCGGAGTCTTGGAGCTTGGCGGGAGTTCTCCGGTGGGCGCAGCGGTCGCGAGGCTCCTTCGTTTTTCGTTGATCCGCCGTTCTCGGCATTTGTTTCTTTTATGTTTTCTCTTCCGTTTCTTTTGGGCGTGACTGTGCTGCTTCCGCCCCAGCACCTATCGTTGGTTGTATCGTGATGGTTGCTTTGTAATACAAAGCGGGGGGAAACCCTTTTTCGGTAAGGGGCATTCATTGTTTGATACTACAGCACTGTTATAAGTACAATTATAGAGCAGTATTTATGTCAGCTGGTCCATATGCATATACTGCAGTGAAGATCTCAGCTTAACTCCAGATCTTTGCACTAACATGTGAAATGGAGTATAATTTTACGGGCGGTCGTTGTCGTGAATTTTGTTGTATCTGTCCTAGTGGTTGGTCAGTTGTCCTCTTCAGAATGCAGTGTTGGCTCATTGCCGCCCACAGGGTGTGGCTGTCTGCCTGCAGATGGGGTCATATGGGTTCTGTGATCCTTGAGCTTGGTACTTGACTCTCTGTGGTCCTCTTTTTCTTCTTCTTAGAATGATCATCATATTTATGTTGAAAACACACCATTGCAACCATTGAAATTCTGGCTGAGCTCTGTGTTACCATTAAAGCTGAATTATTGTTGGAAACGATTTTTTGTCGAAAGAGACCATCTGCCCAACAGAATTGCCAGAAAAGACCTCCTCCGAATGAAATTGTCAAAAAAGACCCTCTCGGCCGTGGCGGCAGGCGCGGCAGGCGACACGTGACACCTGCCGCCACACCCGATGGCGGCAACACTGTTCACGTACTGTTCACACGGGGGGACGATTTTCGCGAAACAAGTACGTAGAAGGCATAGAAAAACGATTCCACAGTCAACAATAACACCGCCAACGAGGACAAAAGGTTAACAAAATTATGCATTTATATGAGGTAAAATGATCTAATCTGGCCGACTGATCCGTGCATCGAATCCGCGGGGCGTGTGAGGCCTTGAGCATCGCTCTCTCCTTCACATCACAACCACGTTTCTCTTTTCCCCATCGAGACATCCATCCGTGTGACGCATGCATCACGTCGGCCCTGACACATGGTAGCGCCTTGGCAGAATGGCTACAAAATAGAAAAAGGCCAAACATGGCGTATAGGTCTGGTTAAAAGTTTAAAACAGAAGAGTTTCGGTTAAGAGGGGGCAATCCTTGTAAAAATGACAAAAATGGGACAGAATTAGAATTAACTCTTAAACAAGTTTAGATGTACTCATATAGGTAGTCAAAGAATTGTTTGCATCTTGCCAAGATAAATGAAGGAGGTAATCAGTTTGTCATCGTTGAGCGGAGACTCGCGTGCATGTTCAACATGCTGGAGCTACTAGTACGAGTTTGAATGGAGTCTCAGAGCAACTCTAGCACACCTCGTATATCTCGTGAACCCGTATAATTCCGGCGAGTATACGGGCTCGGTCCAATTTTCTGGCCAGAACAGTGCCCGTATACTCGTCCGGTCCGTAAAAAAATTTACCGCGGCCCGCCCCCCCTCCCCCCCCCCCCCCGGAAGCAGTATATCTACGGGTTTGCAGGGCAGATACGGGTCGAAACCCTATCCCCCCGCCGCCGCGTTTCGCCGCAATTCCCCACTCCCTCCCTCACATTTCTCGCAGCCGGTGAGCCCCCTTCCGCCATGTGGGGCTGCATGTGGAGCTCCGGCCGCAGCTCCGGTGGCAGCTCCGGCGGGGGCGGCGACCCCGAGCGCGAGCGGCGTGTCCGCTCGGACGGCGCGAGGAAGCGCGCGGCGAGGAAGTGGACGAACAAGGGCCTCGAGCCGCCGCCGAGGCTCCTCCGTCGCGAGACGGATGAGTACGACCGTCGGCACGGGCGTACGCCCTCCTCGGTCGCGGGCTCTTCCCACGCAGCGAGCTCTTCCTCTTCCGGCGCGGCGCTTCTCCCCGTGAAGAGGGAGTGGTCGGAGGAGCCGGAGGACCGCGAGCTCGTCGCCGTCAAGCAGGAGCCGGAGGAGATCGAGCGTCGAGGCGTCGTCGGGCCCGAAGATTTCGTGGTCGATGTCGACGCAGTCGCGGCCGCCATTGCCGAACGGAGCTTGCGCTAGGAGGCGGAGCCCCGGCGCCACGACGAGGAGCTCGAAGACCTCATGCTCAAGCAGGCGGTTGCGGCGAACCTTGCCGCGAAGGGCAAGGACGGCGAGTGGCGGCGCATCCGCGAGGAGCAGAGACAGAAGTTCATCGATCTCGTCAGCTCCGACGAGGAGGACTGAGCTCCTCCACCGCGTCATCCTCGGCCGCGAGCTCGCCCATTTTGGTACATCGACCTCGGCCTCGCCGCCGCGAGATCCCCCACCCCCCCCTAGTAGTAGTAGAAGAATGTAGTATGTACGATATTGTAGTATGTGATGAACTAGTGTATGATCATGTAGTATGTGATGAACTAGTGTTGTTGCAATTTCTCCCGCAAAAGTTTTTTTCAAATTATACAGTTTCATATACGGGGTCTACTCTGCCGCGCACGATTTCGACCCGCAAAACAATTCTTCGTCGAACTGTAAACGCCTTATGTGGGTCGCTATTATACGGGTCTGCTAGAGTTGCTCTCACACTAGTATATTCAAATTGCTGGGGAGAGCGATTTCCGAGGAATCATAATTTTAAATTAACACAGGGGACCACTGTTTTTGTCATCATTGACCAGGCGGTCTGACCATTCATCTTGGAGAGGATCCCTCGTTCATGACCTCGATCCCTAATTTTTCTTTTCCTTATAGCATCAAATTTGAAATCGTACGAACTGAAAATCTGAAGCTGAGAGAGACTACCCTGTTGGATGTCTGTTGCCGACTTCTTCGTCACGCTCCTCACGCTCGACCGTGTGATGCTCCTCAGTGTGAGACGGAAGGAGTACAAGATTTGCTATGTCTTTTGTGTGTTATTACTGTCATTTCTACCTAACTCACTGCATGTTGTGCTCATGTGTTACGCCGGTTAAATTTAAATGTGAGAGTTCGTTGCTTCAGCCGAGGAGGGCATGAGGAGAAGAGCTATCACGGGGTTCAAGTTGGCAATCCAACGAGCTTGTGCGTTTATACATGTTTAATTCCACTGTGAGCTTCTGCTTTGCTGGCACCCCCATGTTAATTGTTTTCTTACATTAGCAGTGAGGTTCTAGGGGATGTGGGAGGAATTGCTGAAATTCTGTTTTTGTTTGCCGTTTCTTCCTGAAGCAGGAACGTTATGAGTCAGGGATACTTTATGGATTATGAGGGAGCCAGTGTATGCAATGTGTGATGGGTGATGGCATTGCTCGATCGGTCGTTGCTGCCAGTAGAATTTCGGTGTCGTTACGTCCTTGCTTATACATTTGTAGGAGACGAGGTTTTGGACTCGTGGTCTTCCTGGGTAGCTCACATTTGCTTGCAGCTGTCTTCCTCAAGCATGCATATGCCTTCCTGTTGGTTTACTGAATATTGTACTGCTGATTACCTGTTTTGTATGTCCAGTCCTGTATAATGTTTTACTCCCTCCGTCTCAAAATAAGTAAGTGTCTCAACTTTGTACTATACTAACTTTAGTACAAAGTTGTACTGAAGTTGAGACACTAATTTTGGGACGGAGGGAGTATGTGTGTAACTCTGAATGAGCCTTCAAGAAGTTTCTAACAAAACCATGTAATTGCTAATGTTCTCTAATTAGTTGTGTTTACCCGAGAAGTGTCGGAACTGCAGCTTACAAATATACCAGTTAAAGAAAATTTTGAGTTAGTTGAGGTCTACTCATCGAGGCTTTTCAGAACATTATTCCTTCTATCACACATGAAGTCATAAGTTAACTGAACTATAATCCATAAGAAATAACCAAAACAAAAAAGACTTCATTAATTGACCGGATCAAGCCAAGGCATAGCTGACGTTTATTTTTATTATTTTTTTGAAAAATCACCGGGGAGGAGCTCTCCACCTGAATATATTTCTCAGTTTTGTAACCCAACATTTGCCTGATTACAAAGATGAATTACATAAGCACGTGTAATCGTGATAAGAAACAGGAACGCCATAAGGAGGCAGCCTGTTTATGCGCCGGCTTCTTCATCCGGTGCGTCCATAGCATAAGGTCGTCGATGATTCGTTTGAGGGTGATATTAGCTCAACAATTAGGAATGAGTTATTTACATGTTTTCGGTTCCATCGGTACACATTTTGTAAGTAGCTCCTAAGTTAGGCTAAAAGATTTTTTGGTTTCTGTCTGCAGCGGAAGCAAGCACATATCAGTGCAGCAACTCTAGAGGTGGGTGGCAAACGCCGCGTGCGTCTGCGGACGGCTAAGGTCCCATCAACCCTTGCACGTACTCACTGAGGACTGAGGTAACTCACTCATGCCTGTTGCATCTATCAATCCTGCAAATTACACCTCCATCTCAACATCGACATCGTCTGAACAGTCGGTCAATGGAACATAGTAGGCAGAGAAGACCGTGAAGCACCTATGACGTGTTCTCGCGAACCGGGAGTCCACCCGGCAATTCATCCTCTGCCGCCGGGCGATTAATTGTTAGCTCAATCCGCCTCAACAATGAACTATGAAGCTCCACATGACACCTAACTAGGCAAATGCTCTATAGACTATGTGCTGAGGTTACCAAATTTCAGTGTGGTCAGAAGTTGAACTCAGCCATTGAGATATTCGTAAACAAAATTTAACATAATTCTCTGCAAGCTTGATCAAACCATCAACTATTCTTATAAGACTTCAGAATCTTCTCCTCCCTAGCCAATGTCCAGCTATCCCAATGACCGGCCGATGTCCAGAGTACCTGCCTCTCTGTTTCTCCCTATCTCTCTCGACTCATAACTAGCATATATAGGGGCATGACTTAAAGGGAGACTGCATTTGGTGTGTCTTCCTACCGTGGTTGGTGCGTTGAGACGTGGATGGTTGATGGTGTCTCGGGACATGGATGCCGGGACGGCCGGCCTGGATGGTGGGCTACACCGTTGGCTTTCTGGCAGGCGCCGTGGTGGCAGTGGTGGCTTCATCTGTTGGTTGTGTGGACAGCAAAGGGTGCAGTGTCGGGAGGCTTTGGCTTGTCCTATTCCTTCAGAAGTGGTGGTGCCCAGATTTGGTGTGACTGGACTAACCTTCGTCGAGGTGGTTGTCGGGATGCCTCTTGGTGGTGCAAGGGAGTTTCCGAGCAAAAGCTTTGCGCTTTGGCGCCGGTGATGGCGACGCCTGTGGGTGCCGCTTTCTTGTGGGTCTCGTTTTTGTTCCAGAGCTCCGGGTGAAAACCCTTGTCTGCAAGATTGGGCTCGGCAGCAGCGACGCTAGGCGCCGTTACCCTCATGGGGGTGTTGTCGTGGAGCTCAGGCGTCTGCGGTCGGTCTGACCTCGACTAGGTGTTAGCTTAGTCCTTTGCTTCATGTTATATTTGTAGATCTGCTTTCTTTGAGGGTCTCCTCACTACATTGTATCGTTTGACCTTGTACTTTGATCTACTGCTTTATATATAAAGCAGGGCAAAAGCCTGTTTCGAGTGTTTTTGAACTTTTTTATCGGTTAAATGTTGATTTCCACATAGGGTGGTTGCAATTGAAAGTTGTCACCGGTCTGGGCACAAGGGAAATACATAGATGGACTTATAAACAGAGGTATCATTTCTTACTTATCAAATTCAATTTCTTTTCGTGCCAAACATTTTTCTGTCCTTATATTTTTTTGGTTATACATTGCTCTGTTTTTTAATATTTTTCACACATATATTAGCAATATTCATTTATGAAGCTCCAGTTTATTTTCAGTATACAAAATTGTTGTATTTTACTAAGACAGAATTTTAGTTTTCCAAGTCCTTCTGAGGGTTGTCTTGGTCAGAATTTGACCCCAAATACGAGGGAGACTTATAAACCTGGACGGAAGAAGTATATAATTTCCCCAAAGATGCAACCATTAATGCCTTAATTATGCCACAGATCAATATATACCAGAAGGATCAAGGTAAATTACATGTCAGTAAAACGACAGACAGAAGTACTGATTTTTCAGGGTATGTAATTTCAGGGTTGTCTAAAGTATTTTCATTCTTTTTTTTCCGCTGTTTTGTGAACTAAAATTTGTATACATTACAGAAAACAATGGCATTGTTGATTTTTGATTGCGCTGCCAACATCAAACCTAAAAGAGTGGACCTTTGTATAAAGATTAACCATTTTATCCTTTCTATTTTTTTAATTCACTTTTTCTGTTGTTTTTCCTTCTTGTGTATCTTGCTTCGTTCGTTAATACAAAATTCCATCTTTTGCAGGATGGGGTATATCTGTAAATGTGATCTTTAAAATGTGTACCCGAGCAATTTTCCTTCGGTTCGAAGGAAGCTTCATGTACAACTTTTGGTTGCACCGGGCGATTTTCAAACTCTGACTATCTTGGTAAGAACAATTTTGTCTGGAACATCTAAGATATATAGCTAAGTGTTTGTAACCATAGGTGAAGAATTAAGATATATATAGCTAAGTTACATTGGCTTGCACATTTCAATTGCCAGCTCGCTTACCCACAGCCTTCTTTTCTTACATGAGAAAAACAACGCAGCTATGCACACGGGCTTCACACGGGTGCATAGTTTCTTGAATCTGCGAAAGCTTAGTAATTGGCTAAAGCAAGACAACTAAGTTACACTAGACTTCTGCCTGCTAGTTTCTTGAATCCGCGGAAGATCCGTTGGCAATAGGCACAGTTAATAGGTTTGTAGGAATGGAACCATATTTTTATACTCCTCTCTGTCCTGACATATAGTGCGTATTAGATTTTTGAGTGAAGTGCACTGTAGGTTCTCGAACTATTCCAGGGGTGTTACGTAGGTCCTCGAACTATGAAAATAGTCATCCAGGTCCTCGAAGTGCAGTAAGTGTGTCATTCAGGTCCAAAATCTGCCTGACCCCATCTGACTGGCCAGCTGACGTCGTTAACCACGAACAGTGAACTGGTGAACAGTAAAACATCGCCCAGGTTCATGATCGCTTCTATACGCAATGAACAGTAAACCAATGAACAGTAATATAAAAAATAAAAAAAAATCGCGGATATGAAAATAATTTTCGTGAATATTTTTTTAAATGTTCGCAAACAATATTTGAAAATGTTCGTGGATATGGAAATAATGTTGCGGATATTTTCAAATATTGTTTACGGACTTTTTTTAAAGTCGCGAATATTTTTTCGCGAACATTTTTTTAAAGTCGCGAACCACAAATATTGTTCGTGGTTATGGAAAAAATGTTCGCGAACGATGAATTTGGAAAAAATATACGTGACTTTAAAAAAATGTTCGCGAACGATAAATTTGAATATTGTTCGCGAACCACAAGTATTGTTCGCGGGTATGGAAGAAATATTCGTGACTTTAAAAAAAGGTTCGCGACTTAAAAAAAATGTTCGCGAAAGATAAATTTGAATATTGTTCACGAACCACAAATATTGTTTGCGAACATTTAAAAAAATATATTGTTTGCGAACCATAAATTTCAAATTCGTGAACCTTAAATTTCAAATTCACGAACCATAAATTTCAAATATTGTTTGCGAACATTTTTTTAAAAAAATCACGAAAATTATTTCCATATCCGTGAATTTCTTTTTTATATTTTTTTTTGATTTTACTGTTCACCAAGGCACTGTTCATTGAGCACAGGAAATGGGGTAGCCCTGGTCGCCAGTTTACTGTTCACCGGTTTACTGTTCATGGTTAACAATGCCAGCTGGCCAGTCAGATGGGGTCAGACAGATTTTGGACCTGGATGACACACTTACTGCACTTTGAGGACTTGGATGACGATTTTCATAATTTGAGGACCTACGTGACACCCCTAGAATAGTTTGAGGACCTACAGTGCACTTCACTCTAGATTTTTTTCAAAGTCAACCCTTATAAATTTTGACTAAGTTTATAGTATTTCGTCCTAACACCCCCTTTGCAAACGCTATGTCTATACATATTATTCTTATTAGCAAACATGTGATATACGCATAGTGGATATCATAAATTCAAATATGAACGTGCAAGTATGTTCATAAATGGAAGCCGATGTGTTTTTTTCTTTTTCTTTTTGTCACGTACACGAATGAAAGAGAAAGGCCTGAAGTTTTACTGGTTGGCGGCACAATATGGTGGGCTAAGCGTTGGGTTTTGGGTTTGCCCAAATTGAGGACGAACTGGCGCCATGTGTTTACCCTTTTCTGAATTTTGTAGCCTTTCTGGCAAGGTGGGCCATCCGGTTCAGCTCATGTCAACGTACTCATCATCATATACTCCTGCTTAAAAAATGGAGTAGGTAGTCAAAGCATGGCGTTGCGTCTTGCCAAAAGAAATGGAGGGAATAATCAAATCGCTAGCGGCGTGCCCATCAGTTAGCAATTGTTGAATGGAGACCCGATCGCTAGTAGTAATATTCAACATGCTGGAGCTAGTTGTAGCACAAGTTTCATAAGTACAATTTCTGTAGTAAATTTGCTGGGGAAAGCGAATTCTGAGGCTTGGCGCTTTAAAATCAACAAAATCACTGTGTTTTTCGATGCATTGACCAGGCGGTCTGTCTGACCGTTCGTCTTAGTGAGAAACGTGCCTCTACCACTTTGAAATCCTGAACTGAAAACTGAAACTTAAGTTGAATGGTGGTGTACTGCGGGGTTCAGCCTCGGACCTGGTCCTGCATGAATGTAATGGCATTTTATTTCCTGAGTACAGTAATATTTATCCCCTTCTCGCAAGACAATAATAATTACTACTCCGTACCTCTATACACTAATATAAGACGTTTTTGCGGTTCAATTTAAACTACAGAAATGCCTTTTACAGAGGGAGTAATATATATGCCATTCAACAAAGAAGAAGAGAAAGGTGAAACTCAAGTGCTCAACCTGCAGATTGCAAGAGGTGGTCTAATCTGCCTCGCGAATTGTCTGAACCACGTGCCATAGTAACAAACAGATTTTTCCAATCAGTGGACCTTTTATGGACTTATAATCTAGTACTTCCTCCGTTTGAAAAAGCTTGTCCTTTAAATGAATGTATCTAGCACAAAGCCAAACTAGTGCTAGATACATATATTTGAGAGACAAATTTGAGACAAGTTTTTTTTGGACGGGGAGAGTACTAGCATTAAGGTAACACAACGGGCACACACTTGGATGACTAGGAATAGCGCGTGCCGGATGGTGCGCGACCTGGATAAACCGTTGGATCTCACCAGGAAGCAGCTAGCACACTGACAGATTCGACGGCGGCACGAGTAGCGCATGGTACAGCATCACCAGAAGAAACGGATTCGGACAGCAGGACAGAGGCCGGCGGATGTATTTTCAGTTTTTCACGCACGTTCCGATCAGTGTTCCATGGCTACAACGAAAGGGCAACTCTCTGGCGACGATGCCTCGCTGCTCCTCTCGCAAAATGTACACATTCCTAGCTCCTCCTAGCATTCCTACTTCATTTAGATGTGTCCTCGCAGTCAGCGTGTCCGCTCGACGACGACGACTCTGTGATGCTCTGCAGCGCCGGGCGCCAGTGCCGGCCTCTGCCTCCCCCGCGGGCGGCGGCCATGCTCCGGTGGTGCCGGTCCTTCTCCAGCCGCTTCCGTTCCTGATGGTCGGCGGGCTGCCTCTGTTCTCCGTTGGTTTCTGTGGCTGTGGCTGCGTTGTCGCCCCTCGGCCTCGGCGGTTGCCGCCGCCGGTGCAGCCGCGGCCGCTCCTGCTCGATCACTTCGTCGCAGCCGCGCATCCTCTCCTGCTTCCTCGTCTGCACGGCCTTGGTCACCTCTGCACGCACGCGCCACAAATTGATCGATTAATCTCCATGTGACCATGTAAGTAACAGAGGGAGCCGGACAAGAAGCGAAAGGAATCCAATCCAACGGCGGATTCAGAAAATATTATGCACTGACTGACCTTGGGAGGTGATGAGGCGGTAGACCTGGCCAAGGTGGAGCGTGTCCCTGGGCTTTAGGAGCTTCACCTTGGTTATTCTGGCACCTTCTCCGGCGAAGGCGGGGTCAACGCCGCGAGAGTCGTGATGCAGGACGACGAGCGCGACGTAGTGGCCGGGGTTCCTGCGCATGACGTCCGCCGCGGTGGCCGGCCAGTGGAGGCGCTCCACCTTGCCGTCGCCCGGGTGCTGGATCACCACGGCCGCCGCGTCCGCCGCTTGGCAGTTCCCCATGCCCGGGCGCTCGCGCGTGCGCGTGAGTTCCTGTACCGCCGGCGGCTGGCTAGCTTGTCGGCCCGTTGCTCGGTGGCGCGCGCGCGGCGGCTGCCGGAGTTTGTCGCGTGACTATATTGGATTCTGATGAGAAGGACGGGGTGGGCGGGGTTGGTGTTTTATGGGGGAGCCGAGACGAGAGGGAGAGGAGTGTGATTAGCGAGGTGGTAAACAAAGCCTGCCATTTTAAATCTACTTGTGGACGTGTGATGTTGGTTGTTGCGAGGTGATAAACGAAGGGGTCAATCAACTCGTTGATTAGTTAATTATATTAGGGTTCGTAGAAAATTGGCCGGCCGGAAGAAGAGAGCATATTTAATCTCTTCTTGTGCAGGCATGTCGCGGACGTGCCATATATCGACAATGCTATGCAGGCCGCGGGCAGTTCTACCAACTGGACTGTGAAAGAGTCGTCACGGGAAAACTAAAGATGTGTTTGATTGCCATAACAACTTTTGCCTGCATTGCATACAAATTCTAGTTGGGCCTGCTGAGGGAAAATAAGCAAAAAATCAACATCTGCATATTGTTTGGTGAGTGGGTTTTGGCATGTTGTTTGGTGCCCTGCATTGTTTCAACTCACACAACTACATGTTGTTTGGTTGCACATGGGATGGGGATGTGATTAAGAGCTAGCACTTGCATTTAACACACAGAGTTACACTAAAGTGCCTCGTGACTACAGTGGATTGTGGCCGCGGCGCCGCGTTCGACACGACGAGCACGGAGTTGCGGGCGAGCGTTCCTGCCGGCGGTGCGACGAACTAGTTGCTAGCGTCGTCGCCGCAGAAAAAGTCTGTGTGGAGAAGCGCTGAGGCAAAGGATGGGGGAGGAGAACTGCACTGCACGCGCCATGGTGGCCTCAGTGTAGTAGGATGCCGGAGAGGAGGCCGAAAAGAACGCAGCCGATGACAGTGTAGTAGGAAGAAGGTGAGGAGGCCGAGAGGAACGACACCAGCAGTAGTGTAGTACGACGCGGGCGAGGAGGTCGAGACGAATGCCGCCGGCGATGACACCAGTGTAGCAGGACATAGGAAAGAAGGCCAAAAGGAACGACACCGATGACCGCGTCAGTCTAGTAGGACGCAGGGGAGGAGGTTGAGATGAACGATGGCGATGATGACACCTGTGCAACAGGATGCAAGAGAGGAGGCCGAGTGGAAAGATTAGAAGGGACTTCAGAAGAGATTAAGGGTTGTCATTAGAAGAGCTCACACATATGTATTTGTACAGTCACGAGAAAGATGTAGATCTACTCATGTACGATCAACTAAACAGAAAACGTGCAACATGAAAGTCGTGTGAAATTGCATGATAAACAACCGGTTAAAGGAATTTTCAAACGGTCAACTGTGCGCGACAAATTTGACAAAATTCATCCAAAATAGCTCCGAACATGAACATGAAATTGAACATTTATGGTCGATGAAACTACGAACCGATTGGAAAAATGGAACCATAACATCGATGTGTAGATTAAAAGGGATAAAAGAAAGGAGATTAGAGATGAAGCTTATTGGAGGCAGGAGAAGATACCGCATACAGAGCTTGCATCCCTCCAGCCTCCTCTCGTGCAACACGGCCCACCATGTGCACTCGATGTGTCTCACCTCAGCCCGGCTCGCTAAAAACTATTGATGGTATGGATGGGAGGTGCTTTAATGTTTGTGCGATGCGGACCAAATAGTGAACGCATGCTACCAATCAGCCCATTTTCGTCCCGCGCGGGCCTGGTTGGCCTCCATGCGGGCTACCAAACACGTCCTTAAGTACTACATGTGTTGCTATATATAAGATGTTTTGGCAGTTTAAATTGAACTGTCAAAAGGTCTATATTTAGCAACAAAGGGTGGAGTATATTTGAGGGCAGCTTGTAGGGTTTTGTTTGATAAATATTGGGTCTATGCATTTCATAAATGTGTCTCTGTGTTTAATTTTTGTGGTGTAGTGTTCACGATGTAATTTTTATTATGTTTGAATTGTCTTGTACTACTTCTTACGAACCTTTATAATAGGTCTAGTCCTTTTTCTGCAACAAAAAAAGGAGATTTTCCAAATAACTCTTGTGCTTATAAATGCTATAACAACTGGTGAAAAAATACTACCACTCTATCTATTTCAAAATGTACTACTAGCAAAGTGGCCCTCACAAATGCGAGGTCATCATTTTCATATGCTGGATTCAAAAAATAAATTTATGATTTAAATGTATATATTATGTAAATTAAAATATTAAGGTTATAGTGCTAATGAAATGTTAATCTAAAATTAATCACATATGCAGATTTACATGTTTAATAATCTAGAATTACAGACTTAAGGACTAACTAGATAATTACCCGTGTGTTGCAGCGGGGTGTAAATATTCTAATACGTTAGTCCATGATTACCTGTCCATATTAGTGTGATTTACATAAATAATTGTTTATCGATATATATATATATATATAATTGTTTATCGAACCTGTGATTTACCTACCTAAATAAATTTTAGGGTTTTATTTGATAATCACTTATTTGGTAAGAATTGATTATCTTGCCAAAGAAAACATAATTTTATTTGATAAGTCAATGAAAAATGAGAGAGAAGGAGGAATGTTGGACTAACGATGAGATAGACGACAAAACCTTACGTTCTTTTTAAGTACGAGAGCTTGTATATTACTTTTGTCCCAGTTCAAACTTTGTAAAGTTTGACCAAGTTTACCGAAGAAGAAAATATCAACATCCAGAAATAGCAAATCAATATTATTAGATGCATCGTGGAATATATTTATGTGAACTTGGTTGGAGTTTTTTTTTATTTCGGACGAAACAAAGATGCAATGTATTTTGAAATGGTGAGAGTATTCATAGATGACCTTATGCGCCATGCTCTCCTCGCCATGTGGCGCCATGGTAGGCGAAGACACGGCATACACATGTGTGGCACCGCAACATCAGTGTCGGAGTTGAGCCATGCATGGGCATCCAGGGCCCTGGCCCGAGGTGTGGGGATTTTTCTTACTCTTACCTATAAACATTTCATATTGTTCTTAGAAAGGGTAGTATCATAGGCCGGTATTATGCATCATATACTAGTCTACGATATTACCCCCTAATGCATAATATTATATTTTCACTTCATTTATCTACTTGTAGAATCCCAATACAAAGATGTGACTGGGATCTATTTCTTATTAACATTTCTCGTTTGGGTTTTTATCATTTATGCAACTAGTTGTGTCGCACTATTCAGTTTTGCCAATAGAAATTACAACTGCTAAAAAATGCCATCGTTCCGTGAGATGTTTTCTTAAAAATGCCATTAGATATCTCAAAAATGTCATCGTTTCATTAGATGTTTGCTCATAAATGCCATTAGACATCGTTATTGTCAGGCCAAAATCGTTGACCATGTTATATGACAAAAAATACCCCTATACCCACATGTCAGCTCTCTCTATCTCACAATGATAAGTGTGGACCCCACTTGTTAGGAGTAAGCAAGCGAATAATTTTAGAGAAAATAAGAACGTTGTTGGGATCAAGTGGGACCCACACTTTATTGTAGTGAGATAGAGGGAGAGCTGACATGTTGGTCTATAGATATTTTGGTCATTATGACATGGCAAACGATATTTGAGCTGACAATCATGGTGTCGAGTGGCATTTTTGAGCATGCGCGTAACAAAGCGATGTCATTTTTGACCAGTTGAAATTCCTAGTGGCAAAAACCGAGTAGTGAGACACAAACAGTGGCATAAATGATAAAACCCCCTCTCGTTTAAGTGTTGTAATATTATACTTCCTCCGTTCCTAAAAATAAGTTTTTTTAGAGATTCCACTATGGACTACATACGGAGCAAAATGAGTGAGGGCTCCTTTGATTCAAAGGAATTTTATAGGATTTCTGGATGATTGAAATCCTTAGGATTTTTTTCCTATGTTGGTCGTTTGATTTATAGGATTGAATCCCATAGGAATTATTCCTATGGAATCTTTTGTACTACGTTTCATAGGAAATCTAACATCCACTCCAACCTCTTTTTACAATTCCTTTGTTTTTCCCGTGCCATCAAACACTCATTTTCCTATTCCTACGTTTTCAAAATCCTACGAATCAAAGAGGCCATAAATCTACACTCTAAAATATGTCTATATACATCTGTATGTAGTTTGTAGTGGAATCTCTAAAAAGACTTATATTTAGGAACGGAGGGAGTATCACATTATGATAGTAGAATCTTTTCTCACATAATTGCATGGATACATCAGCCTTTTTTGCTTAGGAGGCACTACCTGATACTTCTATTTTTCTGCTACTTAGGCCAGTGTTCTTCACATGTATTATATTCGCTGCACTGCCGTAATTTAGGCCAGTGTACCATAAGTGTACTTAGTTTACTTCCCATAAAAATAGCACGAGATGTAGCGTCATATTCTATGTAGACCAGAGTATGAAAAACATTGAATGATGATATTTTTGGGGTATTATGTGGTTTTTACCAAAAAGAACTTTTCATCCCGTTTGTAGGTTTATTCGTGTTTGTACACACGAGCTAAGTACATGCTCTGTTTTGTAGAGACCACATAACATGGAGCTGTTTATGGTGGTGCCGACCCAGCCAGGGAGGTCTTACCTATGGATGGCGGTTTAGTTTGCACCCTGGGCTTTTAGTATCCGCTTATGTCAAACCATGTCACATTTCATGTTTATGATTTTGGATGTATTTGGTTGTGTGTATCTGGTTGTGCAGAGGATAGGTTTGCACTTAGTTTGGTTGTATCATCTTGAAGCGACTATTGAATGAAATTCGTTGTATCGACAAAAAATCCAACCATTCGAACTATGCTAAAAGAGGCTCTGATACACATACTTGCTCCTACCATCTCTTTTGCACCATACAACTTCATTTGGGATTGTCTGCTATCATTATTTAAATGACTAGGTAGCATGTTGTTGGTAGCTAGTCTGCTGCACATTTATGTTTGGGTGGCTTATTAACACAAGTTGTTTGTTATTGCCATCACCTCCTTTCTTTCTTTCATTTCCTTTTCTCTTTCTTCCCCTTTTGTCTGTGTCTAGCTGTCTGACTTGAAAGGGATGGAAATCAAAACGAAATAAGGATTTCGAGTCTCGGCCATAAATTCCACGGGCCTATCAATGTCTACTCATGACTATATGCGTACTTGATAGATACTACCTCCGTCCTGGTTTATTGGTCCCCTTCGCATTTTGTGCCAATTTTTATCTTAGATTTAACTAACAAATTGTTAATGCATGTCAAAAAAATAATATCATTAGAAACTATGTTCAAATACAAATACAATGATATAATTTATTGTGACATGCATTATTATTTTGTTAGTTAAATATAGACTAAATTTCGGTTTTTACCCCCTATTTTTATATTTTTGACACTAATTACCCCGTTTAGCGGGATTTCATCCATTTTACCCCATTTAGCAAAAGTGTTGCTACAATTTACCCAGTTTAATATTTTGTGAGCATTCTGACACGCAGGTCCAATTGTGTTGTCCCAATTTACCATGTTTAATATTTTTGGAGTTGATGGTATTCTCCTATTATTTATAAATCAGATCATTCTCCTATTATTTGCAACAGATCATGGAAATACACTACTATCAAAACTGATTAATATAGGCTACAGATTGCTCTGGGTTCACATGTTGAAACAGGTTGAATGATACTTTCCATTTATAGATAGCACCAGGACCT
Source organism: Thinopyrum elongatum (assembly GCA_011799875.1). Taxonomy (NCBI): domain Eukaryota; kingdom Viridiplantae; phylum Streptophyta; class Magnoliopsida; order Poales; family Poaceae; genus Thinopyrum; species Thinopyrum elongatum. The sequence continues at coordinate 83,870,660 of CM022298.1, read as the reverse complement.
TAAAGTACAGCTGAATAACATCACATATATAGATAGCTTCACTAGTTCACAACTACACAAGCTACAAAATACACCAAACAGTAGCAGTGGCACATACACCTTGTCAGTCTTCACGTTTCTTAGCTCCTACACCTTGCAAAGCTCTCCATCTGGATTGCTAACATCATCTTGTCCTCCATGACTTCCAGGAGCTGTCACAAACCATAAAAATCATCCTCCATCTATGTGCCTTACGACCACTGGCGGAGATCTGGGTTACTCTGAAATCAATTCTGACAAAGGTTTATCAAACTGAAGAAGTAAAAGAATTTCGTCAATATTCAAAATGTTGAAAAAAACTTTAAATCAATGTACCTCAGTTGCAGAAGGGTGATATGTATACACGTGATCTTCTAATAAGCATTTTAATTTTGTCCGAATTAAACGCCTAACAGCCAATGCATGACTCAGGAAAATTTTAGAATACACAAATTGCTATGATAGAGATGGTCAAAATCATGTGGGATGGGATACGACTGAGAGGGCTTCTTTGTTCACCAACCTCACTGATCTGTTGGACCAGCCGTCGCCATAGACCCGTCATCAACTGGGCACAGTCTAATAGGGTCCCTACTATGTCGCCAAAGTAGGAAGAAGAACTGAGCACAGCCTGATGGAGTCACGTACATGATTAGTTTTTGAAGTATATCAAATTCAGAGGACTACGCCGACGTCAGCGAGCTTGACGGAACCGTCTGTTCCACGGGGTCGTTTCTTGCCTTGATGTTGTGGCCATACAGCCCTGCTCGAGGAGGTATGAAATCGCATGGCCGGGACCTCAGCACCCGCCACCGCTGCCGTCATCGTCGCCGCAGCCTGACAATCCCTAACCCTAGGTTGGAGCGAGCCTGACGAGTGCATGTAGTCGAAAGCCTGGACAGGTGATGCAATCGATTGGGGGCGAGCAACGCAAGTGAGAACCGAGTAGAGGCTAGCGTGGCGCTCGCCGCTCTGCCGACTGGGCGTTGTGTGTTGGACACGATGCGAGCGACCACCACCATTAGGCGGTCCCGGTCGGCAGAAGCTGCGAGGACTGGTTCAGCAGGGAGAAAAATAGGCAGGAAAAAACCGTCTATGTGGCATGCCAGCTGGACATGACAATTAGAACCTATTGGTCAGAACGCTTACAAAAAAATTAAACAGGGTAAATTGTGGCAGAACTTTTGCTAAATGGGGTAAAACGGACGAAATCTCGCTAAATAGGGTAATTAGTGTCAAAAATGTCAAAATAGGGTGTAAAAACCAGAATTTACTCTTAAATATATGGTCAAAATTTGACACGAAATACTAAGGAGACTAATAAACCAGGACGGAGGTAGTATCTTGCAAGAAATATGTCGTTCTAGTTGATGGCCCCAATTGGAGGACTCGCATTCCAATTTTTTCGTTTATGAGATTAATGGTGGATTGGCTGGAGACAGTAACGTGTTCTAGTGACATCGCCTAACAACAACAAACACATACTAACACAGTGGCATGAGGAAAGAGAAATCAAGTTTATATTTGTCTCATGATGAAGTGAGTGACACCCAGCAAAACTATTAGCTAGCTGATGGACACCTTTTGTATCATGGGAATATTTTGGATAGGTATGGTAGAAATTAAAATTAACTCCACTTCAATACATTTATAACAGAATACGTTGGATGTGGTCCTAACTTTACGATAATTTTCCATAAGAAAAAGGGGGAAAAAGGAACAACAGAGGGATCCTTGGAACACCATTTTTTTAGAGGGTGGATCCTGTCATGGACGTATATGCATGGCTGAACCGACAGGCAAGATCGCTACGCTTCACTGACGCATCAGAAGGAAGGCAAAACAGCACCTTCCTGCAGGCATTCACAATTTCACTTGCGCACCACTACGACCAGACCAGTTGGAAGAAACACAGATACGCGAGTTGCAGGCCATGCAGGGTTCACATCACAGTGACTTCTCCCAGTCCAACCATAGCCAGTTAACACTTAAGCAGTAGCATGTGCTAAATCAGTCATGCATGGCGGCGCCGGTATGCTAACACCAGTACACCATAACCATACCGTTCCTAAATATTTGTCTTTCTAAATATTTCAACAAGTGACTACATACGGAGCAAAATAAGTGAATCTACACTCTAAAATATGTCTATATACATCCGTACGTGGTAGTTCATTTGAAATCTCTAAAAAGACAAATATTTAGGAACGGAGGGAGTACTAACACATACATCTCCTTATTAGCATGTTGCCGAGGAGGACAAGAAGCACAGTTGGACACAGGAATCTTCCTGTGCATGGCTGGCCCTTGTCCCATTAGAGGACACGGATCACAAGTCGCCTCGCGGACTGCCCTCCCCGCAGGGAAATGGCGGGGGACACAGAAGGAGACACTGGTTTGAGCCTCAAGGAATGGTTGGGGAGCATGGAGAGCATGGGTGACAGCGTTAGGAAAATGTCTTGGGAAAGCAAAGACAGGAAGCAACACATGGATCATCGATGGACTTGATCGATCTGATTACTAGTTAAGTATATACTGAAAGCTGATGATAATGAGAGCTTTTTACTTCTGCATACACATGGCGACTACGTGACTGAGAAACGCTACAGTACAACCGAACCGAGGCGCCTACCTGCTAATGCGGCTCCGTTTGTTTTGTCTGATGAGATGCCTTTGGAGTGTGAGTCATCGATCGCTTATCTTATACATGTGTCCCAATGATGCATGGTTCAAACGAAGCGATCGTACACTTCGGAATTGTAAAATGGGATCCGCATCGACGACAGGCGGACTCCTGTCAGGACGCACACACTTGCTCGCTGTTTTCCTGTCTAGCATCTTGAGGATCAGACCGAGGGCAACTTCCTACTGTCCTGCGTCCGTCGATCTCCACGTGCATGTCAAGAAGGTCCCGACCAGCGTCGTCGTCGAGCCTGTCTGTTCCCGGATCCTCAAGGATTCCACGATTCAGACACGATACAGTAGGTGCCTTCCCTCGCTGTTTCCGGGTTTGCAAAAAAGAAGTTTGTTCTCACGTGAGCTAATTAACCCTCCAAATGCCACAAACTATTGTGTCCCAATGACCAAGCAAGCGCAGCCTTCTTTTATTTGTTGTTATGTTAAAATTAGCTTTATGAAGGCGCAGTGGTAGCTTGATCACGTAGGATTCACTTAAGTAGGCTCGTCCTGGCGGCGTCCGCGTATCCGTCGTGGTTGCTCCCTCCCTTTTGTGCTGCTCTGGGTGAAAACTTGATCTACAGAGTTGTGCGGTGGTGGCACTCCGGTGGCGTGCCTTTCTTGGAGGCACCGCCTTGGAGTTATAAAATCCGGCGTTGTCCGGTTTCACCTCTTCGCAGTGGCTAGCTCACTAAAGGTCTCCGTCGGCTCCAAACGGTTTATTTTGGTTCATATGTAGTGTGCCCGGTGGTCGACTGGGTGGTGTTGCGGTGCATCGGCACCCTTATATCTTGCCTTGGGTGTATGTTGTGTGTGATGGTGATGTGTTATTTGCAGGTGCTTATATCTTTGGTCGTTGCTTTATATATAAAACGGGACAAATGCCTTTTTTGGTGTAAGTGAGGGGCGACAACGGTGCGTCATTGGCTTGTTCTGGCGGCTCTGATAAGTGAGGGGCGATAGCGGCGCGTCACCGGCTCGTTCTGGCTGCTCCGGTATGTGTGTGGCAACAGCGGCGCGTCGGCGGCTCGTTCTGATGATGGTAGTGGTCGTTTGGTGGTCCAGCTGTGGTGCTTCATACTTTCAATGAGCTTCATACATTTGGGGTGCTTCATACTTTCAATGAGCTTTTATAATAGATACATGTCTTTCGCGAATAAAAGGATCTAGTTAAGTAGGCTCGCCTGGCACTCCTCTCCCTTCCCTCACCGATCACACTGACATCCACCTCATCCCATTGTTTGCCTCTCCGGCTGTGGCGGCCACCACACCCCTCTCCTCCCTCCCTTAACTGGTGGACAATAAAAACGAAATACATCATAAGAATGAATAAACCAGCGAGGGCAAGAACATAATTCAAGGATTAACCATTTGTTGATACCTCACACATTCTAATTTCATGGTGGTTACTAGCAAGCTAGACAATTCTACCCAAAAATCTCTATTCGGATATTTTCTATACTCTTACAAAGTAAAAGCCTCTATCTACATATTTAAAGATACTAAAATTAACAAAACAAGTTAGAAATAACCTACAACAATACATTTTAATGGAATGGATTATTCTAGTTATTTTAATATTTATATGATTTGCATATACAAGATGGCCAAACGAAATTTTAATAATAAGATGTTTTCTCACAAAAATGGAGTTCTAGTTCAGCGCTATTGTCAGGGCCGAAGACATGTCCGTGCTAACATGGCAATAGAGACTATTGTAGCTATAGTGTTTCTATTTTTATTCTGTAGCTATTAAACTAAACTGTATAGTAAAGTTTGTACCAATGAAAAATATAACATATCATATTTGTAATAAGGTGATCTATTTGAATAAGTAAAAATGTTTATTATAAATAAATAGGTGATGACCACGGCCGACGCGTCCGTCAACTACGTTTCTCCTTTCTTGTTTGGGGTCTTCTTTCTTTGTAATAAGGATCTGGCTATAATTTTTCATTTCTTCCACGTCTTGCATGTAAGATGTTGTAAGCCACTGCTTTGACTAATGAAACATCTAGCTCTTCGTGCCCTTACCGGTGTTTAAAAAATATGTTGGCATTGACATGGGAAAAAAGAAATTATACTTGTACATGTCTAATGATGAAGTGTATCCTTTTGTGACAATGAAATAATTAAGATATGACATAATAAGGATATATAAGAAAATCAAAACTAATTACGCTTCACTACATATTTATAAAAAAGATGTGGACTTGGATATCTATATGCCAGTATAAAAAAGTACTTAATATTAATCGTATACATCCATTCTAAGCAATGTGTCTAAAAATTATTGTTTTAATAGGAATAACTTGGAAGTGAGTTCTCCCACCTGAATATGTCGGGGCCAGATTTCGGGGAAAAAATATCCCAGAAATTTAACCCCTCGTGTTACCACCAGCCCAGGTTTACGGTTACTGGTAGACACGTCCTTGTTACAGATTACTAAGCAATTACAAGAATTGGATACAAGACCATAAAGGTCTAATGATACAATAGTGATTCCGGTGGTGGATGACGGAAATGACTCGCGGTTCTCCAACGTCGATGGGGCTCCATTCCCACAGGCACAGCTGACCCGGATAATTCCTATTCCGCGTGGCTGCTATCCTAGGCTCCGCATGGATGTTGTGGTAATACTCCTTGTTGAAGTCCTGACCTGGCCAAGTAAATAGCCAGGGACAAGCCAGTGAGTACGTTTGAATGTATTCGCAAACATCATGAACAAAAGATATACCGAATGCAGCAGATAAAAAATATATGATCATGATGAACCAAACTATATGCGAATGCTCATGCTGGACTCTATTAAATGCATGCTGACAGGAATTAAATCATGGCATGATAACATATTAGCATGTACAAATAAATGAATATATAAAAAGGTTAGTGATAAACAAGGAAAGTTAAAGGAAAATAAAATAAAAGAAATGCCGGTCGGATGTCTAAAGTGACACCACGGTAGGTCAAGAGAAATGCCTAACGGGTATCCACAAGAGTAGTGACGTAATAGACCGCCTGAGAACTCGAGGGACGCCACGAAGAGGTCTTGAAAAGAAATGCCAGTCGGGTGTCAAAAGTGACGCCACAGTCGGTCTTGAAAAGAAATGCCAATCGGGTGTCTACAAGAGAATCGGACGAGACAGGACCATCCGAGACTCGAGAGACGCCACGGAGAGGTCTTGAAAATAAATGAGTGTCCGGGTAGTCTAGCCAACCCATGAGACACTCAGAAATAAAAATAAGAGAAAAGGATTAGTCCACAATAATATATATGATGCCAAAAATAATCACAACAATAGTATGCATGATAGGAAAAATAACCATGACAGTGTTAGTGATGATAATAATATTCTGCAAAATAAAACTTGCTTTAATTTAATTACTTCTTCCAGAGGCCGACACTAAGACCGACACTTGACCAACCCAGACTGTAGTCCTTAACCGCGGACACGGCTATTCGAATAGGTTTAAACTCTGCAGAGGGTGTGCTCTTTACCCACAAGTAAAGGATTTCTTTAGCCAGCATCGAGACGCTGACTAATTCCCATTACGGTCTTTGGGTTGAAAACACACCTGACCAGCACACACCAGATTAACTTTTCGGATGGCAGGAATCACCCAAAGCATCGTTCAAGAAAAACTCTAAGACGGGGAGACCAACGTCTTGCATGGGATCACTATGCCCCCCTCTCGGTCCCAGACCGGATACACCCATGCCCCCTGACCTGATGACGGGATTTAGTCCGCGGCCGTGGGAAACCCTCATCATGGCCTTCTATACGGTGTGTGCATGAAAAGGGGTTATCAACTTACTAAACCATACCCTACCTGCGGCAGGGACAAGTGGTAGCACGGATCAAGTTTGGGGGTTACCGGAACAAGACTCGATCTACGGTCGACTCAGGAGGCTTAAGTTTCCTGCAACGGTTAGCACAACAAGGTATTCCTTCAATAGCAATACCAAACAGGGCCGTAACCCTTGCATGCTCCAACATGCATAACAACCAAGGCATGATCATGCTCCAACATGATCACCCTTCTGCCGGTAATAGTATTCCTTTTAGGCCTGCTCCTGCAAGTTAGTCATGGCAAACACACGATGCATGGTACGATGAAACATGCCAACACTACATGCATGCAAATTCTATTTGAATTCAACCTATGCATAATTTATTTATTCATGCAAACAATTAACCATGCAATCACCATATCAAGTGTTCAATATGCTTGCCTTGAGCATGCAGAGATATTGGGTGCACTCCAAAAGTTTGAAAATTTTATCTTCCCTACATTTCCTATTTTCAAAAATATTGCAATTACCACATAATTTCAAAACAATACCAAAAAGTGTGTCATAATTTTTTGACATAAATACTAAAATAAACTAGATGAAAAATGAGGGATGTCAGAAGAAGAATCAAGTCATTTGGAGTTGTGGTTTAAAAACTAGAGGCAGTCAAAGTCGTGGTCAAATCTGTTTTTAAATAGAACATAAAAAGAAAACGGTTCGGCAGGAAATATGCTTTACCGATAGAGAAAGCGTATTCTCTGAAAACACACGTTCGGACTAAATAAAAAAAAGAGAAGTCTGACGGGTGGGTCCCACCCGTCAAGTTTGAACTTGGGCGTGCTTCGCGCCGAGACAGAGAAGGAAGGGGAGGTCACCGGCGGCGATCGGCGGCGTATCAGGAGATGGCGATGGTGCAGGCGTGCTCAGGGTGGTCTTCCGCGTCAGTGGGTGGTGGAGTTGGCTACCGGCGTGCACCACAGCGATGGCAGCGTCCACTCGGGCGGCCGGCGGCTTCGGGTGATGTTGGATCTCGTCGGAGGAACCTCCAATCGTCAAATTGACGTGAGGGTCAGACGAGGGAGTGGATTAGGAGACTACTGGTGAAATTTGGGAGGTGGGGGGTGGACGGACGACGTCGGCTTCTTCTCGGAAGTAGCGGCGGATCGGGCGACCGGAGTTGGGGAAGAAGACCTCCCCGGGGCCGTTCGGTCCCTCTAGAGTGTGATTTCGGATGGGTGGAGGTGGGGTGAGTTCGAAACGAGGCCCGGGGCAGCCTTTATATAGGCAGGCGGAGATGGCCGTAGCGGAGTGGATCACGGCGGAGTAATTCCGTCCGGTGGGGTTGGTTTGGATCGGTTGGCTTGGACGATGGCCATAAGTGAGGTCGGTGGAAGCTCCCCAAAGCGCCAGTGTTGACGATTTCGTCCTCAATTCACTTCCTCACAGTGGAGCCCGAGGACGGCCGTGGCGGACGATGCCAGCTCCGGCGACTGACAGCAGGGTCCTGGGTGGTCTGGACGGCGGCCTGGCGTCGTGAGGTGGTGCCGCGTGGAGGGAGAGTTAGGCCTGGACGGTGCGGGGGAGTCGGTTTTGAGGCTTCCCGAGCAAGATACGACGGCGGCAGTCATTTATGGTGGCGGTTGAGGCCTGTAGAGGGCTGTGGAGTGGTCGGCGGGGTCAGCGACTGCGGATGAGGTCGGTGGGCTGGTGGTTAAAGTGGGGGCAAGCTGGCGGCCTCGGATTTGGCCATGTGGTGGCGTGTCCGAGCTGAAGTCCACGGCGGCGGCAGTGGTCGGTGGTGGACGGCGCTAGAGGACGGGGGAGGGTGTCGGCGAGATGCTTGGCTTACCCTTGAAGACATCTGAGGAGGCTGGCGTGCAAGAGCAGCAGCAAGGAGGCCACGCGAGTCGATGCCAACGCCTGCCAAACGAGCGCACTGCTCGTGCTCTGTACATGCACACCAGGTGCTCGACAAAATGCCATGGTGCTCTAGGATGCTTTTCTGCAAGAGATACTTAATAGGGTGGTGCCCCTATGAACTATAATGGTTGTAGACAAGATGATTTAGCCAGAGGATCAAGTGCCATATGCAGTTCCATAAGCTTGCAGAATTCTGTCGTGCACACAAGGTGTTTGTCAGAATGCTATGGCTATCTAGGTGATTCCTATGGAAGTGATATTTGGCATAATGGTGTATCCTTGGATGGCAGAGATGATGGTGAAGTCAGTTTGTGAAAAGAGAAAACTTGCTAATGCAAGTTTTACAAAATTAAAGTACTGGACAGAAACTAAAGGGGTATATTTGGTGGTCTTGCAAGAAGAGATTGAGGCTGCCCTTCTGTACTTAAGGTACTAGTTGGAAGGACTATAAGTGGGAAAATTTCCAGAATTTTTGGAGTAAAGAAAATTGGGGTTGCAGTGCAAAGCTGGATCTGGACCAGAAATGAAAAGAGGTTGTTTCACTCAAAATTTTCAAAAGGCCAAGTTGGGTTTTTGCATAAAAGTGATTTATAGGCATCACTTGACCTCCCATAATTTTTGTGGATATTTAAAAGTAATATTTAAAATAGTTATAGTGCAACAGAGGCAATTAAAGTATTGAAATAGCTTTTAAAAGAATTGTTTTGGGAATTTTTTTATTATGAAAATAATTCCTACTGTTATTATAATATAAATGAAATATTTTGAGAAAACTATCAGAGCTCATAATATTATTTCCAAAAATTTCTATATGGAGGGAAGAATTTTGGAAAACAGAAACAGAAAATACTCTGAAAATAATAAAGGACTTATTATAAATCAAAATTTTATTTCTGGCCAAATTTTTACTTAATAAAAATGTGGTTAAATTTTTGGGGTGTTACAAACTCTACCCCCCTTAAGAAAATCTCATCCTCGAGATTTGTTAAGGGCGGAAGAACTAAATGCAAATCACAACAAACAAACCTATGCAGAATGCAAACATAGCAATGCACTTATGACATACGCCCTAAAATATCATACAACAGTTGCGTTATGTAAACTAGCATTAGACACAACAACAACCATACTCGTGACCATCTACGGTTCCGGATGAGACGTTCCAGCTTTGACCCTGGCTGTGTACTCTTCAAACACTCGATGAGAGTAGCCAGAAGAGAGGGACGGGCCATTCTGCTGGTCGTCCCTTGGAACTCTTGAATTACTTCCCAGGACTACTGACAGAATAACTGATGGTTCTGCACTCCCCCTTACTAGTGGGTGTTGAGCAATGGCTCTCCTCGTAATGGAGAGTTCCCTGGCAACTTGGGTGAGCAGTGACTCTTGTGCGGCCACAAAATGCACCAAGTTTTCCAGGGCAGGGTTTTGCTCATGCTCAGAGTTGGCAAAATGCATCCCTCTATCGTAGCTGGATCTGGATGGATAGTAGAAAAATGAGCGATTGTGAGTTCTTGGATCTTGGTGGCGAAGTTGGGCAACGGCTTCTCTAGCGGCATACTGGATGGCTTGATATTCACCATCCATTACCCTTCCCATGAATCGGTGAGAGTGTTCTTGTGCCAAAGCCCTTCCATTAATAGATATTGTGGCCCAAAACTGGGTGAGGCCATTGCGATCCCTTGCTTGGTACACCACATATCGTGGTGATTCTTCCAAACCATGGGCACGTCGGGTGACGTTAGAGAGTATGCGGACGAAGCCATCAAGCTCCGGCACGGTGGTCTTGTGGTGGATGAAGGAACGGGGCATCTTGGTGGTTTTGGTTAAAGTGAGAATGAAGGCCGTGCTGTACTGAGTTGAGGCAGGGCTTCCTTTATAGGCTAGCCGAGTCTTCCATCGCACGCTTGTGGATGGGATAACTCAGGTGTCGGCCACAGGCACACGGCCTATGGGCTAGGATGGTAGGTTGGGCATCGACTGTCAAAAGATGTCGGCTGGCCACTATGTAGGCTTATCGGATAGGATGGACTTGACTGTGTACAGGAAAGGATGTGGATGGTGTGAAAACCTAGGGATAGTGACCTGGCTAAGATAGAATTAGCCAATGGTCAGCCTGGTTCTGATACCAAGGCTGTCGGGGCCGGTTTTTGGGGACAAAATATCCCAGAAATTTAACCCCTCGTGTTACCACCAGCCCAGGTTTACGGTTACTGGTGGACATGTCCTTGTTACAGATTACTAAGCAATTACAAGAATTGGATACAAGACCATAAAGGTCTAATGATACAACAGTGATTCTGGTGATGGATGACGGAAATGACTCGCGGTTCTCCAACGTCGATGGGGCACCATTCCCACAGGCACAACTGACCCGGATAATTCCTATCCCGCGTGGCTGCTATCCTAGGCTCCGCATGGATGTCGTGGTAATACTCCTTGTTGAAGTCCTGACCTGGCCAAGTAAATAGCCAGAGACAAGCCACTGAGTACGTTTGAATGTACTCGCAAACATCATCAACAAAAGATATACCGAATGCATCAGATAAAAAATATATGATCATGATGAGCCAAACTATATGCGAATGCTCATGCCGGACTCTATTAAATGCATGCTGACAGGAATTAAATCATGGCATGATAACATATTAGCATGTACAAATAAATGAATATATAAAAAGGTTAGTGATAAACAAAGAAAGTTAAAGGAAAATAAAATAAAAGAAATGCCGATCGGATGTCTAAAGTGACACCACGGTAGGTCTTGAAGAGAAATGCCTAACGGGTATTCACAAGAGTAGTGGCGTGATAGACCGCCTAAGAACTCGAGGGACTCCACGAAGAGGTCTTGAAAAGAAATGCCAGTTGGGTGTCAAAAGTGACGCCACAGTCGTTCTTGAAAAGAAATGCCAATCGGGTGTCTACAAGAGAATCGGACGAGACAGGACCATCTGAGACTCGAGAGACGCCACGGAGAGGTCTTGAAAATAAATGAGTGCCTGGGTAGTCTAGCCAGCCCATGAGACACTCAGAAATAAAAATAAGAGAAAAGGATTAGTCCACAATAATATATATGATGCCAAAAATAATCACAACAATAGTATGCATGATAGCAAAAATAACCATGACAGTGTTAGTGATGATAATAATATTCTGCAAAATAAAACTTGCTTTAATTTAATTATTTCCTCCACAGGCCGACACTAAGACCGACACTTGACCAACCCAGACTGTAGTCCTTAACCGCAGACACGGCTATTCGAATAGTTTTAAACTCTGCAGAGGGTGTGCTCTTTACCCACAAGTAAATGATTTCTTTAGCCAGCACCGAGACGCTGACTAATTCCCATTACGGTCTTTGGGTTGAAAACACACCTGACCAGCACACACCAGATTAACTTTTCGGATGCCAGGAATCACCCAAAGCATCATTCAAGAAAAACTCTAAGACGGGGAGACCAACGTCCTGCATGGGATCCCTATTCATAAGCGCGGATTACAAGGGGTGCCCCCCTCTCGGTCCCAGACCGGATACACCCATGCCCCCTGACCTGATGACGGGATTTAGTCCGCGGCCGTGGGAAACCCTCATCATGGCCCTCTGTACGGTGTGTGCATGAAAAGGGGTTATCAACTTACTAAACCATACCCTACCTGCGGCAGGGACAAGTGGTAGCACGGATCAAGTTTGAGGGTTACCGGAACAAGACTCGATCTACGGTCGACTCAGGAGGCTTAAGTTTCCTGCAACGGTTAGCACAACAAGGTATTCCTTCAACAGCAATACCAAACAGGGCCGCAACCCTTGCATGCTCCAACATGCATAACAACCAAGGCATGATCATGCTCCAACGTGATCACCCTTCTGCCGGTAATAGTATTCCTCTTAGGCCTGCTCCTGCAAGTTAGTCATGGCAAACACACGATGCATGGTATGATGAACATGCCAACACTACATGCATGCAATTTCTATTTGAATTCAACCTATGCATAATTTATTTATTCATGCAAACAATTAACCATGCAATCACCATATCAAGTGTTCAAGATGCTTGCCTTGAGCATGCAGAGATATTGGGTGCACTCCAAAAGTTTGAAAATTTTATCATCCCTCCATTTCCTATTTTTAAAAATATTGCAATTACCACATAATTCCAAAACAGTACCAAAAAGCGTGTCATAAATTTTTGGAATAAATACTAAAATAAACTAGAAGAAAAATGAGGGATGTCAGAAGAAGAATCAAGTCATTTGGAGTCATGGTTTAAAAACTAGAGGCAGTCAAAGTTGTGGTCAAATCCGTTTTTAAATAGAACATAAAAAGGAAACGGTTTGGCAGGAAATACGCTTTACCGATAGAGAAAGCGTATTATCTGAAAACACGCGTTCAGACTAAATAAAAAAAAGAGAAGTCTGACAGGTGGGTCCCACCCGTCAGGTTTGAACTTGGGCGTGCTTCGCGCCGAGACAGAGAAGGAAGGGGAGGTCACCGGCGGCGATCGACGGCGTATCAGGAGATGGCGATGGTGCAGGCGTGCTCAGGGTGGTCTTCCGCGTCAGTGGGTGGTGGAGTTGGCTGCCGGCGTGCACCACAGCGATGGCAGCGTCAACTCCGGCGGACAGCGGCTTCGGTTGATGTTGGATCTCGTCGGAGGAACCTCCAATCGTCAAATTGACATGAGGGTCAGACGAGGGAGTGGATTAGGAGGCTACTGGTGAAATTTGGGAGGTGGGGGTGGACGAACGACGTCGGCTTCTTCTCGGAAGCAGAGGCGGATCGGACGGCCGGAGTTGGGGAAGAAGACCTCCCCGGGGCCGTTCGGTCCCTCTAGAGTGTGATTGCGGATGGGTGGAGGTGGGGTGAGTTCGAAACGAGGCCCGGGGCGGCCTTTATATAGGCAGGCGGAGATGGCCGGAGCGGAGTGGATCACGGCGGAGTAATTCCGGCCGGTGGGGTTGGTTTGAATCAGTTGGCTTGGACGGTGGCCATAAGTGAGGTCGGTAGAAGCTCCCCGAAGCGCCAGCGTTGACGATTTCGTCATCTATTCACTTCCTCACAGTGGAGCCCGAGGACGGCCGTGGCGGACGGTGCCAGCTCCGGCGATTGACAGTAGGGTCCTGGGTGGTCTGGACGGCGGCCTGGCGTTGTGAGGTGGTGCCACGTGGAGGGAGAGTTAGGCCTGGACGGTGCGGGGGAGTCGGTTTCGAGGCTTCCCGAGCAAGATACGACGGCGGCGGTCATTTATGGTGGCGGTTGAGGCCGGTAGAGGGCGGTGCAGTGGTCGGCGGGGTCAGCGACTGCGGATGAGGTCGGTGGGCTGGTGGTTAAAGCAGGGGCAAGCTGGCGGCCTCGGATTTGGCCATGTGGTGGCGTGTCCGAGCCGAAGTCCACGGCGGCGGCGGTGGTCGGTGGTGGACGGCGCTAGAGGACGGGGGAGGGTGTCGGCGAGATGCTTGGCTTGCCCTTGAAGACATCTGAGGAGGCTGGCGTGCAAGAGCAGCAGCAAGGAGGCCACGCGAGTCGATGCCAACGCCTGCCAAACGAGCGCACTGCTCGTGCTCTGTACATGCACACCAGGTGCTCAACAAAATGCCATGGTGCTCTAGGATGCTTTTCTGCAAGAGATACTTAACAGGGTGGTGCCCCTATGAACTATAATGGTTGTGGACAAGATGATTTAGCCAGAGGATCAAGTGCCATATGCAGTTCCATAAGCTTGCAGAATTCTGTCATGCACACAAGGTGCTTGTCAGAATGCTATGGCTATCTAGGTGATTCCTATGGAAGTGATATTTGGCATAATGGTGTATCCTTTGATGGCAGAGATGATGGTGAAGTCAGTTTGTGAAAAGAGAAAACTTGCTAATGCAAGTTTTACAAAATTACAGTACTGGACAGAAACTAATGGGGTATATTTGGTGATCTTGCAAGAAGAGATTGAGACTGCCCTTCTGGACTTAAGGTACTAGTTGGAAGGACTATAAGTGGGGAAAAATCCAGAATTTTTGGAGTAAAGAAAATTGGGGTTGCAGTGCAAAGCTGGATCTGGACCAGAAATGAAAAGAGGTTGTTTCACTCAAAATTTTCAAAAGACCAAGTTGGTTTTTGCATAAAAGTGATTTATAGGCATCACTTGACCTCCCATAATTTTTGTGGAGATTTAAAAGAAATATTTAAAATAGTTATAGTGCAACAGAGGCAATTAAAGTATTGAAATAGCTTTTAAAAGAATTGTTTTGGGCTAAATTTTGTTATGAAAATAATTCCTACTGTTATTATAATATAAATGAAATGTTTTGAGATAACTACAAGAGCCCATAATATTATTTCCAAAAATTTCTATATGGAGGGAAGAATTTTGGAAAACAGAAACAGAAAATACTGAAAATAACAAAGGACTTATTATAAATCAAAATTTTATTTCTGGCCAAATTTTTACTTAATAAAAATGTGGTTAAATTTTTGGGTTGTTACAGAACATAATGCTTAAAAGCGGCCAAAGCCAAGAGTCACCCCTTAGGCTTTGGCCGGTCTAGTTTATAAGGAAAACCGGATCAAAAAACTAAATAAGTTGAACCTGTTTATGAGGAAAACCGGACTGAAAACCGTACATGTAGCAAGAGTATAGAAAAAAAAGGACACCTAGGACAAGGCATGCCTAGCTAGTAGTCACAAGGACCATCGCTATGAAAAGACACAAGTAGATGTGGGGTGTCGGCGAGGGTTCACTATACAAGAACTTTGCAATTAGCCACTATCTAGTGCAGAAAAGCCTAGTAGTAGCGTTTCAGAAATGACGTTAGTGGCGCCGAGGCCAGATGCCGCTAGTATGATGCCGGTGGTAAGTTGTTACAACCGGCGTTCTCGCCAAACGCCACTCATGTAGGTCTCATCTATGACGTTGTCGCCAAACGTCACTAGTATGACACCAGTGATAAGCTGTTAATACCGGCGTTCAGCCCAAACGCCACTCATATAGGTCTCAGGCTGGTCGTAATGGGAGTATCATAGGTAGTATCATGCATGCCAACTAAGCAATTTTGATGAGGTGGCATAGAATTAAATGAAGAAAGAGATGCTTGAATATCATATCATGATACCGTATCATATTAAATGATATGCTACTTTGTGTCATGCATGACAATAAATATAGTCATATATAATACCATGCATTACGGATGTAGTATCAAACACTAGTATCATATGTATGATACTAATATATGATACTCCCCATTACAACCAGCCTCATCCATTGACTTGTCGCCAAATGCCACTAAGGGACAAATAATTCGTAGCGTACCTTTTTTTTTTAGGGTCAATTCGTAGCGTACCTTGGACTGTAGACATCGGTAATACAAGTCACGTGCCATTTGACTGGCACTTGCTTTGACCTACGGATACCCATTGTCAGTAAACGGCACTTGCTTTGACCTACGGATACCCATTGTCAGTAAACCCCTGATGTCAGTTAACCCCTAGCGTGTTACACTAATCTAATTAAAACATTAATTAAATAAGTCTTAGTTAAACATTAATATTAAACAAGTTGGCATTCATATATTACATGGATCTGAATATCGCTGTTCAAATCACAAAAGAACACCTAATTAAAATTAATAGGCTCGCCCGATTCCTCGCTGTGGGGCCTCCTCCGTCGGAGCTGCTGCCACTGGCCCTACGCGTCGTTGTCGAAGATGTCGATGACGTCCTCCTCGGCGTAGCCGGAGCCGGGGCCGAAGGCTAGCACGACGTTCAATGGAGGAGCAGCCGGAGCAGGAGGCGGCTGGCTCAGCTCCTGCAAGATTTCCTCCCACTCGTCGGGAGGAAACGACTTGAATACGGGGCGAACCTGAAGAAGCGCGTTCGCCATCCACAAGTCCTCCGCATTGTGGCGGACAGTAGGCGGAGCCGGAGCCGGAGCCGTCTCCCGCCGGCGCTTCTCCTCGCTCTTCTCCTCGTCATACCGAAGGGACTCGAAGGAGTGGTCGATGGCGAGCTGCTCCTCCGCAAAGTCCGGGTCAGCGCGGTAGAGGGCCTTGCATGAGGTCCTCGTCGACACGGTGCAACCCGATTTAGCACCACATTCCATGTAGTTTTCACGCAAAGGCAAAAAAATTCTCACAAGGGTCAATGATTTGACCGTGGTCTCAAATAACCATGCTGTTCCAGGAAAGGGAGGGAGGCTTGGAACACAATTCACTTGTTAGAGCCCAAGTAAGGCGAATCCTGTTGTGCCTTGGCCGCCCCCAGGGCCGGGCACCGTAGCTCTTTCAGTGGACGGATCGTTCCAGGTGGCCGATGGATCCGCAGCCGCTGGAATGGTCCTAAGGGACAGTGAGGGCAAGGTGTTATTTGCAGCCTACCGTGTGCTTTTCCACTGCAATGATCCGTTAGAAGCGGAGCTGCATGCGCTTATGCAAGGTATGGCCTTGGCCATCCAACATGCTACACTACCCGTCATCATCCAATCGGATTCGTCTGAAGCACTGTCCAGTCTATCTAACAATGCTTTGGTGCGTTCGGCTTATGGTCATTTAGTTCTTGAGGTCAAAGAGTTAATGAGTTGGAGGGAGTTTTGTCCGCAGGAAATTCTTCGTAGTCAGAATATAGTTGCCGATCGGTTGACCAACTATAGCCGCTCCGAGAGAACCACGGCTGTGTGGTTAGGTTCGGTTCCACCTTGTATTGAGGATTTGTAGCCTCTTGACTGTAACTCTGTTACCTTGCAATAAAAACTCCCCTTACCCCGAAAAAAAAAAAGAGTGTGTGGATCCTGCCATGCATGGATGGATGAACCTACCTACCGGCAAGATCGCCCTGCTTCACTGACGCAGATCAGAAGTCAAGGTAAACACAGCACCTTCCAGTTTCAGTCTTCTACAAACGCCGAAATGCAGTTTACACTGACTCCTCCCAGTCCAACCATAACCAGTTAACTATAGCAGTAGCATCTGCTAAGCAGCGCCAATATGCTGACACTAGCACTATATTTAACTAACACATATATCTCCTTATTAGCATGTTGGTGAGGACAATTGAACACATGAATCTTCCTTGCGCATGGCTGGCCCTTGTCTCATTAGAGGACACGGATCGCAAATGGCCTCGCAGACTGCCCTCCCCAGAGGGACAGAGGAGACACTGGGTTGAGCCTCACGGAATGGTTGGGGGGCATGGAGAGCATGGGGACAGGTTGACAAATTAAGTGTGTGTTCTAGGAAAGCAAGCAGCGGAAGCAACACATGGACCATCCACGGACATGATCGATCTGATTATTAGTTAAGCATATACTGAAGGTTCATGATGATGAGAGCTTTTTACCTCTGCATGCACATGGCCACCAGGCGAGAAACGCTAGAGTACAACCGAGGCGCCTACCTGCTAATGCGGCTCCGTTTGCTTTGTCTGGTGAGATCGTTTGGAGTGTGAGTCATCACTCCCTTATCTTACTCATGTGTCGGAATGATGCATGGTTCAAACGGAGCCATCGTACGTTCAGAATTGTAAAATGGGATCCGCATCAGACAGGCGGACTACTGTCAGGGCGCACACACTTGCTCGCTGTTTTCCTGTCTTGCTCTTGCGCCCGTCGATCTCCACGTGCAGGTGCATGCCAAGAATGTCCCCACCAGCGTCGTCGAGCCTGTTTCCGGATCGTCAAGGATTCGACTGACTTACTGTTTAGGTTCAGAAAAAAAAAAATCGTTCTCACTTGAGCTAATAACCCTCCAAATGCCACAACTACTCCCTCTGTGAACTAATATTAACCAACGACCAACGACCAAGCACGCGTAACCTCCTGCTGTCCCTGTGTTCTGCTACTAAAATTAGCTTTACGAGGTATCGTTTAAAAAAAAAGCTTTACGAGGTAGATGTACTTTTTTTTTGCAAGGTGAGGTTGTGATAGTTTGACAAAGGAGTCAACGACCTTTGTTGTCCTGGTGTGTTTTAGCTTCTTATCTCTGGTATACTTCACTTAATTGATAAATAAAATCAGACCAATTTCTAAATGAAAAATACAGTTAATACAACTTTTTTTACCAATCCATAAATGATAATGTGATCTTCCTATCAAGTAGGGGCAAAATACCAGAAATAGAAGGCATAGGAAAACCATGCACATGTGTCACAAGACCACACATGGCAAACTATTCCACAATCAACAAAACAACAACGAGAATAAATACTCCCCCGTCCGGAGTTACTCGTTGGAGAAATGATGTATCTAAATGTATTTTAGTTCTAGATACATACGTTTTTATCCATTTCTGCGACTAGTAATTTCGGACGGAGGGAGTATTAACAAGATTACAAGTTTATGTAAGGTAAATGATTCAATCTGACCGAGCGAACCATGTATCGAATCGGCGGGCCGTGCGGGCCTCAAGCATCGCTCTCTCCTTCACATCACGACCACATTTCTATTTTCCGCATCGAGACCATCCATGTGACACGCCACGTCGGCCGTGACACGCGGGGCCATCTTGGGCTACAAAATTAAAAAAAAGGCAATATATGGCAAATGTCTGCTAAATGGGGTAAAACAGAAGAGTTCTGGTTAAGCGGGGTAATCCTTGTAAAAGTGCCAAAAAATGGGGTAAAAATAGAACTAACTCTTAAACATGTTTAAACATACTCATGTAGATAGTCAAAGTATTGTTTGTGTCTTGTGATCTTGTCAAGATAAATGAAGTAAGTAATTGCTAGCGGCGCATCCATCAGTTTGTCATTATTGAGCGGAGACTCGTTAGTATATTCAATATGTTGGAGCTAGTAGTACAAGTTTGAATGGAGAATATTCAAAGGCTTCTCAATTTTGAACTACTAACAAATTCAGACTGTTTTTTTAGCATTGTCCATGCGGTCTGACCATTCATCTTAGAGAGGAATGAGCCTACCTACCAATCTTTCATCGGCCCTGACATGTGGAACCACCTTAGCAGAATGGTTACAAAATTTGAAAAGGCAAACCATAGCACGGGTTTGATTAAATGGGTGAAAATGGAACAAAATTTTTTTTTGATCGAAAAAAAATGGAACAATTTAGGTTAAAATGGTAATCCTTATAAAAATAATAAATGATGGGGGTGAGAAATGAATTAACTATTAATCAAAGAAAAACATACTCATATAGGCAGTCAAAGTATACTAATTGCGTGTTGTCAAAAGAAATGAAGGAAATATTGAACGTAGACTCGCTACTACATTCAATATGCTGGAGCTGGTAGTACAAGTTTGAATGGAGACTCTCTAATATATTCAAATTGCTGCGGAGAGCGAATTCCGAGGATTCGTAATTTTAATTTAACAAATCCCTTTTTTTATTCTTAACCATTGACCGAGAGGTCTCACAATTCAATCATACAAGCCTAACTACCACTGTTTCATAGATCATGACCTCCCTCAGAAATGTATTTGTGTCCTTATATACCATCAAGTCTGAAATGGTCAGAACTGAAAACTGCCCAAGCGCTTAGCCTCTCTCCTTCATCCTCACTAATCTGGAAAATTGAGACGGTCAACCATGATGGATACGGTTAGCCGTCTCATCATTGCCTAATCACCTAATGCAGATTTTCTCATTAAATGATGTATGTATTTATCAGCTCATAATGTAGTCACCAAGAGAGGATACGCTCTTCGTTTTTATTTATTTCGCATATTAGATTTGTTTAAAGTTAGTTTTATAAACTTCCAACAAGTTTGTAGAAAAAATTATTAGCATATACACTACCAAATCAATATCATTGGATTCATCATTAAATATATCTTCACATCACATAGAACTGTTATTATAAATATTCATATTGTTTTGTACAGCTTGATCAAATTTTATAAAGTTTAACTTTAGGCAAAGCTAATACGTGAAGTAAATAAAAACGAAGGTAGTACAAACACAAATAGCACACGCCTATCCTCCGCATTGCTGGGAAATAACACGTGCGACTTGGATAAACCGCTGGATCCTCAAGACAGGAAAATGTAATCTTCGCAAAAAAAAAAGTTTAAAAAAAATTTCTTCACAAAAATGATGAATTGGAACGGGCAATGCATGCTACTGTATCACCAAAATGGATACATTCAGATCGCCTAATGTACATTTCTAGATCCCCCAAACCTTCTTCTAGTTTTCTAGTTCATTTACAGAGACGTGTCCGCTCGACGACGACTCTGTATTGCTCTGCAACGCCGGTCGCCAGTGCCGGCCTCTGCCGCTGGCGGCGGCCATGCTCCGGTGGTTCTGGTCCGTCTCCAGCCGCTTCCGTTCCTGATGATCGGCGGGCTGCCTCTGTTCGCCGCTGGCGGCCGCGGCTGGGTCGTCGCCCCTCGGCCTCGGCGGTTGCCGCCGCCGGTGCAGGCGCGGTCGCTCCCGCTCGATGGCCTCGTCGCAGCCGCGCATCCTCTCCTGCTTCCTCGTCTGCACGGCCTTGGTTACCTCTGCACGCACGCGCGCACCACGGATTGATTGATCGATTAATCTCCATGTAAGCAAGAGAGAGAACCGCACGAGAAGCAAATATAGAATCAAATCCAAGAATGGTTGGCGGATTCAGAGCACGAACCTTGGGAGGTAATGAGGCGGTAGACCTGGCCGAGGAGGAGCGTGTCCCTGGGCTTGAGCAGCTTCACCTTGGTTATCCTGGCACCTCCTTCTCCGGCGACGGCGGGGTTGACGTCAACGCCGCCGCCAGAGACGTGATGTAGGACGACGAGCGCGACGTAGTGGCCGGGGTTCCTGCGCATGACGTCCGCCGCGGTGGCCGGCCAGTGGAGGCGCTCCACCTTGCCGTCGCCCGGGTTCTGGATCACCACGGCCGCCGCGTCCGCCGCCTGGCAGTTCCCCATGCCCGGTCACGTACTCACGTGCTCCTGTACCACAGAGATCGGCGGCGGCTTCCCGAGACGCCGTGAGCTCTCGCGTCTGGGCTCTGAATTGTGATGAGAAGAACGGGTTGGGGTTGGTGTTTTATGGGGGAGCCGACAGGGAGAGGAGTGTGATTAGCGAGCTAAAACTACTTGTGGGCATGTGATGTTGGTTGTTGCGAGGTAATAAACGAAGGAGCCAATCAAGATCAACTTGTTAATTGATTGTTTAGGGATCGTAGAAAAAATGGCCGGCACAGTGGAAGCAGCGTAGGGATCGTGCTTGTCTTCTTGCGCAGGCATGTCGTGGACGTGCCATATGTCGACAATGGTCTGGAGGCTGCGGGCAGCTCTACCAACTGGACTGTGAAAGGGTCGCCACAAATATATTTGAGGGCAGCTTGTAGGTTTTTGTTTGATAAATACTGGGTCTACTATGTGTTTTGAAAATATGTCTCTGTTTAGTCTATGTGGAGTGATTCCACGAACAACTTGTTTAGGCATTGTTTAGCAAATCAATATCATTAGATGCATCGTGGTATATAGATTTTGATACCATATCCATTAGGTCTTGTGGACGTTCATATTCTTTCTACAAACTTGGTGGAGTATACAAAGTTTGATTTGAGAGTATGTAATGTATTTAGAGATGGTGAGAGTATTTACGAATGACCTTATGTGTAATGCTCTTCTCACCATGTGGCGACAAGGCAGGTGACGACACGGGTTGCACATGTGTGGCCCGGGGCATGATTTTTTGTTTACTCTTACCTATATAGATTTTTTTATTGCTCGTAGCGAGGGAAGTATCATAGCCTAGTATTATGAGTGGTGGCTAGGATCCTAAATACCAGGGTGGAGACAAACCCCAGGTACGCCGGGTCACGGCCCAGGGTGTGAGCCCCGCGTGCAGGCTTCCGGCACTGCCTGCGAGGTCTTGTAGCTACAGTACACTGAAGCAGGCATGGGGCATGACCTAATCATCCCTCCGCCCCTGCTAAATAGTGTCTGTCATTTAACGATATCATATTGCCAGTTCATTTACTTTTAGAACTCAAATACAAAGTTGTGGCTAGGATCTATTTCTTATTAACTTTTCTCGTTTGACACACTATGATATTGTATACAATATGATACTAAAAATTTTCACACATCTGTAATTGCATTGACACATCATCTTTTTGCTTAGATGGCATTGCATGATACTTCTATGATATTTGCAATATGAAAGGCCTAATACTCCTACTGCCAAAGATTCTTTGTGTGTATTATATTCACTGCACCACCCGTAATTTAGGCCATCATGCCATAGGTGTACTTGGTTACAATCCCACAAAAAAAAAACATGAGAGGCACTGTCACATTCTGCCTAGACCAAAAGCGTGAGGAAAATTGAAGCATGGCTTTTTTTAATGATGTTATTTTGAAAAAAAAGAAGAAAAAAATTGCATCTCTTTTTCTAGGGTATTGAACATGTTTGTGCACATTGACTGGTATGTGTTCAATTTTATCGAGACCACAAAACATGGAGCTACTTGCAGTGGTCTCTACCCAGCTAAGGATGCCTTACCCAATATGGATGGCGGTTTAGTTCGTGTATCGACCCTCCAACATGCCGGGATTTTGGTATCTACTTATGTAAAACCTTGTCATAGTTTTACATGTTTATTATGATTTTGGATGTATTGCGTTGTGCGTATCTGGTTATGCAGAGGCTGGGTTTGCACTTAGTATAGTTGCATCATCTTGAAGGGACAACTGAATAGAATTTCTTTTATCGGAAAAATCCAATCATTCGAGCTGTGCTAAAAGTGGCTCTGGTACACATACTTTCTCCTACCATCTGTTTTGCACCATACAACTTCATTTGGGGTTGTCTGCTACTAGTATTTAAATGACTAGGTAACATGTTGTTGGTAGCTATTCTGATGTGCATTTATGTTTGGGTGGCTTATTATAACGAGTTGTTTGTTGTTGCCATCACATTTTTTTTCCTTCTGTTTCCTTTTCTATTTTTTCTCTTTCTTTTGCTTGTATCTAGCTATCTACTAACTAGAAAGAGATGGAAATCAAAACGAAATAAAGATTCTAGGTCTCAACCACAAAATCCCGGGCCTATCAGTGTCTACTCATGACTATATGTACTTGATGGATATCTCGCCAGAATATGTTGTTGTAGTTGGCGGCCACAATTGGAGGACTCACATTCCAATTATTTGCTTATTGAGATTAATGATGCATTGACTCTCGACAATAACATGTTCTAGTGATATCGCCAAGCAACAATAAGCACATACTAACATAGTGGCAGGAGGAAGGGTAATAAAGCTTATATATGTCCAATGAAAGTGACATAATTATTCCAAATTATTGTCACCTCACAAAACTTTTACCATGATAATTGGCTCTTGTTGTGACAAGGAAATAATTAACATATGACGTAACAATGATGTATTGGAAATCAAAATGAGTTCCACTTTAGTATATTTATCTCTACTCCTAATGGAGCAGTTGGTAGCCTGGTACTCCGGTTTTATTTTCGTCTGGTTTTATTTCCTCCCACCTCTCACGGGTTTTCTTATCCATTGGTTTATTTTCACTCCACTCTTTTCTTTCAAAAATCAGCACTTTCCTAACATATAAAAGATCACGGATCTGACTTCCCTAACTTATTCAAATCAACCGATCTCTCTCATTAATGCAATTTGCTTTAGAAAATAAATAATATATTTTCTGGAGACAAATAACGGATTTTAAGAAAATTAACAAGTAAACCATGACAAATAATATCTCTACTCCTAATGTCTCAGTTGGTAGTCTCCGCGGTTAATTTTCGTCCCACCTCCCCTGGTTTTTTTGTCCTCCCTCCCACCTCCCAATTCCCCCGCAGTAACGATCCCACCTCCCAGTTTCGTCGGTTTTTTTTCGTCGGTTTTTTTCGTCGGTTTTTTATTCGCCCCCCTCCCACTGGCCGGACAAATCCAACGTTTATTTGGTAACACAATGAATTCACATATGGTGATTGATTCCTTCTTTGGTAACCCAACTAACGGATGGTAATCAATCTTCAAATACCAAAACCAAACGTACAAGGCAACAATCAATTCACGTATCACAATCAGATTCTTCTTTAGTACCCAGCTTAACTCACGTATGGTAATCAATCTCCAAACAAAGGAAACAATACATCGAGCGAGCAGTAAATAAACTCCCTTTCTTATGACATGTATATGATCTTCCCTTCCCTCTCCGTTGTCGAGCGTTCTTGATTCTCGAGGCCGATGCTTGGGCTGCGTCACTGGGTCGCGACGGTGCCGGAGGACGAGGACGGCGAGGCCGGGTGCCGCGGCACCGCGTTGGCCGCGGCCGGTGAAGGGGGCGAAGAAGGGCGGCTTCCCTGGCCCTGGCCGTGGCCATGGCCCTGGGAGTTGGTGCGGTGGAAGCGGCACTTGAAGGACCTGGTGTGGGTGGCCGGCGCGCAGACGCACTTGGAAGCGGGCCCGTGGCCCGCGCCGGACGGCGCCGACGCCGACCCGGGCCACCTCCTCAGCGTATTCTTGGGCGACGCCGCCTCGCCGGTCGGCGTCGTGCTGTTGCTGTGGTGGCCGTGGCCGTGGCTGTGGAACCTTCCCTCCTCCCCCGTGGTGTCCACGTAGTTGGAAGCCATTTCTGTCCCCTGTGTTTCCTGTGTCTGCATAGGCATCATTAAGGGTGAATTTAACGAGCGAATAATTACATGATTCGTTCCGATTTCCAAATAACCCGAGATTTAGATTGAGCGTTCATTAGGAGTACTAATCAACAACTCAACAAGGAGGACGGTTGGTGGTAATCAGTTGCGTGTTACCACACATACAGGTGAAAATAACAATAGGAAGCAGCAGAAGAACGGAAAGAACTTGAGATTAGTGGTAGAGTCACGCTACCTAGAAATCTGCAAGAGGGGAGGGAAGCAGAGCAGCTGCCGGGGCGAGAGAGAGAGAGAGAGAGATCATTTGGTGGTAGCAAATTCAAGTAATAGTTTGAACACATTCAAGAAATAGTATAAAGATAATGCATATTACATAAAAATAACGCTGAGAATTTAGATGTATTGTTTGTCATGGAGCTGTGGCTGGCCGATTTACATGAAATTAATTCCCTCAGTTGTGGTGGCAAATATAATACACATAATCCATATTGTTATGCACTAGCGTGTGTGTGTGAAATAGATGGATTATGATCCCGTACCCAATAAGATGGATATGTGTGTGTGTTAGAGAGAGAGAGAGAGAGAGAGGGAGAGGGGGAGAGAGAGTGAGGAAGAGGGAGGGAGAGAGTGTGTGTGTGAGGATTTGATGGTAAAAAAGGTCGCCAATGTCACTTGATATGTATGAGAATATTAAATGTAATATTAACATGATTAATATTGAACTCTTAAAGTTCATGTGGCCCCGTTGCAACGCACGGGCGTTCTTCTAGTCTACTCCTAATGGTGCAGTTGGTAGCCTGATACTCCGATTTTATTTTCGTCCGGTTTTATTTCCTCCCACCTCCCACGGGTTTTCTTATCCATTGGTTTATTTTTCACTCCACTCTTTTCTTTCAAAAATCAGCACTTTCCTAACATATAAAAGATCACGGATCTAACTTTCCTAACTTATCCAAATCAACCGATCTCTCTCATTAATGCAATTTGCTTTAGGAAATAAATAATATATTTTTGGGAAACAAATAACGGATTTTAAGAAAATTAACAAGTAAACCATGACAAATAAATCTTATTGTGAAAGTGTTATTTTATCATCTCTAAAGGGGGAGTACGTGTGTTGTTTTGTTCATTCGTAACTCCCACCGCCCCGAGTTTTTCTTTCAACCGAACCTAACCTCCGTATCCAGTTTTCTGTGGTCTTTAACCTTACAAAATAAAACGTTCCTGGCCAAAATAATTCTCGAGCGAGTTCTAGGTCAAATCCCGCTGGCAAGCCGTCGCCGCCTCCCTCGCATACGGCGCGATACTCCTGCGTGGTGTCGCTGCCCATCCCGCTCGCACTCCATCCATGCTATCAGCCCGCTCGCACGTTGCCGCCACCCACTCGCTCAAATGATGCCATATCCTCTGGCTCATTAGAGTCGAGCCCTTGGGTGATGGTGACGATGACATCGGCCAACATGCTATGGGCCTACCAGAGGGCGTGACTGTCAGAAGCACAAAGCGGCTCGTAGCGGGGCGCGTGGCCGATGCTCATAGCAGCGACGGGCGCGAGCATGGCGCGGGAGGCGGCCAGGTGCGGTGCGGGCGGAAGGTGCCATGGGATCTAGGTGCATGTGGCCAAGGAGATGGGGCTGCCAGCCTACCTCCTCTTCAACTCAACGCTTTTGGATTCCTGGGCAACCTCAACTTGGATCAACTTTTTCAAGAGAGGATACATGTTATTCAAAGGTAAATGGTCTTGATCAAGGCTCTTCAGTTTTGTCGTTGTCTGATTTGGCTTGCAGTTTCTACAAATGATATGGGGCTTAGTCTTTGGATTACATATTATCCAAACCGGTGTTTAATTTGGCGTCTACATAATCAACTCCAATGTTGCCCAAGTACAACTGGTAATCCCGGCCGAGAGCTGCTTCTTCTTTTTGAATAATTCTATGTTTATCTGTTATAGTTAACTTATTATGTAAAGGAGTCACTAAGATGTAGTATGACTTATGTGATTCAAATGGTTTGTAATTTATAGAATTCACTAGGGTACACAATCATTCATGTATCTGTGGCAGGATTCTGATGGAGAAGATAAAGACAGCTAATGTGCTGAAAACAGTTTTACATCCTGGTTGGAAAAGGAAACGAAAAATCTTTGAGTAAATTCATGCATGTTCTACTGCAAAGGAACTTCTTGAGGGATCTCACTGAAATTGGAAGTACGTTTCTATTTTTTCTTTATAGAGTTTGAGCATCTTGAAGGTTCATCACTTGATTATTCTTTTGGTAAGTATTTCTTGGTACAATGTTCTCATTGAGGATCAAGTAGGCGGAGCACAGCAGCGATGTGATACTCCAAACTCCCACTAAATTGCATAGTTAATGATTCAAATCTTAGCATCTCATAATGGGTGTTCAATTACTTTTAAGTAATTTTATTCGTATATGGTGATCTGTTGTAATGTATAGATAATTTTTCTTATTTATCATGACCATTTTGTAATGTTTTCTTACCATTTCTGTAGGGCACCAATTTCTGCTACCACTTGCAATTATTTCTTAGGTAAATTTCTGGACCAGTGCACACCCAGATTTTCAGGATTAATAACACCAGTGGGTTAATAGAAATCCTAACATAGCGGCCCAGTTTATAAGGGAAACTAGGCCAAAAACCGCACAAGCGACAATGTCGACCACACGACGCGACACAAGCCTACAACCGCACCCAAACACACACCCTCGGATCCCAAGATCCAACACGAGGGCTCCGCCCCTGCTCTGGCTATGCGGCCGCGAGACAGCAGAAGCGCCCCTCCGCCACCTTCCCCAGAGCGCGCATGGTGTTCGCCGATGGCCTCCTCGGGTGGCAGCGATACTAGGAAGGAGGGAGGGAGGGGAACACGGCGACACTAGAGGGGATTCCCCCGCGCCACCCCTGCACACACATCAATTTATTTAATGTTATGGGATATACTATAAATGTGTCCTGTTTATGAATTGTGTTTCACATGGAACTATTGATGTTGTTTTGAACAAAGAAAAAAAATTCTTAGTAGGGTTTAAGTCCTTGTTGTTAATAAGAAATTTATATTTCAAAACTTGAGAGACATGACTTGCATAGTCCTGTAAAGTACAAGTAGAATTAAACTCCTGGAACTTATGAAGCCGAATAATATTTCAAGTTGTTTACAATTAGGGTGTAGAGGCCATAAGGCTTCTTGAATCTGACACAAGTCATGCACATTTGACAAGTCAAGACAGAACACTCAGATTTTGGCCAAGCCCAATAAAGACATAGGCCCCGCAGGTAAAAGCACTAAGAACACATGTTTTTTCTCCATTCATGTTAACGTACCTTATTATTTTTCTTTCTAGGGCATATTGCTCTTCTCCTTTTTAATATTGATTATTTTCCTTTCGTGTGAATTTTGTGCATGTCACGCAGCCAACTTTAGTAGTTCAGTTACGCTAATATAAAGTAGTGAGTTTTATTACATGAGAATATGAATAGGGAGGTGAAGGAGGTATATTGGAAACAAAGTTTTGTTGGCAATTCCATTGGAAATATTATCGTAAGAACCGCCTAAGGTATTTTCCAACTTGTCAAATTCATGTGAATAGAGCAGACCGGGTGGAAATGGCACGCTAGGACCGGAACAAATAATATGTATGGACGGGCATTCTCTCACTCAAGCACACTACACAGTTCTACAAAATTCCGCCTTGGTGGCTCCGTATATGGAGGAACACAAGAATATTCTACGCTCCAAACACCCGGAGCAGTCTGACGACTGGATTACACGTGAACAAACGGGGACTTTCGCCGGTTGGTTGCAGACACGTGCCATGCATGATGCCGCTGTTGAAGATGACCTGTACTTGCTGTCCCAGTTACCATCTTCGAATATAATGACTTTCAAAGGGTACGAGATAAATGGGAATACATTTTACACGATCGCCCAAGATAAGAAGAGCACCAACCAAAACAGTGGTGTCCGCTTTGATGCAGCAACCAAGAGGGAAAATGACACATATTATGGTTACATAGAGGAGATATGGGAACTTGACTATGGACGTGGTTTGAAGGTCCCTTTGATTCGGTGCAAATGGGTCAATATGACACGAGGCGGGGTAACGGAAGACCCGCAGTACGGAATAACAACAGTGGAGCTCAACAATCTTGCGTACGCAGACGAACCATTGTCCTAGCCAATGATGTGACGCAGGTTTTCTATGTGAAGGACATGTCTACCAGGCCGAGAAAAAGAAAAGATAAGGAAGCGAATACATCATACGATGAGCCAAAGCGCCACATAGTTCTTTCAGGGAAAAGAACATCGTGGGAGTGGATGACAAGACAGACATGTCAGAAGATTATAAAAAGTTTGATGAAATTGTTCCCTTCACAGTGAATATTGACCCGAGCATCCAGTTAAATGATGAAAATTGTCCATGGTTACGGCGCAAAGGGACACATGTGAAGAAAAAGTTTCACACCCAAAGATCCCACTCTGGGATGTGACCGGCTTCACTGTCATTACTTTCTTCTCTAGTGAGTTTCCGGACTTATATATCTGGAAAGTCCCACTTTGGACAAACCGTAGGGAATCTTTGTAATAGTTAGGGTGCTTATGTGTTTTGGCATTTGAAACATGTACTTTTGTTCTTCGGACAAACGTGTACCTTTCTGACTTCATTTGCTATTTTTCAGCTCATTTACTGATTTTTTTGAGCCAAATGACCCTGAAATTGAAAAGCACTACAAATGAACTCTGAAAATGTTGAAAGTTGGCATGGTATCATCATTTCACCCACATAGCATATGCAAAAAAGTAGAGAGGGTTACGGCAAAAACTGGATGCACTTCGTGTACAAAATGGACAATCTCTTTCGAAGTATCAGGGTTTCGAACGAAAACTCATCTGTTACAAAGGCATTTCATTTTTTTAAACTTATTACAACTCCAGAGTTTTTGTGCGTTCAGTATGCACCATTCAAAGCCGCGTCATCAACTTTCAACCCTTTCTGATATCATTTGCTATTTTTCATGCATTTACTGATTTTTTTTAGCTAAATGACCCTGAAATTGAAAAGCACTACAAATGAACTCTGAAATGCACTCCAACAGATCCAATCCTGTCACTCCGCCCCGGATCAGCTCAACTACGGCTTCAACTAAGATCGCCACCTCAGCCTTCTCCTCCTCTTCCACAGTCAACGAGCGAGCGCCGGTGAGTCTCTCCAGCGAAAAAGGGGGAAGGCCAGTGTAACACCCCTGTGTAATAAGCACTCTGATCATCTGCTGATTATGCCAAGTCACCATCATTGCAATGCATGATCACATTGGTTGAACACCTCACTTCAATTTCTTTCTCTGAATTCAAATCAAATTCAAAGTGCAATTTGAAGTTGCACCAAAGTTTCTGCAAAAATGTTCATCACTTTGCAAGTAATCCCAAGGCATTTATAAAATTTAAACCAACTTCATCAAAATTCCTAAAATGCCTCTGGACATTTTAGCAGTAGTCCAGTAGCACTAAATCTGTCCTTTTCAATTTTTGAAAATATCTAACCTATTCCTTTGGCCTCCAAACTTTTGTGGCACTGTCTAAAATCACCAGGGATTTATTGGGACACTCCCCATATTTTTCCAAATTGAAATGGGTGCCTAAATAATTATCTCTCTCTCTGTGGAATAAATAAAAGAAAAACAGAAAAATAGAAAAGGGGAGGAGGACCTACCCACTTACCTGGCGCGGCCCAGTCCAACTCCCTCACCTACCCCTCTCTGTGTGTCACCACCGCCATGGTCACCGCCCACCGCACCGTTCGCCGCTCGCCACCGTGATGGGGCAGGAGGGCGAGGGGAAAAGGGCGCCCCGAGCCTTCCCCCCTGGTCGCCTCGACCCACTCCCCTTGTCTCACCCTCTCCCTTCCCCCATCGTCTCCCTCTCGCCTTTCCCTCCTCTGTCTCTCCCTCCCCGAACACAGCCGCCGTCGTGCGCCCGCCGACCTTGCGGCCACCTGCCGCCTCTCACCTCGCCGCGTTGCCCTAAAGCTCCGCCGCCGTCTGCCGCTTCTTCCCGTGCCACTGGACGGAGTCGAGTACCCCTGCATCGACCCCTACCTCGTCATCTTCTTCATTGGCTCCGACGAGCCTCGCCGTCAAATTCCGGCTCCCACGCGCCCTCCTCGAGCCCACTGCCATCCCCTGCCGCACCACTGAGAGCGCGCGCTATTTTTTCCCCTATCCCGAGCTCGATTTCGAGCTCATGCGCTCGTTCTTCCCCACGGCCGTAGCTGTGCCGCCATACAGCTCGACGTCCGGTCAACTCCGTCGTCCCCTTCTCTGGCCGATGCCCCCACTGGGTGCGTGGCGCTGCGCCCGTTCAAATGGGCCTAGCCCCGTCGCTAATCACCGCCTGTAGCGCCTTTCGGTGAATCGCCGGCGCGTTGACTTTGACTTTGGCCCCACATGTCATACTCAGTGGCTAGCTGCTGCTGGGTATAAAAAGGTTTTGACACTGTTTTGGATAAATCGAATTTAGCAATTAAAACAATTTCAGAATGTTGATTAAACTTTAGAAAATCGTAGAAAATAGTCCGTAACTCTGATGGAAAAACTTTATACATGAAAGTTGTTCAGAACGACGAGACGAATCTGAATACGCAGTCCGTTCGTCGCCACACGTCCCTAACTATCCGAACATGGAACCGTGCCCGTCCGGTCATCTGTCTGACAAATGTCCGGAACCGGGAATACATTCTCGGATGGTTTCCTCCTTCCTAGGTGATGTGCAAACATACGTTAGGACACACCTGGCACTGCGTATTGTCATGTCTTACATTGTGTAGCACTTGTTTGCTTAGTATTTACTGTTTCCTCCCCCTCTTCTTTCTCGGTAGATCCCGGTGCCGACGTAGCCTCCGAGATCGACGCAGCTCCGGTGATTGGCTACAGTACCGACGATTCTGCCTTTGCCGCCAAGCAACCAGGCAAGCCCCCCCTTTTGATCATCCCGATATCGCCTATTCTATTTTCTCATGCTTGCATTAGAATTTGTTGCTGTTACTATTATCCTATATCTGCTGCATAGCCTGCTTATTGTAACCTACTGTTGATACCTGCCTGTTTATCCTAAACTGTTTAGAATAGACTGGGTAGAGCCCCATCAGAGACCCCACTTTATCCCGACTGCCCCGCTGGAGTATCAGAAGACCCGATCAACGGGATCGAAGACCAGACCCCGGCACCGCACCTCACTTTCCCCTTAGTTGTTCGACACTACTGGGTTACCATCGAGTGCCGAGGGTGGTACCTCGTTAGCACTTCTGATGTTAGCCTTGTAGGTTAGTTAACCGGTCGTGGTAAGTGAGGGTGATTCCTCCTACACCACCCCCGATAACGACGAGGTCGAGCAACACCTCACGTGTGGACCTCGAGGGTGATGCCTCCTACGTCCATATTGATGTTACATCAGGTGGGAGTCCAACGAGGGTGATGCCTCGGATTCCCCTTGATACGGTGACCACACGGATGCCTTACATTACTATTGACACTGATGCTTGGAAAGGCGGGTCGACCATGAGGGGTACCCTCGGATGATGGATAGTTACCCGTGAGTTATTCCACGAGGCCCGGCCGGGCATTCTTAGCCCTTGCAGCAAGTCCTCGAGACGGGGCGACGGGGTCACATCGATCGTGAGTCTCTGCTCGTTACCGCAAGCCACTAGTCCACCAACGATTTGGATATGTAATCCGAGCCGACCTCTGGTCGGATAGCACTAACCATCACGTGGGAAGAGTTATGGGCACTCTGCATCGTAGCATCAGCCGAAGGCTCTGTCAGACGTCCAGTTCAGCATGGCGGCACGGTCGGATCGCGCCGAGGCGCTGGTATCCACCCTGCGGGCAACGACCCGGAGTGTAGAGGGCGATGGCCCAAGACCCCTGAGCGCTTAGGATATAGACCGACGGGGACCTCTCTGCTGAGCTGTAGGTAGGATTGCGATGTGTCGTTTGGCCGAGGGCGGGCATGACCCAGGAAAGTGTGTCAGGTCGGAGTTAAGCGAGCGTGATGGGTAAGTTGGTGCACCCCTGCAGGGAAGAACACATCTATCGATAGCCGGTCCTACGGTAAAGGACACTCGGAGTTGTATTCCGATCGATACAGCTAGAACTTGAGATGATACCTGGATATGTGGCTCTGGGATCGCTTTCTCGCAGGGAGTCGAGGAAGGATCTCTGGGCGAGACCGTTACTTGATACTATTACTACTTTACATTATGCTGATCTGCACTCTTCTAATGCTGCAAGACCGATGAAGATGCTGAAGATGCTAGTCTTCGCTAGGACTAGGCTTTCCCCCTCTATTCTAGCATTTCTGCAGCCCAGTCCACATATACAACCCCCCTTTGATAATGTTGCATATGTAGTGTAGATCCTTGGCTTGCTGAGTACTTCGGATGAGTACTCACGGTTGCTTTACTTTCTTTTTCCCCCATATTCTTTTGATGCAACCAGCTGACGGAGCTCCTGAGACAGCTGCCCCGCCGACGACTTCTACTACTTCCCCGAGGATGGATCCTTCTACAAGTTGGCCGACGTCCAGGAGTAGGAACGGAGGGTCCCAGGCAGGAGGCTTGCGCCTTTCGATCGTAGTGTTTTATTTTTGTCCCGCCTTTCTAAAGGCTTCTCTGTTTTCTGTTTTATATCTGTACACAAATATCTAACGCTTCTGCTAATGCTTGTTGTCATCAAGCTTTGTATTCGAGCCCTCGAGGCCCTGGCTTGTAATAAATGCTTGTATGATTTTGTTTATGTTTTAGAGTTGTGTTGTGATATCTTCAAGTGAGTCCTTAGGCATGATCGTGTGCATTTGCGTGTATGATTAGTGCACGATTAAGCCGAGGGCGTCAGAGGTTGGTATCAGAGCCGACTGCCTCTAGGAACCCCCCCCTTTCCAACTCCTTGGCCGAAGTTGAGTCTAGAACCGAAAACTGTTTTACTAACATGGCTGTGTGGGTTACGGGCCCACGTCGCCGAATGGGTGGTATTAGGATCTTTTATTCCTCATCTTTACTCTGGGACTCTGATTTCTCTTCCTTTCGGGTTACAGATCTTACTAACTCTGACATTAGGGTCTCGTAATCACGTCCACCCTGAGTTCTGAAATATTCCCCCCTTGCTTCAAGATTATGGGTCAGGTTCTGCTTACAGGATCCTTTTATCGAGGGCACCCTGTGTTGTCACTTGCAGATTCCTCGCTCCAACAGTTTTCTCCGATGTTGATGTAGCCTTTGCTATGTCTCGTCGTGTACTTCCTTACCGCGTGCCTGCGCGCCGCCTAGTTGTCTAGCCTTCCCCTTTCAGCTGTCGTACTGCCGGATTGTAATCAAGGCTATGTGTGGATTTGAATGTCTGGTGCGAATATTATGAAGTATCTATCGCACTTCCTTCTATTGTGCACCTTACTTCATGAATCATTCCATACACCTGCAGTTTTTCTTGCTAAACTGCCCCTCTTGATTTGGCAGGATGGCTGACGATCCTCCACCTCCATCTTATATTGCTGAAATGAGGCAGCAGTTTGAACTCAACCGTCAGTTTATGACCGGAGTATTTGCTCAGTTCCCAACTCAAAATGCTCAGCAGCAGTGTTCTCCGATAACTCTGCCAGAATTCGTGCACCTCAACCCGTCTGTTTTCCGCAGCTCCACCAATCCTATGGATGCTGATGATTGGCTTCATGACATCATGTTTGAGATGGAGTCTGCTAACGTTGCCCCTGCTAGTTATGTCACCTTTGCGACATTTCACTTGAAGGGTCCAGCTGCTCAATGGTGGGAAAGCCACAAGAGTATGATGCTTGCTGAATCTGTACCCACTTGGCAAGAATTCCAGTCAGCTTTTCATGCACGGTACATTCCTCAGGGTCTAATCGACCAGAAGAAGCAGGAGTTCCGTAAAATCACACAGGGCACAATGACTGTGGATGAATATCAGAGGAAATTTCTCGAATTATCCTGCTATGCTAAAGATGATGTCGACACTGACGCACGTAAGCAGGAGAAATTTCGTGAAGGACTACGTTCCGATATACAGCTCGCACTTCTTGTCCATGATTGTGAGGACTTTGCGACGCTTGTCAGTCAAGCCTACCGAGTTGAAACTGGTCTGGCTAAATATCAGGAGTCGCTCAAATGCACTCGTGAAGCTAGCTCATCCTCGGGTCAGCCTGTTCAGAAACGTCGGGTTTGGATTCCGCACAATGTTCATCACCGACCGGCTCCAACACCAAGGCCATCTTATGTTGCACCTCGTCTGCCTTCACCGCTGAGACAGCTAACAGTTCAGGGTGGACAACCTAATGCTATGGCATCTCCTCAGGTTGCACCACGTCCTCCTATTGGTCGAAAGAAGAGCTGTCGGAACCGTCGTCTCAGAAACTCTAATGCCAGGCCGTCTGCTATAGTTCGGGGTCAAGTCACCCATGTCAAGATTGAAGAAGCTCGCGAGTCACCAAAAATTGTGATGGGAACCCTTCGTGTTAATTCAGTGCCAGCTTCTGTTCTTTTTGATTCAGGAGCATCGCATGCTTTCGTGTCCAACAATTTGCTCAGTTGCATGGGTTAGGTACGGAAAATTTGTCCACTCCTTTAGCGATTCAATCCCCGGGGTCTAAGTGGCAAACCTCAATAGTAAGCCCCCACAACCACATTGAGATTGGAGGTCTACTATTTCCGGCTTCCCTTATTGTGCTCGGACCTTCCAACATTGACATCATTCTTGGCATGGATTGGTTGACAGCGAATAAAGCTTTGATTGACTGTGCCACTAAGACAGTCCAGCTCACTCACCCTTCTGGCCAGACAGTCAAGTATTCAGTCCGAGCAGCTCAGGATGCCGAGAATCAGATATATGTTCTGAATGCATTGAATGCTTCACCTCTTGAAGGCATCGAGAACATTCCAGTTGTTCGTGATTTTCAAGATGTCTTTCCAGAAGAACTTCCAGGAATTCCCCCTGCTAGAGCTATCGAGTTTGTCATCGACTTGAAACCAGGCACAACCCCTATTGCGAAGCGTCCTTATAAGATGCCTCCGCATCACCTTATTGAACTTAAGGAAGAAATCGACAAGTCACCTAAGAAGGGTTTCATCCGCCCCAGTTCATCTGCTTGGGGAGCACCTTCCCTCTTTGTCAAGAAGAAGGATGGTACGAATCGGTTGGTTCAAGATTACCGACCTATCAACCAAGCAACAATTCAGAACAAGTATCCACTTCCCAGAATCAACAATCTGTATGATCAACTTGCTGGTTCCTCAGTATTCTCTAAGCTTGATTTGAGATTGGGATACCACCAGATCCGAGTTCGTGAAGAGGATATTCCGAAGACAGCATTCGTTACTCGCTATGGCTCTTATGAGTACACTGTCATGTCCTTCGGCTTGACTAATGCTCCAGCAACCTTCTCCCGGTTAATGAAGTACATCTTCATGGATTATCTCGACAAATTCGTCGTGGTATATCTGGATGATATTCTAGTATATTCGAAGAATGAAGAAGAACATGCCGAACATCTTCGGCTTGTACTGGAAAAGTTGCGTGAACATCAACTGTATGCCAAGTATTCCAAATGCGAGTTCTGGTTATCTGAAGTGACATATCTCGGCCATGTGATTTCTAAAGATGGCATTGCCGTTAACCCAGAACGAGTTCAGGCTATTCTTGAATGGACTCCACCGAAGAATGTCAAGCAAGTCAGAAGTTTTCTCGGCCTTGCAAGCTATTGCCGTCGCTTTGTCGAGAATTTCTCAAAGATTGCTAAGCCTCTGACTGATCTGCTTCACAAAGGCGTTAAGTTTGAATGGACAGAAAAATGTCAGGAAAGTTTTCAAACACTCAAAGACAAGCTGACATCTGCCCCAGTACTTGCTCCTCCAGATTCTCGCAAAGATTTTGTGATCTATTGTGACGCATCTCGTGAAGGACTAGGCTGTGTCCTAATGCAAGAGCGTAAAGTGATTGCCTATGGCTCTCGTCAGTTGCGCCCGCATGAAGAGAATTATCTGGTACATGATCTAGAACTAGCTGCTGTCATCTATGCACTGCAGTTGTGGCGACATTACCTCCTCGGTAATCGTTGCGAGATCTACACGGATCATAAAAGCCTGAAGTACTTGTTCACTCAACCATCTCTAAACCTCTGTCAGCAAAGATGGATGGAGACCATTGCAGACTATGATTTGGGTATTTCTTATACCCCTGGCAAGGCTAATGTAATGGCTGATGCATTGAGCCGTAAATCCTATTGCTGCGAACTTGAAGTCCAGCTAGAGCAACCACTCCTGTATGAAGAGCTTCAAAAGCTAAATCTCGAGATAGTTCCTCAAGGATACCTAAAAACCTTGGTTGTTGTACCAGACCTTGAGAAGGCCGTTAAGAGTGCGCAAGCTAAAGATGCTGAAATTGATCTCATGAAGAAAGATCTTCACCTGGAAAAGTACAGGGATTTCTCGCTGTCTGAAGATGGAACCTTGTATTTCAGAGACTGCATTGTCGTACCTCGCTTCGAGCTAATGACTGACAAGGTCATGAAGGAGGCACATGATACACCGCTGTCTATTCATCCGGGTAGCACCAAGATGTATCGTGATCTCCGTCAAAGGTACTGGTGGTCTAGAATGAAGCAGGACATTGCTTGATATGTTGCTGAATGTGATGTTTGCCGTCGCGTTAAAGCAGAACATCAGAAGCCTGCTGGAATTCTGCAACCGCTCCCTATTCCTTTGTGGAAGTGGGATAAAGTGCAGATGGATTTCATTACTGGTCTTCCCAAGTCTCAGAAAGGTCACGATGCTATTCTTGTCGTTGTCGACCAACTTTCTAAAGTTGCATATTTTCTGCCTGTCAAAGAGACAATCACTGCTAGTCAGTTAGCCGAGTTATACATCTCCAGAATTGTTTCACTTCACGGTATTCCGAAAGAGATCAGTTCGGACCGTGGTGGCCTTTTCACTTTCAAGTTCTGGGAAAGTTTCCAACAAGCTATGGGAACTCATATCACCTAGAGTTCAGCATATCATCCTCAATCCCAAGGCCAAGTCGAACGAGTAAATCAAGTGCTTGAAGACATGCTGGGAGCTTGTGTTATTTCTTTCGGTAAGAAGTGGGAAGAATCTCTCCTGTATGCCGAGTTCTCTTATAACAACAGCTATCAAGCCAGCTTGAAAATGGCCCCCTTCGAAGTGCTTTATGGACGTAAGTGCCGAACCCCTCTGAATTGGTCAGAAACTGGGGAACGACCTCTTGTTGGACCGGACATTATTCAATACACAGAAGAACAAATCCGTATTGTCTGAGAAAATCTCAAGGCGGCTCAGGACCGCCAGAAGAGCAACTATGATCGCAAATGATGGGGTCTGACTTATCAACCAGGTGATCAAGCTTATCTTCGTGTCACTCCTATGAAGGGCACCCGTCGTTTCGGAATCAAGGGCAAGCTAGCTCCTCGCTATATTGGTCCCTTTCGCATAGTTGCCAGACGTGGACAGGTGGCTTATAAATTGGAGTTGCCGCCGCAATTCTCTCATATCCATGATGTCTTCCACGTATCGCAACTTCGTAAATGCTTCAAGGAGTCTCCGCACCGAGCAGTGGATCATGAGATGCTCGAATTGCAAGATGACCTATCTTATAAGGAGCATCCAATCCGTATTCTCGATGAAGCTGAACGTCAGACTCGTCAGAAGACGACCAAGTTCCTGAAAGTACAGTGGTCGAATCACACTGAAGATGAAGCCACTTGGGAATGCGAGGATAACCTCCGTGCTGAATACCCCGAACTCTTCCCCTCTACATCTTAATTCTCGGGACGAGAATTTCTTTTAGAGGAGGAGAATTGTAACACCCCTGTGTAATAAGCACTGTGATCATCTGCTGATTATGCCAAGTCACCATCATTGCAATGAATGATCACATTGGTTGAACACCTCACTTCAATTTCTTTCTCTGAATTCAAATCAAATTCAATGCAAAAATGTTCATCACTTTGCAAGTAATCCCAAGGCATTTATAAAATTTAAACCAACTTCATCAAAATTCCTAAAATGCCTCTGGACATTTTAGCAGTAGTCCAGTAGCACTAAATATGTCCTTTTCAATTTTTGAAAATATCTAACCTATTCCTTTGGCCTCCAAACTTTTGTGGCACTGTCTAAAATCACCAGGGATTTATTGGGACACTCCCCATATTTTTCCAAATTGAAATGGGTGCCTAAATAATTATCTCTCTCTCTGTGGAATAAATAAAAGAAAAACAGAAAAATAGAAAAGGGAAGGAGGACCTACCCACTTACCTGGTGCGGCCCAGTCCACCTCCCTCACCTACCCCTCTCTGCGTGTCACCACCGCCATGGTCACCGCCCGCCGCACCGTTCGCCGCTCGCCACCGTGATGGGGCAGGAGGGCGAGGGGAAAAGGGCGCCCCGAGCCTTCCCCCCTGGTCGCCTCGACCCACTCCCCCTGTCTCACCCTCTCCCATCCCCCATCGTCTCTCTCTCGCCTTTCCCTCCTCTGTCTCTCCCTCCCCGAACACAGCCGCCGCCGTGCGCCCGCCGACCTCGCGGCCACCGGCCGCCTCTCACCTCGCCGCGTTGCCCTAAAGCTCCGCCGCCGTCCGCCGCTTCTTCCCGTGCCACTGGACGGAGTCGAGTACCCCTGCATCGACCCCTACCTCGTCGTCTTCTTCATCGGCCCCGACGAGCCTCGCCGTCGAATTCCGGCTCCCATGCGCCCTCCTTGAGCCCACTGCCATCCCCTGCCGCACCACTGTGAGCGCGCGCTATTTTTCCCCCTATCCCGAGCTCGATTTCGAGCTCGTGCGCTCGTTCTTCCCCACGGCCGTAGCCGTGCCGCCGTGCAGCTCGATGTCCGGTCAACTCCGGCGTCCCCTTCTCTGGCCGATGCCCCCACTGGGTGCGCGGCGCTGCGCCCGTTCAAATGGGCCTAGCCCCGTCGCTAATCGCCGCCTGTAGCGCCTTCCGGTGAATCGCCGCCGCGTGCTGTGGCGCCGGCGTTTAGCCGCCGGTGATCACTGTTCACCGGGCCCGCTGTCAACTAATTAGATTAGTGGCTAATCTAATTGTTAATAGACACTGACACCGGGTCCCACCGCCCTATTAACCCCCCTGTTAAAAATATAACCTAAAAGTGATCTAGAGAATGACATATGGGCCCCATTTACTGTTTAAATGGATAAGATCCAACCCAGTCAGCTGTTGACTTTGACTTTGGCCCCACCTGTCATACTCAGTGGCTAGCTGCTGCTGGGTATAAAAAGGTTTTGACACTGTTTTGGATAAATCGAATTTAGCAATTAAAACAATTTCAGAATGTTGATTAAACTTTAGAAAATCGTAGAAAATAGTCCGTAACTCCGATGGAAAAACTTTATACATGAAAGTTGCTCAGAACGACAAGACGAATCTAAATACGCAGTCCGTTCGTCCGCCACATGTCCCTAACTATCCGAACATGGAACCGTGCCCGTCCGGTCATCTGTCTAACAAATGTCCGGAACCGGGAATACATTCTCGGATGGTTTCCTCCTTCCTAGGTGACGCGCAAACATACGTTAGGACACACCCGGCACTGCGTATTGTCATGTCTTACATTGTGTAGCACTTGTTTGCTTAGTATTTACTGTTTCCTCCCCCTCTTCTTTCTCGGTAGATCCCGGTGCCGATGTAGCCTCCGAGATCGACGCAGCTCCGGTGATTGGCTACAGTACCGACGATTCTGCCTTTGCCGCCAAGCAACCAGGCAAGCCCCCCCCCTTTTGATCATCCCGATATCGCCTATTCTATTTTCTCATGCTTGCATTAGAATTTGTTACTGTTACTGTTATCCTATATCTGCTGCATAGCCTGCTTATTGTAACCTACTGTTGATACCTGCCTGTTTATCCTAAACTGTTTAGAATAGACTGGGTAGAGCCCCATCAAAGACCCCACTTTATCCCGACTGCCCCGCTGGAGTATCAGAAGACCCGATCAACGGGATCGAAGACCAGACCCCGGCACCGCACCTCACTTTCCCCTTAGTTGTTCGACACTACTGGGTTACCATCGAGTGCCGAGGGTGGTACCTCGTTAGCACTTCTGATGTTAGCCTTGTAGGTTAGTTAACCGGTCGTGGTAAGTGAGGGTGATTCCTCCTACACCACCCCCGATAACGACGAGGTCGAGCAACACCTCACGTGTGGACCTCGAGGGTGATGCCTCCTACGTCCATATTGATGTTACATCAGGTGGGAGTCCAACGAG
This sequence comes from Thinopyrum elongatum, assembly GCA_011799875.1. Lineage (NCBI taxonomy): Eukaryota > Viridiplantae > Streptophyta > Magnoliopsida > Poales > Poaceae > Thinopyrum > Thinopyrum elongatum. Next base: position 83,829,383 of record CM022298.1, on the reverse strand, counting down.
GGTGATGCCTCGGATTCCCCTTGATACGGTGACCACACGGATGCCTTACATTACTGTTGACACTGATGCTTGGAAAGGCGGGTCGACCCTGAGGGGTACCCGCGGATGATGGATAGTTACCCGTGAGTTATTCCACGAGGCGCGGCCGGGCATTCTTAGCCCTTGCAGCAAGTCCTCGAGACGGGGCGACGGGGTCACATCGATCATGAGTCTCTGCTCGTTACCGCAAGCCACTAGTCCACCAACGATTTGGATATGTAATCCGAGCCGACCTCTGGTCGGATAGCACTAACCATCACGTGGGAAGAGTTATGGGCACTCTGCATCGTAGCATCAGCCGAAGGCTCTGTCAAACATCCAGTTCAGCATGGCGGCACGGTCGGATCGCGCCGAGGCGCTGGTATCCACCCTGCGCGCAACGACCCAGAGTGCAGAGGGCGATGGCCCAAGACCCCTGAGCGCTTAGGATATAGACCGACGGGGACCTCTCTGCTGAGCTGTAGGTAGGGTTGCGATGTGTCGTTTGGCCGAGGGCGGGCATGACCCAGGAAAGTGTGTTCGGCCGGAGTTAAGCGAGCGTGGTGGGTAAGTTGGTGCACCCCTGCAGGGAAGAACACATCTATCGATAGCCGGTCCTACGGTAAAGGACACTCGTAGTTGTATTCCGATCGATACAGCTAAAACTTGAGATGATACCTGGATATGTGGCTCTGGGATCGCTTTCTCGCAGGGACTCGAGGAAGGATCTCTGGGCGAGACCGTTACTTGATACTATTACTACTTTACATTATGCTAATCTGCACTCTTCTAATGCTGCAAGACCGATGAAGATGCTGAAGATGCTAGTCTTCGCTAGGACTAGGCTTTCCCCCTCTATTCTAGCATTTCTGCAGCCCAGTCCACATATACAGCCCCCCTTTGATAATGTTGCATATGTAGTGTAGATCCTTGGCTTGCTGAGTACTTCGGATGAGTACTCACGGTTGCTTTACTTTCTTTTTCCCCCATATTCTTTTGATGCAACCAGCTGACGGAGCCCCTGAGACAGCTGCCCCGCCGACGACTTCCACTACTTCCCCGAGGGTGGATCCTTCTACAAGTTGGCCGACGTCCAGGAGTAGGAACGGAGGGTCCCAGGCAGGAGGCCTGCGCCTTTCGATCGTAGTGTTTTATTTTTGTCCCGCCTTTCTAAAGGCTTCTCTGTTTTCTGTTTTATATCTGTACACAGATATCTAACGCTTCCGCTAATGCTTGTTGTCATCAAGCTTTGTATTCGAGCCCTCGAGACCCTGGCTTGTAATAAATGCTTGTATGATTTTGTTTATGTTTTAGAGTTGTGTTGTGATATCTTCAAGTGAGTCCTTAGGCATGATCGTGTGCATTTGCGTGTATGATTAGTGCACGATTAAGCCGGGGGCATCACAGCCAGTCGACGCACCAGGAGTCGGAACGTCAGCGCAGTAAAACTAGGTTGCCTGCCAACCCCTAACTGACTCGGGAAAAGTCATGGAAGGGAAGGCACTTCCACCTCTCATCTGGACATCTAAACCCCCACACATCTGGATCACGTGGGTTTTCTCGTCGGTCGGATTGGCTTTCTTAACCGACTGAGATCGACAAGTGAAAATGTGTTTCAATAGGCCCCAATGCGGATGGCATCCCAAGAAGTTTTCACACATCGAAACAAAGGTAGCAAGATACGATATGGTGTTTGGAGGAAAGTGGTGGATATGTGCACCGAAGAAATTCAAGAAACCACGGAAGAATGGATGAGGAGGCAAAGAAAAAACTCTCTCCACGTGGGTGAGAAAAAGAACCCGCTCTCCGTCGCGCGGCGCAGCTCGGTCTCCCCCTCTGGCAACCTCCAAGATTCGGCAACCAATGGGCCGTCGGCGGCGAGCCCCTCGAGATCTTCCTCCATGACCGTCGAGGGCAGCCAATCCCCCTGGATCCATCCGGGTGGCAGCGCAGCCCAAGAGGTCGACGCCTTTTTCCCCTTTGCCACCTTCTTCGCGCGCTCCAGCTTCGTCGTCTTGTCCTTCGCCATCTCCGCGGTGGTTGACGGAGTCGAGCGGGGCGGCGCGGCGCAGGGGCGGATTGGGCGGAGATGCAGGAGGGAGAGGGGAAAAGTGGAGAGTACTGTTGCACGCCTCGGCCGCATCATCCTTTATACCTTCACCTTCAAGTGACTGACCTGTGGGCCAACGCAATCTCAGCGCATCCCGCAACCGACGCCCGCTCGATACATGGCGATAAAGGGGCGTGAAGATCGAGGAGTCCCTCCCCACTTGCCCCACTTACGACGCTGCGCTCGGCCCACACGCTTCTCCAAATTTTTGAATCCCGCGAAATCCGGATCCAGCAAATCAATCGATTGCGTCAGAGATATCCATATTCAGTCGGGTCGACGTTCTGCTACTTGTTTCACTTGGACATTCAAGAAGCCAGAATCGATCAAGGCGACTGCCGGAGGATTAAGCAACTCGCATACCTTCAGACTCTTAAGAATGTCTCCGAGACATTGAGTCGGGTCGAAATCAGCTCCAATCCCTCCTCACTCGAACCTCGATCCATTTGGGGGCTAATGACGATGACATGTACCTAGGGTAGGGTCCTAGACCTGATCAGGGTACCCTACCCAAGGACACTACGCGAAGAATCTAAGATCTACAAAGTTAGAAAGGGGATACCGACTGGAATGACACAGTGTGCAAGTCACTCGACAGAAGATCCACTCGGTTAACTCCACCCCCGCTCGACCGTCGTTATTCACTCGGAGTATAGAAGATCTAGAGCCACCCCAGGATGGCAACGGTCAGGCGATCAATCCATCGCTATAAAGATCATTCATTACGGGCGTTACCAGTAACGTTCTCGTCTTTACCTTCTCATTGAACCCTTGCGTAACGGAGGGCTACGAGGGGCCAGCGGACTCTATATAAGCCGCCCCTCTCCTCCTGCACAAGGGTTCGCACCGCCTGTAACTCAACACTCCACAGAAACAAAGCTCCCGCAGCACCGAGACGTAGGGCTATTACCTCCTCCGAGAGGGGCATGAACTCGTAAATCCGAGTGTACAATCTCGCCGTAGCTAGACTCTGCCCTCTCCTACGTACCCCCTACCTCTACTGTCAGATCCGTTCCCACGACAGCCACACCGGAGTAGTATGCCAGCTGCTTGGTCTTGTCCTTCTCGTCGTCCGACATGATCTCCCATTACTAGAAGATCAACCTTGCTCTAGATATCAATTGTTGGCCCAGTTACGACGCCGAGTACTTCCAGCGACGGTGATATGACCGACGACGAACGACGATGACGAACAAAGCTCGCTGACGAACTCGACGAAGTTCTTTACGGCGAGTTGCACCGTAGTACAAAGCTAGCCTCCAATATCTCCAACACGTACGTAGTGCACAATAGCTACAGCCGATCAATACGATCTACAAGCTAGCTAGCTCACAACGCACACACGTACACTTAGGAATCGATTGGATTGCGTGAGTTTAAAAAAAAAAAGGAATCGATTGGATTGCCACGGGCACATCTCATGCCCGGTGATTACTTTATTGCTTTGATCAACTCACGGTACAAGTTACAGGGCTGTTTGCACGCATATAAATAGTACCAGGCTAGCTAGCTACGAGAGGAAAACTACTCGGAAGCTAATTCCAATACTACTCGGAGACAAGCTCTAGCACTACACGGATACATGTATGCACATCAACCTGGACACGTACCATCATGGGAGGCTTTTGTCGTGTTTAATTCCAACAATCACGACTGCATTTCTCTCTTCCGCATCGAGACCATCCATGTGACGCACCAGGTCGACCCTGACATGTGGGAATGTATAATATTCAAATAGTTGGGGAGAGCGATTTCCGAGGCTTCTCAATTTTAAACTAACAAATTCGGACTATTTTCCCCAGCATTGTCCATGTGGACTATTTTCCCCATTCATCTTAGAGAGGAATGAGCCTACCTACCATTCTTTCATCTACCCTGACATGTGGGACCACCTTTGCAGAATGTTCACAAAAGTTGAAAAGGTAAACCATAGCACGGGTTAAACGGAACAATTTAGGTTAAAATAGTAATCCTTATAAAAATGATAAATGATGGGGGTGAAAATGATTAACTATTAAAGAAAGTTAAACAAACTCATATACGAGGTATTAGCTAGTCAAAATATACTAATTGCGTCTTGTCAAAAGAAACGAAGGAAATGTTGAACGGAGACTCGCTACTACATTCAATATGCTGGAGCTGATAGTACAAGTTTGAATGGAGACTCGCTAGTATATTCAAATTGCTGCAGAGAGCGAATTCCGAGGTTGGCAATTTTAAATTAACAAATTACTGTTTTTTCTTAACCATCGACTAGGCGGTCTCACCATACATTCTTATGAGGCTAACTATCACTGTTTCATTGATCATGACCTCCCTTAGAAATGTATCCGTGTCATTATATACATCAAATTTGAACTGGTCAGAACGGAAAACTGAAACTGAATGCCCAAGCCGCGAGCACTCTGTGACAGCGCCTTTTTCAGCCGCCCCATCATCGCCTAATCACCTATTGCAGATTTTCTCATTAAATGCCATTTTTTATTGACTCATAATGTAGTCATCGATACAAATACAAGGAGTGCACACCAATCGTTTGCACTACTGGAAATTACACGTGTGGCTTGGATAAACCGCTAGATCCTCGACAAAGGAACGGGTAATTTTCACCCAAAAAAAGGGAGGTAATGCGTGCTACTGTATCAGCAAAACGGATTCAAACAGGACAGAAGCCGATGGATACATTCAGATCGCCTAATGTACATGTACGACATTTCTAGCTAGCTCCCCCTAACCTTCTTCTAGTTTTCTAGTTCGTTTACAGAGACTTGTCCGCTCGACGACGCCTCTGTAATGCTCTGCAACGCCGGCCGCCAGTGCCGGTCTCTGCCGCGGGCGGCGGCGATGCTCCGGTGTTGCCGGTCCGTCTCCAGCCGCTTCCGTTCCTGATGATCGGCGGGCTGCCTCTGTTCGCCTCTGGCGGCCGTGGTTGGGTCGTCACCCCTCGGCCTCGGCGGTTGCCGCCGCCGGTGCAGCCGCGGCCGCTCCTGCTCGATGGCCTCGTCGCAGCCGCGCATCCTCTCCTGCTTCCTCGTCTGCACAGCCTTGGTCACCTCTGTACGCGCCACAGACTGATTGGTTAATCTTCATGGATGCAAGAGAGAGCACCGGACAAGAAGTGGAAAGAATCCAATCCAAGAACCGTCTTTGGTTCATCAGGCACTGACCTTGGGAGGTGATGAGGCGGTAGACCTGTCCCAGGAGGAGCGTGTCCCTGGGCTTGAGGAGCTTCACCTTGCTTATCCTGGCACCTCCTTCTCCGGCGACGGCGGGGTTGACGTCAACGCGGCCGCCAGAGACGTGATGTAGGACGACGAGCGCAACGTAGTGGCCGGGGTTCCTGCGCATGACGTCCGCCGCGGTGGTGGGCCAGTGGAGGCGCTCCACCTTGCCGTCGCCCGGGTGCTGGATCACCACGGCTGCCGCGTCCGCCGCCTGGCAATTCCCCATGTCCGGTCACGTGCTCCTGCGCCACAGAGATCGCCGACTGCTGCCCGAGTCGCTGCGAGCTCTCGCGCCTGGATTCTGGATTCTGATGAGAAGGACGGGCAGGCTGGGTTGGAATTATATGGGGAGCCCAGAGGGAGAGGAGTGTGATTAGCGAGCTGGTAAACGAAGCCGTTTTAAAACTATTCGTGGACGTGATATGCTGGTTGTTGCGAGGTAATAAACGAAGGAGTCAATCAAGATCAGCTTGTTAATTGATTGTTTAGGGACCGTAGAAAAATTGGCCGGCACAGTGAAAGCAGCATAGGGATCGTGCTTGTCTTCTTGCGCAGGCATGTCGTGGACGTGCCATATGGCGACAATGCTCTGCAGGCTGCGGGCACTTCTACCAACTGGACTGTGAAAGAGTCGTCACATATATATTTGAGGGCAGCTTGTAGTTTTTTGTTGTTTGATGAATACTGGGTCTACTATGTGTTTTGAAAATACTCCCTTCGTCCCAAAATAAGTGTCTTAAACTTAGTACAACTTTATACTAGAGTTAGTACAAAGTCGAGACACTTATTTTGGGATGGAGAGAGTATGTCTCTGTTTAATCTATGTGGAGGGATTCCACGAACAACCTTTTTTTTTAGGAAAGCCATCATGGCGATTTTTATTGATCTGGAATCACAGTTACATCATCAACTAGAACAGCACGAATACAATTTGGAGGTTCCTGCCAAAAATGGTTCCCCTCACTAAATCTAGCCAGATTATGGGCTGCTCTATTAACTTCCCTAGGGCAATGTGAGAAAATTACACGTGTAAAATTACGGCATAGAAAAGTACATTCTTCATAAATGGCTGCCGCCACACCTAGAGAATTGCCGCCATTTTGCATGACTTCCACAACTTCCATACAATCACTTTCGACTAGGAGTTTGTTGCATCCTACATTACCTGCAATGATCAGACCATCACGAAGTGCACACGCTTCAGCGGTCGCCGGTGTATCAATGAATGACATACATGAGCTACCCCCGGCAATTGGAGCTCCTGTATAATCACGAATAATTGCCCCTATTCGCCCTGTGCCTGTTTCCTCATTAAAAGCAGCGTCGACATTTAATTTCACAAATCCCTTTGATGGTTTAGTCCAGCCATGTCTGATCACTTTGGCAGTTCTGAGTTTTTTCACTCGAGCAAAGTTTAAAGCCAGCACCAAGATGGCTTGAGCTGATCTGACCGGTGCTTGCAGCACCTCACCTCTTGTGAACTTCCTCCATTCCCACCATGTGCACCAGGAGGCTACAACCACAAGATCATGTTGGAAATATGCCCTAGAGGCAATAATAAATTAGTTATTATCATATTTCCCTGTTCATGATAATCGTTTATTATCCATGCTAGAATTGTATTGATAGGAAACTCAGATACATGTGTGGATACATAGACAACAACGTGTCCCTAGTGAGCCTCTAGTAGACTAGCTCGTTGATCAAAGATGGCTATGGTTTCCTAGCCATAGACATGAGTTGTCATTTGATAACGGGATCACATCATTAGGAGAATGATGTGATGGACAAGACCCAAACTATGAACGTAGCATATGATCGTATCAAGTTTATTGCTATCGTTTTCTGCATGTCAAGTATATGTTCCTATGACCATGAGATCATGCAACTCACTGACACCGGAGGAGTACCTTGTGTATACCAAACGTCGCAACATAACTGGGTGACTATAAAGGTGCTCTACAGGTATCTCTGAGGGTGTTTGTTGAGTTGGCATGGATCAAGACTGGGATTTGTCACTCCGTACGACGGAGAGGTATCTCAGGGCCCACTCGGTAATACAACATCACATGAAGCTTGCAAGCAATGTGACTAATGAGTTAGCCACGTGATCTTGTATTACGGAACGAGTAAAGAGACTTGCCGGTAATGAGATTGAACTAGGTATGGAGACACCGACGATCGAACCTCGGGCAAGTAACATACCGACAGACAAAGGGAACTGCATACGGGATTAGCTGAATCCTTGACATCGAGGTTCGACCGATAAGATCTTCGTAGAATATGTGGGAACCAATATGGACATCTAGGTCCCGCTATTGGTTATTGGCAGTAGAGATGTCTCGGTCATGTCTGCATAGTTCTCGAACCCGCAGGGTCTACACACTTAACATTTGGTGACGATATAAGTATAGTTGAGTCATTATGGTGGTTACCGAAGGTTGTTCGGAGTCCCGGATGAGATCCCGGATGTGACGAGGAACTCCGGAATGGTCCGGAGGTGAAGATTGATATATTGGACGAAGGGTATTGGAGTCCGGAATTGTTCTGGGGGTACCAGGTGATGACCAGTATGACCGAAAGGGGTTTCGGGGCCACCGGCAAGTGTTGGGAGGCCTCATGGGCCAAAGGGGAGGGGGCAAACCAGCCCACTAAGGGGTTGTGCGCCCCCCTCACCCCATCTCACGTAACCAGGAGAGGTGGGGCGCCCCCTCTAGGGTTCCCTTCACCTGGCTTGGGGGGCAAGCCACCCTAGGGTTTCCCTAGGGGGCGCCCCCATCTGCCTTGGCCGCCACCCCCTAGATGGGATCTACGGGCGCCCCCTCCTCCTCCCTTTCCCTATATATAGAGAGGTAGAGAGAGGGCAGCCGCACCCATCTATGCCACGACGCTGCCCTCCCTCTCCCTCGTAGTCCTTCTTCTTCTCCGTGAGGCTTGGCGAAGCCCTGCTGAGATTTCTCCACCACCACCGCCATCACGCCATCGTGCTGCCGGAGGACTCGAGCTACTACTTCACCATCGCTCGCTGGATCGAGGAGGTGAAGGCGTCATCAAGCTGTACGTGTGTTGAACGCGGAGGTGTCGTCCGTTCGGCACTTGGATCGGGAGTTCGCGGGACGGATCGTGATTGGATCCCGAAGACGTTCAATTACATCAACCGCGTTTCTTAACACTTCCGCTTAGTGATCTACAAGGGTATGTAGATGCAATCTCTCCTCTTGTAGATGTCCATCTCTTAGATTGATCTTGGTGAGCGTAGGAAAATTTTTGTTTCCCACGCAGCGTTCCCCAATAGATCACACCTCCGGATACCTGCCATCATAGGCACATTGTTAGTGTCTAACAGTAGCCGTTCAAGGGGGCCAATCCCATCCACCTCCGCAAAACAAGCCTCCTCAACAATTCCATTCATACGTACCCAGGTGAGACCAGATTTCTTTTGCTCTTTGGCATTTAAAGAAAATATGGTCAATGCTTTCACAATCGATTGAGCAGATAGGGCATTCGCTCCAGCTTTGTATATGACGATTTGCATGTACACCATAGCATGGGACTGCGCCATACAAAGCACACCAACAGTGGATCTTAACCTTAGCCGGAGTTTTTAAATCCCATAATGCCTTCCATACCGGATTACGTGAGGAAGTATCATATGGTCTTGTGATCCGTAACTTCCGGCCATGCTGATGATCCCATTCAAAATTATAAGCTGATTTAACTGTGAACAATCCATTCTTATTATGATGCCATGACACAAAATCTTCCATCATCCCTAGCTATAGCCAGGGGTATTTTGAGAATCCTTTCCGCATTTACCGCCCAAACAGCTCTCTGATTAGTGTTTCATCCCAAACTCGAGCTTCGTGATCAATCAGTTCACCAACTTTTGTGAATACAATATTCCCTCTCCTAGTCAAAATCTTCCTGTTCGGACTGCTCGGAATCCAGCAATCATCCCATATATCAATATTGTTTCCATCTCCAACTCGCCAAGTATGTCCTCTTTTAAAAGTTTGTATACCTGCCCACAAGCTTTGCCAAGTATAGGAACTTCCCTTCTTCAATTCACAATTCAGAAGGTCCCCTGATGGGTAATATTTTGCACAAAGCACTTGGGCACATAGGGAGTTTGGCTCACAAAGTAGTCTCCAACATTGTTTAGCTAGCATAGCCAAATTAAAACTCTCCAAATCCTTGAACCCCGTACCTCCTTGTCTTTTTGGAATGCACATTTTCCACCATGCAAACCAGTGTATATGCTTTTGTTGGTCATCATCTCCCCACCAGAATTGGGACATTGCAGAGATTATCCCTTTGCATACCTGCTTGGAGAGCCTGAAAACTGACATAGCATAAGTTGGAATAGCTTGGATGATAGATTTAATAAGTGTTTCCTTCCCACCGTAAGACAACATTTTCTCCTTCCATCCACATAAAAGTTTTGTAACTCTGTCAATAAGAAATTGGAAGCACTCTGTCCTGTCCACCCCAACAATGGGTGGGAGCCCCAAATATTTTTCAGTAACAGCCTCAGTCATGATGTTCAGGATAGAGCACACTTCTGATTTCGTGTCCTCGGATGTACATGGACTGAAAAAAAATACTAGACTTGGCCTCACTAACCAACTGTCCAGAAGCATAGCAATATTCATTTAGGGCTCTTCTCAAGCTATTTGCATTTCCACCATTTGCCTTCATAAGAAAAAGAGAGTCATCGGCAAAAAGAAGATGCGAGATAGAAGGGGCCATTCTGCAAACTCTCACACCCTCCAGATTACCTAGGTTCTCCTCATGGCAAATTAGGCTAGTCAATCCCTCTGCACAAAGCAAGAACAAATAGGGTGACAGAGGGTCCCCTTGATGGAGGCCCCTCGAAGGAGTGATAAAATTAGACATAGTATTATTTAATCGAACTCTGTATCTGACTGAAGAAACACACTCCATGATCAGATTCACCCATTCTGAAGAAAAACCCAACCTCAGCATTACCATCTGAAGAAATTTCCATTCCACTCTATCATATGCTTTGTGCATATCAAGTTTCACCGCGCAAGTGCCAAAACTGCCTGTTCTTCTGTTCTTTATAGAATGAAAACATTCATAGGCCAGTAGAAAATTATCAGTGATCAATCTTCCCGGGACAAAGGCACTTTGCATGGGTGAAATAACTTCCGGTAAGAGCAATTTTAGTCTTCTTGCAAGTAGTTTTGAAATAACTTTGTAAACTATGTTACACAAGCTAATGGGTCCAAAGAAATATGCTCAGGATTTGATACCTTTGGGATAAGCACAATCGTGGTATCGTTCCACCTCTCTGGCATTTTTTTTTTGAATTGATAGCTGTCAGCACTTCATCAGTTAAGGCTTCACCAATAACATGCCAGAATTTCTTATAAAATATCGCGTGAAGACCATCAAGACCAGGTGCCTTTAGATCACCAATATTGAAGAGTGCTTTCTTTACCTCCTCACGCGTATAAGGTGCATTAAGAGTGTCATTCATCATCTGGCTAATTCTCGGCTGGATTTTGTTTATAGTATCTTGGCTTGGATTTTGAACCTCCGCAGTAAACAAACCTTCAAAATAATGCGCTGCGGCACCGGCCAATTTATCTTCTTCCTCCATCCAAACACCCGCATCATCTTTCAGTTTCTTAATATAATTTGTTTTGCTGCGTCTAGCAGACGCATAGTTTTGAAAATAAGAAGTGTTTTGGTCCCCAAAGCGCATCCAATCCACTCTTCCTCTTTGCGCGTAAAAGAGTTCTTCTTTCTCCTGTAGGCTCTCAATCTTAATCTGCAGTTCTCTTTGTTTTACCACGGTGTCATCAGTTAATGGACCCGATAGAATCGCATCTAATTCTTTCTGAAACTCACGCAGCTTCGAATGTGGCCCCTTGAGAACTTCATAATCCCACCGATGCAAGGTCCTATGGACCTCTTCTAGTTTCTGCACAAGCGGTGTGTTCGGATCACCATTTGCTCGGTCCCAAGCTGACTGCACAATTCCATCTATTGAATCCTCACGTAACCACCTAGCTTCAAACTTTCTTGTCCCTATCGGCCTATTAGTTTGTGCCCCCATTGTAGTATTCTGTATCAAGCAGAACTGGCCGATGGTCAGATTTATCAAATTCTTCATGGACCACCCCATGCATCAGAAACATGTCTTTCCATGATTGAGTACCCACAATACGATCAAGCCTTTCCCTGATTCTTCCACTTCTCCACGTGAAAATGTCCCCAATACAGCCAAGATCTTCAAAGGAGCAAAAGTTTAATGCATCGCTGAATCATTGCATGCATCTCTGGGGCCGCATGCTGCCTCCTTCTTTCTCACTCCCAAATAATATCTCATTAAAATCCCCACCAACGATCCATGGGAGACTGGTCATCCCTTGTAGCTCACGTATATAGTCCCAAGTAAGGTGTTTGCGATCAGCACTTGGCTCACCATATATACCCGTAAACCACCATCCATTATCTGACAATTCATCAATCCTGATATCAATATAATTTGGACGAACCTCACGTGATGTCACATTAATATCGCTGTTCCACATCATAAGCAGACCCCCACTTCTACCATCACTTTCATGGATTTCCATCTCATCAAACTTCAACCGTCGCATTAATTTACCTTCCTTAGCTTTGCCCAGATGTGTTTCACACATAAACAACACATCCGGTCTTACCCGCATTTGGATCCCCATGAGCGCTCGAATCGCCGCGAGCTTCCGCATCCCACGACAATTCCAACTCAAAATTTTCACTGCGGTCAGTCTGAACGATACGAACAAGTCGCTTGAGCAGACAACCTGAAACCAGGAAACCTACCGTATGCAGAATGATACGGAGGGACAAAAACCGATACAACACCTTGCGAAGCAACGGGGCTGTGCCGGGACAGAAAGCCAGCTATGTCAGATGCTTGCTGGGACATACACTTTACAGAGTTGCTCGAACTCATCGAACTCATCTCTTCTCGTCCTCTCCGTCAGGGCATCAGGCTAACTTCCCAAAGAGACCCATCACACCTGCCGGGGCAGATACCAGGCCGGCAACCACCGCCGCCGCCGCCGGCGGTGGCTGTCAAAACCCTAGGTCGCCTTACGAGAGAAAAAAAACGCTTCGCTACCGATTCCACGAACAACTTGTTTAGGCATTGTTTAGCAAATCAATATCATTAGATACGCATCGTGGTATTTTTTTTTCATATTGTATCCATTAGGTATTGTGGACGTTCACATTCTTTCCACAAACTTGGTGGAGTATACAAAGTTTGATTTGAGAGTATGTAATATATTTTGAGATGGTGAGAGTATTTACGAATGACCTTATGTGTAATGCTCTTCTCACCATGTGGAGACAAGGTGGGTGACGACGCGGGGTGCACATGTGTGGCACCGTGACGTCATGAGCAGAGCTAGCAGTGAGCACCCAGGGCTAGGGCATGATTTCTTTTTTACTCTTACCTATATAGATTTTGTATTGCTTGTAGCGAGGGAAGTATCATAGCCTAGTATTACGAGTGGTGGCTACGATCCTAAGTACCAGGACGGAGACAAACCACAGGCATGCCGGGTCACGGCCCAGGGTGTGAGCCCCGCCTGCAGGCTTCCGGCACCGCCTGCGAGGTCTTGTAGCTACAGTACACTGAAGCAGGCATGGGGCATGACCTAATCATTCCTCTGCCCCTGCTAAATATTGTCATTTAACGATATCATATTGCCAGTTCATTTACTTGTAGAATCTCAAATACAAAGTTGTGGCTAGAATCTATTTCTTATTAACTTTTGTCGTTTGACACACTATGATATTGTATACAATATGATACTATAATCTCTCACACATCTTTAATTGCATTGACACATCATCTTTTTGCTTAGATGACATTACATGATACTTCTATGATATTTGCAATATGAAAGGCCTAATCTCCTACTGTCAAAGATTCTTTGTGTATTGTATTCGCTGCACCGCCCGTAATTTAGGCCATCATGCCATAAGTGTACTTGGTTAATATCCCACAAAAACAACATGAGAGGTACTGTCACATTTACATAGACCAAAAGCGTGACGAAAATTGAAGCATGAATTTTTTTAATGGTGTTATTTTGGAAAAAAAATTGCATCTTCTTTTCTAGGCTATTGATCATGTTTGTGAACATTGACTGGTACGTTTTCAATTTTGTAGAGACCACAGAACATGGAGCCACTTGCAGTGGTGTCTACCCATGTAAGGATACCTTACGCCCTTACCCAATATGGATGGTGGCTTAGTTTCTGGATCGACCCTCCAACATGCTGGGATTTTGGTATCTACTTATGTAAAACCTTGTCACATTTTTACATGTTTATTATGACTTTGGATGTATTGCGTTGTTTGTGTCTGGTTATGCAGAGGTTCGGTTGGCACTTAGTATAGTTGCATCATCTTGTAGGGACAACTGAATGAAATTTCTTTTATCAAAAAAATCCAATCATTCGAGCTGTGCTAAAAGAGGCTCTGGTACACATACCTGCTCCTACCATCTGTTTTGCAACATACGACTTCATTTGAGGTTGCCTGCTAATAGTATTTAAATGACTAGGTAACATGTTGTTGGTAGCTATTCAGATGTGCATTTATGTCTGGGTGGCTTATTATCACAAGTTGTTTGTTGTTGCCATCACATTTTATTCTTTTGTTTCCTTTTATTTTTCTTCTATTTCTTTTGCTTGTATCTAGCTATCTACTAACTCAAACGAGATGGAAATCAAAACGGAATAAAGGTTCTGTAACATCCCCAGATATCAACCCGGTCATCAACCTAATTAGTTAGCCATGTGTGACGCCCCCGGTTCAATCGTACACTAATCATACACGCAAACGTGTACGATCAAGCCCAGGGACTCACGGGAAGATATCACAACACAACTCTAAACACAAATAAACGGAGGTCCACAATATTACAGACCAGGGATCCGAAGATCCGAATACATAAGTCAGTCATACAAATAATATCTGGGTACAGACATAGTTAGACAAGTTCTGCCTTAAGAAGGCTAGCACAAACAGCGACACTAGATCGAAAGGCGTTGGCCTCCTGCCTGGGAGCCTCCGATCCTACTCCTGGTCAGCTGGCTCGATCCAGTAGTACGTGCCCTCTGGACCCGCCTGGTAGTAGGCTCCGGTGGTGGCGTCTGGCTCCTGGACTCCATCGTCTGGTGTATCATCAAGGTGGGGGGGTATATGGGGGAAAAGAGAAAATAAAGCAACCGTGAGTACTCATCCGAAGTACTCAGCAAGCAAGGATCTATACTACATATGCAACATTATCAATGGAGAAAAGGCTGTATATGTGGACTGGGCTGCAGAAATGCCAGAATAGAGAGAAAGGCCTAGTCCTATCGAAGACTAGCATCTTCAAACATCTTCTCAAAGCCATCATCTTGCAGCAGTAGAAGAGAGTAGAATAGCATTTTATTTAGCAAACATGTTGAAGTACAGCTCAAAGATCCTTCCTCGACTCCCAGCGAGAAAGTAATCCCGAAGCTTCAATTAAGTAACAAGTATCCAGTTTAAGTAGTAGATCGGGATACACAAACTGAGCGTCCTTTACCGTAGGACCGGCTATCGATAGAAGAATCATCCCTGCAGGGGTGCACTACTGTTACCCAACACGCTCGATCAACTCTGGCCGGACATACTTGATGGGTAATGCCCGTCCTCGGAAGATCAACACGAAGCAGCGCTCTACCTAGGCTCAGCAGAGAGGTCAGCACGCCGGACTAACCTATGCACCCAGGGGTCTCGGGCCATCGCCCTGGGCACCCTGCGCGTTGCGTGGCTGGCCGGGGTGCAGGCGCGACACTGAACTCGCCAGTGAAGTATCCAGCCCAATCCCGACGATCAGCCCGCACGGTGAATCGTGACGTCTGATAAGCTTTCGGCGAAACGTACATCGCAGAGGGCCCCATAACCATTATCCCGCGTGGTGGTAGTGCGTATAGGGCACGTCGACCCACTCAGATCACACACCCAAATCCAATAGGCTCAATTAGTATCAAGCGGAGACAATCAGAGTCTCTGATGCTCCGCCACAATGTCACACTCGAGTGCCCTTCCGGCACACCCGAAATCATAGATCCCCAGCGGGTACCCACCAGGGTGGACCTGCCTGTGACAAAGGTCAAGTAACCGTGTGGTCATAATCATCAGGGTGAACGTATGAGGTATCACCCTCGAGGTTCACACTGAGGGGTTGCACGACAGAGTCGTATCGGACATGGAGAAGGAGGAATCACCCTCGATGACCACGACCGAACAGCTATGCTGCAGAGTATTCATCAGGAGTGCGTTACGAGGTATCACCCTCGGCACTCGATAGTAACTAAGCAGAGTCGTACAACTAAGGGGGGTGTGAAGTGAGGCGTCTGTCTCTGATCGACGATCACGTTGATCGAGTCGTCGATGAACAAGCAGGGGCGACAAAGTAAGGTGGTGGGGTCACAGATGGTTCATACCAACCTATACTAAACAGTTTATCATAGGCAGGTAAGGTAGCAATGAACAGGTTACAACAGCAGGCTATGCATCAGAATAGGAGCATACATTAACAGTAGCGAAATCTAATGCAAGCAGGAGAATAGAATGGGCGATATCTGGAATGCTCAAGGGGGGGGGGCTTGCCTGGTTGCTCTGGCAAGAGAGGGAGGTCGTCAACGGGCTGCTCGTCGGTAGAGTAGTCGTATCCTGGTGCAGCGCCGTCGGTCTCAGCGTCTATCGAGAGAAAGAAGGAGGGGGAGAGAAACAATAAATTCATGGCAATAATGCAAACAACATGTATGACATGTCTAAATGATATGCCGGGGTGTTCTACTGCCTAACTAAATGATTTAGTTAATTTAGGAATTTATTCGGATTTATTTAATTAAAGTTGGGCACTATTCATTTATCGAAATCGGTCTAATTGTTCAACGTTCTTATAGTTGCGGGCGTCTGACGGGAATACAGAGGGCGTATCCGGGTTCGTATCGTCGTTCTGAGCAAGTTTCATGTATAAAATATTTTCATCGGAGTTACGGTTTATTTAATATGATTTTCTAAAGTTTTTATTAATTTCTGAAATTTAATTAATTATTTAATTCAACATTATCCGAAACAGTGCTGATGATGACATCAGCATGACCTCATGCTGATGTCAGCGGTTAATTAAGTTAATTACTAATTACTGTTTAATTAACACTAATTAGTTAATTAGATTAACCTAATCAGGATTAATTAACTAATTAATTTATCTAATTATTTATTTATTTATTTTTATTTTGCTTTTATTTTATTTTCTATATTATTTTTCTTTTTCCCTTTTTTTTTTGTTCTGGGCCGTGGGCCCGTTTGGCAGTGGCACAGGGGCATTAGGCCCCACCTGTCTGTGGCCCGAATGGCCACACGGGCGCGGGCGGGCGCGCGGGTGCGCGCGCACGCACTGGCCGAGGCCAGGGTGCGGTGGCCGGCCGGGGGTGGTGGCGAGGGCCAGAGGCCGGAGCGGGGCGCGCCGGCCGTGGCCGGTGGAGAGGCGGCCGCGGGGAGGAGCGCTGGGGGCCGGCGCCGGCGTGCGGCGTGCGGGCGGGCGGCGTGCGCGGCGAGGGCGCGCGGTGAGCGTGGATGCGGGGCGGCGCGCGTGCGCGTGCACGGGGCAGGGGAGGGGGAGGCCTGGGGCCTCACCGAGATTTGCAGGGACGGGGCAGCGGGCTCGAGCTCGTGGAGGGGGGGTCGGCGACGGGGTCGAGGCGGGGCGTCGGCGTCGAGCGCGAGGAGGGGCTCGGGGTGGAGGCCGGAGACGACGGGTCGACGAGGAGGCCGGCGTCGGTGGAGTCCGGCGAGGCGGCGAGGTCCAAGGGCGACGGCGGTCCGCGACGGCGTCGGAGACGAGGCGGAGACGGGGCGCGGTCGGGCGCGTCGGGGCGAGCGCGCTGGGCTCGGGCCCGAGCGAGGGCACGTCGGGGACGAGGTCGTCGGCGGGGAGGGAGAGGCGGTGCCGGATGAGGTGGCGTCCAACGGCGACGGGCGACGTCGGCGGCGTCGGCCCGATCCAGTTTCTGGATCGGGAGGAGGGGGGAGGAGTGAGCGAGGGGGTGTCGGTGGGAGTGGATAGGGTTGGGGGTGAGTGGATAAGGGGAGTGGGGGTGGGCCGCAGCTGGGCCGGCCTGTGGCTAGCTGGGCCATTCGGCCCAGGGAGAGGGGGGTCTTTCTTCTCTCTTTTTTTTATCATTTCTTGCTTTGTTTTATTTTCTTTTCTGTACTGTTAAATGTTTAGGCCCCAAATGGTTTTTGTAAAAAGTGTGACCTATTTCATAAATACCAGTGCATTATTCCTTAACACCTAAAATTAGTTTGGACAAAATATAATTCCATATTTATTTCAGATTTAATAAATGGTTATTAAATATTATCTTTATCCACTGTTTGAGGTTGTTCGAGTCACTTATCCAATTCCAATGATGTTGGTTTCAATTTTAGAATAGCCTCTGGAATATTTGTTATTTATCTGACATTTTAGTTTCTATGTTGGACAACTTTTATATTCCACTTTCATTTAAATTTGAATTTGACTTAGGAGCTGAAATGCAATATGATGCTAATGATGATTATGCACTATTAAGCTTGCTGACATGTCATTATCAAAAGCGATTACGGTTGCTAATCACCGGGGGTGTTACAATTCTCCTCATCTATTAAGAATTCTCGTCCCGAGAATTAAGAGGAAGACTGAAAGAAAGAGGGGTATTCTTCACGAAGACGATCCTCGCGTTCCCAAGTGGCCTCATCTTCAGAATGATTTGACCACTGAACCTTGAGGAATTTGATTGACTTTTGACGAGTCCGACGTTCAGCTTCATCAAGAACACGGATGGGATATTCTGGATAGGACAGATCTTCCCGTAATTCAAGCACTTCATGATCCACAGCTCTAATAGGATCCTTGAAGCAGCGGCGGAGTTGGGATACATGAAAGACGTCATGTACTTGAGAAAGGTTTGGCGGCAATTGCAACTGATATGCCACTTCTCCTCGACGGGCAAGAATACGGAACGGGCCAATGTAGCGAGGGGCTAACTTGCCTTTGATTCCGAACCGATGAGTGCCTTTCAACGGAGTGACGCGGAGGTAAGCTTGCTCGCCAGGTTGATAGACTATTTCCTGGTGCTTTCGGTCATAGTTGCTCTTCTGACGAGACTGAGCAGCTTTCAAATGTTCACGGACAATGCGGACTTGGTCTTCTGCTTGCTGAATAATGTCCGGTCCGACGAGTGAGCGTTCCCCAGTTTCTGACCAATTCAGAGGGGTTCGACACTTACGACCGTATAGAACTTCAAACGGTGCCATCTTCAGACTAGCTTGATAGCTATTGTTGTAAGAGAATTCGGCATACGGGAGAGATTCCTCCCATTTCTTACCGAAGGAGATGACGCAAGCTCGAAGCATATCTTCGAGCACTTGATTCACTCGTTCCACTTGACCCTGTGACTGAGGGTGAAAAGCGGTACTGAAAGACAGATGAGTTCCCATAGCTTCTTGGAAACTATTCCAGAATCTGGAGGTGAAGAGGCTGCCACGATCAGAACTGATCTCCAACGGAACACCATGAAGTGACACAATTCGGGAAACATACAAGTCTGCTAACTGGCTAGTAGTGATTGTCTCTTTAACAGGCAGAAAGTGAGCAACCTTGGAGAATCGGTCAATGACAACAAATATAGCATTATTACCCTTCTGGGATTTGGGAAAACCAGTAATGAAATCCATTTGGACCTTGTCCCATTTCCATTCAGGAATTTCCAGGGGTTGCAGAGTTCCTGCAGGCCTTTGATGTTGAGCTTTAACGCGGCGGCAAACATCACACTCAGAAACATAACGAGCAATGTCTCGCTTCATAATAGGCCACCAGAATCTTTGACAAATGTCACGGTACATCTTTGTGCTACCAGGGTGAATGGACAAGGGAGTGTCATGAGCTTCCTTCATAACGTTTTCCCTCTCATTCTTGAACTTGGGTACGAAGAGACGGTGTTGGAAAAATAGGATCCCATCTGCATCAAGATGGAATTCCGACGGCTTTCCTTTCTCGAGGTATCGCTTGATCTTTTCAACTTCAGTGTCATACCTTTGCATAACCTTAATGCCGTGTTCTAAATCTGGTTCGACAACCAGGGTATTGAGATAACCCTGTGGAACAATATGGAGGTTCAATTTGCAAAGCTCTTCATGGAGAAGAGGTTGTGTTTCTTGAACCATAAGATTGTTGCTATAGGACTTGCGACTTAAAGCATCGGCCATTACATTAGCCTTGCCGGGGGTGTATGAGATATTCATATCATAATCGGCAATTGTTTCGAGCCATCTTTGTTGACGAATGTTCAGATCTGGTTGAGTATATAAATACTTCAAGCTTTGGTGATCCGTGTATATCTCGCAACGGTTACCGAGAAGGTAATGTCGCCATAGCTTCAAGGCATAGATAACCGCAGAAAGTTCAAGATCATGCACGGGATAATTTTCTTCATGAGGACGCAATTGTCGGGAGGCATAAGCAATCACTTTGCGCTCTTGCATTAGGACACAGCCTAATCCTTGACGAGATGCATCACAGTATATCACGAAATCCTTTTGGGAATCCGGGGGTGCTAGTACTGGGGCAGATGTCAATTTATCTTTTAGTGTCTGAAAGCTTTCTTGACATTTTTCTGTCCACTCAAATTTAACACCTTTGTGAAGCAGATATGTCAATGGTTTTGCAATCTTGGAAAAGTTCTCAACGAATCGACGGCAATAACTAGTGAGTCCGAGAAAACTTCTGACTTGCTTAACATTCTTTGGGGGAGTCCAGTCGAGAATAGCCTGAACTCGTTCGGGGTTAACAGCAATCCCATCCTTGGAAATCACATGTCCAAGGTAAGTTACTTCCGGAAGCCAAAATTCGCATTTGGAATACTTGGCATACAACTGGTGTTCTCGGAGCCTTTCTAGAACAAGGCAGAGATGTTCAGCATGTTCCTCTTTATTCTTAGAATAGACCAGAATATCATTTAGATATACCACGACGAATTTGTCGAGGTAATCCATGAATATATAATTCATCAGACGGGAGAACGTAGCTGGGGCATTCGTTAGGCCAAATGACATGACGGTGTATTCATAGGAGCCATAACGAGTGACGAATGCAGTCTTGGGAATGTCCTCTTCACGGACACGGATCTGGTGATAACCCAACCTCAAGTCGAGTTTAGAGAACACCGATGATCCAGCGAGTTGATCATAAAGATCATTGATCCGGGGCAGTGGGTATTTATTCTGGATTGTGGCTTGGTTAATGGGCCGGTAATCCTGAACCAATCGGTTAGTTCCATCCTTCTTCTTAACGAAGAGTGAAGGTGCTCCCCAAGCAGAGGAACTGGGGCGGATGAAACCACTCTTAAGTGACTTGTCGATTTCTTCCTTAAGCTCAAGAAGGTGATGCGGAGGCATCCTATAAGGTCGTTTGGCAATAGGAACGGTGCCAGGCTTCAAGTCAATGACAAACTCGACAGCTCTAGCCGGGGGTATGCCTGGAAGTTCTTCTGGAAAGACGTCTGGAAAATCTCGAACGACAGGTACGTTCTCGATCCCTTCCAGAGGTGAGGCGTTCAAAGCATTCATAACATATACCTCAGCTTCAGCGTCTCGAGTAATTCGGGCAGTGTAGTTCACTATCTCATCGGTGGGGTGAAGAAGTTGGACGACTTTAGTGGCACAATTGATCGAAGCAATGTGAGCTTTCAACCAATCCATTCCGAGTATGAGGTCTATGGTGGAAGACTTCAGGATAATAGGGGAAGCTAGGAATTCAAATTCCTCGATTTCAACAGGGACATTATGTGCCATCATAGTGGTTTGACATTGGCCTCCAGGGGTACGGACAACTATTGGCAGGTTCATCTTTTCGAATGCAATGTCATGAGATAATGCAAATGCTTCAGACATGAATGAATGCGATGCTCCTGAATCAAATAATACAGAAGCAGGTACTGAGTTAACAAGAAGGGTACCCATCACAGTAGCAGGTTGATCCTGGACTTCTTCAATGTCAATGTTGTAAGCCTGACCACGACCACGTGAAGCAGACCCAGTATTATAGTTGCGGGTCTGATTGTTGCCACGGCCATATCCACGGCCAGCACGAGGAAAATCCAACTGATTCTGAGTCTGGCGGCAGTCTTTAGCCTGGTGGCCTGGTTTGCGGCACTTGAAACACAAACCATCTTCAGGACGAAGAGGGGCATTGTTCTGAATAGCTTGAGCCTTTGACGGCCTCGGTGGTGGAGGAGGCAAACGTAGTGCAGCATTGTTCTTTGGCGCAGAGGTATTGGGACGGAACGCGTTGTTGGGAATCCAAACTCTACGCTTCGGTGCTGAGCCCGAAGATGAGCCAGCATCACGATAGCGCTTCTGCGAGTCCTTGTGTTCCATCTGAGCGGTCTCAACGAGAATAGCCTTGTTCACTAGAGTTGAGAAGTCATTGATGTCTTGAGCAGCTAGTGCAAGCTTGAGGTCAGGGTGTAGTCCATTACGGAACTTCTCCTGTCTGCGAGCATCTGTGGCGATGTCTTCTTCAGCATAGCGGGAGAGATCAAGAAATTCCCACTGATAAGCTTCGACGGTTTTATTGCCCTGAGTGAGGTTGCGGAACTGGGTCTTCATGCGTTCCATAATTGCTTGAGGGATGTAACGTGTACGGAAAGCAGCCTGGAACTCATACCAGGTGATGACTGTTCCAACAGGCAGAGTACGCTTGTGTGTGTCCCACCATTGAGCAGCGGGGCCCTTTAAGAAAAAGGCCGCGAAGGTGACAAAGTTGGCGGGGGCGACATTAGCAGACTCCATCTCATGAGTGATGTCGCGGAGCCAGTCATCGGCATCCAGGGGCTTGTCAGAGTTGCGAAACTGCGTTGGGTTGAGTCGCGTAAACTCTGTCAAAGTTATTGAAGCTGGGTTCTGGTTCTGGTTGTTCTGATGCGGAAACTGAGCCATGATTCCAACCATGAACTGGCGGTTAAGCTCGAACTGTTGCATCATAGCCGCCATATAGTCTGGCGGTGGTGGACGTTCAGGGGCACGACCACGACCACGACCACCTGGTCTAACCATCCTGCTACGTATCAACAGGGGGTAGTTTAGTAAAAGCAATTGCGAGTGTTTAGCGACAAGTATGATGTAACACGACAATACCTTAAGCAGTGTAATAGATACATAACAGTAGTCGATTAAGACATACAGATCCATACACAAAGTCGGGTACATGCGGACAGCATAACAGCGCAAATTAAAAGCTAGACATACTAGGCGGCGCGCAGGCACGCGGTAAGGAAGTACACAACGAGACATAGCAAAGGCTACATCAACGTCGGAGAAAACCACTGTAACGGGGTAACTGCGAGTGCGGACGACGAATATTCGTCGCGGAAGGATCCTGTGCTCCATGTGCACTCTGATGCAGAACCCGGTCTCGAACTTTAAGAAGAGGTCCACGTGCAGGTGTGTGACCTCCAACAGCAGGCCAGTCAATACCAGCATACATCTGAGTCCTGCGCGGGTAAAGGATGTGCTCCGGATGTATCCCTGCACGAACAGCGGGCATCAACTGCGTCATAGCATCGTAGAGACGTGCTCGAGTGGCAACCAACTCGACGGCAAGAGCCCGAACAGTGCGATCCAGAGCCTGAGTGCACTGAATCAGAACGCGGTGGTCATATCGGCGAGGCTCGTACTGGGCACAGATAGCTGTGTAGTATCCGGTAGCATCTCCAGCAGGGGCATACGGAATGTATCGGAACTCAGAGTCATCCAAGATATCACTGAACTGTCCTCGAAGACGTGTGACAGCAGAGTAGGCGGCATTATGTACTGCCATCTCAATCGTCACGCCGATACCGTGGAAAAGGTGCAGCTCGGTGTCTGAGTCATTCTGCCGATCATAGATACGAACATCAGCATGGTACTGCTCCTGATTAAACTCGCGGTAATCCTCGTAAACCATGTACTCAGGGTACCAGCGGTAGCCAAGTCTGGTCATGAGAGCGATCAGGACAGCTGGAAAACCAGGGGCATCACGAGCCCAAGTGCGAAGCACAAGCTGTATCGTAGGACGCGGTGGAAACAAACGGTCCATCTGAAACAGAGGAAATTCAGATTTATCAAATGACAATGAGAAGTTTAACACAACTCGGAGAGAAAGGTTAAACAAAACAATGGAAAGGAAAATGATTATCAGACTAATCAGATCAACGGCGGGGAAATCGCACAGATATCCAGCTCTCCGGGTAGACGGGATTTACGAGATCCTAAGTGTCGGCGTTAGTAAAATTTATTTAACCCGAATAGAAGAGATATTAGAGTCCCAGAGTATAGACGAGGAATAAAAGATCCTAATACCACCCAGTTGGCGACATGGGCCCGTAAGCCACACAGCCAAGTTAGTAAATTAGTTTTTCGGTTTCTAGACTCAACTTCGGCCAAGGAATTTGGAGGGGGGCTTCCTACAGGCAGTCGGCTCTGATACCAACTTGTGACGCCCCCGGTTCAATCGTACACTAATCATACACGCAAACGTGTACGATCAAGCCCAGGGACTCACGGGAAGATATCACAACACAACTCTAAACACAAATAAACGGAGGTCCACAATATTACAGACCAGGGATCTGAAGATCCGAATACATAAGTCTGTCATACAAATAATATCTGGGTACAGACATAGTTAGACAAGTTCTGCCTTAAGAAGGCTAGCACAAACAGCGACACTAGATCGAAAGGCGTTGGCCTCCTGCCTGGGAGCCTCCGATCCTACTCCTGGTCAGCTGGCTCGATCCAGTAGTACGTGCCCTCTGGACCCGCCTGGTAGTAGGCTCCGGTGGTGGCGTCTGGCTCCTGGACTCCATCGTCTGGTGTATCATCAAGGTGGGGGGGTATATGGGGGAAAAGAGAAAATAAAGCAACCGTGAGTACTCATCCGAAGTACTCAGCAAGCAAGGATCTATACTACATATGCAACATTATCAATGGAGAAAAGGCTGTATATGTGGACTGGGCTGCAGAAATGCCAGAATAGAGAGAAAGGCCTAGTCCTATCGAAGACTAGCATCTTCAAACATCTTCTCAAAGCCATCATCTTGCAGCAGTAGAAGAGAGTAGAATAGCATTTTATTTAGCAAACATGTTGAAGTACAGCTCAAAGATCCTTCCTCGACTCCCAGCGAGAAAGTAATCCCGAAGCTTCAATTAAGTAACAAGTATCCAGTTTAAGTAGTAGATCGGGATACACAAACTGAGCGTCCTTTACCATAGGACCGGCTATCGATAGAAGAATCATCCCTGCAGGGGTGCACTACTGTTACCCAACACGCTCGATCAACTCTGGCCGGACATACTTGATGGGTAATGCCCGTCCTCGGAAGATCAACACGAAGCAGCGCTCTACCTAGGCTCAGCAGAGAGGTCAGCACGCCGGACTAACCTATGCACCCAGGGGTCTCGGGCCATCGCCCTGGGCACCCTGCGCGTTGCGTGGCTGGCCGGGGTGCAGGCGCGACACTGAACTCGCCAGTGAAGTATCCAGCCCAATCCCGACGATCAGCCCGCACGGTGAATCGTGACGTCTGATAAGCTTTCGGCGAAACGTACATCGCAGAGGGCCCCATAACCATTATCCCGCGTGGTGGTAGTGCGTATAGTGTTGGAAATATGCCCTAGAGGCAATAATAAAATGGTTATTATTATATTTCCTTGTTCATGATAATTGTCTGTTATTCATGCTATAATTGTGTTATCCGGAAATCGTAATACATGTGTGAATACATAGACCACAACATGTCCCTAGTAAGCCTCTAGTTGACTAGCTCGTTGATCAATAGATGGTTACGGTTTCCTGACCATGGACATTGGATGTCATTGATAACGGGATCACATCGTTAGGAGAATGATGTGATGGACAAGACCCAATCCTAAGCCTAGCACTAGATCGTGTAGTTCGTTTGCTAAAGCTTTTCCAATGTCAAGTAACTTTTCCTTAGACCATGAGATTGTGCAACTCCCGGATACCGTAGGAGTGCTTTGGGTGCACCAAACGTCACAACGTAACAGGGTGGCTATAAAGGTGCACTACGGGTATCTCCGAAAGTATCTGTTGGGTTGGCACGAATCGAGACTGGGATTTGTCACTCCATGTAACGGAGAGGTACCTCTGGGCCCACTCGGTAGGACATCATCATAATGAGCTCAATGTGATCAAGGAGTTGTTCACGGGATGATGTGTTACGGAAACGAGTAAAGAGACTTGCCGGTAACGAGATTGAACAAGGTATCGAGATACCGACGATCGAATCTCGGGCAAGTATCGTACCGATAGACAAAGGGAATTGCGTACGGGATTGATTGAATCCTCGACATCGTGGTTCATCCGATGAGATCATCGAGGAGCATGTGGGAGCCAACATGGGTATCCAGATCCCGCTGTTGGTTATTGACCGAAGAGTCGTCTCGGTCATGTCTGCGTGTCTCCCGAACCCGTAGGGTCTACACACTTAAGGTTCGGTGACGCTAGGGTTGTAGAGATATTAGTATGCGGTAACCCGAAAGTTGTTCGGAGTCCCGGATGAGATCCCGGACGTCACGAGGAGTTCCGGAATGGTCCGGAGGTAAAGAATTGTATATAGGAAGTCCAGTTTCGGCCACCGGGAAGGTTTCGGGGGTAATCGGTATTGTACCGGGACCACCGGAAGGGTCCCGGGGGTCCACCGGGTGGGGCCACCTATCCCGGAGGGCCCCATGGGCTGAAGTGGGAAGGGAACCAGCCCCTGGTGGGCTGGTGCGCCCCCCTATGGGCCTCCCCTGCGCCTAGGGTTGGGAACCCTAGGGGTGGGGGGGCGCCTCCACATGGCTTGGGGGGCAAGCCACCCCCTTGGCCGCCGCCCCTCCCCTCAGATTGGATCTGAGGGGGCCGGCCCCCTCTCCCCTTCCCCCTATAAATAGTGGAGGGGTGGGAGGGAGGACACACCCCAGCCCCTGGCGCCTCCCTCTCCTCCCGTGACACCTCTCCCTCTCGTTGGTGCTTGGTGAAGCCCTTCCGAGATCCCGCTGCTTCCACCACCACGCCGTCGTGCTGCTGGATCCTCATCAACCTCTCCTTCCCCCTTGCTGGATCAAGAAGGAGGAGACGTCTCTCCCAACCGTACGTGTGTTGAACACGGAGGTGCCGTCCGTTCGGCGCTCGGTCATCGGTGATTTGGATCACGACGAGTACGACTCCATCAACCCCGTTCTCTTGAACGCTTCCGCTCGCGATCTACAAGGGTATGTAGATGCACTCCCCTCTCTCTCGTTGCTAGATGACTCCATAGATTGATCTTGGTGATGCGTAGAAAATTTTAAAATTCTGCTACGATCCCCAACAGTACTGTTGGAAATATGCCCTAGAGGCAATAATAAAATGGTTATTATTATATTTCCTTGTTCATGATAATTGTCTGTTATTCATGCTATAATTGTGTTATCCGGAAATCGTAATACATGTGTGAATACATAGACCACAACATGTCCCTAGTAAGCCTCTAGTTGACTAGCTCGTTGATCAATAGATGGTTACGGTTTCCTGACCATGGACATTGGATGTCATTGATAACGGGATCACATCATTAGGAGAATGATGTGATGGACAAGACCCAATCCTAAGCCTAGCACTAGATCGTGTAGTTCGTTTGCTAAAGCTTTTTCAATGTCAAGTAACTTTTCCTTAGACCATGAGATTGTGCAACTCCCGGATACCGTAGGAGTGCTTTGGGTGCACCAAACGTCACAACGTAACTGGGTGGCTATAAAGGTGCACTACGGGTATCTCCGAAAGTATCTGTTGGGTTGGCACGAATCGAGACTGGGATTTGTCACTCCATGTAACGGAGAGGTACCTCTGGGCCCACTCGGTAGGACATCATCATAATGAGCGCAATGTGATCAAGGAGTTGTTCACGGGATGATGTGTTACGGAAACGAGTAAAGAGACTTGCCGGTAACGAGATTGAACAAGGT
The DNA here is from genome assembly GCA_011799875.1 of Thinopyrum elongatum. NCBI lineage: Eukaryota > Viridiplantae > Streptophyta > Magnoliopsida > Poales > Poaceae > Thinopyrum > Thinopyrum elongatum. The sequence continues at coordinate 83,801,929 of CM022298.1, read as the reverse complement.
ATCGAGATACCGACGATCGAATCTCGGGCAAGTATCGTACCGATAGACAAAGGGAATTGCGTACGGGATTGATTGAATCCTCGACATCGTGGTTCATCCGATGAGATCATCGAGGAGCATGTGGGAGCCAACATGGGTATCCAGATCCCGCTGTTGGTTATTGACCGGAGAGTCGTCTCGGTCATGTCTGCGTGTCTCCCGAGCCCGTAGGGTCTACACACTTAAGGTTCGGTGACGCTAGGGTTATAGAGATATTAGTATGCGGTAACCCGAAGGTTGTTCGGAGTCTCGGATGAGATCCTGGACGTCACGAGGAGTTCCGGAATGGTCCGGAGGTAAAGATTTATATATGGGAAGTCCTATTTTGGCCACCGGAAAATGTTCGGGATTTTTCGGTATTGTACCGAGAAGGTTCTAGAAGGTTCCGGAGTGGGGCCCACCTGCATGGGGGGACCCACATGAACGTGGGTAGTGGGGGCAAGGCCCCACACCCCTAGTCAAGGCGCACCAAGATTCCCCCTTAGAAGGAATAAGATCATATCCCGAAGGGATAAGATCAAGATCCCTAAAAAAGGGGGATAACAATCGGTGGGGAAGGGAAAGGATGGGATTTCTTTCCTTCCATCTTTGCCAACGCCCCAATGGACTTGGAGGGCAAGAAACCAGCCCCCTCCACCCCTATATATAGTGGGGAGGTGCATGGGAGAAACAGCTCAGCCCCTGGCGCCTCCCTCTCCCTCCCGTGACACCTCTTCCTCCTCCAGTAGCGCTTGGCGAAGCCCTGCTGAAATCCCGCTGCTTCCACCACCACACCGTCGTGCTGCTGGATCTCCATCAACCTCTCCTCCCCCCTTGCTGGATCAAGAAGGAGGAGACGTCTCTGCTCCGTACGTGTGTTGAACGCGGAGGTGCCGTCCGTTCGGCGCTCGGTCATCGGTGATTTGGATCACGACGAGTACGACTCCATCAACCCCGTTCTCTTGAACGCTTCCGCTCGCGATCTACAAGGGTATGTAGATACACTCCCGTCTCACTCGTTGCTAGATGACTCCATAGATTGATCTTGGTGATGCGTAGAAAATTTTAAAATTCTGCTACGTTCCCCAACATATAGGGCACGTCGACCCACTCAGATCACACACCCAAATCCAATAGGCTCAATTAGTATCAAGCGGAGACAATCAGAGTCTCTGATGCTCCGCCACAATGTCACACTCGAGTGCCCTTCCGGCACACCCGAAATCATAGATCCCCAGCGGGTACCCACCAGGGTGGACCCGCCTGTGACAAAGGTCAAGTAACCGTGTGGTCATAATCATCAGGGTGAACGTATGAGGTATCACCCTCGAGGTTCACACTGAGGGGTTGCACGACAGAGTCGTATCGGACATGGAGAAGGAGGAATCACCCTCGATGACCACGACCGAACAGCTATGCTGCAGAGTATTCATCAGGAGTGCGTTACGAGGTATCACCCTCGGCACTCGATAGTAACTAAGCAGAGTCGTACAACTAAGGGGGGTGTGAAGTGAGGCGTCTGTCTCTGATTGACGATCACGTTGATCGAGTCGTCGATGAACAAGCAGGGGCGACAAAGTAAGGTGGTGGGGTCACAGATGGTTCATACCAACCTATACTAAACAGTTTATCATAGGCAGGTAAGGTAGCAATGAACAGGTTACAACAGCAGGCTATGCATCAGAATAGGAGCATACATTAACAGTAGCGAAATCTAATGCAAGCAGGAGAAAAGAATGGGCGATATCTGGAATGCTCAAGGGGGGGGGGGCTTGCCTGGTTGCTCTGGCAAGAGAGGGAGGTCGTCAACGGGCTGCTCGTCGGTAGAGTAGTCGTATCCTGGTGCAGCGCCGTCGGTCTCAGCGTCTATCGAGAGAAAGAAGGAGGGGGAGAGAAACAATAAATTCACGGCAATAATGCAAACAACATGTATGACATGTCTAAATGATATGCCGGGGTGTTCTACTGCCTAACTAAATGATTTAGTTAATTTAGGAATTTATTCGGATTTATTTAATTAAAGTTGGACACTATTCATTTTTCGAAATCGGTCTAATTGTTCAACGTTCTTATAGTTACGGGTGTCTGACGGGAATACAGAGGGCGTATCCGGGTTCGTATCGTCGTTCTGAGCAAGTTTCATGTATAAAATATTTTCATCGGAGTTACGGTTTATTTAATATGATTTTCTAAAGTTTTTATTAATTTCTGAAATTTAATTAATTATTTAATTCAACATTATCCGAAACAGTGCTGATGATGACATCAGCATGACCTCATGCTGATGTCAGCGGTTAATTAAGTTAATTACTAATTACTGTTTAATTAACACTAATTAGTTAATTAGATTAACCTAATCAAGATTAATTAACTAATTAATTAATTAATTATTTTAATTATTTTAATTATTTATTTTTATTTCTTTCTAAAACATTTTTGGGGGTGGGCCCCCTTTGTCATAGGCCCAGAGGGGCGGGGCCCACTCGTCAGTGGCCCATAGGGCCACACGGGGCGGGCGTGGGCGCAGCCCGAGCGGGCGCGTCCCCGGGACGCTGGGCACGCCCGACGCACGCCGGCGCCGGCGGCCAAGGCCAAGGGAGGCGGCGGGGTGAAGGTGCGGGCGAGCGCGGAGCTCCAGAGGCGCGGGCGCGCATGGAGCTGGCGAGCCCGGGCGCGATGCGGTGGACGCAGAGGCGGGGCCGCGGTGCGAGGCTCGGGCGCGGCGAACGGGACAGCGCGGGAGGCGGGATGGCGCGACGCGGCAGCTCCGATGAGTGGTAGCGAGGGAGGCGAGGCCTAGCAGGGCAGCAGCAGCAGCAGTGAGGAGCATGGGGGGGGCGGGCGGGCGCGTAGCAGCAGCTGCAGCAGAGCACCGGGGGGAAGGAGAGCGGGGTGAGGGAACCGGAGCGGGGCGAGGAGCAGGGCCGGGCGCGGTGAGCCGCGGCCAGTTCGTGGCGGCGCGCACGGGGGCGTGGTGCGCGCGGCGAGGTGCGGGAGCAAAGAGGGGGAGGCCTGGGCCTCACCTGATCGTAGGGACGGGGCAGCGTGGGGGTCGGGCGGCGAGCGGGACGACGGCGACGGGAGCAGGTGCAGGCCGGCGGAGGCGCGGGCTCCGGGCGGCGGCGAGTGTCGTCGCCTCGTCGGGCGACGATCGGGGTTTGCCCCGATCCAGATCCAGTCGAGGGAGGGGGCGACCGAGCGCTAGGCGGCTGGTCGGAAGAGAGAGGACGGGGGCGACGTCGGTGTGGCGGCGGTCGGCTCTGGCCGATCGGCGCGGGAGCGGGGCGGCGGCGCGGCGGGCGGCGTCGGCCCGACCCAGTTTCTGGATCGGTGGGGGGGGGCGAACGATTGAGGAGGGTGGGGAGTGGGGTGTCGGTGAGGCTAGGGTTTGGCCGGGGGGGCCTTATAGCCAGGGGGGCTGGCGCAGGTGGGCCGGCCGGCTGGGCTTCGGCCCAGTTGGGCCGGGGGGGGGGGGTGTTGCTCTTTTTCCTTTTCTGTTTCTTTTTCCTTTTCTTTATTCTCTTTTCTCCACTGTTAAATGTTTAGGCCCCAAATGGTTTTTGTAAAAAGTGTGACCTATTTCATAAATACCAGTGCATCATTCCCTAACACCTAAATTAGTTTGGGCAAAACATAATTCCATATTTATTTCAGATTTAATAAATGGTTACTAAATATTATCTTTATCCACTGTTTGAGGTTGTTCGAGTCACTTATCCAATTCCAATGATGTTGGTTTCAATTTTAGAATAGCCTCTGGAATATTTGTTATTTATCTGACATTTTAGCTCCTATGTTGGACAACTTTTATATTCCACTTTCATTTAAATTTGAATTTGACTTAGGAGTTGAAATGCAATATGATGCTAATGATGATTATGCACTGTTGATCATGCTAACATGTCATTATCAAAAGTGATTACTGTTGCTAATCACCGGGGGTGTTACACCATGTCATAATGATCATCCAAAATAAGTTACCATTAGGAAATAATTCAAACTTCATTTCAAAATTTAAAGTGTTAGTCAAATATTAATTTCATCAAACAGCAAAACAAAATAGTTCATAATGTTGCAAATAATCCCAAGGTAATTATAAAATTGAAACCAACATTTTTGGAATCCCCAAAATGCCTCTGGATTTTATTTACTCATCCAGCAGCATTTAATTTGGCCTTTCCAATTTCAAAAAAAATGCCTAACCTCTTTCTACGGCCCTGAAACTTTTTGTCGCAGAGCCTAAAAATGGCAGGGATTTAAGTGGACTAGTCCCACATTTTTCCTTAACCATTTGGTAGTCTGATTAAATCCTTTTCCATCTCTGTTGATAAATAAAAGAGGAAACAGAAAGTGAAAGGGTAAAGAAACTTACCTGGCGCTCATTTGAGGCCCGAGACGGCCTAGCCGACCAATGGGCCTCTCCCCACCTACTCCCGCCTCGCTGTCGCTGCAGCCATGGCCGACCTCGCGTCGCTCCGGCCACGGCTCGTGTGGCGCCCCCGACTCAATCATACACTAATCATACACGCAAACGTGTACGATCAAGCACAGGGACTCACGGGAAGATATCACAACACAACTCTAACACAATTTAAACGGAGATCCACAATATTATAGACCAGGGATCCGAAGATCCGAATACATAAGTCAGTCAAACAAATATTATCTGAGTACAGACATAGTTAGACAAGTTTTGCCTTAAGAAGGCTAGCACAAACAGCGACACTAGATCGAAAGGCGTTGGCCTCCTGCCTGGGAGCCTCCGATCCTACTCACGGTCGGCTGGCTCGATCCAGTAGTACATGCCCTCTGGACCGTCCTGGTAGTAAGCTCCGGTGGTGGCATCTGGCTCCTGGACTCCATCGTCCGATGTATCATCAAGGTGGGGTATGGGGAAAAGAGAAAGTAAAGCAACCGTGAGTACTCATCCGAAGTACTCAGCAAGCAAGGATCTATACTACATATGCAACATTATCAATGGAGAAAGGCTGTATAAGTGGACTGGGCTGCAGAAATGCCAGAATAGAGAGAAGGCCTAGTCCTATCGAAGACTAGCATCTTCAAACATCTTCATGAAGTCACCATCTTGCAGCAGTAGAAGAGAGTAGAATAGCATTTTATTTCGCAAACATGTTGAAGTACAGCTTAAAGATCCTTCCTCGACTCCCAAGCGAGAAAGCGATCCCGAAGCTTCAATTAAGTAACAAGTATCCAGTTCAAGTAGTAGATCGGAATACACAAACTGAGTGTCCTTTACCGTAGGACCGGCTATCGATAGATGATTCATCCCTGCAGGGGTGCACTACTGTTACCCAACACGCTCGATCAACTCTGGCCGGACACACTTGCTGGGTAATGCCCGTCCTCGGAAGATCAACACGAAGCAGCGCTCTACCTAGGCTCGGCAGAGAGGTCAGCACGCCGGACTAACCTATGCACCCAGAGGTCTTGGGCCATCGCCCTGGGCACCCTGCGCGTTGCGAGACTGGCCGGGGTGTAGGCGCGACACTGAACTCGTCAGTGAAGTATCCAGCCCAATCCCGACAATCAGCCCGCACGGTGAATCGTGATGTCAGACGAGCTTTCGGGAGAAACGTACATCGCAGAGGGTCCCATAACCATTATCCCGCGTGGTGGTAGTGCGTATAGGGCACGTCGACCCACTCAGATCACAAACCCAAATCCAATAGGCTCAATTAGTATCACGCGGAGACAATCAGAGTCTCTGATGCTCCGCCACAATATCACACTCGAGTGCCCTTCCGGCACACGCGACATCATAGATCCCGAGCGGGTACCCACCAGGGTGGACCCGCCTGTAACGAAGGTCAAGTAATCGTGTGGTCATAACATCAAGGGGGAAACCCGAGGAATCACCCTCGGCGGATTCCACTCGATGAAATCATCAGGGTGAATGTATGAGGCATGACCCTCGAGGTTCACACTGAGGGTTGCACGATAGAGTCGTATCGGAAGTGGAGAAGGAGGAATCACCCTCGATGACCACGACCGAACAGCTACACTGCAGAGTATTCATCAGGAGTGTGTTACGAGGTATCACCCTCGGCACTCGATAGTAACTATGCAGAGTCGTACAACTAAGGGGGTGTGAAGTGAGGTGTCGGTCTCTGGTCGACAATCACGTTGATCGAGTCGTCGATGATCAAGCAGGGGCAACAAGGATAAGGTGGTAGGGTCACTGATGGTTCACTACCAACCTATACTAAACAGTTTATCATAGGCAGGTAAGGTAACAATGAACAGGTTACAACAGCAGGCTATGCATCAGAATAGGAGCGTACATTAACAGTAGCAAATCTAATGCAAGCTGGAGAATAGAATGGGCGATATCTGGATGCTCAAGGGGGGGGGCTTGCCTGGTTGCTCTGGCAAGAGAGAGGGATCGTCAACGGGCTGCTCGTCGGTAGTGTAGTCGTACCCAGGTGCAGCGTCGTCGGTCTCGGCGTCTATCGAGAGAGAAGGAGGGGGAGAGAAACAATAAATTCACGGCAATAATGCAAACAATATGTATGACATGCCTAAATGATATGCCGGGGTGTTCTACTGCCCAACTAAATGATTTAGTTAATTTAGGAATTTATTTAATTAAAGTTGGGCACTATTCATTTATCGAATTCGGTCTAAAAGTTCAATGTTCTTATAGCTAGAGGCATCTGACAGGAATACGGAGGGTGTATTCGGGTTCGTATCGGAATTCTGAGCAAGTTTCATGTATAAAGTATTTTCATCGGAGTTACGGATTATTTAATATGATTTTCTAAAGTTTTAATTAATTTCTGGAATTTAATTATTTATTTAAATTAAACATTATCCGAAACAGTGTATGCTGACGTCATCACAGGTGGGGACGACGGCGGCGACGGTTGACGGCGGGGCCCGGCGGTGGCGCGGGCGCAGGGCGTCGGGGGCGTCGATTGCCCCGAACGGATCCACGCGGGGGGGAGGGTTGAGGAGGCGGGCGGCGGCGAGGTGGCCTCGGCCGGCGACGGGCAACGGTGCTCGGGGCGAGGGGCGTCGTCGATGGGGTCGGGGCGGTCAGGCTCGATCCCGCTACAGAGGGGATCGGGGAGGGGGGAGAGTGCGAGGGAGGAGAGTGGGTGGCTGTCGGCTAGGGTTTCGGGGTCTCTGGGGGGGCATATAGGCCGGGGGGGAATGATGGGCCGGCTTGGTGGCCGCTGGCTGGGCTGGACTGGCCCAGTTGGGCCAGGCGGGGGGGGGGGGGGGGGTTCTCTTTCATTTATTTATTTATTTGTTTTCTTTTACCTTTTTCTTTTTATTTATTCCTATCTCCTGTTTTGTAATTAGTTAGGCCACAATATGAATTTTGCAAAACATGGCAATTGTTCCATTAATTACTAGGCATTACCTACAACTACCAAAATTGGTTTGGAGTCAACTTGAGTTCACACAATTTTTATAATAAATAAAATGCATTAATCCTCGCTGTTTTGGTAATGTTAGGGCCACCTAAATAATTTATTAATTATTGGTTACAATTTAAGAACAGTCTTTGGAATATTTGTTATTTATCAAACATTTTAGTTTCTATGTTGGACAACTTTTATTTTCCACTTTCTTTTAAATTCGAATTCTGACTTAGGAGTTGAAATGCAATATGATGCTAATGATGATTATGCACTATTAAACATGTTGACATGTCATTATCAAAAGTGATTATTGTGGCTAATGACATGGGGTGTTACAATTCTCTTCATCTATCAAGAATTCTCATGCCGAGAATTAAGAGGAAGACTGAAAGAAAGAGGGGTATTCTTCGCGAAGATGATCCTCGCATTCCCAAGTGGCTTCATCTTCAGAATGATTCGACCACTGAACTTTGAGGAATTTGATTGACTTTTGACGAGTTCGACGCTCAGCTTGATCAAGAATACGGATGGGATATTCTGGATAAGACAGATCTTCCCGTAATTCAAGCACTTCATGATCCACAGCTCGAATAGGATCCTTGAAGCAGCGACGAAGTTGGGATACATGAAAGACATCATGTACTTGTGAAAGATTTGGCGGCAATTGCAATTGATATGCCACTTCTCCTCGACGGGCAAGAATTCAGAACGGGCCAATGTAGCGAGGAGCTAACTTGCCTTTGATTCCGAACCTATGAGTGCCTTTCAACGGAGTGATGCGGAGGTAAGCTTGCTCGCCAGGTTGATAGACCATTTACTGGTGCTTTCGGTCATAGTTGCTCTTCTGACAAGACTGAGCAGTTTTCAAATGTTCATGGACAATGCGGACTTGTTCTTCAGCTTGCTGAATAATGTCTGGTCCGACGAGTGAACGTTCCCCAGTTTCTGACCAATTCAGAGGGGTTCGACACTTACGTCCGTAAAGAACTTCAAACGGTGCCATCTTCAGACTAGCCTGATAGCTATTGTTGTAAGAGAATTCGGCATACGGGAGAGATTCCTCCCATTTCTTACCGAAGGAGATGACGCAAGCTCGAAGCAGATCTTCGAGCACTTGATTAACTCGTTCAACTTGACCCTGTGACTGAGGGTGAAAAGCGGTACTGAACGACAGATGTGTTCCCATAGCTTCTTGGAAACTATTCCAGAATCTGGAGGTGAAGAGGCTGCCACGATCAGAACTGATCTCCAACGGAACACCATGGAGTGACACAATTCGGGAAACATACAAGTCTGCTAACTGACTAGCAGTGATTGTCTCCTTAACTGGTAGAAAGTGAGCAACCTTTGAGAATCGGTCAATGATGACAAATATAGCATCATCACCCTTCTGAGATCTGGGAAAACTAGTAATGAAGTCCATTTGGACCTTGTCCCATTTCCATTTAGGAATTGCAAGGGGTTGCAGAGTTCCAGCGGGCCTTTGATGTTCTGCTTTAATGCGGCGGCAAATGTCACACTCAGAAACATAACGAGCAATATCTCGCTTCATATTACGCCACCAGTATCTCTGACAAATGTCACGGTACATCTTTGTGCTACCAGGATGAATTGACAGAGGAGTGTCATGAGCTTCTTTCATAACGTGTTCTCTCTCATCCTTGAACTTGGGTACGAAGAGACGGTGTTGGAAGAATAGGATCCCATCATCATTAAGATGGAATTCCGACGGCTTTCCTTTTTCGAGGTATCGCTTGATCCTTTCTACTTCAGAGTCATACCGTTGCATAGTCTTGATGCTGTGTTCTAAATCTGGTTCGACAACCAGGGTATTGAGATAACCTTGTGGAACAATATGGAGGTTCAATTTGCGAAGCTCTTCATGGAGAAGAGGTTGTGTTCCTGAACCGTAAGATTGTTGCAATAAGCCTTACGGCTCAAAGCATCGGCCATTACATTAGCCTTGCCAGGGGTATATGAGATATTCATATCATAATCGGCTATTGTCTCGAGCCATCTTTGTTGACGAAGGTTCAGATCTGGTTGAGTATATAAATACTTCAAACTTTGATGATCTGTATATATCTCACAACGGTTACCGAGAAGGTAATGTCACCATAGCTTCAGGGCATAAATAACCGTAGAAAGTTCGAGATCATGCACTGGGTAATTTTCTTCGTGAGGACGCAATTGTCAGAAGGCATAAGCAATCACTTTGCATTCTTGCATTAGGACACAGCCTAATCCTTGATGGGAGGCATCACAGTATATCACGAAATCCTTTTAGGAATCCGGGGGTGCTAAGACTGGGGCAGATGTTAACTTATCTTTCAGTGTCTGAAAGCTTTCTTGACATTTTTCTGTCCACTCAAATTTAACACCTTTGTGAAGCAGATTTGTCAATGGTTTTGCAATCTTGGAAAAGTTCTCAACGAATCGACGGCAATAACTTGCAAGTCCGAGAAAACTTCTAACTTGCTTAACATTCTTCGGGGGAGTCCAGTCAAGAATAGCCTGAACTCGATCAGGGTTAACAGCAATTCCATCCTTGGAAATCACATGTCCAAGGTAAGTTACTTCGGAAAGCCAAAATTCACATTTGGAATACTTGGCATACAACTGGTGTTCTTGGAGCCTTTCTAGTACCAAACAGAGGTGTTCATCATGATCTTCCTTATTCTTAGAATATATAAGGATATCATCCAAATAAACCACGACGAATTTGTCGAGGTAATCCATGAATATATAATTCATCAGACGGGAGAAAGTTGCTGGAGCATTCATTAGGCCAAATGACATGACGGTGTATTCATAGGAGCCATAACGAGTGACGAATGCAGTCTTGGGAATATCCTCTTCACGGACACGGATCTGGTGATAACCCAACCTCAAGTCGAGTTTAGAGAACACCGATGATCCAACGAGTTGATCATAAAGATCATTGATCCGGGGCAGTGGGTATTTATTCTGGATTGTGGCTTGGTTAATGGGCCGATAATCCTGAACCAAATGGTTAGTTCCATCCTTCTTCTTAACGAAGAGTGAAGGTGCTCCCCAAGCAGAGGAACTGGGGCGGATGAAACCACTCTTAAGTGACTTGTCGATTTCTTCCTTAAGCTCGAGTAGGTGATGCGGAGGCATCTTATAAGGTCGCTTGGCAATAGGGACGGTGCCAGGCTTCAAGTCAATGACAAACTCGACAGCTCTAGCCGGGGGTATTCCTGGAAGTTCTTCTGGAAAGACGTCCGGAAAATCTCGAACGACTGGAATGTTCTTGATTCCTTCCAGAGGTGAGGCGTTCAAAGCATTCAGAACATATATCTGAGCTTCAGCGTCCCGTGTAATGCGGGCGGTATAGTTCACTATCTCATCGGAGGGGTGAAGAAGTTGGACAACTTTAGTGGCACAATTGATCGAAGCAATGTGAGCTTTCAACCAATCCATTCCAAGAATGAGGTCTATGGTGGAAGATTTCAAGATGATGGGTGAGGCAGGGAATTCCAACCCTTTAATTTTTACGGTAGGCGCCCCCGACTCAATCGTACACTAATCATACATGCAAACGTGTACGATCAAGCACAGGGACTCACGGGAAGATATCACAACACAACTCTAACACAATTTAAACGGAGATCCACAATATTACAGACCAGGGATCCGAAGATCCGAATACATAAGTCAGTCATACAAATATTATCTTAGTACAGACATAGTTAGACAAGTTTTGCCTTAAGAAGGCTAGCACAAACAGCGACACTAGATCGAAAGGTGTTGGCCTCCTGCCTGGGAGCCTCCGATCCTACTCCTGGTCGGCTGGCTCGATCCAGTAGTACGTGCCCTCTGGACCCTCCTGGTAGTAAGCTCCGGTGGTGGCATCTGGCTCCTGGACTCCATCGTCTGATGTATCATCAAGGTGGGGTATGGGGAAAAGAGAAAGGAAAGCAACCGTGAGTACTCATCCGAAGTACTCAGCAAGCAAGGATCTATACTACATATGCAACATTATCAATGGAGAAAGGCTGTATAAGTGGACTGGGCTGCAGAAATGCCAGAATAGAGAGAAGGCCTAGTCCTATCGAAGACTAGCATCTTCAAACATCTTCATGAAGTCACCATCTTGCAGCAGTAGAAGAGAGTAGAATAGCATTTTATTTAGCAAACATGTTGAAGTACAGCTTAAAGATCCTTCCTCGACTCCCAAGCGAGAAAGCGATCCCGACGCTTCAATTAAGTAACAAGTATCCAGTTCAAGTAGTAGATCGGAATGCACAAACTGAGAGTCCTTTACCGCAGGTCCGGCTATCGATAGATGATTCATCCCTGCAGGGGTGCACTACTGTTACCCAACACGCTCGATCAACTCTGGCCGGACACACTTGCAGGGTAATGCCCGTCCTCGGAAGATCAACACGAAGCAGCGCTCTACCTAGGGTCGGCAGAGAGGTCAGCACGCCGGACTAACCTATGCACCCAGAGGTCTTGGGCCATCGCCCTGGGCACCCTGCGTGTTTCGAGAATAGCCGGGGTGCAGGCGCGACACTGAACTCGTCAGTGAAGTATCCAGCCCAATCCCGACAATCTGCCCGCACGGTGAATCGTGATGTCAGACGAGCTTTCGGGAGAAACGTACATCGCAGAGGGTCCCATAACCATTATCCCGCGTGGTGGTAGTGCGTATAGGGCACGTCGACCCACTCAGATCACAAATCCAAATCCAATAGGCTCAATTAGTATCACGCGGAGACAATCAGAGTCTCTGATGCTCTGCCACAATATCACACTCGAGTGCCCTTCCGACACACTCGACATCATAGATCCCGAGCGGGTACCCACCAGGGTGGACCCGCCTGTAACAAAGGTCAAGTAATCGTGTGGTCATAACATCAAGGGGGAAACCCGAGGAATCACCCTCGGCGGATTCCACTCGATGAAATCATCAGGGTGAACGTATGAGGCATCACCCTCGAGGTTCACACTGAGGGTTGCACGACAGAGTCGTATTGGAAGTGGAGAAGGAGGAATCACCCTCGATGACCATGACCGAACAGCTACACTGCAGAGTATTCATCAGGAGTGCGTTACGAGGTATCATCCTCGGCACTCGATAGTAACTATGCAGAGTCGTACAACTAAGGGGGTGTGAAGTGAGGTGTCGGTCTCTGGTCGACGATCACGTTGATCGAGTCATCGATGATCAAGCAGGGGCAACAAGGATAAGGTGGTGGGGTCACTGATGGTTCACTACCAACCTATACTAAATAGTTTATCATAGGCAGGTAAGGTAACAATGAACAGGTTACAACAGCAGGCTATGCATCAGAATAGGAGCATACATTAACAGTAGCAAAATCTAATGCAAGCAGGAGAATAGAATGGGCGATATCTGGATGCTCAAGGGGGGGGGGGCTTGCCTGGTTGCTCTGGAAAGAGAGAGGGATCGTCAACGGGCTGCTCTTCGGTAGTGTAGTCGTACCCAGGTGCAGCGTCGTCGGTCTCGGCGTCTATCGAGAGAGAAGGAGGGGGAGAGAAACAATAAATTCACGGCAATAATGCAAACAATATGTATGACATGCCTAAATGATATGCCGGGGTGTTCTACTGCCCAACTAAATGATTTAGTTAATTTAGGAATTTATTTAATTAAAGTTGGGCACTATTCATTTATCGAATTCGGTCTAAAAGTTCAATGTTCTTATAGCTAGAGGCATCTGAGAGGAATACGGAGGGTGTATTCGGGTTCGTATCGGAATTCTGAGCAAGTTTCATGTATAAAGTAGTTTCATCGGAGTTACGGATTATTTAATATGATTTTCTAAAGTTTTAATTAATTTCTGGAATTTAATTATTTATTTAAATTAAACATTATCCAAAACAGTGTATGCTGACGTCATCACAGGTGGGGACGACGGCGGCGACGGTTGACGGCGGGGCCCGGCGGTGGCGCGGGCGCAGGGCGTCGGGGGCGTCGATTGCCCCGAACGGATCCACGCGGGGGGGAGGGTTGAGGAGGCGGGCGGCAGCGAGGTGGCCTCGGCCGGCGACGGGCAACGGTGCTCGGGGCGAGGGGCGTCGGCGATGGGGTCGGGGCGGTCGGGCTCGATACCGATCCAGGAGGGGATCGGGGGAGGGGGGAGAGTGCGAGGGGAGTGGGTGGCTGTCGGCTAGGGTTTCGGGGTCTCTGGGGGGCATATAGGCCGGGGGGGAATGATGGGCCAGCCTGGTGGCCGCTGGCTGGGCTGGACTGGCCCAGTTGGGCCAGGGGGGGTTTCTCTTTCATTTTTTTTGTTTTCTTTTACCTTTTTCTTTTTATTTATTCCTATCTCCTGTTTTGTAATTAGTTAGGCCACAATATGAATTTTGCAAAACATGGCAATTGTTCCATTAATTACTAGGCATTACCTACCACTACCAAAAATTGGTTTGGAGTCAACTTGAGTTCACACAATTTTTATAATAAATAAAATGCATTAATCCTCGCTGTTTTGGTAATGTTAGGGCCACCTAAATAATTTATTAATTGTTGTTTACAATTTTAGAACAGTCTTTGGAATATTTGTTATTTATCGAACATTTTAGTTTCTATGTTGGACAACTTTTATTTTTCACTTTCTTTTAAATTCGAATTCTGACTTAGGAGTTGAAATGCAATATGATGCTAATGATGATTATGCACTATTAAAGATGCTGACATGTCATTATCAAAAGTGATTACTGTGGCTAATGACATGGGGTGTTACAGCTCGACACCACGGCAGAGCAGCTGGGCGAGGGGATAAGGGCGCCCTCGTCCACCTCCCCTGGACGCCCTCCCCCATTCGCTCCCTCTTCCCCTCTCTCCATCGCCTCCCTCCTCCTTCCCCCGTCGTCGCCGGACACACTCGACGCCATGGTCGCCGTGAATGCCGCGTCCACTGCCTCCTGCTCGTCCTCTCGCGGTGTCTACGTGCTTCGCCCCATCGCTCTCGACCTCCTCCCCGAGCCGCACGACCGGACGAGCTCTACAGCGCCTCCTCGCCGCCTTCTTCTTCCACGGGACGCCGGAGATCCCCACCGCTGTTTCGCCTGCATCAGGTCTTCCCCAACGCCTCCGAGCCCGCCATTTAACTGTTGTAAGCACTGCCTCGAAACCCCTCACTCCCTGCTGCGATCTCGCTGCAGTAAATGACGAGGCTGAGCTCGCGAGCTCCAGCCGCCGCGGATGCGTTCACCGCCGTAGCCACCGACCATCCTAGCTCGTCCTCGTGGCATGGGTCGACGCAGCGTGATGTGCCCGTTCGAATGGGTCAAGCCGCGCGGCAAACGGTCCCCTCTAGCGCGATTCCGGCCGTCTCCGGCGCGTCACCGCCGTTCGGGAGGTCGCCGGTGTGCCTCTGCGCACGCTGGCCGTTTAAATCCGATGGGTCCCAGCCGGCAGCTCATTGGGAGCTTAATTAGGGTGCTAAGCAGTCACTGACAATGGGCTCAACTACTGTAGAATCTAGGATTAGTGCTAATTATTTGCTAACTAATTGTTCCACTGACAGCCTGGGCCCACGCTCTAATTAACATAATTAGATTAGTTTAAAACCATGTTAGAACTAACAGAGACTGACCACTGGGTTCCACTAGACCCAGTTGACCAGTCAACCAGCTGACTGGGCTAGACCTAGTCAATGACAGGTGGGTCCCACTGGACCCACTGTCCAGTCAACGCTGACCCAGTCAACTGCTGAATGTGCAGTTGACTGGGCCCACTGTCAGCCTCTCTGGTGCACACTGGGTGCCGTGCACCGGGTGCACCCAGCGTTTCCGTTTACAGTTTAAATTCGAATTAATAAATCCAGAAATTCCAGAAAATTATTTCAACTTTGAAAATTAATAACTTTTAAACCGTAGCTCAGATCGAAAAACTTAAAACATGAAAGTTGCTCAGAACGACGAGACGAATTTGATCGTGTTGTCTGTTTCGATGCCAGAACCCCCTACGTAGGTGAAACCACAACTTCGAGGCCGTATCTGGTAGATGAATAGTGCCTAATCACCGGTAAATAAATCCCACCTTCATCCTATAATAACTAAAATGACTTAGACAAACTTCAGGCAACCCTGCACTGCATCAGAGTCGTAGCATGCCCTGTGTTGCATCATTGCTGTGTATTTATATGTTTCTTCCCCCTCTTCTCTCTCTGTAGACCCCGACGTCGACGTAGCACCCGAGGCCGATGCTGCTCAGGAGACCGAATACGCAGTTGACGACCTCGCCCTTGCCGTCGAGCAGACAGGCAAGCACCCCCATTTTGAGCATATCGATATCGCCTACTCTCTTATCTCTTATGCTTGCATTAGAAGTTACTTCTGCTACTATTATCCTACTCTCTTGCATAGCCTGTTTATTGTAGCCTACTGTTGATACCTGCCTGTTATCCTAAACTGATTAGAATAGGATGGGTAGAGCCTTATCAGAGACCCACTTGTCACGACTGCCCCGCTAGATAATCGAAAGACCCGATCAACGGGATTGAAGACCAGGCCCCGACACCGCACGTCACTTCCCCTTGGTTGCTGACACTACTGGGTTACTATCGAGTGCCGAGGGTGATACCTCGACAGCACTCCAGATGATAACCTTGTAGGTTAGTTAATCGGTCGTGGTAAGCGAGGGTGATTCATCCTACACCACCCCCGATAACGACGTCGTCGTGCAACACTTCAAGTGTGGACCTCGAGGGTGATTCCTCCTTCGTTCACCTTGACGTTAATATCAGGTGGGACTCCATCGAGGGTGAATCCTCAGAGTTCTCCCCCTTGGTGTTAGACACACGGATACCGTTGATACTATGACTTTACACTGAAACATGAAACTAAAGACGGGTCGGCCCTGAGGGGTACCCACGCGAGCTTAATAGCGAGTGATGTGGAATCGGGTGGACCTGGATGGTGCCCGAGGGTTGAACACGAGGCGTGGCCGGGCATTCCTCGCCCTTGCCACAAGTCCTCGAGACGGGGCGACGGGGTCACATCGATCGTGAGTCTCTGCTCGTTATCACGCGCTCCTAATCCACTAAACGGTTTGGATATTTGATCTGAGGGGCCTCTGGCCTGATAGCACTAACCATCACGTGGGCATAGTATGGGTGTTCTACATCGTATACTTCAGCCGAAGCTTAATAGACGTCAGCAACTGAGCGGCACACGCTGGGTTGGACTGGGAACGCAACCGCACTTGTATAAGGGGTTGCTAGGTCTGCTCACCGGCGGTGCACGCAACGTGCAGGAGCGTCCGGGGCGATGGCCCAAGACCCCTGTGGGCATAGGTTAGTCCGGCGTGCTGACCTCTCTGTTAAGTATTTGGTGGGGTTGCGGTGTGTTGCTTAGCCGAGGCCGGGCATGACCCAGAAAAGTGTGTCCGGCCGGAGTTAAGCGAGCGTGGTGGGTAAGTTGGTGCACCCCTGCAGGGAAGAAAACATCTATCGATAGCCTGTCCTACGGTAATGGACACTCGGAGTTGTATCCCGATCGGTACAACTAGAACTGGTAACTTGAGATGAAATGGATAGTATGGCTCTGGGATTGCTTTCTCGCAGGGAGTCGAGGAAGAATCTCTGGACGAGGTTGATGATACTATTACTACTTTACCTTATACTGATCTGCACTCTTCTAATGCTGCAAGACCAATGAAGATGCTGAAGATGCTAGTCTTCGATAGGACTAGGCTCTCCCCTCTATTCTGGCATTTCTGCAGCCCAGTCCACATATACAGCCCTCCTTTGAAAATGTTGCATATGTAGTGTAGATCCTTGCTTGTTGAGTACTTCGGATGAGTACTCACGTTTGCATTACTTTCTTTTTTCCCCATATCCATATGTCGCCGCCAGATGACGGAGCCCCTGAGGTAGCTGCCCCTATCGACGACTACGGCTACTACTACTACCCTCCCGGCGAGTACTACTACGAGGAGCCAACCGACGACCAGGAGTAGGATTCGGAGAGTCCTAGGTAGGAGGCCTACGCCTTTCGATCGTAGTATTTTATTTTGCCCCGCCTTTCTAAAGGCTTATCTCTATTTCTGTAATATATCTGTACCCAGATATCTGATGCTTCCGCTGATGCTTGTATGCCATCGAGCTATGTATTCGAGCCCTCGAGGCCCTGGCTTGTAATATAAAGCTTGTATGACTTTATTTATATTTTAGAGTTGTGTTGTGATATCTTGAAGTGAGTCCTTTGGCTTGATCGTGTGCATTTGCATGTATGGTTAGTGCACGATTAAGCCGGGGTCGTCACAGGTTGGTATCAGAGCCGACTGCCTGTAGGAACCCCCCTTCCAAACTCCTTGGCCGAAGTTGAGTCTAGAATTTCAAAAACTATTTTACTAACTTGGCTGTGTGGCTTACGAGCCCACGTCGCCAACTGGGTGGTATTAGGATCTTTTACTCCTCGACCTTTACTCTGGGACTCTGATCTCTCTTCCTTTTGGGTTAAAATTTTACTAACTCTGACATTAGGTTCTCGCACCCACTTCCTCCCGGAGATCCCTGACATTACCGATGATCGCTTGCTTCGTCAGAAGATTCTGTGGATACTCCTCGATGTTTCTCGAGACCCTGTGCCACTGCCTTGCAGTTCCTGACCACTGATAAACCCCCGTGGATAACTAACCTTCTTTGCCGTTTGTATTTTCATTCCCAGATGCTCCTTTATGTGCGAGATACCCCGTAATACTCCTCGTTACTCCAGGAATCCTTTGAGCCTACTGCCATGCAGCTTCTTTCGCGCTACGGTTAATTCCTCACATTACCGGGATCCGTTCATCCCCAGTTGTTCTTGTGTTCCTGAAATAGTTCATAACGCTATCCAATCTTCCGAGAATCTCCTGCAACCTACTGCTTTTGAGATTCTTCTTACCTATTTTCATTATGGTTAATTCCATACGTTTAGTAATCTCCGTCGACATTCCTCGTCATTTGCCAATTTGAGTCCCTTGAATCAATCTGCTGCGAAAGCTTTCTATCATCCGCCGACTCCTAGAATTCGTCCTTCCGGCTCAGTCACCATTCCGGACATGGGCTGGTTCTCGACCAATCAAGTATTGATTGATTGTCCAACTAAGCATGTACAAATCACTCGTCCCTCTGCCTAGGAGAACTAATTGTCACTTCTGGCTTTGGAAATCGTGAACCCTCTGAATTTTATACTTGGGTTGTTCAAGTGCTTCCTTAATCCGATGTGCTTGTCTCCCGTCCTTTCTCGGAGGACTCCCAGGTGGAACCAGTTGTTAAAACCTTACCCCGTTTGTTCTCACGGATCACTTGATTCCTTTTGTGGACAATTATCCGACCGATTCTTTTCTATACTAAGAACCTTATCGGTTCCTTCCCTATTGACATTGCCTTGGCACTGAAGCATTCTCTACTTCCTGCCGTCTGTATATCCGCCCATCTTGCATGGCACGGAGAGGTAGTGCATTCCTTCTCCTTATTGACTTGGGCCTGACTACTGACCAGGACATGTCCCGTAACCATGGGTGGAGATCTCTGCAAGACGAAACGCTAAAGTTGTCCATCTAGTTCTATTCCACCTACTCGTCTTTTGATCAGAGTTTTTGCTTCTAATCCTTCGTTTCTGAGCCATAACTCCTTTGTACTTAAACGTCGGATTGTTCCGATGTTTCTATAATCTTTTGCCGTCACATCCTTCTTCTTCTGGTTGAGTACCGCTACTCACGTCAGATCCTGTGTCGTCTACCTGATCTTTTGTTAGATTAATATCTGACAATATCCTTCATATTCAAACATCTTGTGAGCTCTTCCCTTGGTACTTAATACCTTCGGTAAATTGTATCATCCGCTTTGACTTCGACACTTTGCTTTCAAAATCATATCCCTTGCTTTGGTTGATGGTTGTATAGATTCGTAAAATGTCCCGATGGGTTGTATCTAAGCTTCTGTCTTCTGTGAGTACCCAGAAACTTCTATGGGTCACTCACTACTGGTGTTACGCCAGATAAATTTTCAACATTTCAACTTCACTAAAAGCGAGAAGTGAATGAAAGGTTATGCATTGAAGAAGTGGGAGTCGACCTTGAACCTTTGTGCTCATGCCCATGGACCCGATGTAGAACTTATCATGGAAGCTGCTCGTAAAATAATTATTTTCTGGGTACAAGTTCATCTTGTATCTATAAATTGATCCTTTGCAATCGTGGTTTCGACCATATTTCCTCCTTAATTCCATTTCCTAGATAAGTTAAAATACTTGTCCTCTGCAGATCATTTCACCCGTCCAACCTCTACTCCGATTTACCTTCCGGTATTACCCCTAGTACTTGTTACTGGGAAATTTAATACTCCATCCCATCATTCCTAGCCTGATCGGCTATATCTTTATCGTGCCAACTTCTAACTGTGCTACCTGGCCCTTCTTCCCGGAGCACAAATTTTCGACGTTGAGTTAAGCCTACGTCGATCTTCCTCATCTTATCATATCACCTCAAACAACAAGCTTGATATCGAGTTGTGTCGTATCCGTGGTTCCAATAACCTTTCACTTCGGCATTCCTTTTGCCTGATGTCATCGCTGACCGATTTCATCTTCTATAAATCCCTTGACAAATGTGTTGTGATCACCGACAGTATTTTGGCTCCCTCAGAAATGTCCATTGAATTCATGGCTAGAAATACCATCTCTGCCTCTCGATGATTTGTGTTATCATCGATGACATCCTTGTATTCCTGCCAACACAGACCTGGTTGTGTTTCGTTAATCCTTACATTCCGAGTTGATCATGGAAGTGTTCCTTTGTATCTCTTGTGATCTTCGATCCAATCCTTGCCTGATACACCATATTAATGCTACCACGAAGTATGACTGTGGTATTCCGAACACCAACAAGAACATTGGAAGCACATTGCCAGATGTTTCTCGATCAATTATCCAAACACCGTTGCATGGGTAATAACATGATTCATCCCTCGCCCCTTTACCTAAAAGCTTTTGAACTTGTTGTCCCATCATGTTTATCATGCTCCGCTTTTCCTTGGACAGGATATACTCCCAATTCTTGTTTAACCTTTCTTACGATCTGGATGATATAAGCAGAAATAATTCCCCTGCTTATGTAACATCCCGAGGTACAATTCGGTCAGTAATACCCTGTTACTAGTGTTGATGACATTCCGGTAACCACCGATGGACGAGAACTTTGCCTATTGGTCCGCCTCGTTCAATGAGCAGGAAAATGGTTCCCTTCGTCCCTCGCCCTTGGTATCGACGTTGTTGCCGACATAGCTGACAGACTATCATCTGACAATCATGACCGGTAAGATGTCACCGTTCTCCCTACTTTCGATCGACACTGATCACAGTTCCACAGGATCGTAACCTAACTCTTCTGTACATCCTTGATCCTGAAGTATCCTCTGCTCTTGACTTTGTGTGTTATCACGAGCCACCCTCCGACAGATGATCTACTCCCGTTACCCTGAACTCCTGTTCACACCTCGTTCAGGTATCGATCGAATGTCCTTTCTCCTGATGATTTCCTTAAGTTTCAGCTCGAGAGATTCTCTCTGCCACAGTCCCTGAGTTGTCTACCAAATAATCGACCCTATGAAGGGCAGTTCTCCCGAAGTTACTCTTTACTTCCCCACTTAAATCTCGGGACGAGATTTCTTGTAGTGGAGGAGATTTGTAACATCCCCAGATATCAACCCGGTCATCAAGCTAATTAGTTAGCCATGTCATAATGATCATCCAAAATAAGTTACCATTAGGAAATAATTCAACTTCAATTCAAAATTTAAAGTGTTAGTCAAATATTTATTTCATCAAACAGCAAAACAAAATAGTTCATAATGTTGCAAATAATCCCAAGGTAATTATAAAATTGAAACCAACATTTTTAGAATCCCCAAAATGCCTCTGGATTTTATTTACTGGTCCAGCAGCATTTAATTTGGCCTTTCCAATTTCAAAAAAAATGCCTAACCTCTTTCTATGGCCCTGAAACATTTTGTGGCAGAGCCTAAAAATGGCAGGGATTTAAGTGGACTAGTCCCACATTTTTCCTTAACCATTTGGTAGTCTGATTAAATTCTTATCCATCTCTGTTGATAAATAAAAGAGAAAACAGAAAGTGAAAGGGTAAAGAAACTTACCTGGCGCTCATCTGAGGCCCGAGACGGCCTAGCCGACCAGTGGGCCTCTCCCCACATACTCCCGCCTCACTGTCGCCGCAGCCATGGCCGAGCTCGCGTCGCTCCGGCCATGGCTCGACACCGCGGCAGAGCAGCTGGGCAAGGGGATAAGGGCGCCCTTGTCCACCTCCCCTGGACGCCCTCTCCCATTCGCTCCCTCTTTCCCTCTCTCCATCGCCTCCCTCCTCCTTCCCCCGTCGTCGCCCGACGCACTCGACGCCATGGTCGCCGTGAACGCCGCGTCCACTGCCTCCCCCTCGTCCTCTCGTGGTGTCTACGTGCTTCGCCCCGTCGCTCTCGACCTCCTCCCCGAGCCGCACGACCGGACAAGCTCTACAGCGCCTCCTCACCGCCTTCTTCTTCCGCGGGACGCCGGAGATCCCCACCACTGTTTCGCCTGCATCAGGCCTTCCCCGACGCCTCCGAGCCCGCCATTTAACTGCTGTAAGCACTGCCTCGAAACCCCTCACTCCCTGCTGTGATCTCGCTGCCCTAAATGACGAGGCTGAGCTCGCGAGCTCCAGCCGCCGCGGATGCGTTCACCGCCATAGCCACCGACCATCCTAGCTCGTCCTCGTGGCATGGGTCGACGCAGCGCGATGTGCCCGTTCGAATGGGCCAAGCCGCGCGGCAAACGGTCCCCTCTAGCGCGATTGCGACCGTCTCCGGCGCGTCGCCGCCGTTCGGGAGGTCGCCGGTGTGCCTCTGCGCACGCCGGCCGTTTAAATCCGGTGGGTCCCAGCCGGCAACTCATTAGGAGCTTAATTAGGGTGCTAAGCAGTCACTGACAGTGGGTGTCGGCGTCAAAACCGGTGGATCTCGGGTAGGGGGTTCGGAACTGTGCGTCTAAGGTCGATGGTAACAGGAGACGGGCGACACGATGTTTACCCAGGTTCGGGCCCTCTCTATGGAGGTAATACCCTACTTCCTGCTTGATTGATCTTGATGAATATGAGTATTACAAGAGTTGATCTACCGCGAGATCGTAATGGCTAAAACCCTAGAAGTCTAGCATGTCTGATTATGATCGCCTCTACGGACTAAACCCTCCGGTTTATATAGACACCGGAGGGGACTAGGGTTGTACAAAGTCGGTTAAAGAGAAAGGAATCTTCATATCCGAACGCCAAGCTTGTCGTCCACGCCAAGGAGAGTCCCATCCGGACACGGGGGAGAGTCTTCTATCTTGTATCTTCATGGCCCATCAGTCCGGCCCACATTACGTAGCCTGGACGCCCGAGGACCCCTTAATCCAGGACTCCTTTAGTAGCCCCTGAACCAGGCTTCAATGATGATGTGTCCGGCGCACAGATTGTCTTCGGCATTGCAAGGCGGGTTCCTCCTCCGAATACTATAAAACAGACTTCGAGCACAGAAAACATGTCCGGCTCTGCAAAACAAGTACCGCACACAACCGCAGAAAGTATAATATTTCACGAGTCCAATCCGCTGACAACTTTTTGTAACGCGACACCATGTTCCTGCACGGTCATTATTTTGAACCGTTCTTTAGCCTCCCGCTCCATGCTTTAAGATGCGGTTTCCAGTGGTACGTCTTGTCACAGCAGAGATCGTGTCCCTTCATTACGGGATCCTCATTAGTGCGGGCGTGGGTAATCCAACCGTCCCGTTGGTATGATTCCTTGGGAATAGGCAGGTTTTGAGGCCTAGGAGGAGGCGTTTTGATATTCATCGCCTTTATAAAGGGGCACAGACCCGTCTTTCTCCTCTACGCTTTCCCTTTTCCTCATCCTTTCCAACCTCGAGTTCTAGCACCCAAGGTTCAATTTTTTTGTTCTGAGCCTTCTAGTCATGTCCGGACCCAACCCTCAAGGCCGGTGGGTGGCCTCCTCCGTCACAGAGGAGGATATCACGAAGCTCCGGGCGGCAAAATACCTGACCGCGGAAATCCCCCACAGGCTCCCTGCTCAAGGGCAGGTCATTCCTACTCCCAGATCAGGCAAGAGGGTCGTATTCATCTCTCACTTCCTCCGAGGGCTAGGGTTCGCTCTCCATCCCTTCGTCCGCGGACTCATGTTCTATTACGGGCTAGATTTTCATGATCTAGCTCCGGACTCCTTTCTTCACATCTCGGCGTTGATCATCATGTGCGAGGCCTTTCTTCGTATTCCCCCACACTTCGGCTTATGGCTCAAGACCTTTAATATGAAGCCGAAGGTAGTCGATGGGAAGCAAGCGGAGTGCGGCGGTGCGATGGTGAGCAAACTCACCCACACACCTTGGCCAAAAGGCTCTTTCACGGAAACCTCCAACCTATGGCAACGGGAGTGGTTTTACATCACTGAACCCCGTGTTACCAAGTGGGCAGCTACACCTGCGTTCCGGCCTGGCCCTCCATTACGGCTCGCATCATGGATTAATAAGGGGCTGGACTGGGGATCAATGGACGAAGTGCAGATGCTACAAAGCCGCATCCGGAGCCTCCACGAGAAGGACACCGGCCTCATCGACGTAATCCAGGTAATGCTAGTCCGCCGGGTCCTGCCGTGCAAGTGACGGCCCCTCCGCATGTGGGAGTTCAATCCGGAAGGACCACAGACTCTTCAACACTTCTTTGGCACGACGCACAAAGGAATGTGGAAGTTATTCTTCGGGACCCGAAAACAGTGGCCGGATACTACCAAGGATATCGTCCTCGACTGCAACCATCCGGATACCTCGGTAGGCCCTCGACTCCTGAACACAACTTAGTTAAATATCTCGTAACAATATACTGAGAAAACCATCTTCGACCAGGGCTGGATCAAGAAGGCGGAAAGAATTAGGTGTTCAGCCCCTCTTCCCGAAGACTCAGCAGATCCTGTGTTAACAAGGATGCTGGCTCCGGCGCCATACCAAGTGTCGGCGAAGGGGAACAAAGAGGAGAGCAAGAAGGCCAAAGGTGGCCTCTATTCAAAAGGTACACTAGACACTATGTCCGGGGAGATTGGAACTCCCTCTTCCGAAGACAAAAGAGAAGGAGAAACTGACATCCCCTCTCCCGATGGGAAGAAGAGGGCCGCCTCCAAAGATTTGGAAGCAAAGGCTCCTAAGCGAGGGAAGATGTCCCTGTCAGGTGGCTCGGGTTCAGAAGATGGCATTGTCGCGCAGTTCCTCCGTAAGGACAAGCCTTTAGTCGAATCGTAAGTGAGGAGGGACGTCCGAAACATATCCCATTGCTTTCTGGTTACCAGGGTAACATTTAAAATATATGTTTGCAGTCCGGCACGCAGTCTTCCTCAACAGTCCTCCTCCTCGGGGGATCTTCTTCCGGAGATGATGGAAAGTGAGACGCCTCCACAGACCTTCTCGCCCGACAGGGCAGACGACTCCGAGGTGTCGTCCCGGAGGATCTCTCCCGACCAACAAGCGGTGCGAGGGATAATGAAAACTATGCCCGAAGGTGATACTTCGGCCGTCCAGAGTCCGGGGCATGCGGACCCTATGGGGACCAACAATAAAGGGCCCGGACTATCCGGTTTACAGCCGGGGACGACTCTAGAGCCGGGTAAACATATTCTTTCGAAGGGAGTCCGTACTCCCGCGGCCTCTCCCAGGGATCCGGGGGCGCCGGATACAATGACAGGCATGCTGCAACATGCGTCCGTTTCAGAGGAACATCGTACCTTAATGGGTACGGTAGTTGAGAGGATTCTGTCCGCGAGAAGCGGATTGAATGAATCCTTCATGAGCCTGCTAAGAGGTTTCGAGGTATGCAATGTAATATCTTTAATTGCACTTCTACGTGCAAAATGCACCTGTGTCTAGATAGTAGCCCCTGAGACTCTGGTTGGCGTCCGAAGGGAGGCGATCAGAGGATCAAAAAAGATATTCCCAGGAAATAATCTGATGGATTGGAACACAGGCTGTTTCATCCATGACGACTGCCCAAGCTACAGAGGTTGCAAGGCTGAAGCAAAAACTTGATGTGGCGGATGACGACCTCACACTTATTAACAGGCGGCTCGACGACGCGCAAGGTATGTTTTTGGGGCAGTCAGTATATGTAAGTATGATAATATGAGCATGACGCTGAAAATTGTATACTGAGATATGCATAACTGCAGATAATGCTGCCGCAGTTGAGGCCCTACGGGCTGAGCTTGCCCGGGCCAAGGAGCAAGCCAGGATGAGTGAGGCGGCTTCCAAGAAGGCAGCTGCTGAGTTAAAGGCCGAACAGGCTGCTCGGCGCCAGTGCGAGGAGAGAATATCTACCATGACGCACGAGCTAAAGGATGCCAATGTTCGATGCGAATTCCTCGAGAAGGATAACAAAGCCAGAACGGTCGAACTCGGCAAGGCCTTACAAGAGGCGAGAGAAGCACGGTCCGAGTCTAGAGCGGCTCGGGAAGAGATCCGGCAAGCTGGGGAGATAGCGGCCGGTAAGCCTTTCTTATTACAGACTAAATTCGGCGATCCGAAGTATGCCCCCCTTAATCAAGTGTGGAGTTCTCCAGATGCATTCTTGGACTTGCCAAAGAGTGTCTCCGATGCAGCGCAGTTTTTCCAAGCGCAAGAAGGACGTGCAACGGAGAAGCTTTTATGGTCGCAATTCAGCATGCCGAAGCGTCCACTGTTGCTGAACGAACAAATGGCCCAGTGGACCGAGCTCCACAAGATATCCGGATCTGCCATGAAGGACGTCGTGGTCCGACTGTGGCCGACTGAGCCAATTCCGAAGAGTTATTTCGGTTTGGTGCAGTGACTTGTTGATGCGGTGCCGCGTATCGACGCTGTTAAGCGGTCAACGTGCATTGAGGGTGCATGAATGGCCTTTGCCCGCGTCAAGACATACTGGGCGAAGATGAAGGCCACCGATATTGCAGCGAAGAGTCCACCCGAGGGCCTGGACGATCACACGCCAGAGCATTATTTTGAGGATGTCCTAGAGGGTGCCCGCTTGATAGAGGGTCAGTGCTCGAAAAATATGATGTTCGAGTGAATATACCAACTTTGTAAAAACAATATTATGATATATTAAGGCCATATTTTTATACTTTTGCCTGAAAGTTTTGGTTCCTCCTGTGCGGCCGTTCTTCGTATAATCTAAAAGTTTGCCAGTCGTCGGCTTCAGCCCCCTCGCATATAATATGGGGGTGTTCGGAAAAGCACTTGATCACTCTTGACCCAACGTATTGGTCCATGAAGGAGGTGTCAATGCGGCGAACTAGGCAATCGGGCTATAGGGCTTTAACACTTTCACTTAGCCATAGGAGTTTGACGGTGGGTCTACGATATAGCCCCTGGTTTGTACGCGTTTACCCGAATACGGTGCGTTACATAGGTGACCAGAAAAACGGTCCTTCGTGTAATACGGAAAGAATCGCGAAGGATTCTGATGAGTCATCGAGTGGTTGACCAGCTCTCGCCGCATCATGACAGTCAGTTTTCGGCTTTCTCTACTGAGGTGCTCATCCGGATAAACCAGGACACAATCGCAGTAGTTATCCCTTTACTACCCTAGCCGATATAGCGGAACGTAAGGTAGTAAGCACAGGAGCCGGGCAACCCAACTATTGACCAAAGACATGATTCGGAGCTGATGCATATAAGACCAAACTCGTGACGCCGAAGTGTGCTGAAAAGCTGTTCGGACTTGTCGACAACTCATGTGTTGCCGTATCGAGCCCCTGGCAATTTGTGCCGAGGTGCGTTCATGAAACAACCGAAGAAGCAAAATTCAGTACGTAGAAAAAGCGAATACTGAATACGGGTTATGTTCACTAGAATCTGATTGACACGTCAAACGCAATTCTATAGATTATAACGCCCCTACCCGGGCTATTTAACATGCCGGGGGCCGAGGGCTGAGGAAAAAGGCACTTTATAGGTTTAAAATAAAGAGTGCGGTCTTACAAAAATCATTAGGACCTCCTGTCGCACATCTGCGTTGCCTTGCCTCGGTTAAAGGACTCCTTAGTAGGAATAGCCGTTGGTTATTTATACGAAGCCGAACTTTAGAAAGAGTCCGTAAGATGACCAGGCTTGGAATCACCTGTTGTAAAGGATAAAAAATAGTTAGAAAAAAGTAAAAAGACTATGAGGGTGCGGACCGCATTGTAGGCCTGTCCGTACTGTGCCTCCGCCGATGACCATGGTATTTTAAGTGCATAATTATGTATGCGCGGTATAAACTTCGCGGCTATATGGGGCGGACGACGAAGGCCGAACTGCTAATCCAGCTCTGAGATTGATTGGTCCTGTTTAGTAGAGACTGGCGGCTTGACGGCCGATGAGATACGCGGCTTGATAAGGCCGCTTTGTACTTCGGCTGCAGTAGCCATAGTACGCTCCTCTGTACGGAGGGAGCATTCCGTATTTCCGTTTATCGTTATGACGCCGCGTGGACCGGGCATCTTAAGATTGAAATAGGCGTAATGTGGGACCGCATTAAAACGAGTAAAAGCGGTACGCCCGAGTAGTGCGTGGTAGCTGCTGCGAAACGGTACAATATCGAAGGTCAAGCCTTCGCTTCTAAAGTTGTTCGGCAAGCCGAAAACGACTTCCAATGTAATTGAGCCCGTGCAGCGAGCTTCTACGCCGGACACTGCTCCCTTGAAGGTAGCTGTGGTGGGCTTGATTCATGAAGGATTAATGCCCATTTTGCGGACAGTGTCTTGGTAGAGTAGATTAAGACTACTGCCGCTGTCCATAAGGACTTTCGTGAGATGGAACCCATCGATAATTGGATCAAGGATCAGAGCTGCCGAACTTTCGTGACGGATACTGGCTGGGTGGTCCTTGCGATCAAAAGTGATCGGGCAGGCCGCCCATTGGCTTAATTTTGGGGTGTCTGACTCTATGGCATTGGCGTCCTGTAGTGCGCGCTTGCGCTCCTCTGTAGGGATGTGTGTCACGTATACCATGTTGACTGTTTTTACTTCGGGGGGAAATTGCTTCTGACCCCCGGTGCTCGGTTGGCGAGTCTCTTCGTCATCGCTGTCACTGGGCGGCCCCTTCCCCTTGTGTTTGGCGTTAAGCTTGCCGGCTTGTTTGAAGACCCAACAGCTTCTGTTGGTGTGATTGGCTGGTTTATCGGGGGTGCCATGAATCTGGCAGAGCCGATCCAGTATCTTGTCTAAATTGGATGGTCCATCTCTGTTTGCCTTGAATGGCTTTTTCCGTTGACCGGTTTTGGAGCCACTGAATCCGGCGTTTACCGCCGTGTCTTGCGTTCCTTCATTATTATTTCGACGCTTGTGTTTATTGCGTCATGGCTTGCCATTGCCGTCTCGAACTTCAGAAGTGCCCGGATCACTGGTGTTGTTGCTTCTATGAGCGAGCCAGCTATCTTCTCCCGCGCAGAAGCGGGTCATCAGAGCGGTAAGGGCTGCCATGGATTTTGGTTTTCTTGGCCGAGGTGGCGGGCAAGCCATTCGTCTTGGACGCTATGTTTAAAGGCCGCAAGGACTTTGGCGTCCGGACAATCAACAATTTGGTTCTTTTTAATTGGGAACCTAGTCCAGAGCTTCCTGGCTGACTCCCCGGGCTGCTGGATGAAGTGACTTAGGTCGTCGGCATCCGGAGGCCGGACATATGTACCTTGAAAGTTATCGTGGAAGGCGTCTTCCAAGTCTTCCCAGCTGCCAATGGAGTTCTCTGGGAGGCTGTTCAGCCAGTGCCGCACTGGTCCCTTTAATTTTAGTGGGAGGTATTTGATGGCGTGGAGGTCATCACCGCGGGCCATGTGGATATGGAGAAGGAAATCTTCAATCCATACTGCGGGATCTGTTGTTCCATCGTATGATTCGATATTCATGGGTTTAAACCCTTCCGGGAATTCGTGTTCCATTACTTCATCAGTGAAGCAAAGGGGATGTGCGGCGCCTCTATATCGGGCCAAGTCGCGACGTAGTGCGGATGTAGTCCGTCTGCGGTTTTCGGCCCGGACGTGGTTATGCTCGTTACGTCTGGCTTGATAGCCGTCGTCGCGCGCCAGGGCATGCCCCCGTGATTCGTAGATCGATCTGGACTGACCTGCTCTGTTCTCCAGGTCTTGTCGCAGGTCATATGTGTATTCCCGAGCTGTAGTGCCTTTGCCTTTACGGCGAGGTATTATGGGCAGGTGTTCGGCTTGGGTTGCCGCTTTGTCCCGGCCACGTGGTGGTCGGTCAGCCGCATTACGTGTTGATGGCATGGGCTCAAGTGCCTCGTCGTCGAATTGGGGTAGCAGTTTACGCTTCGGGTAACTTTTAATGGGACACTCGAGTCCGTATTCCTCGGCTACCAGGACATCAGTCCATCTGTCGTTGAGTAGGTCTTGATCAGCTTGAAGCTGCTGCTGTTTCTTTTTCAGGCTCCTCGCAGTGGCTTTTAGTCGGCGCTTAAAGCGCTCCTGCTCGACGGGTTCCTCAGGCACGATAAAGTCTTCGTTGCCGAGGCTCACCTCATCTTCGGAGAGTGGAAGATAGTTGCTGTCCTCCGAGTCTTTGTTTATGGCCTGTTCGTCAGGGCTGACTTGCCCATCTTCCCTATCGTCCTGTTCGGAAGTCGGCTCGACGGGATCTTCTTTGTCTTCGGCATCGTCCGGAGTATTGTTTTCTCTTGTGCCGGTATTGTTGTCTTTTCCACGGAGTGATTTAGAGCGGTGCCGCTGACGTCGGTGCTTTGGCTGTGTCTCAGGAGGTTTATCCTCGACAGGATCTTTCTCGTTATCGCCGTTATTCTCTTTGGGAGTATCCACCATGTACACTCATACGAGGAGGTGGCTGTCCAACGCCCAGTAAATGGCGGGTTTTGGGCCTGCTCCTCTCCAGCATCGTCGTCCATACCGTCGATGTCTTCGGAGTCGTAATCGAGCATATCGGTTAAGTCTTCGACAGTGGCAATGAAGTGGGCGGTGGGTGGGAAGCGAAATTCACCGTCATCAGCCTCCAGTTCAAACCGGATATAATTCGGCTGTGAGTCCCCCGCTAAGGAGAGGGTTTTTAATGAGTTTAGCACATCACCCAAAGGTGAGCGCCGGAAGATGTCCGCGGAGCTGAACTCGACGATCGGCGCCCGATCGAGCTCGATGGGCGCGGACGCACGCGGTTCGGAACCTGTGGCCGGAGACGAATCCGAGGTTCCGGTGACACAGATCCCGTTTGAAGTTGGGTCTGTGTGCGGCTCCAACGCCGCTGAGTCTGCGGCTTCCGTGGCGGGGTTGAACTTCCCGTCCTCGGATGGCGCAATCTGCTCCGGATCTAGGGCCAGAGCAGTTACAGGCGCTATCTCCTGGGTATGGTCCGATGACAGATTTAGGTCATGTTCATCGCGGTGGCAGGGAGCGGCTGCCATGGGCTCGAATCCGTCGAAGATCAAGTCTCCGCGGATATCAGCAACGTAGTTCAAGCTTCTAAACCTGACCTGATGGCCAGGGGCGTAGCTGTCGATCTACTCTAGATGGCCAAGCGAGTTGGCCCGTAGTATGAAGCCGCCGAATATGAAGATCTGGCCGGGGAGAAAGACCTCCCTCAAGGCAGCATCATTGTGGATGATTGATGGAGCCATCGAGTCTTCTAGCGACGACACAGCGGAACTCTCAATGAAAGCACCAATGTCGCCGTCAAAACCGGCGGATCTTGGGTAGGGGGTCCGGAACTGTGCGTCTAAGATCGATGGTAACAGGAGACGAGGGACACGATGTTTACCCAGGTTCGGGCCCTCTCTATGGAGGTAATACCCTACTTCCTGCTTGATTGATCTTGATGAATATGAGTATTACAAGAGTTGATCTACCACGAGATCGTAATGGCTAAAACCCTAGAAGTCTAGCCTGTCTGATTATGATCGCCTCTACGGACTAAACCCTCCGGTTTATATAGACACCGGAGGGGACTAGGGTTGTACAAAGTCGGTTACAGAGAAAGGAATCTTCATATCCGAACGCCAAGCTTGTCGTCCACGCCAAGGAGAGTCCCATTCGGACACGGGAGAGAGTCTTCTGTCTTGTATCTTCATGGCCCATCAGTCCGTCCCACATTACGTAGCCTGGACGCCCGAGGACCCCTTAATCCAGGACTCCCTCAGTGGGCTCAACTACTGTAGCATCTAGGATTAGTGCTAATTATTTGCTAACTAATTGTTCCACTGACAGCCTGGGCCCACTTCTAATTAACATAATTAGATTAGTTTAAAACCCTGCTAGAACTAAATGAGACTGACCACTAGGTCCCACTGGACCCAGTTGACTAGTCAACCAGCTGACTGGGCTGGACCCAGTCAATGAAAGGTGGGTCACACTGGACCCACTGTCCAGTCAACGCTGACCCAATCAACTGCTGACTGTGCAATTGACTGGGCCCACTGTCAGCCTCTCTGGTGCACACTGGGTGCAGTGCACTGGGTGCACCCAGCGTTTCCATTTACTGTTTAAATTTGAATTAATAAATCCAGATATTCCAGAAAATCATTTAAACTTTGAAAATTAATAACTTTTAAACCGTAGCTCAGATCGAAAAACTTAAAACATGAAAGTTGCTCAGAACGACGAGATGAATTTGATCGTATCGTCTGTTTCGATGCCGGAACCCCCTACGTAGGTGAAACCATAACTTCGAGGCCGTATCCGGTGTGATGCCCCCGGCCCGACCGTGCACTAATCATACACGCAAATGCACACGATCAAGCCTAAGGACTCACGGGAAGATATCACAACACAACTCTAAAACATAAATAAAGTCATACAAGCTTTATATTACAAGCCAGGGGCCTCGAGGGCTCGAATACATAAACTTGCGTACAAGCGTCAGCGGAAGCATCAGATATCTGAGTACAGATATGAAACCGAAACAGAAAGACCTTTAGAAAGGCGGGGCAAAATAAAACACTACGATTGAAAGGCGAAGGCCTCCTGCCTGGGACCCTCCGATCCTACTCCTGGTCGTCAGTCAACTCGTAGTAGTACCCATCCTCTGGGTAGTAGTAGTAGTAGTCGATCGACGGGGCATCTATCTCAGGGGGCTCCGTCCTCTGGTCACGACAAACTGATATGAGGAGAAAAGGAAAACAAAGCAACCGTGAGTACTCAGAAGTACTCAGCAAGCAAGGATCTACACTACATATGCAACATTTTCAACGGGAGGCTGTATATGTGGACTGGGCTGCAGAAATACAAGAATAGAGAGAAGGCCTAGTCCTATCGAAGACTAGCATCTTCATCGGTCTTGCAGAAATAGAAGAGAGTAGAACAGTACAATATAATGTAATAGTATCATTAAGTCTCAACCTCACCCAGAGATCCTTTCTCGACTCCCTGCGAGAAAGCAATCCCTGAGCCATACAGTCATCAACCTCGTCCTGAGATCCCTTCTCGACTCCCTGCGAGAAGCAATCCCAGAGCCATAGTATCCAAGTATCCAGTTCTAAAAATTGTATCAATCAGGATACAACTTCGAGTGTCCTTTACCGTAGGACCGGCTATCGATAGAAGTATTCTTCCCTGCAGGGGTGCACCAACTTACCCAACACGCTCGATTAACTCCGACCGGACACACTTTCCTGGGTCATGCCCGGCCTCGGCCAAACGACACATTGCAACCCTACCTACAGCTCAGCAGAGAGGTCCCCGCCGGTCTACATCCTAAGCGCAAGGGGGTCTTGGCCATCGCCCCTCACCCTCCGGGTCGTTGCGCACACGGTGAAGCCAGGCACCAACACTACAGGAAGGCGCCGGTCCGTCCGTGCCGCCATGCTGAACTAGACGTCTGACAGAGCTTTCGGCTGATGCATACGATGCAGAACGCCCATACTATGCCCACGTGATGGTTAGTGCTATCAGACCAGAGGCCTGCTCAGATCAAATATCCAAATCGTTAGGACTAGGGGCTTGCGGTAACGAGCAGAGACTCACGAAAGATGTGACCCCGTCGCCCCATCTCGAGGACTTGCTACAAGGGTTAAGAATGCCCGGCCGTGCCTCGTATTCATCACTCGGGCACCATACAGGCAACCCGTCTTCACAACACTCGCCTCTCAGGCGCACGCGGATACCCCTCAGGGTCGACCTGCCTATCCAAGTAACAGTGTAAAATCCAAGTATCCGGGTGTCTATAACATCAGGGGAATCCGAGGTATCACCCTCATTGAATTCCCACTTGATGTATCCGTCAAGGTGAACTCGGAGGAATCACCCTCACTGGGTTCACACTTGAGGTGTTGTACGACAGCGTAGTTACCGGAAGTGGTGAAGGAGGAATCACCCTCGATGACCACGACCGAATAGCTACTCTACAGAGTTAACATCAGAAGTGCTACAAGAGGTTTCACCCTCGGCACTCGATAGTAACGCTGCAGTGTCGTTACAACTAAGGGGGTGATGTGCGGTGCCGGGGCCTGGTCTTCAATCTCGTTGATCGGGTCTTCTGACAATCCAGCGCGGCAGTCGGGATAAGTGGGGTCACTGATAGGTCTCTACCCAGCCTAAACTAAGCAGTTTAGGATATGCAGGTAATTATCAACAGCAGGTTACAATGAACAGGCTATGCATCAGAATAGGTAAAGCAGTAGCAGCAACAATTCTAATGCAAGCATGAGAAATAGAATGGGCGATATCGGGATGATCAAAAAGGGGGGGCTTGCCTGGTTGCTCGGCGGCAAGGGCAAGGTTGTCAACGGTGGCGTCAGGCTCCGGAGCTGCGTCGGCCTCGGGGACGACGTCGGTGTCGGGGGCTATTGAGAGAGAAGAGGGGGAGGAAACAGTATAAATACTCAGCGAACAAGTGCAGCACAAAGCATAACATGGCAATACGCGGTGACGGAGGGCAGCGGCGGCAAACGAGGCGAGGCAGCTGGCGCGCTCCGGCGGGAGCAGCGCGCGGGCGGCGGCCTCGTGGGCGAAGCGGGCGGCGTGCGAGACGCGGGTGCGGGGCGAGCGCGCGGTGAGCGAGGCGAGGCAGGGTTGCGCATGCGCGCGCGCGCGGACGGCGGGCGCCGGGCGCCGAGCGGGAGCAGAGAGGGGGAAAGGCGTGCGCGACGCGGGTTCTCACCCCCGGTGTAGATGCACGGGGCGGCGAGGCTCGTGGTAGCGGGTCGGGGAGGAGATGAGGTCGACGGGGCGACGGCGAACGGCGGCGAGGACGGCGCGGCGTCGGGTGGCGCCGTCAGGAGCGCGGGCGAGAGGGAGGGAGAGGGGGATCGGATGGGGGGTTAGGGTTAGGTGGTGGGGAGGGGCTGGCCTAAATAGGCCAGCGGGGGCGAGCTGGGCCGGCCTGGCGGCCTCGTGGCCAGCTGGGTCGTGGCCCAGCTGGGGAAGGGGTCTTTTTGTTTTTATTTTTTTATTTCTATTTCCTTTTTCTTATTTTCTGTTTTGTTTTAGTTTCCAATTTATTTTAATTTTGTAAAACATATTATTTGTACCTAAATTAGTTTTACTAATTACACCACTGCCACAAAAAGTTTAAACCCCAAATAAAATAGTTTAGCATTTTATAAAATATAAAAGGCATTTTCTTAATTGTTTTACCTACTGTTTTAATTACTTTAGGGCATTTAAACACTTCGCAAAAATGTTGGTTCACCACCAATATTAAAAAGTGAATATTTGCCACATGACACACATTTTTGTTTTCATGTTTGTGAACTTTTATTTTCCACTTCCATTTAAATTTGGATTTTGACTTAGGAGTTGAAATGCAATATGATGCTAATGATGATCATGCACTGTTAAGCATGATGACATGGCATTATCAAAAGGGGATTACTATAATTAACCACTCGGGGTGTTACAAATCTCCTCCACTAACAAGAATTCTCGTGCCGAGAATTAAGAGGTAGAAGGAAAAAGTTCGGGGTATTCCGCATGAAGATTATCCTCGCGTTCCCAGGTGGCTTCATCTTCAGTATGATTTGACCACTGTACTTTGAGGAACTTGGTAACCTTCTGACGGGTCCGACGTTCAGCTTCATCGAGAATGCGGATCAGATGCTCCTTATAAGAAAGATCATCTTGCAATTCGAGCATCTCGTGATTCACAGCTCGGTGCGGAGATTCCTTGAAGCATTGACGAAGTTGCGACACATGGAAGACGTCGTGGATATGAGAGAATTGCGACGGCAATTCCAATTTGAATGCCACCTGACCACGTCTAGCAACTATGCGAAAAGGACCAATGTAGCGCGGAGCTAACTTGCCCTTGATTCCAAAACGGTGAGTGCCCTTCATAGGAGTGACACGCAGATAAGCTTGATCACCGGGTTGATAAGTCAAACCCCATCGTTTGCGATCATAATTGCTCTTCTGACGGTCCTGAGCCGCCTTGAGATTTTCTCGGACAATACGGACTTGTTCTTCGGCGTGTTGAATAATATCCGGACCCACGAGCGGTCGTTCCCCAGTTTCTGACCAATTCAGAGGGGTTCGACACTTACGTCCATAAAGTACTTCGAAGGGGGCCATTTTCAAGCTGGCTTGATAGCTGTTGTTATAAGAGAACTCGGCATACGGGAGAGATTCTTCCCACTTCTTGCCGAAAGAAATAACACAAGCTCGTAGCATGTCTTCAAGCACTTGATTGACTCATTCGACTTGGCCTTGGGATTGGGGGTGATAAGCTGAACTCCAGGTAATATGAGTTCCCATAGCTGTTTGGAAACTTTCCCAGAATTTGGAAGTGAAA
Source organism: Thinopyrum elongatum (assembly GCA_011799875.1). NCBI lineage: Eukaryota > Viridiplantae > Streptophyta > Magnoliopsida > Poales > Poaceae > Thinopyrum > Thinopyrum elongatum. The sequence continues at coordinate 83,765,752 of CM022298.1, read as the reverse complement.
AGGCCGCCACGGTCCGAACTGATCTCCTTCGGAATACCGTGGAGTGAAACAATTCTGGAGATATACAACTCTGCTAACTGACTAGCAGTGATAGTTTCTTTGACAGGCAGAATGTGTGCAACTTTAGAGAGTTGGTCGACGACGACAAGAATAGCATTGTGACCCTTCTGTGACCTGGGGAGTCCTGTAATGAAATCCATCTGAACCTTATCCCATTTCCATAGAGGAATAGGCAGTGGTTGCAGAATTCCAGCTGGTTTCTGATGTTCTGCTTTAACGCGACGACACACATCACATTCAGCAACATATCGAGCAATGTCCTGCTTCATTTTAGACCACCAGTACCTTTGACGGAGATCACGATACATCTTGGTGCTACCCGGATGAATAGACAGTGGGGTATCATGTGCCTCCTTCATGACTTTGTCAGTCATAAGCTCGAAGCGAGGTACCACAATGCGGTTTCTGAAATACAAGGTTCCATCTTCAGACAGCGAGAAATCCCTGTACTTTACAAGGTGAAGGTCTTTCTTCATCAGATCAATTTCAGCATCTTTAGCTTGCGCATTCTTAACAGCTTTCTCAAGATCTGGTTGTATCACAAGGTTATTAAGAGAACCCTGTGGAACAATACACAGATTCAGCTTGCACAGTTCTTCAAAAAGACGAGGTTGAGCTCGCCTAACCATGAGGTTGTCGCAATATGACTTGCGGCTTAAGGCATCAGCCATCACGTTAGCCTTGCCAGGGGTATAGGATATACCCAAATCATAGTCCGCAATGGCCTCCATCCATCTTTGCTGACGGAGGTTTAGAGAAGGTTGAGTGAACAAGTACTTCAGACTTTTATGATCCGTGTATATCTCGCAACGATTACCGAGAAGGTAATGTCGCCACAACTGCAGTGCATAGATGACAGCAGCTAGTTCTAGATCATGTACCGGATAATTCTCTTCATGTGGGCGCAACTGACGAGAGCCATAAGCAATCACTTTACGCTCTTGCATTAGGATACAGCCTAATCCTTCACGGGATGCGTCACAATAGATCACAAAGTCTTTGCGGGTATCTGGAGGAGAAAGTACTGGGGCAGATGTCAGCTTGTCTTTGAGTGTTTGAAAACTTTCCTGACATTTTTCTGTCCATTCGAACTTAACGCCCTTGTGAAGCAGATCAGTCAAAGGCTTAGCAATCTTTGAGAAATTCTCGACAAAACGACGGCAATAACTTCCAAGGCCGAGAAAACTTCTGACTTGCTTGACGTTCTTCGGAGGAGTCCAGTCCAGAATAGCCTGAACTCGTTCTGGGTTAACGGCAATTCGTGGGCAGGTAGTCAAAGAGGTTGACGATGATATCACCGACCACTAGAGGCAAGGATGGAATTGTTGTTCATGAATTCGTTTAACATCTCGAAAGAAGTCAAAATGTTGCCGATGAACACGACACATTCTGCCGAGAGATTCCAAAAGTGTCAAATGACAGTGTGAGAAGCGTAAGATACTTGTAAAGGAAGGTTAAACAAACAAATGGAAAGGAAAATGATGATTATCAGACTAATCGTTCCAAGGAAAGGATCAGTTGCGAATATCCAGCTCTTCGGGAGAATGTGATTACGAGATCCTAATGTTGGAGTTAGTAAAATCATTTAACCTGAATAGAAGAGAGATCTGAGTCCCCGATTAAAGACGAGGAATAAAAGATACTAATACCACCCAATTGGCGACGTGGGCCCGTAAGCCACACAGCCAAGTTAGTAAAACAATTTTCGATTACTAGACTCAACTTTGGCCAAGGAGTTGGAAAGGGGGTTCCTACAGTCAGTCGGCTCTGATACCAACTTGTGACGCCCCCGGCCCGACCGTGCACTAATCATACACGCAAATGCACACGATCAAGCCTAAGGACTCACGGGAAGATATCACAACACAACTCTAAAACATAAATAAAGTCATACAAGCTTTATATTACAAGCCAGGGGCCTCGAGGGCTCGAATACATAAACTTGCGTACAAGCGTCAGCGGAAGCATCAGATATCTGAGTACAGATATGAAACTGAAACAGAAAGGCCTTTAGAAAGGCGGGGCAAAATAAAACACTACGATGGAAAGGCGAAGGCCTCCTGCCTGGGACCCTCCGATCCTACTCCTGGTCGTCAGTCAACTCGTAGTAGTACCCATCCTCTGGGTAGTAGTAGTAGTAGTCGATCGACGGGGCATCTGTCTCAGGGGGCTCCGTCCTCTGGTCACGACAAACTGATATGGGGAGAAAAGGAAAACAAAGCAACCGTGAGTACTCAGAAGTACTCAGCAAGCAAGGATCTACACTACATATGCAACATTTTCAACGGGAGGCTGTATATGTGGACTGGGCTGCAGAAATGCAAGAATAGAGAGAAGGCCTAGTCCTATCGAAGACTAGCATCTTCATCGGTCTTGCAGAAATAGAAGAGAGTAGAACAGTACAATATAACGTAATAGTATCATTAAGTCTCAACCTCACCCAGAGATCCTTTCTCGACTCCCTGCGAGAAAGCAATCCCAGAGCCATACAGTCATCAACCTCGTCCTGAGATCCCTTCTCGACTCCCTGCGAGAAGCAATCCCAGAGCCATAGTATCCAAGTATCCAGTTCTAAAAATTGTATCAATCAGGATACAACTCCGAGTGTCCTTTACCGTAGGACCGGCTATCGATAGAAGTATTCTTCCCTGCAGGGGTGCACCAACTTACCCAACACGCTCGATTAACTCCGGCCGGACACACTTTCCTGGGTCATGCCCGGCCTCGGCCAAACGACACATTGCAACCCTACCTACTGCTCAGCAGAGAGGTCCCCGCCGGTCTACATCCTAAGCGCAAGGGGGTCTTGGCCATTGCCCCTCACCCTCCGGGTCGTTGCGCACACGGTGAAGCCAGGCACCAACACTACAGGAAGGCGCCGGTCCGTCTGTGCCGCCATGCTGAACTAGACGTCTGACAGAGCTTTCGGCTGATGCATACGATGCAGAACGCCCATACTATGCCCATGTGATGGTTAGTGCTATCAGACCAGAGGCCTGCTCGGATCAAATATCCAAATCGTTAGGACTAGGGGCTTGCGGTAACGAGCAGAGACTCACGAAAGATGTGACCCCGTCGCCCTGTCTCGAGGACTTGCCGCAAGGGTTAAGAATGCCCGGCCGTGCCTCGTATTCATCACTTGGGCACCATACAGGCAACCCGTCTTCACAACACTCGCCTCTCAGGCGCACGCGGGTACCCCTCAGGGTCGACCCGCCTATCCAAGTAACAGTGTAAAAACCAAGTATCCGGGTGTCTATAACATCAGGGGAATCCGAGGTATCACCCTCATTGAATTCCCACTCGATGTATCCGTCAAGGTGAACTCGGAGGAATCACCCTCACTGGGTTCACACTTGAGGTGTTGTACGACAGCGTCGTTACCGGAAGTGGTGAAGGAGGAATCACCCTCGATGACCACGACCGAATAGCTACTCTACAGAGTTAACATCAGAAGTGCTACAAGAGGTTTCACCCTCGGCACTCGATAGTAACGCTGCAGTGTCGTTACAACTAAGGGGGTGATGTGCGGTGCCGGGGCCTGGTCTTCAATCCTGTTGATCGGGTCTTCTGACAATCCAGCGCGGTAGTCGGGATAAGTGGGGTCACTGATAGGTCTCTACCCAGCCTAAACTAAGCAGTTTAGGATATGCAGGTAATTATCAACAGCAGGTTACAATGAACAGGCTATGCATCAGAATAGGTAAAGCAGTAGCAGCAGCAATTCTAATGCAAGCATGAGAAATAGAATCGGCGATATCGGGATGATCAAAAAGGGGGGGCTTGCCTGGTTGCTCGGCGGCAAGGGCAAGGTTGTCAACGGTGGCGTCGGGCTCCGGAGCTGCGTCGGCCTCGGGGACGACGTCGGTGTCGGGGGCTACCGAGAGAGAAGAGGGGGAGGAAACACTATAAATACTCAGCGAACAAGTGCAGCACAAAGCATAACATGGCAATACGCGGTGACGGAGGTGATCTAACGCAGTGCCGGGTGATACTGGCGAAGGTGGGATTCATCCGGGAATGTTTTCCCGGTTCCGGACATTTGTCAGACAGATGACCGGAGAGGAACGGTTGCATGTTCCTGTGGTTAGGGACGTGTGACGGACGAACGGACCACGTATTCGGATTCGTCTCGTCGTTCTGAGCGACTTTCATGTACAAAGTTTTTCGATCTGAGCTACGGATTATTTTATATGATTTTCTAAAGTTTATATTAATTTCTGGAATTTTAATTAATTATTAAATCAACATTATCCGAAACAGTATATGTTGACGTCAGCATGACGTCAGGACCAGTGGGTCCCACATGTCATTCTCACATTAGGCTAATTAGGGTTTGATTATGCTAATTACAGTTTAATTAGACCAATTAATTAATTAGATTAATTAAACAGAATTAATTAAGTTAATTATTTATTTATTTAATTAGTTAATTAATTAATATTTATTTTTATTATTAATATTATTTCTATTTTCATTTATTTTTTGTTTCTGGGCTGTGGGCCCCTGCTATCGGTGGCACAGAGGCCAGCGGGCAGCGGGCGACGAGCGCGGGCGCTCGCGGGGCGGGCGTGGGCGCCCGCCTGATCAGGCACGGGCGTGCGGGCGGGGCTGGCCGGCGAGCGCGCGAGCGCCAGCGTGCGCGGGGCGGTGGCCGGAGGCGGGGCAGCACGGCGCGGCGCGGCAGGGGGAGGCGGTGGCCGGAGCGGGCCGCAGCCGCTGCGGAGCAGCGCCGGGCGAGCAGCGGCGCTAGGCGAGGCCGTGGCCGGAGCGGCGCGGGGCGCAGAGGCAGAGGCAGGAACGGCGAGCAGGGGCGGCGCGCGGGCCAGCGTGGCGCGGTCAGCGCAAGCGCGCGCGCGCTGGCGCGGGACGCGGCCGGCGCGTGAGGTGGAGGGCAACGGCGGCAAACGAGGCGAGGCAGCGGGCGCGCTCGAGCGAGAGGAGCGCGCGGGCGGCTGCCGCGCGGGCGAAGCGGGCGGCGTGCGAGACGCGGGTGCGGGGCGAGCGTGCGGTGAACGAGGCGAGGCAGGGTTGCGCGCGCGCGCGCGCTCGCGGACGGCGGGCGCCGGGCGCCGAGCGGGAGCAGAGAGGGGGAAAGGCATGCGCGACGCGGGTTCTCACCCCCGGTGTAGATGCACGGGGCGGCGAGGCTCGTGGTAGCGGGTCGGGGAGGAGATGAGGTCGACGGGGCGACGGCGAACGGCGGCGAGGACGGCGCGGCGTCGGGTGGCGCCGTCAGGAGCGCGGGCGAGAGGGAGGGAGAGGGGGATCGGATGGGGGGTTAGGGTTAGGTGGTGGGGAGGGGCTGGCCTAAATAGGCCAGCGGGGGCGAGCTGGGCCGGCGTGGCGGCCTCGTGGCCAGCTGGGCCGTGGCCTAGCTGGGGGGGGTCTTTTTGTTTTTATTTTTTTATTTCTATTTCCTTTTTCTTATTTTCTGTTTTGTTTTAGTTTCCAATTTATTTTAATTTTGTAAAACATATTATTTGTACCTAAATTAGTTTTACTAATTACACCACTGCCACAAAAAGTTTAAACCCCAAATAAAATAGTTTAGCATTTTATAAAATATAAAACTCATTTTCTTAATTGTTTTACCTACTGTTTTAATTACTTTAGGGCATTTAAACACTTCGCAAAAATGTTGGTTCACCACCAATATTAAAAAGTGAATATTTGCCACATGACACACATTTTTGTTTTCATGTTTGTGAACTTTTATTTTCCACTTCCATTTAAATTTGGATTTTGACTTAGGAGTTGAAATGCAATATGATGCTAATGATGATCATGCACTGTTAAACATGATGACATGGCATTATCAAAAGGGGATTACTATAGTTAACCACTGGGGGTGTTACAAATCTCCTCCACTAACAAGAATTCTCGTCCCGAGAATTAAGAGGTAGAAGGAAAAAGTTCGGGGTATTCCGCATGAAGATTATCCTCGCGTTCCCAAGTGGCTTCATCTTCAGTATGATTTGACCACTGTACTTTGAGGAACTTGGTAACCTTCTGACGGGTCCGACGTTCAGCTTCATCGAGAATGCGGATCAGATGCTCCTTATAAGAAAGATCATCTTGCAATTCGAGCATCTCGTGATCCACAGCTCGGTGCGGAGATTCCTTGAAGCATTGAAGAAGTTGCGACACATGGAAGACGTCGTGGATATGAGAGAATTGCGACGGCAATTCCAATTTGAATGCCACCTGACCACGTCTAGCAACTATGCGAAAAGGACCAATGTAGCGCGGAGCTAACTTGCCCTTGATTCCAAAACGGTGAGTGCCCTTCATAGGAGTGACACGCAGATAAGCTTGATCACCGGGTTGATAAGTCAAACCCCATCGTTTGCGATCATAATTGCTCTTCTGACGGTCCTGAGCCGCCTTGAGATTTTCTCGGATAATACGGACTTGTTCTTCGGCATGTTGAATAATATCCGGACCCACGAGCGGTCGTTCCCCAGTTTCTGACCAATTCAGAGGGGTTCGACACTTACGTCCATAAAGTACTTCGAAGGGGGCCATTTTCAAGCTGGCTTGATAGCTGTTGTTATAAGAGAACTCGGCATACGGGAGAGATTCTTCCCACTTCTTGCCGAAAGAAATAACACAAGCTCGTAGCATGTCTTCAAGCACTTGATTGACTCGTTCGACTTGGCCTTGGGATTGGGGGTGATAAGCTGAACTCCAGGTAATATGAGTTCCCATAGCTGTTTGGAAACTTTCCCAGAATTTGGAAGTGAAAAGGCCGCCACGGTCCGAACTGATCTCCTTCGGAATACCGTGGAGTGAAACAATTCTGGAGATATACAACTCTGCTAACTGACTAGCAGTGATAGTTTCTTTGACAGGCAGAAAGTGTGCAACTTTAGAGAGTTGGTCGACGACGACAAGAATAGCATCGTGACCCTTCTGTGACCTGGGGAGTCATGTAATGAAATCCATCTGAACCTTATCCCATTTCCATAGAGGAATAGGCAGTGGTTGCAGAATTCCAGCTGGTTTCTGATGTTCTGCTTTAACGCGACGACACACATCACATTCAGCAACATATCGAGCAATGTCCTGCTTCATTTTAGACCACCAGTACCTTTGACGGAGATCACGATACATCTTGGTGCTACCCGGATGAATAGACAGTGGGGTATCATGTGTCTCCTTCATGACTTTGTCAGTCATAAGCTCGAAGCGAGGTACCACAATGCGGTTTCTGAAATACAAGGTTCCATCTTCAGATAGCGAGAAATCCCTGTACTTTACAAGGTGAAGGTCTTTCTTCATTAGATCAATTTCAGCATCTTTAGCTTGCGCATTCTTAACTGCTTTCTCAAGATCTGGTTGTATCACAATGTTATTAAGAGAACCCTGTGGAACAATACACAGATTCAGCTTGCACAGTTCTTCAAAAAGACGAGGTTGAGCTCGCCTAACCATGAGGTTGTCGCAATAGGACTTGCGGCTTAAGGCATCAGCCATCACGTTAGCCTTGCCAGGGGTATAGGATATACCCAAATCATAGTCCGCAATGGCCTCCATCCATCTTTGCTGACGGAGGTTTAGAGAAGGTTGAGTGAACAAGTACTTCAGACTTTTATGATCCGTGTATATCTCGCAACGATTACCGAGAAGGTAATGTCGCCACAACTGCAGTGCATAGATGACAGCAGCTAGTTCTAGATCATGTACCGGATAATTCTCTTCATGTGGGCGCAACTGACGAGAGCCATAAGCAATCACTTTACGCTCTTGCATTAGGATACAGCCTAATCCTTCACGGGATGCGTCACAATAGATCACAAAGTCTTTGCGGGTATCTGGAGGAGAAAGTACTGGGGCAGATGTCAGCTTGTCTTTGAGTGTTTGAAAACTTTCCTGACATTTTTCTGTCCATTCGAACTTAACGCCCTTGTGAAGCAGATCAGTCAAAGGCTTAGCAATCTTTGAGAAATTCTCGACAAAACGACGGCAATAACTTGCAAGGCCGAGAAAACTTCTCACTTGCTTGACGTTCTTCGAAGGAGTCCAGTCCAGAATAGCCTGAACTCGTTCTGGGTTAACGGCAATTCGTGGGCAGGTAGTCAAAGAGGTTGACGATGATATCACCGACCACTAGAGGCAAGGATGGAATTGCTGTTCATGAATTCGTTTAACATCTCGAAAGAATTCAAAATGTTGCCGATGAACACGACACATTCTGCCGAGAGATTCCAAAAGTGTCAAATGACAGTGTGAGAAGCGTAAGATACTTGTAAAGGAAGGTTAAACAAACCAATGGAAAGGAAAATGATGATTATCAGACTAATCGTTCCAAGGAAAGGATCAGTTGCGAATATCCAGCTCTTCGGGAGAATGTGATTACGAGATCCTAATGTTGGAGTTAGTAAAATCATTTAACCTGAATAGAAGAGAGATCAGAGTCCCCGATTAAAGACGAGGAATAAAAGATACTAATACCACCCAATTGGCGACGTGGGCCCGTAAGCCACACAGCCAAGTTAGTAAAACAATTTTCGATTACTAGACTCAACTTTAGCCAAGGAGTTGGAAAGGGGGTTCCTACAGTCAGTCGGCTCTGATACCAACTTGTGACGCCCCCGGCCCGACCGTGCACTAATCATACACGCAAATGCACACGATCAAGCCTAAGGACTCACGGGAAGATATCACAACACAACTCTAAAACATAAATAAAGTCATACAAGCTTTATATTACAAGCCAGGGGCCTCGAGGGCTCGAATACATAAACTTGCGTACAAGCGTCAGCGGAAGCATCAGATATCTGAGTACAGATATGAAACCGAAACAGAAAGGCCTTTAGAAAGGCGGGGCAAAATAAAACACTACGATCGAAAGGCGAAGGCCTCCTGCCTGGGACCCTCCGATCCTACTCCTGGTCGTCAGTCAACTCGTAGTAGTACCCATCCTCTGGGTAGTAGTAGTAGTAGTCGATCGACGGGGCATCTGTCTCAGGGGGCTCCGTCCTCTGGTCACGACAAACTGATATGGGGAGAAAAGGAAAACAAAGCAACCGTGAGTACTCAGAAGTACTCAGCAAGCAAGGATCTACACTACATATGCAACATTTTCAACGGGAGGCTGTATATGTGGACTGGGCTGCAGAAATGCAAGAATAGAGAGAAGGCCTAGTCCTATCGAAGACTAGCATCTTCATGGGTCTTGCTGAAATAGAAGAGAGTAGAACAGTACAATATAATGTAATAGTATCATTAAGTCTCAACCTCACCCAGAGATCCTTTCTCGACTCCCTGCGAGAAAGCAATCCCAGAGCCATACAGTCATCAACCTCGTCCTGAGATCCCTTCTCGACTCCCTGCGAGAAGCAATCCCAGAGCCATAGTATCCAAGTATCCAGTTCTAAAAATTGTATCAATCAGGATACAACTCCGAGTGTCCTTTACCGTAGGACCGGCTATCGATAGAAGTATTCTTCCCTGCAGGGGTGCACCAACTTACCCAACACGCTCGATTAACTCCGGCCGGACACAATTTCCTGGGTCATGCCCGGCCTCGGCCAAACGACACATTGCAACCCTACCTACAGCTCAGCAGAAAGGTCCCCGCCGGTCTACATCCTAAGCGCAAGGGGGTCTTGGCCATTGCCCCTCACCCTCCGGGTCGTTGCGCACACGGTGAAGCCAGGCACCAACACTACAGGAAGGCGCCGGTCCGTCCGTGCCGCCATGCTGAACTAGACGTCTGACAGAGCTTTCGGCTGATGCATACGATGCAGAACGCCCATACTATGCCCACGTGATGGTTAGTGCTATCAGACCAGAGGCCTGCTCGGATCAAATATCCAAATCGTTAGGACTAGGGGCTTGCGGTAACGAGCAGAGACTCACGAAAGATGTGACCCCGTCGCCCTGTCTCGAGGACTTGCCGCAAGGGTTAAGAATGCCCGGCCGTGCCTCGTATTCATCACTTGGGCACCATACAGGCAACCCGTCTTCACAACACTCGCCTCTCAGGCGCACGCGGGTACCCCTCAGGGTCGACCCGCCTATCCAAGTAACAGTGTAAAATCCAAGTATCCGGGTGTCTATAACATCAGGGGAATCCGAGGTATCACCCTCATTGAATTCCCACTCGATGTATCCGTCAAGGTGAACTCGGAGGAATCACCCTCACTGGGTTCACACTTGAGGTGTTGTACGACAGCGTCGTTACCGGAAGTGGTGAAGGAGGAATCACCCTCGATGACCATGACCGAATAGCTACTCTACAGAGTTAACATCAGAAGTGCTACAAGAGGTTTCACCCTCGGCACTCGATAGTAACGCTGTAGTGTCGTTACAACTAAGGGGGTGATGTGCGGTGCCGGGGCCTGGTCTTCAATCCCGTTGATCGGGTCTTCTGACAATCCAGCGCGGTAGTCGGGATAACTGGGGTCACTGATAGGTCTCTACCCAGCCTAAACTAAGCAGTTTAGGATATGCAGGTAATTATCAACAGCAGGTTACAATGAACAGGCTATGCATCAGAATAGGTAAAGCAGTAGCAGCAGCAATCCTAATGCAAGCATGAGAAATAGAATGGGCGATATCGGGATGATAAAAAAGGGGGGGCTTGCCTGGTTGCTCGGCGGCAAGGGCAAGGTTGTCAACGGTGGCGTCGGGCTCCGGAGCTGCGTCGGCCTCGGGGACGACGTCGTTGTCGGGGGCTACCGAGAGAGAAGAGGGGGAGGAAACAGTATAAATACTCAGCGAACAAGTGCAGCACAAAGCATAACATGGCAATACGCGGTGACGGAGGTGATCTAACGCAGTGCCGGGTGATACTGGCGAAGGTGGGATTCATCCGGGAATGTTTTCCCGGTTCCGGACATTTGTCAGACAGATGACCGGAGAGGAACGGTTGCATGTTCCTGTGGTTAGGGACGTGTGACGGACGAACGGACCACGTATTCGGATTCGTCTCGTCGTTCTGAGCGACTTTCATGTACAAAGTTTTTCGATCTGAGCTACGGATTATTTTATATGATTTTCTAAAGTTTATATTAATTTCTGGAATTTTAATTACTTATTAAATCAACATTATCCGAAACAGTATATGCTGACGTCAGCATGACGTCAGGACCAGTGGGTCCCACATGTCATTCTCACATTAGGCTAATTAGGGTTTGATTATGCTAATTGCAGTTTAATTAGACCAATTAATTAATTAGATTAATTAAACAGAATTAATTAAGTTAATTATTTAATTAATTAATTAATATTTATTTATTTTTATTTTTATTATTAATATTATTTCTATTTTCATTTATTTTTTGTTTCTGGGCCGTGGGCCCCTGCTATCGGTGGCACAGAGGCCAGCGGGCAGCGGGCGACGAGCGCGGGCGCTCGCGGGGCGGGCGTGGGCGCCCGCCCGATCAGGCACGGGCGTGCGAGCGGGGCTGGCCGGCGAGCGCGCGAGCGCCAGCGTGCGCGGGGCGGTGGCCGGAGGCGGGGCAGCACGGCGCGGCGCGGCAGGGGGAGGCGGTGGCCGGAGCGGGCCGCAGCCGCTGCGGAGCAGCGCCGGGCGAGCAGCGGCGCTAGGCGAGGCCGTGGCCGGAACGGCGCGGGGCGCAGAGGCAGAGGCAGGAACGGCGAGCAGGGGCGGCACGCGGGCCAGCGTGGCGCGGTCAGCGCGAGCGCGCGTGCGCTGGCGCGGGACGCGGCCGGCGCGTGAGGTGGAGGGCAGCGGCGGCAAACGAGGCGAGGCAGCGGGCGCGCTCGAGCGGGAGCAGCGCGCGGGCGGCTGCCGCACGGGAGAAGCGGGCGGCGTGCGAGACGCGGGTGCGGGGCGAGCGCGCGGTGAACGAGGCGAGGCAGGGTTGCGCGTGCGCGCGCGCGCGCGGACGGCTGGCGCCGGGCGCCGAGCGGGAGCAGAGAGGGGGAAAGGCGTGCGCGACGCGGTTCTCACCCCCGGTGTAGATGCACGGGGCGGCGAGGCTCGTGGTAGCGGGTCGGCGAGGAGATGAGGTCGACGGGGCGACGGCGAACGGCGGCGAGGACGGCGCGGCGTCGGGTGGCGCCGTCAGGAGCGCGGGCGAGAGGGAGGGAGAGGGGGATCGGATGGGGGGTTAGGGTTAGGTGGTGGGGAGGGGCTGGCCTAAATAGGCCAGCGGGGGCGAGCTGGGCCGGCGTGGCGGCCTCGTGGCCAGCTGGGCCGTGGCCTAGCTGGGGGGGGTCTTTTTGTTTTTATTTTTTTATTTCTATTTCCTTTTTCTTATTTTCTGTTTTGTTTTAGTTTCCAATTTATTTTAATTTTGTAAAACATATTATTTGTACCTAAATTAGTTTTACTAATTACACCACTGCCACAAAAAGTTTAAACCCCAAATAAAATAGTTTAGCATTTTATAAAATATAAAACTCATTTTCTTAATTGTTTTACCTACTGTTTTAATTACTTTAGGGCATTTAAACACTTCGCAAAAATGTTGGTTCACCACCAATATTAAAAAGTGAATATTTGCCACATGACACACATTTTTGTTTTCATGTTTGTGAACTTTTATTTTCCACTTCCATTTAAATTTGGATTTTGACTTAGGAGTTGAAATGCAATATGATGCTAATGATGATCATGCACTGTTAAACATGATGACATGGCATTATCAAAAGGGGATTACTATAGTTAACCACTGGGGGTGTTACAAATCTCCTCCACTAACAAGAATTCTCGTCCCGAGAATTAAGAGGTAGAAGGAAAAAGTTCGGGGTATTCCGCATGAAGATTATCCTCGCGTTCCCAAGTGGCTTCATCTTCAGTATGATTTGACCACTGTACTTTGAGGAACTTGGTAACCTTCTGACGGGTCCGACGTTCAGCTTCATCGAGAATGCGGATCAGATGCTCCTTATAAGAAAGATCATCTTGCAATTCGAGCATCTCGTGATCCACAGCTCGGTGCGGAGATTCCTTGAAGCATTGACGAAGTTGCGACACATGGAAGACGTCGTGGATATGAGAGAATTGCGACGGCAATTCCAATTTGAATGCCACCTGACCACGTCTAGCAACTATGCGAAAAGGACCAATGTAGCGCGGAGCTAACTTGCCCTTGATTCCAAAACGGTGAGTGCCCTTCATAGGAGTGACACGCAGATAAGCTTGATCACCGGGTTGATAAGTCAAACCCCATCGTTTGCGATCATAATTGCTCTTCTGACGGTCCTGAGCCGCCTTGAGATTTTCTCGGATAATACGGACTTGTTCTTCGGCATGTTGAATAATATCCGGACCCACGAGCGGTCGTTCCCCAGTTTCTGACCAATTCAGAGGGGTTCGACACTTACGTCCATAAAGTACTTCGAAGGGGGCCATTTTCAAGCTGGCTTGATAGCTGTTGTTATAAGAGAACTCGGCATACGGGAGAGATTCTTCCCACTTCTTGCCGAAAGAAATAACACAAGCTCGTAGCATGTCTTCAAGCACTTGATTGACTCGTTCGACTTGGCCTTGGGATTGGGGGTGATAAGCTGAACTCCAGGTAATATGAGTTCCCATAGCTGTTTGGAAACTTTCCCAGAATTTGGAAGTGAAAAGGCCGCCACGGTCCGAACTGATCTCCTTCGGAATACCGTGGAGTGAAACAATTCTGGAGATATACAACTCTGCTAACTGACTAGCAGTGATAGTTTCTTTGACAGGCAGAAAGTGTGCAACTTTAGAGAGTTGGTCGACGACGACAAGAATAGCATCGTGACCCTTCTGTGACCTGGGGAGTCCTGTAATGAAATCCATCTGAACCTTATCCCATTTCCATAGAGGAATAGGCAGTGGTTGCAGAATTCTAGCTGGTTTCTGATGTTCTGCTTTAACGCGACGACACACATCACATTCAGCAACATATCGAGCAATGTCCTGCTTCATTTTAGACCACCAGTACCTTTGACGGAGATCACGATACATCTTGGTGCTACCCGGATGAATAGACAGTGGGGTATCATGTGCCTCCTTCATGACTTTGTCAGTCATAAGCTCGAAGCGAGGTACCACAATGCGGTTTCTGAAATACAAGGTTCCATCTTCAGACAGCGAGAAATCCCTGTACTTTACAAGGTGAAGGTCTTTCTTCATCAGATCAATTTCAGCATCTTTAGCTTGCGCATTCTTAACTGCTTTCTCAAGATCTGGTTGTATCACAAGGTTATTAAGAGAACCCTGTGGAACAATACACAGATTCAGCTTGCACAGTTCTTCAAAAAGACGAGGTTGAGCTCGCCTAACCATGAGGTTGTCGCAATAGGACTTGCACCTTAAGGCATCAGCCATCACGTTAGCCTTGCCAGGGGTATAGGATATACCCAAATCATAGTCCGCAATGGCCTCCATCCATCTTTGCTGACGGAGGTTTAGAGAAGGTTGAGTGAACAAGTACTTCAGACTTTTATGATCCGTGTATATCTCGCAACGATTACCGAGAAGGTAATGTCGCCACAACTGCAGTGCATAGATGACAGCAGCTAGTTCTAGATCATGTACCGGATAATTCTCTTCATGTGGGCGCAACTGACGAGAGCCATAAGCAATCACTTTACGCTCTTGCATTAGGATACAGCCTAATCCTTCACGGGATGCGTCACAATAGATCACAAAGTCTTTGCGGGTATCTGGAGGAGAAAGTACTGGGGCAGATGTCAGCTTGTCTTTGAGTGTTTGAAAACTTTCCTGACATTTTTCTGTCCATTCGAACTTAACGCCCTTGTGAAGCAGATCAGTCAAAGGCTTAGCAATCTTTGAGAAATTCTCGACAAAACGACGGCAATAACTTCCAAGGCCGAGAAAACTTCTCACTTGCTTGACGTTCTTCGGAGGAGTCCAGTCCAGAATAGCCTGAACTCGTTCTGGGTTAACGGCAATTCGTGGGCAGGTAGTCAAAGAGGTTGACGATGATATCACCGACCACCAGAGGCAAGGATGGAATTGCTGTTCATGAATTCGTTTAACATCTCGAAAGAAGTCAAAACGTTGCCGATGAACACGACACATTTTGCCGAGAGATTCCAAAAGTGTCAAATGACAGTGTGAGAAGCGTAAGATACTTGTAAAGGAAGGTTAAACAAACCAATGGAAAGGAAAATGATGATTATCAGACTAATCGTTCCAAGGAAAGGATCAGTTGCGAATATCCAGCTCTTCGGGAGAATGTGATTACGAGATCCTAATGTTGGAGTTAGTAAAATCATTTAACCTGAATAGAAGAGAGATCAGAGTCCCCGATTAAAGACGAGGAATAAAAGATACTAATACCACCCAATTGGCGACGTGGGCCCGTAAGCCACACAGCCAAGTTAGTAAAACAATTTTCGATTACTAGACTCAACTTTGGCCAAGGAGTTGGAAAGGGGGTTCCTACAGTCAGTCGGCTCTGATACCAACTTGTGACGCCCCCGGCCCGACCGTGCACTAATCATACACGCAAATGCACACGATCAAGCCTAAGGACTCACTGGAAGATATCACAACACAACTCTAAAACATAAATAAAGTCATACAAGCTTTATATTACAAGCCAGGGGCCTCGAGGGCTCGAATACATAAACTTGCGTACAAGCGTCAGCGGAAGCATCAGATATCTGAGTACAGATATGAAACCGAAACAGAAAGGCCTTTAGAAAGGCGGGGCAAAATAAAACACTACGATTGAAAGGCGAAGGCCTCCTGCCTGGGACCCTCCGATCCTACTCCTGGTCGTCAGTCAACTCGTAGTAGTACCCATCCTCTGGGTAGTAGTAGTAGTAGTCGATCGACGGGGCATCTGTCTCAGGGGGCTCCGTCCTCTGGTCACGACAAACTGATATGGGGAGAAAAGGAAAACAAAGCAACCGTGAGTACTCAGAAGTACTCAGCAAGCAAGGATCTACACTACATATGCAACATTTTCAACGGGAGGCTGTATATGTGGACTGGGCTGCAGAAATGCAAGAATAGAGAGAAGGCCTAGTCCTATCGAAGACTAGCATCTTCATCGGTCTTGCAGAAATAGAAGAGAGTAGAACAGTACAATATAATGTAATAGTATCATTAAGTCTCAACCTCACCCAGAGATCCTTTCTCGACTCCCTGCGAGAAAGCAATCCCAGAGCCATACAGTCATCAACCTCGTCCTGAGATCCCTTCTCGACTCCCTGCGAGAAGCAATCCCAGAGCCATAGTATCCAAGTATCCAGTTCTAAAAATTGTATCAATCAGGATACAACTCCGAGTGTCCTTTACCGTAGGACCGGCTATTGATAGAAGTATTCTTCCCTGCAGGGGTGCACCAACTTACCCAACACGCTCGATTAACTCCGGCCGGACACACTTTCCTGGGTCATGCCCGGCCTCGGCCAAACGACACATTGCAACCCTACCTACAGCTCAGCAGAGAGGTCCCCGCCGGTCTACATCCTAAGCGCAAGGGGGTCTTGGCCATTGCCCCTCACCCTCCGGGTCGTTGCGCACACGGTGAAGCCAGGCACCAACACTACAGGAAGGCGCCGGTCCGTCCGTGCCGCCATGCTGAACTAGACGTCTGACAGAGCTTTCGGCTGATGCATACGATGCAGAACGCCCATACTATGCCCACGTGATGGTTAGTGCTATCAGACCAGAGGCCTGCTCGGATCAAATATCCAAATCGTTAGGACTAGGGGCTTGCGGTAACGAGCAGAGACTCACGAAAGATGTGACCCCGTCGCCCTGTCTCGAGGACTTGCCGCAAGGGTTAAGAATGCCCGGCTGTGCCTCGTATTCATCACTTGGGCACCATACAGGCAACCCGTCTTCACAACACTCGCCTCTCAGGCGCACGCGGGTACCCCTCAGGGTCGACCCGCCTATCCAAGTAACAGTGTAAAATCCAAGTATCCGGGTGTCTATAACATCAGGGGAATCCGAGGTATCACCCTCATTGAATTCCCACTTGATGTATCCGTCAAGGTGAACTCGGAGGAATCACCCTCACTGGGTTCACACTTGAGGTGTTGTACGACAGCGTCGTTACCGGAAGTGGTGAAGGAGGAATCACCCTCGATGACCATGACCGAATAGCTACTCTACAGAGTTAACATCAGAAGTGCTACAAGAGGTTTCACCCTCGGCACTCGATAGTAACGCTGCAGTGTCGTTACAACTAAGGGGGTGATGTGCGGTGCCGGGGCCTGGTCTTCAATCCCGTTGATCGGGTCTTCTGACAATCCAGCGCGGTAGTCGGGATAACTGGGGTCACTGATAGGTCTCTACCCAGCCTAAACTAAGCAGTTTAGGATATGCAGGTAATTATCAACAGCAGGTTACAATGAACAGGCTATGCATCAGAATAGGTAAAGCAGTAGCAGCAGCAATTCTAATGCAAGCATGAGAAATAGAATGGGCGATATCGGGATGATCAAAAAGGGGGGGCTTGCCTGGTTGCTCGGCGGCAAGGGCAAGGTTGTCAACGGTGGCGTCAGGCTCCGGAGCTGCGTCGGCCTCGGGGACGACGTCGGTGTCGGGGGCTATTGAGAGAGAAGAGGGGGAGGAAACAGTATAAATACTCAGCGAACAAGTGCAGCACAAAGCATAACATGGCAATACGCGGTGACGGAGGTGATCTAACGCAGTGCCGGGTGATACTGGCGAAGGTGGGATTCATCCGGGAATGTTTTCCCGGTTCCGGACATTTGTCAGACAGATGACCGGAGAGGAACGGTTGCATGTTCCTGTGGTTAGGGACGTGTGACGGACGAACGGACCACGTATTCGGATTCGTCTCGTCGTTCTGAGCGACTTTCATGTACAAAGTTTTTCGATCTGAGCTACGGATTATTTTATATGATTTTCTAAAGTTTATATTAATTTCTGGAATTTTAATTACTTATTAAATCAACATTATCCGAAACAGTATATGCTGACGTCAGCATGACGTCAGGACCAGTGGGTCCCACATGTCATTCTCACATTAGGCTAATTAGGGTTTGATTATGCTAATTACAGTTTAATTAGACCAATTAATTAATTAGATTAATTAAACAGAATTAATTAAGTTAATTATTTATTTAATTAATTAATTAATATTTATTTATTTATTTTTATTTTTATTATTAATATTATTTCTATTTTCATTTATTTTTTGTTTCTGGGCCGTGGGCCCCTGCTATCGGTGGCACAGAGTCCAGCGGGCAGCGGGCGACGAGCGCGGGCGCTCGCGGGGCGGGCGTGGGCGCCCGCCCGATCAGGCACGGGCGTGCGGGCGGGGCTGGCCGGCGAGCGCGCGAGCGCCAGCGTGCGCGGGGCGGTGGCCGGAGGCGGGGCAGCACGGCGCGGCGCGGCAGGGGGAGGCGGTGGCCGGAGCGGGCCGCAGCCGCTGCGGAGCAGCGCCGGGCGAGCAGCGGCGCTAGGCGAGGCCGTGGCCGGAGCGGCGCGGGGCGCAGAGGCAGAGGCAGGAACGGCGAGCAGGGGCGGCGCGCGGGCCAGCGTGGCGCGGTCAGCGCAAGCGCGCGCGCGCTGGCGCGGGACGCGGCCGGCGCGTGAGGTGGAGGGCAGCGGCGGCAAACGAGGCGAGGCAGCGGGCGCGCTCGAGCGGGAGGAGCGCGCGGGCGGCTGCCGCGCGGGCGAAGCGGGCGGCGTGCGAGACGCGGGTGCGGGGCGAGCGCGCGGTGAACGAGGCGAGGCAGGGTTGCGCGTGCGCGCGCGCTCGCGGACGGCGGGCGCCGGGCGCCGAGCGAGAGCAGAGAGGGGGAAAGGCGTGCGCGACGCGGGTTCTCACCCCCGGTGTAGATGCACGGGGCGGCGAGGCTCGTGGTAGCGGGTCGGGGAGGAGATGAGGTCGACGGGGCGACGGCGAACGGCGGCGAGGACGGCGCGGCGTCGGGTGGCGCCGTCAGGAGCGCGGGCGAGAGGGAGGGAGAGGGGGATCGGATGGGGGGTTAGGGTTAGGTGGTGGGGAGGGGCTGGCCTAAATAGGCCAGCGGGGGCGAGCTGGGCCGGCGTGGCGGCCTCGTGGCCAGCTGGGCCGTGGCCTAGCTGGGGGGGGTCTTTTTGTTTTTATTTTTTTATTTCTATTTCCTTTTTCTTATTTTCTGTTTTGTTTTAGTTTCCAATTTATTTTAATTTTGTAAAACATATTATTTGTACCTAAATTAGTTTTACTAATTACACCACTGCCACAAAAAGTTTAAACCCCAAATAAAATAGTTTAGCATTTTATAAAATATAAAACTCATTTTCTTAATTGTTTTACCTACTGTTTTAATTACTTTAGGGCATTTAAACACTTCGCAAAAATGTTAGTTCACCACCAATATTAAAAAGTGAATATTTGCCACATGACACACATTTTTGTTTTCATGTTTGTGAACTTTTATTTTCCACTTCCATTTAAATTTGGATTTTGACTTAGGAGTTGAAATGCAATATGATGCTAATGATGATCATGCACTGTTAAACATGATGACATGGCATTATCAAAAGGGGATTACTATAGTTAACCACTGGGGGTGTTACAAATCTCCTCCACTAACAAGAATTCTCGTCCCGAGAATTAAGAGGTAGAAGGAAAAAGTTCGGGGTATTCCGCATGAAGATTATCCTCGCGTTCCCAAGTGGCTTCATCTTCAGTATGATTTGACCACTGTACTTTGAGGAACTTGGTAACCTTCTGACGGGTCCGACGTTCAGCTTCATCGAGAATGCGGATCAGATGCTCCTTATAAGAAAGATCATCTTGCAATTCGAGCATCTCGTGATCCACAGCTCGGTGCGGAGATTCCTTGAAGCATTGACGAAGTTGCGACACATGGAAGACGTCGTGGATATGAGAGAATTGCGACGGCAATTCCAATTTGAATGCCACCTGACCACGTCTAGCAACTATGCGAAAAGGACCAATGTAGCGCGGAGCTAACTTGCCCTTGATTCCAAAACGGTGAGTGCCCTTCATAGGAGTGACACGCAGATAAGCTTGATCACCGGGTTGATAAGTCAAACCCCATCGTTTGCGATCATAATTGCTCTTCTGACGGTCCTGAGCCGCCTTGAGATTTTCTCGGATAATACGGACTTGTTCTTCGGCATGTTGAATAATATCCGGACCCACGAGCGGTCGTTCCCCAGTTTCTGACCAATTCAGAGGGGTTCGACACTTACGTCCATAAAGTACTTCGAAGGGGGCCATTTTCAAGCTGGCTTGATAGCTGTTGTTATAAGAGAACTCGGCATACGGGAGAGATTCTTCCCACTTCTTGCCGAAAGAAATAACACAAGCTCGTAGCATGTCTTCAAGCACTTGATTGACTCGTTCGACTTGGCCTTGGGATTGGGGGTGATAAGCTGAACTCCAGGTAATATGTGTTCCCATAGCTGTTTGGAAACTTTCCCAGAATTTGGAAGTGAAAAGGCCGCCACGGTCCGAACTGATCTCCTTCGGAATACCGTGGAGTGAAACAATTCTGGAGATATACAACTCTGCTAACTGACTAGCAGTGATAGTTTCTTTGACAGGCAGAAAGTGTGCAACTTTAGAGAGTTGGTCGACGACGACAAGAATAGCATCGTGACCCTTCTGTGACCTGGGGAGTCATGTAATGAAATCCATCTGAACCTTATCCCATTTCCATAGAGGAATAGGCAGTGGTTGCAGAATTCCAGCTGGTTTCTGATGTTCTGCTTTAACGCGACGACACACATCACATTCAGCAACATATCGAGCAATGTCCTGCTTCATTTTAGACCACCAGTACCTTTGACGGAGATCACGATACATCTTGGTGCTACCCGGATGAATAGACAGTGGGGTATCATGTGCCTCCTTCATGACTTTGTCAGTCATAAGCTCGAAGCGAGGTACCACAATGCGGTTTCTGAAATACAAGGTTCCATCTTCAGACAGCGAGAAATCCCTGTACTTTACAAGGTGAAGGTCTTTCTTCATCAGATCAATTTCAGCATCTTTAGCTTGCGCATTCTTAACAGCTTTCTCAAGATCTGGTTGTATCACAAGGTTATTAAGAGAACCCTGTGGAACAATACACAGATTCAGCTTGCACAGTTCTTCAAAAAGACGAGGTTGAGCTCGCCTAACCATGAGGTTGTCGCAATAGGACTTGCGGCTTAAGGCATCAGCCATCACGTTAGCCTTGCCAGGGGTATAGGATATACCCAAATCATAGTCCGCAATGGCCTCCATCCATCTTTGCTGACGGAGGTTTAGAGAAGGTTGAGTGAACAAGTACTTCAGACTTTTATGATCCGTGTATATCTCGCAACGATTACCGAGAAGGTAATGTCGCCACAACTGCAGTGCATAGATGACAGCAGCTAGTTCTAGATCATGTACCAGATAATTCTCTTCATGTGGGCGCAACTGACGAGAGCCATAAGCAATCACTTTACGCTCTTGCATTAGGATACAGCCTAATCCTTCACGGGATGCGTCACAATAGATCACAAAGTCTTTGCGGGTATCTGGAGGAGAAAGTACTGGGGCAGATGTCAGCTTGTCTTTGAGTGTTTGAAAACTTTCCTGACATTTTTCTGTCCATTCGAACTTAACGCCCTTGTGAAGCAGATCAGTCAAAGGCTTAGCAATCTTTGAGAAATTCTCGACAAAACGACGGCAATAACTTGCAAGGCCGAGAAAACTTCTCACTTGCTTGACGTTCTTCGGAGGAGTCCAGTCCAGAATAGCCTGAACTCGTTCTGGGTTAACGGCAATTCGTGGGCAGGTAGTCAAAGAGGTTGACGATGATATCACCGACCACTAGAGGCAAGGATGGAATTGCTGTTCATGAATTCGTTTAACATCTCGAAAGAAGTCAAAATGTTGCCGATGAACACGACACATTTTGCCGAGAGATTCCAAAAGTGTCAAATGACAGTGTGAGAAGCGTAAGATACTTGTAAAGGAAGGTTAAACAAACCAATGGAAAGGAAAATGATGATTATCAGACTAACCGTTCCAAGGAAAGGATCAGTTGCGAATATCCAGCTCTTCGGGAGAATGTGATTACGAGATCCTAATGTTGGAGTTAGTAAAATCATTTAACCTGAATAGAAGAGAGATCAGAGTCCCCGATTAAAGACGAGGAATAAAAGATACTAATACCACCCAATTGGCGACGTGGGCCCGTAAGCCACACAGCCAAGTTAGTAAAACAATTTTCGATTACTAGACTCAACTTTGGCCAAGGAGTTGGAAAGGGGGTTCCTACAGTCAGTCGGCTCTGATACCAACTTGTGACGCCCCCGGCCCGACCGTGCACTAATCATACACGCAAATGCACACGATCAAGCCTAAGGACTCACGGGAAGATATCACAACACAACTCTAAAACATAAATAAAGTCATACAAGCTTTATATTACAAGCCAGGGGCCTCGAGGGCTCGAATACATAAACTTGCGTACAAGCGTCAGCGGAAGCATCAGATATCTGAGTACAGATATGAAACCGAAACAGAAAGGCCTTTAGAAAGGCGGGGCAAAATAAAACACTACGATCGAAAGGCGAAGGCCTCCTGCCTTGGACCCTTCGATCCTACTCCTGGTCGTCAGTCAACTCGTAGTAGTACCCATCCTCTGGGTAGTAGTAGTAGTAGTCGATCGACGGGGCATCTGTCTCAGGGGGCTCCATCCTCTGGTCACGACAAACTGATATGGGGAGAAAAGGAAAACAAAGCAACCGTGAGTACTCAGAAGTACTCAGCAAGCAAGGATCTACACTACATATGCAACATTTTCAACGGGAGGCTGTATATGTGGACTGGGCTGCAGAAATGCAAGAATAGAGAGAAGGCCTAGTCCTATCGAAGACTAGCATCTTCATCGGTCTTGCTGAAATAGAAGAGAGTAGAACAGTACAATATAATGTAATAGTATCATTAAGTCTCAACCTCACCCAGAGATCCTTTCTCGACTCCCTGCGAGAAAGCAATCCCAGAGCCATACAGTCATCAACCTCGTCCTGAGATCCCTTCTCGACTCCCTGCGAGAAGCAATCCCAGAGCCATAGTATCCAAGTATCCAGTTCTAAAAATTGTATCAATCAGGATACAACTCCGAGTGTCCTTTACCGTAGGACCGGCTATCGATAGAAGTATTCTTCCCTGCAGGGGTGCACCAACTTACCCAACACGCTCGATTAACTCCGGCCAGACACACTTTCCTGGGTCATGCCCGGCCTCGGCCAAACGACACATCGCAACCCTACCTACAGCTCAGCAGAGAGGTCCCCGCCGGTCTACATCCTAAGCGCAAGGGGGTCTTGGCCATCGCCCCTCACCCTCCGGGTCGTTGCACACACGGTGAAGCCAGGCACCAACACTACAGGAAGGCGCCGGTCCGTCCGTGCCGCCATGCTGAACTAGACGTCTGACAGAGCTTTCGGCTGATGCATACGATGCAGAACGCCCATACTATGCCCACGTGATGGTTAGTGCTATCAGACCAGAGGCTTGCTCGGATCAAATATCCAAATCGTTAGGACTAGGGGCTTGCGGTAACGAGCAGAGACTCACGAAAGATGTGACCCCGTCGCCCCGTCTCGAGGACTTGCTGCAAGGGTTAAGAATGCCCGGTCGCGCCTCGTATTCATCACTCGGGCACCATACAGGCAACCCGTCTTCACAACACTCGCCTCTCAGGCGCACGCGGGTACCCCTCAGGGTCGACCCGCCTATCCAAGTAACAGTGTAAAATCCAAGTATCCGGGTGTCTATAACATCAGGGGAATCCGAGGTATCACCCTCATTGAATTCCCACTCGATGTATCCGTCAAGGTGAACTCGGAGGAATCACCCTCACTGGGTTCACACTTGAGGTGTTGTACGACAGCGTCGTTACCGGAAGTGGTGAAGGAGGAATCACCCTCGATGACCACGACCGAATAGCTACTCTACAGAGTTAACATCAGAAGTGCTACAAGAGGTTTCACCCTCGGCACTCGATAGTAACGCTGTAGTGTCGTTACAACTAAGGGGGTGATGTGCGGTGCCGGGGCCTGGTCTTCAATCCCGTTGATCGGGTCTTCTGACAATCCAGCGCGGCAGTCGGGATAAGTGGGGTCACTGATAGGTCTCTACCCAGCCTAAACTAAGCAGTTTAGGATATGCAGGTAATTATCAACAGCAGGTTACAATGAACAGGCTATGCATCAGAATAGGTAAAGTAGTAGCAGCAGCAATTCTAATGCAAGCATGAGAAATAGAATGGGCGATATCGGGATGATCAAAAAGGGGGGGCTTGCCTGGTTGCTCGGCGGCAAGGGCAAGGTTGTCAACGGTGGCGTCGGGCTCCGGAGCTGCGTCGGCCTCGGGGACGACGTCGGTGTCGGGGGCTACCGAGAGAGAAGAGGGGGAGGAAACAGTATAAATACTCAGCGAACAAGTGCAGCACAAAGCATAACATGGCAATACGCGGTGACGGAGGTGATCTAACGCAGTGCCGGGTGATACTGGCGAAGGTGGGATTCATCCGGGAATGTTTTCCCGGTTCCGGACATTTGTCAGACAGATGACCGGAGAGGAACGGTTGCATGTTCGGGTAGTTAGGGACGTGTGACGGACGAACGGACCGCGTATTCGGATTCGTCTCGTCGTTCTGAGCGACTTTCATGTACAAAGTTTTTCGATCTGAGCTACGAATTATTTTATATGATTTTCTAAAGTTTTTATTAATTTCTGGAATTTTAATTAATTATTAAATCAACATTATCCGAAACAGTATATGCTGACGTCAGCATGACGTCAGGACCAATGGGTCCCACATGTCATTCTCACATTAGGCTAATTAGGGTTTGATTATGCTAATTACAGTTTAATTAGACCAATTAATTAATTAGATTAATTAAACAGAATTAATTAAGTTAATTATTTAATTAATTAATTAATATTTATATATTATTATTATTATTATTAATATTATTTCTATTTTCATTTATTTTTTGTTTCTGGGCCGTGGGCCCCTGCTGTCGGTGGCACAGAGCCCAGCGGGCAGCGGGCGACGAGCGCGGGCGCTCGCGGGGCGGGCGTGCGGGCAGGGCTGGCCGGCGAGCGCGCGAGCGCCAGCGTGCGCGGGGCGGTGGCCGGAGGCGGGGCAGCGCGGCGCGGCGCGGCAGGGGAAGGCGGTGGCCAGAGCGGGCCGCAGCCGCTGCGGAGCAGCGCCGGGCGAGCAGCGGCGCTAGGCGAGGCCGTGGCCGGAGCGGCGCGGGGCGCAGAGGCAGAGGCAGGAACGGCGAGCAGGGGCGGCGCGCGGGCGAGCGTGGCGCGGTCAGCACGAGCGCGCGCGCGGTGGCGCGTGAGGTGGAGGGCAGCGGCGGCAAACGAGGCGAGGCAGCGGGCGCGCTCGAGCGGGAGCAGCGCGCGGGCGGCATGCGAGACGCGGGTGCGGGGCGAGCGCGCGGTGAGCGAGGCGAGGCAGGGTTGCGCGTGCGCGCGCGCGCGGACGGCGGGCGCCGAGCGGGAGCAGAGAGGGGGAAAGGCGTGCGCGACGCGGGTTCTCACCCCCGGTGTAGATGCACGGGGCGGCAAGGCTCGTGGTAGCGGGTCGGGGAGGAGATGAGGTCGACGGGGCGACGGCGAACGGCGGCGAGGACGGCGCGGCGTCGGGTGGCGCCGTCAGGAGCGCGGGCGAGAGGGAGGGAGAGGCGGATCGGATGGGGGGGTTAGGGTTAGGTGGTGGGGAGGGGCTGGCCTAAATAGGCCAGCGGGGGCGAGCTGGGCCGGCCTGGCGGCCTCGTGGCCAGCTGGGGGGGGGGGTCTTTTTGTTTTTATTTTTTTATTTCTATTTCCTTTTTCTTATTTTCTGTTTTGTTTTAGTTTTCAATTTATTTTAATTTTATAAAACATATTATTTGTACCTAAATTAGTTTTACTAATTACACCACTGCCATAAAAAGTTTAAACCCCAAATAAAATAGTTTAGCATTTTATAAAATATAAAAGGCATTTTCTTAATTGTTTTACCTACTGTTTTAATTACTTTAGGGCATTTAAACACTTCGCAAAAATGTTGGTTCACCACCAATAGTAAAAAGTGAATATTTGCCACATGACACACATTTTAGTTTTCATGTTTGTGAACTTTTATTTTCCACTTCCATTTAAATTTGGATTTTGACTTAGGAGTTGAAATGCAATATGATGCTAATGATGATCATGCACTGTTAAACATGATGACATGGCATTATCAAAAGGGGATTATTGTAGTTAACCACTGGGGGTGTTACATCCGGTAGATGAATAGTGCCTAATCACCAGTAAAAAAATTCCACCTTAATCCTATAATAACTAAAATGACTTAGACATACTTCAGGCAACCCTGCACTGCATCATAGTCGTAGCATGCCCTGTGTTGCATCGTTGCTGTGTATTTATATGTTTCTTCCCCCTCTTCTCTCTCGGTAGACCCCGACGTCGACGTAGCTCCAGAGGTCGACGCTGCTCAGGAGCCCGACGATGCAGTTGACGACCTTGCCCTTGCCGTCGAGCAGACAGGCAAGCACCCCCATTTTGAGCATATCGATATCGCCTACTCTCTTCTCTCTTATGCTTTCATTAGAAGTTACTTCTGCTACTGTTATCCTACTCTGTTGCATAGCCTGTTTATTGTAGCCTACTGTTGATACCTGCCTGTTATCCTAAACTGATTAGAAAAGGATGGGTAGAGCCTTATCAGAGACCCACTTGTCACGACTGCCCCGCTGGATAATCGGAAGACCCGATCAACGGGATTGAAGACCAGGCCCCGACACCGCACGTCACTTCCCCTTAGTTGCCGACACTACTGGGTTACTATCGAGTGCCGAGGGTGATACCTCGACAGCACTCCAGATGATAACCTTGTAGGTTAGTTAATCGGTCGTGGTAAGCGAGGGTGATTCCTCCTACACCACCCCCGATAACGACGTCGTCGTGCAACACTTCAAGTGCGGACCTCGAGGGTGATTCCTCCTTCGTTCACCTTGACGTTAATATCAGGTGGGACTCCATCGAGGGTGAATCCTCAGAGTTCTCCCCCTTGGTGTTAGACACACGGATACCGTTGATACTATGACTTTACACTGAAACATAAAACTAAAGACGGGTCGGCCCTGAGGGGTACTCGCGCGAGCTTAATAGCGAGTGATGTGGAATCGGGTGGACCTGGATGGTGCCCGAGGGTTGAACACGAGGCGTGGCCGGGCATTCCTCGCCCTTGCCACAAGTCCTCGAGATGGGGTGACGGGGTCACATCGATCGTGAGTCTCTGCTCGTTACCGCGCGCTCCTAATCCACTAAACGGTTTGGATATTTGATCCGAGGGGCCTCTGGCCTGATAGCACTAACCATCACGTGGGCATAAAATGGGCGTTCTGCGTCGTATATTTCAGCCGAAGCTTAATAGACGTCAGCAACTGAGCGGCACACGCTGGGTTGGACTAGGAACGCAACCGCACTTGTATAAGGGGTTGCTAGGTCTGCTCACCGGCGGTGTACGCAACGTGCAGGAGCGTCCGGGGCGATGGCCCAAGACCCCTGGGGGCATAGGTTAGTCCGGCGTCCTGACCTCTCTGTTAAGTATTTGGTCGGGTTGCGGCGTTTTGCTTAGCCGAGGCCGGGCATGACCCAGAAAAGTGTGTCCGGCCGGAGTTAAGCGAGCGTGGTGGGTAAGTTGGTGCACCCCTGCAGGGAAGAAAACATCTATCGATAGCCTGTCCTACAGTAACGAACACTCGAAGTTGTATCCCGATCGGTACAACTAGAACTGGTAACTTGAGATGAAATGGATAGTATGGCTCTGGGATTGCTTTCTCGCAGGGAGTCGAGGAAGAATCTCTGGACGAGGTTGATGATACTATTACTACTTTACCTTATACTGATTTGCACTCTTCTAATGCTGCAAGACCAATGAAGATGCTGAAGATGCTAGTCTTTGATAGGACTAGGCTCTCCCCTCTATTCTGGCATTTCTGCAGCCCAGTCCACATATACAGCCCTCCTTTGAAAATGTTCCATATGTAGTGTAGATCCTTGCTTGCTGAGTACTTCAGATGAGTACTCACGTTTGCTTTACTTTCTTTTTCCCCCATATCCATATGTCGCCGCCAGATGACGGGGCCCCTGAGGTAGCTGCCCCTGTCGACGACTACGGCTACTACTACTACCCTCCCGGCGAGTACTACTACGAGGAGCCAGCCGACGACCAGGAGTAGGATTCGGAGGGTCCTAGGCAGGAGGCCTACGCCTTTCGATCGTAGTATTTTATTTTGCCCCGCCTTTCTAAAGGCTTATCTCTATTTCTGTAATATATCTGTACCCAGATATCTGATGCTTCCGCTGACGCTTGTATGCCATCGAGCTATGTATTCGAGCCCTCGAGGCCCTGGCTTGTAATATAAAGCTTGTATGACTTTATTTATATTTTAGAGTTGTGTTGTGATATCTTCAAGTGAGTCCTTTGGCTTGATCGTGTGCATTTGCGTGTATGGTTAGTGCACGATTAAACTGGGGTCGTCACAGGTTCTAGGTCTCAACCACAAAATCCCGGGCCTATCAACGTCCTACTCATGACTATATGTACTTGATGGATATCTCGCCAGAATATGTTGTTGTAATTGACGGCCCCAATTGGAGGACTCGCATTCCAATTATTTGGTTGCTGAGATAATGATGCATTGACTCTTGACAATAACGTGTTCTAGTGATATCGTCAAGCAACAATAAGCACATACTAACAAAGTGGTAGGAGGAAGGATAATAAAGCTTATATATGTCCAATGAAAGTGAAATAATTGTTCCAAATTATTGACACCTCACGAAACTTTTACCATGATAATTGGCTCTTGTTGTGACAAGGAAATAATTAAGATATTACATAAACAATGATGTATTGGAAATCAAAATGAGTTCCACTTTAGTACATTCATTTATGTTAAAACGTGGCCCTTAGGGCCCGATTCATTATAAAGAAAGATAGAAAATCCGGGCGAAACGGTTAAGTTTCCAAAACCAGGGCGAAAACCGTTACAATATGCTCACAAAAATAGGCACCCGGACGACGTGATACCCACAAGACCACACTCCACTGAGGAGAGGACAATATCAAGGTTGCTTGCAATGTCATCGTCGTCACCTCTCCGAGCAAGCAATTCCGACTTTGCCGCGACACGAGAAACATGTCTCCAAAGCCAAACAATCGGCCGCAGGCAACAAGACTAGGCAACTCCGACTTCTCTAACGAGTCTTGCAGGAGAAAGAAGTGCGGCTTACGCCAACATAGCTCCACCTATCCATAGCGTAGCATCGTTGCCGCTGCGTCGCCGTGACGCTACAACTTCTACTTCATGCTCAGGGACACGCTGAATGGTTTGATGTCGAAGAACGTGTAGCGACCCTGCTCCACAAGGCACCATTATCAATGCCACACGAGTCGCAGCGCCACACCACCGCCCACACCATGCCGGCCGGGCACCATCTGACCGTGATGTCGTGCACGTCTAGCCTGCAGGAAGCACAAATGAGACCAAGATCTCCAAGACTCTCTCCAAAGAGGGAAAATGACGACGCTGCCCAAACCTGCAACAGGATCATGGCTTTCGCTGAAGAGCCCAGAGTTCAGAATGCGCAGATCTTCCCGACAACGTCTTCAAGAAGGATAACGCCGGCCGGCAAGCTCAGTTGTTGGTATATTTACGATAATTACACTTGGATCCTCGCATGCATGTGGTACTAACTTTAAGATAATTTCCCCTAAGGAAAAGTAAAAGAAAAAGGAGACGGAGGGACACTTGGAATACAATTCTTTTTGGAAAAAGTCCATTTTAAACCTTGAACTTGTAGAGGTCGGACGAAATGAACCCTCAAGTCGAAATTCCGGTCGATTGCACCCTGAACTATACAATCCCGGTCTAAATCGAACCCTGCATCGTTTGAACTGGGATTCGTCTGGTGGGCCGGCCCGTTAGAGTTTTTTTTTCGTTCAAAAAAAAAATTCCAAACGGCGCACACCGGGAGCTCCTATGTGACGCTGCTTGCGTGGAAGAGACGAGGGTTCGCATAGGCGTAGGACAACTGGGCCGGCCCATTTGGCTTTCGCGAGATGTAAAACGCGAAAAAAGAAACAGACGAGAGCGATAAAACGCTCCCGCTGGGATTCGAACTAGTAACTTCACGTTGCTGCGCGCGCTGGGCTAGCCATAGCACCCAACAAGCTCTTGTGCTAAATGTGCAACGCCACGCTAAAAGAAACAGACGAGAGGGATAAAACTTAACATTTTCTAAAATATCCCAAAAACTAATGTTCCACTGAGGGATCAAAACGACCACCTCCTGATAGGGAACCAGGTCGCTAGCCACTATAATTCCTGGCAATTTCTTTATAAAATTGCATGCCTGTGCATATGAACTGTAAGCTGCAACCAATTTAAGCATTTTTGAAATTTCAAACATGATTTCTTTTGGAAAAAGTTAATATTTTTTTAAACAAGAACATTTTTTGAACAATTTTTTACAAACACTAACAAAATTTGAAAACATGAACTTTTTTTGAAAAATTATGATTTTTTTAAACTCCTCCAAAAATAGAAAACAATAAAACACAACGATTTTAAAAAATAAAAATAAATTGAAGAATGATCATTTTTCGAAAAATTGCGAACAATTTTTTTGAATGCTCAAATTATTTTAAAGTATATTATAATGCATGATGAACTTTTTATAATGCATGATGAACTTTTTTGTAATATACCATGAACATTCCTAAATATAAAATGAACTTTTTTGTAACATGCAATGAACTTTGTATAATATAGGGAAAAAGAAACATTAAAAATAAAGAAAAGAAATCATAAAAAAGAAAAAAAAAGATTATAAAAATAAAAATAAAAACGAAAATAAAAAAGAAACAGGAAAGAAAAACCGAAAAAACGTAAGCAACAACGCGCTGCCGCGAACTGGGCCGGCCCACCCGCGGGCGCTGCGAGCGTTTCCTCCCCAATCCCGGTCATTCTTTGCCACGTCAACAATTCCTGTTTGGAAAAATGACCCGAAGGTTCGATTTAGACCGGGATTGCAGAGTTCAGGGTGCAATCGACCGGGATTTTGACTTGGGGGTTTGTTTCGCCCGACCTCTACAAGTTAAAGGTTTGAAATGAACTTTTTCCATTCTTTTTTAGATCGAGTGTGGATCCTGTCATGCATGCATGCATGCATGGATGAACCTACCGACCGGCAAGATCGCCGTGCTTCTTCACTGACGCATCACCATGCAAGGCAAACACAGCAGCTTCCTGCAGGTCAGGCATCCACATGCAGAGCACCACGACCAGATCGAAGAAACTCTGAAACGCCGAAATGCAGGCCATGCAGGGTTCACATCACAATTAACAAGTAGTATTAGGATCTGCTAAGTACTTATGCATGGCGGCGCCGATATGGTAACACTACAACTAAGTACTACTCCCTCCGTCCCAAAATTCTTGTCTTAGATTAGTCTAGATACTGATGTATTTTGGGACGGAGGGAGTATATACTAATCTCTCTCTCTCAGCATGTTGCTGAGGAGGACAACAAGCACAATTGGACACAGGAATCTTCCTGCGCATGGCTGGCCTTTGTCCCATTAGAGGACACGGATCACAAATCGCCTCACGTACTGCTCTCCCCAGAGGAACACGGTGGGGGACACTGGTTGGAGCCTCAAGGAATGGTTGGGGGCATGGAGAGCGAGCATGGGTGACAGGATGAGAAAGTGTGTGTTTTTGGAAAGCAAGGAAAGGAAGCAACGCATGGATCATCCATGACCATGGACCTCATGGATCTGATTAGTTAACTACTGAAAGTTGATGATAATTAGAGCTTTTCATTTCTGTATGCACATGCGACTAGGTGACTGACAAACACTACAGTACAAGCTGTACAGCCGAGCTTGCCTACCTACTGGTGCGGCTCCGTTTGTTTTGTCTGGTGAGATCGTTCGGAGTGTGAGTCATCGACCACTTATATCTTATACTCAGCACGATGCACGGTTAAACGAATTCATCGTACCTTCGGAATTGTAAAATGGGATCCGCATCGACGACAGGCGGACTCCTGTCAGGACGCACACACTTGCTCGCTGTTTTCCTGTCTCGCATCTTCAGACTCCGAGGGCAGCTTCTTCCTGCCTTGCGTCCGTCGATCTCCACGTGCCAACAAGGTCCCGACCAATGTCGTCAAGCCTGCTCCCAGATCATCAAGGACTAGAAGGGTTGGGCATGCTTTGTTGCGCCGTTGGTGTTGTTGGGGTTTTCATAATTTTTTGACTCCCTTTGTTTCAAAATATAGGTTGTATTAGTTTTCTTTCGAAAAGTCAAAGAAAAATTTAAATGGGATAATGTGATCAAATTTATAGAGAAATGCATCAATATCCATAATATCTCAAACCGGTATCATTACGTACATCATGACTTGAATTTTCGTGTTTTATTTATTTAGTTATTGTGGATGTCGATCTTTTTGGCTCTCGACTTGGTCAAATTAAAAGAATTTTGACTTTTCATAAAAAAAAACACTTTATATTTTGAAATTCAGGGAATATTTGGTTTGGTGAGTGGGAGAGATGGAGTGTGTTTTCTGTTTATTTATAATGCGGTAGTCTTCAGTCTATTCAATCTGCATTTATGAGTTCTACTATCCCACAGGTGAGGTAGCATCACAGCATGATGTGGGTCGGCTGATATATCATCAACATGGACAGTGTGCCCCTTTCTCCAATGGTCCCAATAAATGCTCCTAAAGCATGTTCGGATCTTCCAGCCATCAGGTACAGTCTTAATTTCATTATCCAGAGAGTCCATTTCATGATGCTGGAGGAGCTCGGTATCAAGGATGGTATCTAGGAAGTCAAGAAACGCAGTAGTCTTGAAACTCCTCAGCTGGATAAACTTAGCCCATCTGAAACAACTTTCGATCTCAATGAAGTTGATGAAACCATTGGGGAAGCCGGTGACATCCCGCATTGATGATTGGCTTTCAGAGTGCACATTAGCCTTGGGCAGCGGGACGAAGCGGAGAAGAGGATCCTTCTGAAGCACATCACAGACTACGATGCCACGCCAGAGGTCGACCCATCCAACAGTGCTTACTCCGAGAGAGATCACCTTGTCGGTTTGGCTTAGCAGGTCCCGTGGCAGGACATCCGAGGGCACCTGCAGCTGTAGGTGTTTGGTGCTCCACTCTTTCGTCTCCGACGAGAAGACGCGCAGGTTGTAGTGCCCAAGGTCCCCATCCGGGGAAAGATCAGCGACCAAGAAATTGTCGCCCTCGCGTGGCACGACTGCCGAGAGCCACTGGTACTTGTATGCTGGAGGAGAAGGAGGGACCCTTCGGATGATGCTCTTGCCGCCGGAGGCAGCCTTGTAGACAAAGTACTCGAGGTGATGGGAGTCTTTGTCTGTGCTAGGTGAGCCGGTTCTGATGGGGAAGCAGAGGAGGGCGAGGTCATAGGTGGAGGAGACGACGCGGGGCTCCGTGGTGCAACACTCTTGTATGCTGACTCCGGTAAAGTGGACGCAGAAGTAAGAGACGGCAGGCAGGTCAGCGAGGCAGAAGGTCACCTTGAATTCGTGGCCCGTGCTCGTCGTGCCCTTCACGGTGGTGGCGTTGTCGCGGTCGGCGAAGTAGGCTCTGCTGTCGAGGAGGACCCGCAAGGGGTAGCGGGAGGGGTCGGCGGCGGGGGGGTCGAAGGAGCCGGACATCAAAGATCCCGCCATGGCTGCCTGGATCCAAGAAGGATTTGGGAACTAGGGTTACCTGGGGTGTGGTGGGAGGGGTGGCGGCGAGGATTTGGGAATTAGGGTTACCACGACGGCAAGCGATTTCCTTTTGTAGAGACAGCGGCGTGCGGGGAGTCTGGGTTCGATTTGTCTTCCTTCCTGGGCCTGGGCCGTGGCAGCCAGCCTATCCCCGTTCACGTAAAAAAAAAAAAAAACTGTTTACTCCAGAAAAAAAAACGTAAAAAGAATCTTGCTTTGCTTGAAAAAAACGTACTCCCTCCGTCCCAAAATAAGTGTCTTGAGGTTAGTACAAGGACACTTATTTTGAGACGGAGGGAGTAATTATTTAAACTGGACGATCTTCCACTTCTAGCATGAATTTAAGGTGGAATCTTATCAGAGCGATCCTGCGTGAGAAGTTTCTCTCCCCTAGCGCTCTGCTAGGGTTTCTCCGTCTTCCGACGACTCGTCGTGAATCTAACCTGACCATCGCCGGAGTATGTCCTCTGTCTTGCCAGTTTTTTCGGGCTGATGATGGGGGATCCTTGCGATCCTACCCGACCTTGGATTCTGGTAAAACAGGTTCGTCTTGACTGGCGGCTAGGTTTTCTCTTCGGGTGATCGATCTAGGTCGACATGGCGGGCGAGTACTCTGGATCACAAGGGTGGGGGGGCAAGAAGAGGGAAAGCACGGAGGAGCTCTTGCCTCTTGGCGCGTCTGAACCTACAAGAGGAGGAGGATGATTTTGTGTGGGAAGATGAGTTGCCAGATAGAGTTGAGCCGGCAAAGTGGCTTGCCATTGCAAGGGTCCATACCCCAAAGACCTTCAGTCCAGGCGCCCTGTACGGAGACATGCGATCAGCATGGAATCCGGCAAAACCTGTTGTATGGAGAAGGATCAAAGAAAATATATTCACATCACAATTTGGTTGTTTTGCGGACTGGAACAAGGTGATGCATGACGGGTCGTGGCTCTTTTGCGATCAGGTTGTGATCCTAGAGGAGTATGATGGCTTCAAGAATCCGGATGTTGTGAAGTTGGATAGACTAGCGGTTTGGGCACAAATCCACCACCTATTGAACATTTTTCCCATTGACCCGGCTGTGAGAGGAATGGTCTCCCGAATAGGAGAGGTGATGGAAGTTTGACTTACATTGCCAGCTGGTTTCTTTGGCGAGTTTGCCCGGGTTAGGTTGAAGACTGATGTTGCAGCAAAGATTAAACGCTTTGTAACCGGCACGATTGGAGGAAAGTGAACTCTCTATCGTGTTAAATATGAGAAGTTGCCTACCTTTTGCTACAATTGTGGCAAGCTAGGACATTGGTATATGTTGCAGCAAAGATTAAACGCTTTGTAACAGGCACGATTGGAGGAGAGTGAACTCTCTATCGTGTTAAATATGAGAAGTTGCCTACCTTTTGCTACAATTGTGGCAAGCTAGGACATTGGTATGAGGAATGCAGTGATGGCGAACATGATGAAACAACCTTTGAATGGGGCGATTTTGTTCTGGCGGATGCGATAAGGCAGAGAATTTCACTGGGATGTGGTACAGGAAATTGGGGGGGCCGTGGAGCTGTTGGAACAGGGTGTGGATGTGGCAGGGGAAGAGAAGGTTTTGACCCAAATAAGAGTTGGCGTTTTAACGCTCTACCAGTTAATCCCCAAGATGCTTGTAACACCCCTAGTGTCATGCTACAGTAACCCTCTGTGATTAAGCTAATTATTTTTGTTAAACAGTGCATGATCATCTTTACTTCTATCTCCTTTTAAATTCCGGTCAAATTCAAATTCAAATCTAAGTGAAATCCAAAAGTTCACAAACAAAAAAAACTAAAATATTGATCATGTGACAAGTATTCACTTCTTAAATATTGGGGGTGGACCAACTTTTTGTAAAGTGGCTTAGTGCCCAAAAATAAAAGAAAACAGTGGCACTAAAAAAAGGATAGGGCTATAACAAAAGAAAGAAAAGGGCCCCCTCCCCTGTTTCCCTGGGCCTTGGCTCACTCGGACCAGCCGGCCCAACCCAGACGGCGCACCTCACCGGTCGTCCTCCTCCTTTGCTGTTCATCCGACCGAGGCTCCTCCCGCGCGTCCCCGCGACACCACATCGCCGGCGATGCCCCGGAGGGGATAAGAACACCGCGACCCTCCCCCTCGGCCTCGTCAGCTCCCCTCGCCCAAATATCTCTCTCGCCCAGATCCACTCCTCCCTTTCCCCTCGCCCTTCTCCACCCGAGCACTTCTATTGCCGTACCGTCGTCGTAGCCATGGCCACCAGCCTCCTCGAGCCTCGCAAGGATGTCTAGGAGGAGCGCCATCGTCGTCTTCGTCAACTACGGGGTCGGGTTCGAGCTGCCCCGCGCCACACCGTCGCCATCGCTCTCTCCTTCAACCTCGGATCCGTCGGACGCCGTCGTCGATTCCGTCGGCGTCAAGCCTTCCCCGACCTCGCCTTCCCCTCCGTTAAACCCATCGTGAGCTCCTCATTCTTTCCCATCTCTTTCCGCCGTCGCGCGCGTCCCCTCGCTTCCGTTGCCACCATGACCGAAGCTCCGTCGCCGCCACACTTGTCACTGCCATGGTCAGGGCTCCCGCCCGTCGATGCCAAGCACGAGTCGTGCTCCTGGCCTTCCAGGAGGCCAGCGACCCCCCTTAGCCAGCTCGCTAGCGCCTCGTGGGCTCGCGCCCGTGCCCGCTTGCTTCCTGCCGCCGCATCGGCTCGCCATCGGCGCCGTTCCCGACCACCTGAGCCCGCGCTCACCTCACCTCCTGCACCGCCCACGCTCGCGGCCACCTTTGTCCCGCACCCACGTCCCCACCTCCGACGCCGCCTAGCCGCTGCTTGTCCTCGCCGCCTCTTCCTGCTGCTGCTACGCCGCTGCGCTGCCGTGCTCCGCGTGCCCGGTCGCAGCGCCCACGCCCGCAGCCACTCCGCCGGCCACGCCCCGCACCTGGCCCTCGCCCGCGCCGCCCACGCCTCCGGCTCCAGCCGCTGCCACCTCGCCTCGCCGCCGCTCAGCACCCCCCGCCGCCTCTGCCCCGCGACGTCGCGCTTCCCCCCTCCCGCTGCTCCCGCCTGCACCAGCCGGGCCGGCCGTCCTGCGCAGCCGCTCCGCCCCTGGCCACCGGCCCTCCATCCCGCGCCGCCGAGAAAAAATCAAGACAGAGAAGAGTAGGAGAAAAAAACAAAAAAAAAAGGGAAAGGGCACGAGAAATACCTGTTGGCCTCGGGCACGCGCGCAGGCGCCCACACCCGCCCCGTTAGCCACTGCACCCGCGCGCCCGCACACCCGGTTGACCCTATGGGCCACTGACCGTGGGGCCCAGCCTTTTTTTTAAAAGAGATGAAAAAGAGTATAAAAAAGATATTTAATTAAACTTAATTAGCGTAATTAGCTAGGTTGGTTAACCTAGTTAACCAAACTTAGTTAATTAAACCTGCTAGCTTAGTTAGGTCAATGACAGACAGGCCCCACTGCCCTGTTTGACCAGTCAACGGTCAGTGTTGACCGCTGACATCATGATGATGTCATGCTGGTGCGATAACTCCATTCTAGATTTTAATATTGATTTCAGAAAATGTTTAAAACTTTGAAAAATCATAGAAAATAATCCGTAACTCGGATGAAAAAGTTTTATACATGAAAGTTGCTCAGAACGACGAGACGAATCCGAATACGCAGTCCGTTTGTCCGCCACACGTCCCTAGCATAGCGAACATGCAACCTTCCCCCTCCGGTTCGATTGTCGGAAATGCCAAACTTCGGGAAAACTTTCCCGGATGTTATCCCCCTTCGCCGGTATCGTGTAGCACTACGATAGGTCACCCCTAGCACCGCGTATCATCTTGTCATGCATATGTTTGCTCTGTATTTACTGTTTCTCCCCCCTCTTCTCTCCGGTAGATCCCAAGACCGCTGCTGATGCCTCCGTGATCGACTACGTCGT
Source organism: Thinopyrum elongatum (assembly GCA_011799875.1). Classification (NCBI taxonomy): domain Eukaryota; kingdom Viridiplantae; phylum Streptophyta; class Magnoliopsida; order Poales; family Poaceae; genus Thinopyrum; species Thinopyrum elongatum. The sequence goes on along the minus strand of CM022298.1, from coordinate 83,728,035 downwards.
CGACGACCCCTCCTTCTCGTCTGAGCAACCAGGCAAGCCAACCCCCCTTGATCATTTCGATATCGCCCATTTCATTCTCTCTCATGCTTGCATTAGATTTTGCTATTGTACTTGATTGCTCCTATTTTGATGCATAGCCTGCTTTTGTAACCTGCTATTGTTATCTACCTGCTTATCCTAAACTTCTTAGTATAGGTTGGATAGTGATCCATCAGTGACCCCCACCTTGTCCTTGTTGCCCCTGCTTCATCACCGACGACTCGATCAACGTGATCGACGACCAGAGCCCGACACCTCACATCACATCACACCCCCTTTGTTGCTCGACTCTGCAGAGGTACTATCGAGTGCTGTGGGTGATACCTCATAACGCACTCCTGATGATAACTCTGTAGTGTAGCTATTCGGTCGTGGTCAACGAGGGTGATTCCTCCTGCACCACTCCCGATACGACTCTGTCGTGCAACCCCTCAAGGGTGGGCCTCGAGGGTGATTCCTCCTACGTTCACCTTGACGATTACATCGAGTGGAATCCACCGAGGGTGATTCCTCGGGTTTTCCCCTTGATGTTTGGACACACGGTTACCTTGACTTTACTTGAGACCTTTGTGAAAGTCGGGCGGGCCCGGAGAGTACCCGCAAGATAATTACGAGGCACGGCCGGGCAGGTAGACCACCCGAGAGAGAGGGTTGGGCCTGGCCCTTGCTGTATTTCCTCAAGACGGGGCGACGGGGTCACATTATCGTGAGTCTCTGCTCGTTACCGCGAGCCCTCAATGCACTAATGGTTTGGGTATTTGTTCTTGAAGGAAATATGCCCTAGAGGCAATAATAAAGTTGTTATTTATATTTCCTTATATCATGATAAATGTTTATTATTTATGCTAGAATTGTATTAACCGAAAACTTAGTACATGTGTGAATACATAGACAAACAGAGTGTCCCTAGTATGCCTCTACTTGACTAGCTCGTTAATCAAAGATGGTTAAGTTTTCTGACCATAGACATGTGTTGTCATTTGATCAACGGGATCACATCATTAGAGAATGATGTGATGGACAAGACCCATCCGTTAGCTTAGCATTATGATCGTTTAGTTTTATTGCTATTGCTTTCTTCATGACTTATACATATTCCTCTGACTATGAGATTATGCAACTCCCGAATACCGGAGGAACACTTTGTGTGCTATCAAACATCACAACGTAACTGGGTGATTATAAAGATGCTCTACAGGTGTCTCCGAAGGTGTTTGTTGAGTTGGCATAGATCAAGATTATGATTTGTCACTCCGTGTATCGGAGAGGTATCTCTGGGCCCTCTCGGTAATGCACATCACTATAAGCCTTGCAAGCAATGTGACTAATGAGTTAGTTACGGGATGATGCATTACGGAACGAGTAAAGAGACTTGCCGGTAACGAGATTGAACTAGGTATGATGATACCGACGATCGAATCTCGGGCAAGTAACATACCGATGACAAAAGGAATAACGTATGTTGTTATGCGGTTTAACCGATAAAGATCTTCGTAGAATATGTAGGAGCCAATATGAGCATCCAGGTTCCGCTATTGGTTATTGACCGGAGATATGTCTCAGTCATGTCTACATAGTTCTCGAACCCGTAGGGTCCGCACGCTTAACGTTCGATGACGATTTGTATTATGAGTTATGTGATTTGATGACCGAAGTTTGTTCGGAGTCCCGGATGAGATCACAGACATGACGAGGAGTCTCGAAATGGTCGAGAGGTAAAGATTCATATATTGGAAGGTTATATTCGGACACCGGAATGGTTCCGAAGTGATTCGGGTATTTTTCGGAGTACCGGGAGGTTACCGGAACCCCCCCGGAGAAGTATTGGGCCTTCATGGGCTTTAGTGGAAAGGAGAGAAGGGCCGCAAGGGGTGGCCGCACGCCCCCCCATGGTAAGTCCGAATTGGACTAGGGAGGGGGCGGCGCCCCCCTCTTTCCTTCTTCCTCTCCTCCTCCTTCCCTCTCTCCCCCTCTTGGAAAAGGAAGGGGAGTCCAACTAGGATTGGGAATCCTAGTTGGACTCCCCCTATGGCGCGCCCCCCCTTGGCCGGCCTCCTCCTCCCCCCTCCTTTATATACGTGGGCATGGGGGCACCCCAAAGCACAACATACAATCTCTTAGCCGTGTGCGGTGCCCCCCTCCATAGTTTAACACCTCGGTCATATCGTCGTAGTGCTTAGGTGAAGCCCTGCGCCGGTAACTTCATCATCACCGTCGCCACGCTGTCATGCTGACGGAACTCTCCCTCGTCCTCAACTGGATCAAGAGCTCGAGGGACGTCATCGTGCTGAACGTGTGCTGAACACGGAGGTGTCGTACGTTCAGTACTTGGATCGGTTGGATCGTGAAGACGTTCGACTACATCAACCGCGTTACTAAACGCTTCCGCTTTCGGTCTATGAGGGTACATGGACACACTCTCCCGTCTCATTGCTATGCTTCTCCTAGATAGATCTTGCGTGAGCGTAGGAAATTTTTGAAATTGCATGCTACGTTCCCCAACAGTTCTGAGTTGGCCTCTGGCCTTTACGCACTAACCACCACGCGAGAATAGTTATGGGCCTCGACGTCGTAGTATAAGCCGAAGCTTTGTCAGATGTCCAGTTCAGCATTGTGGAACGGTCGGATCGTGCCATCCACTTCACGGGTGGTGCTGGTATCCACCCTGCACACAATGACCCGGAGTGCAACGGGCGATGGGCCCAAGACCCCGGAGTGCTTAGGATGTAGACTGACGGGGACCTCTCTGCTGAGCCTAGGTAGGGCTGTGACGTGTTGATCTTCCGAGGCCGGGCATTGACCCAGAAAAGTGTGGCCGGCCAGAGTAATCAAGCGTGTTGGGTAACGTGGTGCACCCCTGCAGGGAAGTTATATATTCGAGTACCGTGTCCACGGTAATGGACGTTCAGACTTGTATCCTGATCTATTACAACTAGAAATGGTTACTTGAGACATGTGATGGATATGTGGCTCCGGGATTGCTTTCTCACAGGGAGTCGAGGAAGGATCTCTGGGCGTTGTTTCTACAACATGCTTGTTAATTAAACTGCTATTCTTTACTCTTCTGAATGCTGCAAGATGCTTGGAGCTGCTTGAAGATGCTAGTCTTCGATAGGCTAGGCCTTCCCCTCTATTCTGGCATTCTGCAGTTCAGTCCATAGATACAACCCTTCCATTTGATACAAATGCATACTTAGTATAGATCTGATGCTTGCGAGTACTTTGGATGAGTACTCACGGTTGCTTTGCTACCCCCTTTCCCCCTTCTATCTTTCTTTCCAGTTGATGCAACCAGATGATGGATCCCAGGAGCCAGATGCCACCCCCGACGTCTGCTACTACCGCCGATGGATACTACTACATGGAGACCGCCGACAACCAGGAGTAGTTAGGAGGTCCCAGGCAGGAGGCCTTGCCTCTTCGATCGTTGTTGCTTTTGTGTTTGCCTTCTTAAGGCATCCCTATTTAACTTATGTCTGTACTCAGATATTGTTGCTTCCGCTGACTCTTGTGTATCAAGCTTTTGTATTCGAGCCCTCGAGGCCCCTGGCTTGTAATATAAAGCTTGTATTATTTTATTTATGTTTAGAGTTGTGTTGTGATATCTTCCCGTGAGTCCCTGATCTTGATCGTACACATTTGCGTGTATGATTAGTGTCCGGTCGAATCAGGGGCGTCACAATGCTAATGTAGAAATCAATGATGAGGACAGGGAGAGAGCAGATGGGATTAGAGTAGGAATAAAGTAGAAACATAAGTCTGATGGGAGTAGCTCGATAGCCAATAAAAGGTCTTTTGTAGAATACGCTACAAGCTCAACGGTTGCCCTTGTTTTGCCATAGACGTAAGAGAATCTTCCTGGACAAAATAACACGGTGCTGGTCATAGTTGAACATCAGCCGGGGTGATGTTGGGGATATTACCCACACATTAGACCCGACTACCTGGACCGAGTCTCAAAGAGACGGCTAGCTATGATGAGCCGGAAAATGAAGACCTAGAGGCCCAATACCTGGTCATCCGAAGAATAAGTGGGCTGGATCACGATGGGCTAGCAAGCCTAGATGAGGCCTAGCAAGAGTCGATAATGACCGGCGAGACCCAGCTCAGTGAACTTCGGGTGTGTTTGGTTAGTCATGGGCCGGAATGTCATGGGTCGGACCCGTTACTAGGCCTCATTCCAGCGTTTGGTAGACCAACCAGAACAGAACCCACTCGTTCCCAATAAGTGAATATTCGCCTAAGATGCGGAATGCGCTGAGACCTCCAAATCCACGGAATCACACGGAACGAGCCCTCTCCTCTCCCGCAACCCTACCGCTGCTCCTCTCCTATGCGCCGCTCGAGCTCCTCATCCTCCCACTCAGGTGCGCTACCGGTCCTCTTTCTCCCTCCCTTTCCGTTGCGCCGCTGACCCTCTTCCTCCCTCCCTTTCTGCTACGCCACCGGCCCTCTCGTGCGCGCCGCGGGCTCTCTCCCTCGCTCCATCTCCCGCTGATACGTCCATTTTGCATCATGTTTTCCTACTGTTATTTACATTGTTTTATTACATAATAATGCTTTTTGGAGTAATTCTAATGCCTTTTCTCTCATAATATGCAAGGTTTACACAAAGAGGGAGAATTCCGGCAGCTGGAAATCTGGACCTGAAAAAGCTACGTCAGGCTACCTATTCTGCACAACTCCAAATGAGCTGAAACTTCACGGAGATTTTTTATGGAATATATAAGAAATACTAGAGCAAATAACTACCGGAGGGGGGCCACCTGGTGAGCACAAGACACCAGGGCACGCCAGACCCCCCAGGCGCGCCCTGGTGGGTTGTGCTCAGCCCGGCCCACCTCCGTTGCCCATCCTCTGGTATATAAGTCATTTTGACCTAGAAAAAATAATGGGGGGACTTTCGGGATGAAGCGCCTCCGTCTCGAGGCAGAACTTGGGCAGGAGCACTTTTGCCCTCCGGCGGAGCGATTCCGCCGGGGGAACTTCCCTCCCGGAGGGGAAAATCATCGTCATCATCATCACCAACAACTCTCCCATCTTGGGGAGGGCAATCTCCATCAACATCTTCAACAACACCATCTCATCTCAAACCCTAGTTCATCTCTTGTGTTCAATCTTGTTACCGGAACTATAGATTGGTGCTTGCGGGTGACTAGTAGTGTTGATTACATCTTGTAGTTGATTACTATATGGTTTACTTGGTGGAAGATTATATGTTCAGATCCATTATGCTATTTAATACCCCTCTAATCTTGAGCATGATTATCATTTGTGAGTAGTTACTTTTGTTCTTGAGGTCACGGGACAAATCATGTTGCAAGTAATCATGTGAACTTGATATGTGTTCGATATTTTGATAATATGTATGTTGTGATTCCCTTAGTGGTGTCATGTGAACGTCGACTACATGACACTTCACCATATTTGGGCCTAAGGGAATGCATTGTGGAGTAGTTATTAGATGATGGGTTGCGAGAGTGACAGAAGCTTAAACCCTAGTTTATGCGCTATTCCGTAAGGGATTGATTGGATCTAAAAGTTTAATGCTATGGTTAGAATTTATTCTTAATACTTTTATTGTAGTTGCGGATGCTTGCGAGGGGGTTAATCATAAGTAGGAGGCTTGTTCAAGTAAGAACAGCACCTAAGCACCGGTCCACCCACATATCAAATTATCAAAGTAGCGAACACAAATCAAACCAACATGATGAAAGTGACTAGATGAAATTCCCGTGTACCCTCAAGAACGCTTTGCTTATTATAAGAGACCGTTTTGGCCTGTCCTTTGCCTCAAAAGGATTGGGCTACCTTGCTGCACTTTTGTTATTATTATCGTTACTTGCTTGTTACAAAATATCTTGCTATCAAACTACTTGCTACTTACAATTTCAGCACTTGCAGACATCACCTAGCTGAAAACCGCTTATCATTTCCTTCTGCTCCTCGTTGGGTTCGACACTCTTACTTATTGAGAAGACTACAATTGATCCCATATACTTGTGCGTCATCAGGGCTCTTTTCTGGCGCCGTTGCCGGGGAGTGAAGCGCTCTTGGTAAGTGGAAATTGGTAAGGAAAAATTATTACTACGTGCTGAAATTTATTGTCACTTGTTACTATGGAGAACAATCCTTTGAGGGGTTTGTTCGGGGTATCTTCACCTCGATCGGAACCACAATTAGTTGCCCCTCAACCTACTACACCTACTGAAAATATTGAATATGAAATTCCTTCGGGTATGATAGAACAACTGCTAGCTAATCCTTATGCAGGAGATGAAACCGAACATCCTGATATGCACTTGATATATGTGGAAGAAATTTGTGGATTGTTTAAGCTTGCAGGTTTACCCGGAGATGAAGCTAAGAAGAAGGTTTTCCCTTTATCTTTGAAGGGAAAAGCATTGGCATGGTATAGTTTATGCGATGATATTGGATCTTGGAATTGGAATCGATTAAAATTGGAGTTTCATCAAAAAAATTATCCTATGCATCTAGTTCATCGTGATCGGAATTATATATATAATTTTGGCCTCATGAAGGAGAAAGTATCGCTCTAGCTTGGGGGAGGCTTAAGTCAATGTTATATTCATGCCCCAACCATGAGCTCTCAAGAGAAATAATTATTCAGAATTTTTATGCTCGACTTTCTCATGATGATCGATCCATGCTCGATACTTCTTATACTAGTTCCTTTATGAAGAAGACTATTGAATTCCAGTGGGATATTTTAGAAAGAATTAAACGCAACTCTAAAGATTGGGAACTCGACGAAAGTAAAGAGTCAGGTATGAAGCTTGAGTTTGATTGTGTTAAATCTTTTATGAATACCGATGCTTTTCAAAAGTTTAGCACTAAATATGGACTTGACTCTGAGATAGTAGCTTCCTTTTGTGAATCTTTTGCTACTCATGTTGATCTCCCTAAAGAGAAGTGGTTCAAATATCACCCACCTATTAAAGAACCAGTGATAGCTAAAGATGAAACTATTGTCTATAATGTTGATCCAGTTATCCCCAGTGCTTATATTGAGAAACCACCTTTCCCTGTTAAGATGAAAGAACATGCTAAAGTTTCAACTGTGGTCAACAAAAGCTATATTAGAACACCTAAACCAGCTGAACAAATCAAGGTAGAACCTAGTGTTGCTATGGTTAAGGATCTCTTGGTCGATAATATAGATGGGCATGTTATTTACTTCTGTGATGAAGCTGCTAGGATTGCTAAACCCGATGAAAAAGATAAACATAGACCCGTTGTTGGCATGCCCGTTGTCTCAGTTAAAATAGGAGATCACTGTTATCATGGTTTATGTGACATAGGTGCTAGCGTGAGTGCTATTCCTTTTACCTTATATCAAGAAATTATGGATGATATAGCACCCGCTGAGATAGAAGACATAGATGTTACTATTAAACTTGCTAATAGAGACACCATCACACCACTTGGGATTGTTAGAGATGTTGAAGTCTTGTGTGGGAAAATAAGATACCCCACTGATTTTCTTGTTCTTGGTTCCCCACAAGATGATTTTTGTCCCATTATATTTGGTAGACCTTTCTTGCAACACCGTCAATGCTAGAATAGATTGTGAGAAACAAACTATCGGTGTTAGCTTTGGTGATGAGTCTCATGAGTTTAATTTTTTCAAATTTAGTAGAAAACCTCATAAAAAAGAATTGCCTAGTGAGGATGAAATTATTGGTCTTGCTTCTATTACTGTACCTCCTACTGATCCTTTAGAACAATATTTGCTAGACCACGAAAATGATTTACATATGCATGAAAGAAATGAAATAGATAAGATTTTCTTTGAACAACGTCCTCTGCTTAAACACAATTTACCTATTGAAACTCTGGGAGGTCCTCCTCCACCTAAAGGTGATCCTGTGTTTGAATTAAAACAATTGCCAGACACTTTGAAATATGCTTATCTTGATGAAAAGAAAATATATCCTGTTATTATTAGTGCTAACCTTTTTGAACATGAGGAAGAAAGATTATTGAAAGTTCTGAGGAAGCACAGAGCTGCTATTGGGTATACTCTTGATGATCTTAAGGGCATTAGTCCAACTCTATGTCAGCACAAGATTAATATGGAACCTAATGCTAAACCCGTTGTTGATCACCAACGTCGGTTAAATCCAAAGATGAAAGAAGTGGTAAGAACGGAAATATTAAAACTTCTGGAAGTAGGTATAATCTATCCTATAGCTGATAGTAGATGGGTAAGTCCTGTTCATTGTTGATACGTCCATTTTGCATCATGTTTTCTTACTGTTATTTATGATGTTTTTATCCATAATAATGCTTTTTGGATTAATTCTAATGCCTTTTCTCTCATAATATGCAAGGTATACACAAAGAGGGAGAATTCCGGTAGCTGGAAATCTGGACCTGGAAAAGCTACGTTAGGCCACCTATTCTGCACAACTCCAAACAAGCTAAAACTTCACAGAGATTTTTTATCAAATATTTAAGGAATATTGGAGAAAATAACTACCAGAGGGGGCCCACCAGGTGGGCACAACCCACCTGGGCGCGCCAGGGAGCCCAGGCGCGCCCTGGTGGGTTGTGCTCACCCAGGCCCACCTCCGGTGCCCATCTTCTGGTATTTAGGTCGTTTTGACCTAGAAAAAAATAAGGAGAGGACTTTCGGGATGGAGCGCCGCCGTCTCGAGGCGAAACTTGGGCAGGAGCACTTTTGCCCTCCCGCGGAGCGATTCCGCCGGGGGAACTTCCCTCCCGGAGGGGGAAATCATCGTCATCATCATCACCAACAACTCTCCCATCTTGGGGAGGGCAATCTCCATCAACATCTTCAACAACACCATCTCATCTCAAACCCTAGTTCATCTCTTGTGTTCAATCTTGTTATCGGAACTATAGATTGGTGCTTGCGGGTGACTAGTAGTGTTGATTACATCTTGTAGTTGATTACTATATGGTTTACTTGGTGGAAGATTATATGTTCAGATCCATTATGCTATTTAATACCCCTCTGATCTTGAGCATGATTATCATTTGTGAGTAGTTACTTTTGTTCTTGAGGTCACGGGAGAAATCATGTTGCAAGTAATCATGTGAACTTGATATGTGTTCGATATTTTGATAGTATGTATGTTGTGATTCCCTTAGTGGTGTCATGTGAACGTCGACTACATGACATTTCACCATATTTGGGCCTAAGGGAATGCATTGTGGAGTAGAGATGTGGAGCATTCATTCTAGAGCAACAAGTATAATCATGTCTCAAGCACAGATCCCGAGCATACCAACGCAACATATAAATTTGATCCCGTAAAAGTTTCCCTTTTTGTGTCAAGCGATAATCCCTAATGTATTCACGTTGATCCAACATTACTCCCATTATCAAGTTGAATGGGGTTTTCTCAGGATTATCAAAGTAGTGCATAATATCTTTAACATAACGAGCATCGAGGGTTTTAGGAGGTTCCCCATCTCCATGAGTAGCAAGTACAACTAATTTTTTTGGTGTTTCGTGTTCCATATCCATAACTAAAGATAGAGAACAACTTAGAACAGGAAATAAAAACTACTTAGTGATAAAGCAAACAAGCACACACGAGAATATTCACCCCACGCTATTGCTCCCCGGCAACGGCGCCAGAAAAAGGTCTTGATAACCCACAAGTATAGGGTATCGTTTGTAGCCTTTTTCGATAAATAAGAGTGTCAAACCCAACGTGGAGCTAAAGGTAGAACAAATATTCCCTCAAGTTCTATCGACCACCGATACAACTCTACGCACACTTGACGTCTGCTTTACCGAAAACAAGTATGAAACTAGTTTGTAGGAGTGATGCTAGAACTACTTTGCAAGATAAAACTAGAAGTACTTTGCAAGATAATAAAAGTTAGGTGTTTAGTAAAAGGGTTTGTGTCAACAAGAAAGTTATTTGTCCCTAGGCAATCGATAACAAGTACCGGTAATCATTCTTGTAATTTTATATGAGGGAGAGGCATGAGCTAACATACTTTCTCTACTTGGATCATATGCACTTATGATTGGAACTCTAGCAACCATCCGCAACTACTAAAGATCATTAAGGTCGTGAAACCCAACCATAGCATTAAGTATCAAGTCCTCTTTACTCCCATACGCCATAACCCACCTACTCGGGTTTAAGCTTCTTTCACTCTCGCAACCCACCATAAGCGAACCATGAACATATTGCAACACCCTACAGCGGGGGCCCATCATGTTTGCGCGAGAACGGAGGGCACCGTAGGACAGCACCATAAATAAAATATACAATCATACCAACCAAGATCACGATTAACCCACAGGACAAAACGGATCTACTCAAACATCATAGGATAACCATAGATCATTGGGAAATAATATATGGAGTTGAGCACCATGTTTAAGTAGAGATTACAGCGGGGAGAAGAGGTGTTACACCACTGCATAGAGGGGGAGAGAGTTGGTGTTGATGGTTGCAAGATTGTTGATGTAGATCGCCGTCCCGATCGTTGCCCCGGTGGCACTCCGGCGCCACCGGAAGCGAAGGGGAGAGAGCCCCCCTCCTTCTTCTTCTTCCTTGGCCTCCCCCTAGATGGGAGGAGGGATCCCCCTCTGGTCCATGGTCTCCATGGCGGTGGAGGGGCGGGAGCCCCTCCGAGATTGGATCTCCCTCTCTGTTCTCTTCTGTTTCGCGTTCCCCAGATCTGGCCGAAAACCGTTTCTTATATTCCCGGAGATCCGTAACTCCGATTGTGCTGAGATTTTAACATGATTTTTTTCCGGATATAAGCTTCCTTGTGCCCGAAGTAGAGCTCCAACCGACGTACGAGGTGAGCACAACCCACCACCACGCGTCTGGCTCAGGGGTGGTGCGCTGGTGTCTTGTGCCCTGTGTGGGCCTCCGTTTTCGGTGATTCCAACTCCCAAAAATCACATATATTCCAAAATAATCCTCCATAAAATTTTATTGCATTTGGACTTCATTTGTTATGGATTTTCTGTGATACAAAAAACATGCAAAAAACAGGAACTGGCACTGGGCACTGGATCAATAGGTTAGTCCAATAAATCATATAAAAAGTTGCCAAAAGTATGTAAAAGTTGTATAATATTGGCATGAAACAATCAAAAATTATAGATACGACGGAGACGTTTCAAGTAGCAATTAGATGATGGGTTGCGAGAGTGACAAAAGCTTAAACCCCAGTTTATGCGCTATTCCGTAAGGGACCGATTGGATCCAAAAGTTTAATGCTATGGTTAGAATTTATTCTTAATACTTTTCTCGTAGTTGCGGATGCTTGCGGGAGGGTTAATCATAAGTTGGAGGTTTGTTCAAGTAAGAACAACACCTAAGCACCGGTCCACCCACATGTCAAATTATCAAAGTACCGAACACGAATTAAACCAACATGATTAAAGTGACTAGATGAAATTCCCGTGTACCCTCAAGAACGCTTTGCTTATCATAAGAGACCGTTTTGGCCTGTCCTTTGCCTCAAAAGGATTGGGCTACCTTGCTGCAATTTTGTTACTACTATCGTTACTTGCTCGTTACAAATTACCTTGCTATCAAACTACTCTGCTACTTACAATTTCAGCACTTGCAGACATTACCTTGCTGAAAACCACTTGTCATTTCCTTCTGCTCCTCGTTGGGTTCAACACTCTTAATTATCAAAAAGAGCTGCAATTCATCCCCTATACTTGTGGGTCATCAAGGCTATTTTCTGGCGCCGTTGCTGGGGAGTGAAGCGCCTTTGGTAAGTGGAATTTGGTAAGGAAACATTTATATAGTGTGCTGAAATTTATTGTCACTTGTTACTATGGAAAACAATCCTTTGAGGGGTTTGTTCGGGGTATCTTCACCTCGACCGGAACCACAATTAGCTACCCCTCAACCTACTGCACCTACTGAAAATATTGAATATGAAATTCCTTCGGGTATGATAGAACAACTGCTAGCTAATCCTTATGCAGGAGATGGAACCGAACATCCTGATATGCACTTGATATTTGGCCTCGTGAAGGAGAAAGTATCGCTCTAGCTTGGGGGAGGCTTAAGTCAATGTTATATTCATGCCCCAATCATGAGCTCTCAAAAGAAATTATTATCCAGAACTTTTATGCTCGGCTTTCTTGTAATGATCAAACCATGCTTGATACTTCTTGTGCTGGTTCTTTTATGAAGAAGACTATTGAATTCCGGTGGGATCTTTTGGAAAGAATTAAATGCAACTCTGAAGATTGGGAACTCGACAAAGGTAAAGAGTCAGGTATTAAACTTAAGTATGATTGTGTTAAATCTTTTATGGACACCGATGCTTTTCAAAAGTTTAGCACTAAATATGGACTTGACTCTGAGATAGTAGCCTCCTTTTGTGAATCATTTGCTACTCATGTTGATCTCCCTAAAGAGAAGTGGTTTAAATATCACCCACCTATCAAGGAAGAAATTAAAGAACCGGTACCAGTTAAACAAGAAACTATACTTTACAATGTTGATCCAGTTGTTCCTTCTGCTTATATTGAGAAACCACCTTTCCCTGTTAGGATAAAGGAACATGCTAAAGTTTCAACTATGGTCAACAAAAGCTATATTAGAACACCTAAACCTGATGAACAAATTAAAGTAGAACCTAGTATTGCTATGGTTAAAGATCTCTTCGAAGAAGATATGGATGGGCATGTTATTTACTTCTGTGAAGAAGCAGCTAGAATTGCCAAACCTGATAAAAAGGATAAACATAGACCTGTTGTTGGCATGCCCGTTGTCTCAGTTAAAATAGGAGACACTGTTATCATGGTTTATGTGACATAGGTGCTAGTGTGAGTGCTATTCCTTACACCTTATATCAAGAAATTATGAATGATATAGCACCCGCAGAGATAGAAGACATTGATGTTACTATTAAACTTGCTAATAGAGACACTATATCACCAATTGGGATTGTTAGATATGTTGAAGTCTTGTGTGGGAAAATAAAATACCCTACTGATTTTCTTGTTCTTGGTTCCCCACAAGATGACTTTTGTCCCATTATCTTTGGTAGACCTTTCTTGAACATCGTTAATGCTAAGATAGAGTGTGAGAAACAAACTGTCGGTTAGTTTTGGTGATGAGTCTCATGAGTTTAATTTTTCCAAGTTTAGTAGAAAGCTTCATGAAAAAGAATTGCCTAGTAAGGATGAATTAATTGGTCTTGCTTCTATTGCTGTACCACCTACTGATCCTTTAGAACAATATTTGCTAGACCATGAAAATGATTTACATATGCATGAAAGAAATGAAATAGATAAGATTTTCTTTGAACAACTTCCTCTGCTTAAACACAATTTGCCTATTGAAACGTCGGTTAAATCCGAAGAAAGAAGTGGTAAGAACGGAAATATTAAAACTTCTGGAAGCAGGTATAATCTATCCTATAGCTGATAGTAGATGGGTGAGTCATGTTCATTGTGTCCCTAAGAAAGGAGGTATAACTGTTGTTCCTAACGATAAGAATGAACTTATTCCACAGAGAATTGTTACAGGTTATAGAATGGTAATTGATTTTAGAAAATTAAACAAAGCAACTAGAAAAGATCATTACCCTTTGCCTTTTATTGATCAAATGCTTGAAAGATTATCTAAGCACACACATTTTTGCTTCCTTGATGGATATTCTGGTTTTTCACAAATACCTGTTTCTCAACCTGATCAAGAAAAGACCACTTTTACTTGTCCCTTTGGAACTTATGCTTATAGACCTATGCCTTTCGGTTTATGTAATGCACCTGCTACCTTTCAAAGATGTATGACTGCTATATTCTCTGACTTTTGCGAAAAGATTGTTGAGGTTTTCATGGATGACTTCTCTGTTTATGGGAAGTCTTTTGATGATTGTTTAAGCAATCTTGATCGAGTTTTGCAGAGATGTGAACAAACAAATCTTGTCTTGAATTGGGAGAAGTGCCACTTTATGGTTAATGAAGGCATTGTCTTGGGTCATAAAATTTCTGAAAGAGGTATTGAAGTGGACAAAGCTAAGGTCGATGCAATTGAGAAAATGCCATATCCTAAAGATATAAAAGGTATTCGTAGTTTCTTAGGTCATGCTGGTTTCTATAGGAGATTTATCAAAGACTTTTCTAAAATTTCTAGGCCTCTTACGAGTCTTTTGCAAAAGGATATTCCTTTTGTTTTTGATGATGATTGTTTAGAAGCCTTTGAAACACTCAAGAAAGCCTTAATTTCTGCACCAATTGTTCAACCACCTGATTGGAACTTGCCTTTTGAAATTCTGTGTGATGCTAGTGATTATGCTGTTGGTGCTTTTCTAGGACAAAGAGTTGATAAGAAACTGAATGTTATTCATTATGCTAGTAAAACTCTAGACAGTGCTCAACGAAACTATGCTACTACTGAAAAAGAATTCTTAGCAGTGGTGTTTGCTTGTGATAAATTTAGACCTTATATTGTTGATTCAAAAGTAATTGTTCACACAGACCATGCTGCTATTAAATTTCTTATGGAAAAGAAAGATGCTAAACCTAGACTTATTCGATGGGTTCTCTTGTTCGAATTTGATTTACATATCATTGATAGAAAAGGAGCTGAGAACCCAGTAGCTGATAATTTATCTAGGCTTGAAAATGTGCCTGATGACCCACTACCTATTGATGATAGTTTTCCTGATGAGCAGTTAGCTGCAATAAATGTTGCTCATAATACTCCTTGGTATGCTGATTATGCTAATTACATTGTTGCTAAATATTTACCACCTAGCTTTACATACCAACAAAAGAAAAAATTCTTCTATGATTTAATACATTACTTTTGGGATGACCCACATCTTTATAAAGAAGGAGTAGATGGTATTATTAGACGTTGTGTACCTGAGCATGAATAGGGACAAATCCTACGAAAATGTCACTCCGAAGCTTATGGAGGGCATCATGCTGGAGATAGAATTGCTCACAAGGTATTGCAATCTGGATTTTATTGGCCTACTCTCTTCAAGGATGCCCGTAAGTTCGTCTTATCTTGTGATGAATGTCAAAGAATAGGTAATATCGGTAAGCGTCAAGAAATGCCTATGAATTATTCACTTGCTGTTGAACCATTTGATGTTTGGGGATTTGATTACGTGGGACCTTTTCCTTCCTCTAACGGGTATACACATATTTTGGTTGCTGTTGATTATGTTACTAAATGGGTAGAAGCTATTCCAACCAGTAGTGCTGATCACAACACCTCTATTAAAATGCTTAAGGAAGTTATTTTCCCAAGGTTTGGAGTCCCTAGATATTTAATGACTGATGGTGGTTCACACTTTATTCATGGTGCTTTCTGTAAAATGCTTGCCAAGTATGATGTTAACCATAGAATTGCATCACCTTATCGTCCTCAGTCTAGTGGTCAAGTTGAACTTAGCAATAGAGAAATAAAATTAATTTTGCAAAAGACTGTCAATAGGTCCAGGAAGAATTGGTCTAAAAAATTAGGTGATGCACTTTGGGCTTATAGAACAGCATATAAAAATCCTATGGGTATGTCTCCTTATAAAATGGTTTATGGAAAAGCTTGTCATTTGCCTCTTGAGTTAGAACATAAAGCTTATTGGGCCATCAAAGAGCTCAATTATGATTTCAAACTTGCTGGTGAAAAGAGGTTATTTGATATTAGCTCTTTAGATGAATGGAGAACCCAAGCTTATGAAAATGTAAAATTATTCAAAGAAAAAGTTAAAAGATGGCATGACAAAAGAATCCAAAAGCGTGAGTTTAAAGTCGGAGAATATGTTCTTTTGTACAACTCTCGTTTCAGATTCTTTGCAGGAAAACTCCTCTCAAAATGGGAAGGCCCCTACGTTATCGAGGAGGTTTATCGGTCTGGAGCCATCAAAATAAATAATTCCGAAGGTACTAACCAGAAGTTTGTGAATGGGCAACGAATAAAACATTATATCTCAGGTACGCCCATTAATGTTGAAAGTAATATTATCCAAACTTTGACACCGAAAGAACACATAAAAGAGTCCTTCCGGAACACTCCAGAATCGTGAAAATAAGGAGGTACGTGATACGGTAAGTAAACGAACTCCGAAAAATCCACAAAAATATTTTTTATCAATTTTGGAATATTTTGAAAATTAGGAAAATAAGAAACTTCCAGGAAGCGTACCCTGGTGGGCACAAGACACCAGGGCGCGCCAGGCATGCCTGGCGCGCCCAGGTGGGTTGTGCCCACCTGGGTGTAGCGCCCAAGATGCAATTCTATCCCAATCACGTGATGAATTCCTGATTGGGGCACAACCGCATTTCGAGCGCATAGCAAGGTGGATATCATTACAACATACCATGTACTGAATAGATGAGAAGACAAGATAAAGGCTTACACTCGCCACAAGCTACAACATGAATACAACAGTTCATCAATACATAGCAATCATCATACAGAAGAGCAGGATCCGACTACAGATGAAATCAAACGAAAAAGAAGAACGACATCCACCCTGCTAGCCCAGGCTCCCCGACCTGGAACCTATCCCTTGATCGAAGAAGAAGAAGCAGAAGAACTCCAAACAAGCATGCATCGCTCTCTCGTCAGATCATCGCATTACCTGCACCTGCACCTATTGTTGTAGTAAACTGTGAGCCACGAGGACTCAGCAATCCCATTACCATGGGTATCAAGACTAGCAAAGCTTAATGGGTATGGAATGAGTAAGTGGAGAGGTTGCAGCAGCACTAAGCATTGTATGGTGGCTAACTTACGAGTACAAGAATACGATGAGAAACTACGCAACAGTCGCAAACTACTAATGATCAAGAAGTGATCCTGAACTACTTACGTTCAAACATAACCCCACCGTGTTCTCTTCTCGACTCACTCGAAAAGAGACCATCACGGTTACGCACGCGGTTGGTGTATTTTATTTCGAATCTGGTGTCAAGTTCTCTACAACCGGATATTAAAAATTCCCATCTGCCACATAACCGCGGGCACGACTCTCGAAAGTTTAAACCCTACAGGGGTGTCCCAACTTAGCCCATGACAAGCTCACGATCCGCGGAGACAATCCTCCATCTCGGAACACCCGATCAAACTCGGGATCCCGGTGCACAAGACATTTCGACAATGGTAAAATAAGTCCAGCAAGACCTCCCGACGTGCCGACACCCTGATAGTAGCCGCGCGTATCTCGTCTCAGGTGACGGCGGATGAGCTAAGCTTACGGTCGCTGAGACCCAAGTTGCCCAGGGGGCGCCGCAAGGTGCTCTAGTTTGGACCAGCACTCATGAGGAGCACTGGCCTGGGGTTGTTGATTAATTATCCTCGGGGCCCGGGAAGTCCCTATGCAAGTTTTAGTTGTTATTAGGCAAATGGTAAAACCAATGTTGGGCCTTGCTGGAAGAGTTTTATTCAAAGCGAACTGTCAAGAGGGGCCCATAAACCCTCACCGTGTTAGGGACGCAAAATCAAAGAACATAACACCGGTATGACGGAAACTAGGGCGGCAAGTATGGAACAAAACACCAGGCAAAAGGCCGAGCCTTCCACCCTTTACCAAGTATATAGATGCATTAATTAAATAAGAGATATTGTGATATCCCATGATATACATGTCCCAACATGGAACAATCTGCAACTAGCAACGCTATAAGAGGGGCTGAGCAAAGCGGTAACATAGCCAAACAACGGTTTGCTAGGATGGTGGAAAAGGTTAGAGGCTATCATGGCAATTTGGGAGGCTTGATAAACAAGTGGTAGGTAGCGCGACATAGCGATAGCATCAAGACAACTAGCATAGCAAAGATAGTAGTGAGATCCAAGGTGACGGTCATCTTGCCTGAAATCCCGCTTGGAAGAAGATTGAGTCCATGAAGAAGATGAGCGGGCGTAGACGAACCAAGCGTAGTCGAACGAATCCTCACGATCGCAACGAAACAGGAACTATCGAGAAGAAGCACAACCGGAAAGAAGCAAACAACATGGTAAACACACAACACATAACATGGCATGATGCTCAATCAAGTATGATGCATGTTCGGTTTAATTAGGCATGGCATGGCAAAGTGCAACAAACAATACTAGAAGTTAAGTGGAGCTCAATATGCAACGAGTTGCATATTGATGAAACACTACATCAATTATTTAGTTTATTCTCGTTTAGCTACTCATCAATATTAAATGTTGTTAAACATGGCAAGAGGTGAAGCATAAGTAAACTAACTATTTAGGCAAGTTTAAATGAGGCCAGAAATAACAAACAACAATTCCGGAAAATCCCCATATGCATATTTCGAATTTGCTACTGTTCTGCCCTAAACACAATTTTAGAGTTGTTAAACATGCAAAGTAATGCCACCATGTTAATCTATGCATTTTTTCTAACCCATTTACATATAAAGTTTATTTAATTCGGAGCTACGGTTATTTAGTTATGAAATAAATCATTTTAACATGTCATATGAGCAAAATTAATCAAACAGCATTTTAAACATTTTAAACATGGATGAAAGTGGGATATTAAGAAACTAGATAAAATTCTAAGCACTTTACATATATAGTTTGTTTTAATACGATGCACGGTTCATGAGTTATTAAATGCATGAAGAACAGGGGTTTTTCTGCAAAACTGCAAACTCTGGATAAATGGCAAAATCTCTCCACGGAAAAAACACATGATGGACCGAAACTGTTGGCCCAACAGTGCACAAGGGAGGCTGGGGGTTTTCTCACCATGGGCCATGGCCCAGTTCGGAGGTGAGGTGAGGCCGGCAGGGGGCGGATGCAGGCCGAGGCGAGGCCGGCCCAGGCGAAGTCAACGCGCCTGGTTCCTTTGATGCAGGGAAGCAGGGGATCGAGCTCATGCTCGACAGAAGGCAGCGACGGCGCATGGACGCAGTCAACGCAGGCGGTCGAGGCAGAGGCGATGCAGGTGTGGGAACACCGGATCCAGGCAGCGGCGCGCCCGGCAAGAACTTGGCGACGACGGCTCCTTGCTGCAGCAACTACAGGGAGAGAGAGATGTGAGCCGAGAGGGAGAAGGAGAGGGAAAAGGGAAGGGTGGAGGGGAGAAGACGGGCGGCCTGGTAGTCGAGGTCGCCGGCAGCAGGTCGAGCTGGAGGAGCTCGGGGCCTCAGGTGCGGGAGCAGAGGAGGCCGAGGCGCCATGGCAGGGGAACGGCAGCAGCGGCGGCATCCGGATGGGCTCGACGACCTGCTAGTCGCCGGCGGGAGCGCAGTCCGACGAGGCTCGGGAGGTTACAGGAGGCGGAGGAGCTCGCGATGCAGAGGACTTGGCTCGGGGTCGAGAGGAGACGAGGACGAGCGTTCCTGCTCGGGACGAGGAGGAGGTTCGAGGCCCGCGCGAGGTTGAGCTCCAGGAGGTGCTCGGGCACGGGAGCTTCTTCTCCGATGGGGATGGACGGGAGAGGTGGCTCGGGAGGAGGGGATTGAGGGGAGCTCTGGTTGGCCGGGCATGCAGATCAAGGAGGAGAGGTGTGGCGGCTACGGGATGGGGATGGAATGGTGGATGGGACAGGGGAGATCCCGAGGGGGAAGAGGGGTGGTTGACTGGCGGCGGTGGCGATTGGACAGGGTAGGATCCCTAGAAAATAGGCTAGGGTTTGGTCTAGAAATGCACCGGCTATATATAGTAGGTGGGTTAGGGTTAGACTATCTCGTCCCTCTGATCGTAATCGGACGGTCGAGAATAAAATGCTTTGGGAGTCCAAACAATGAACCGAAAATATTTTAGGGATGTTTGATGTTGATCCGGACCCATCGGTCACGACTGAGCGGATTGGGTCCGGGAAGTTTCGGACGCGCACGCGAGGGGGTTTTGTGCACTGTGCAGAGAGGCTCAAACGGTCGGACAACAAAAGAACGGTTGGTCTCGAAAGGGACAACAAGGCAATGGGGAGAAGCGGGAACTATGAACGGATGCAAGTTTTAAGAAAACATGTGGATGCAATGCTCATGATGACCTGATGAAATGCAACAAACAAATAAATAACACAGCTGACGCGCAAAACATGGAAGGCATCTGGAGCGTCGGTCTCGGGTCGTTACACTAGGACACCTTCCGGACCCCGTTTTTCTATAGTTTGCTTGTCTCCCAAGATAAAAAATCTATATATACTTCCCGAACCTGTTAATCACCATATCGCGGAGAAATCCTCTGTTTTCTTTTCGTTGCTGTTTTCTGTCAGATCCCATCTACCATGGCCACCTCCGGTTCCTCTAAGGACAAGTTCTTCAAGAACGTCATCAACCCATATCTGCGGGAGGTGGTGCAACACCCTCAGGTCATCCAGATGCATGAGGGGCTGCTCCACATCCGCGATGTGCAAGGCCCCAAAGGGACGGGAACCGTGGAGGCCAGGCTTGAAGCTATGGAACAAGATGTCTTCCCGTGCAAGGGGATGGTGGAGCGTGGACTCAATGCTAATCACCTCATGATCACGGACCTCTCCTGTGATCTCAAGGTGGATGGCAAGCCCATGAAGGACATCATCTTCACCCTCAACGAGCAAATCAACTTCCTCCAAAGCCAGATCTGCGACCTCCAAAACCAACTCTTTGAATATGAGGCAAGGTTCAAAGGTATGAGTTTGGCTACTAGTTGCAGGACCCGTGAGACTCACTCCTCTTCTTATGATGGTGGACCACTGCCATGGAAATCCGAGGACAAGATCTCTTCTTCATCACCACCATCACCTTCTTCACCACCAAAAGAAAACTGAGTATCGGGTATGGGCACTCCCCTTGGCTTCCTCCAAGCTTGGGGGAGGTGCCCCGGTATCATATCATCCCACTATCTTTTTGCCTTTACTTATTTTAGTTCAATCTTTTGCTTTAGATGAATAAAAGTTAGCTTGATCCTTTCTTCTTTGAGAGTTTTCTTAGTGATCTATCCTTGTAATCATGTGCAAGTTATATAATAAAATTTAGTTTGAGCTTTTGCCTTCTTTACTTTCATGTTGCAAATAAAAGAAAAGAAATAGGAAATAAATAAAAGAAAGGAAATAAATCAAAAATATCATATACTAATCTTATGGTAGGTGATGACACCACATAAGGAAAAGTATAAGTAGAAAATTTTATTAGAGATTGACAAACATAGCATTAGTCAATGATGCAACTCATGAAAGAATTAATAAGGGAAGAGAAGATTCACATATAAATATACTATCCTAGAAATCTTTTGTGATTGTGAGCCCTCATCAAAATATTATATGCCAAAATTGTTGACATTGGACAAGGAAGACAACTTAATGGTTTATGTTTGCTTATATTCACATAGAAGTCATATTGTCATGGATCCTTTAACATGTGATGCTTGCCCCCATCTTTGCTAGCCAAAAATTCCGCACTAAGTAGAGATACTACTTGTGCATCCAAAAACCCTTAAACCCAAATCTTATTTTCAAGAGTCCACCATACCTACCTAGGGATTGAGCAAGATCCCTCAAGTAAGTTGTCATCGATGCAAAAGGGCAATAAAAATTGCTTCTAAAAGTGTGAGATCATTTAATGTAAGAGAAAATTGAGCGTTGCACGAACTTGTGATGGTGAAGAATAAAAGCGACAGACTACATAATAAAGATCGCTATCACAAGGGGCAATGCAACGTGACGTTCTTTTGCACTAAGGGGTTGAGCATACAAACAAATAAGCGCATGGCAACCTCTGCTTCCCTCTGCGAAGGGCCTATCTTTTACTTTTATGTATTTACTTTTATGCAAAGAGTCAAAGTTTTCCTTCTATTCCTTTTTATTTTTCTCCTTTGGCAAGCATCATGTGGTGAGGAAAGATCTAGGCACATATGTCCAGTTGAATATAGATAGCATGAGTTATTATTGTTGACATCACCCTTGAGGTGAATACATTGGGAGGCGAAACTATAAGCCCCTATCTTTCTATGTGTCCATTTGAAATGTTTTGCTCATGTGTACGCGGTGAGTGTTAGCAATCATAGAAGACTATATGATGGTTGAGTATATGGACTTGCCTAAAGGCTCCGATACGTGACCCTTCCTGAAAAGATGATGAATTGTAGTTGCAAAGTTGACTGAGAACATAGTTTGTTGGTTTTTAATAGAGTTTTTGCTTTACACTTCAATTGTGTGATGAATTGTTACTTATTCATGAGAAGTATATGATAAAAGTTCTATGATAAAAGTCTTATGTTTAAGTTTGTTGCTGTTATGATAATCTACATGATGCTTCTATGTCCGTATTTTGTTTTTATCGACACCTCTCTCTCTAAGCATGTGGACATGTTTTTCGATTTCGGTTTTCGCTTGAGGACAAGCGAGGTCTAAGCTTGGGGGAGTTGATACGTCCATTTTGCATCATGTTTTCTTACTGTTATTTATGATGTTTTTATCCACAATAATGCTTTTTGGAGTAATTCTAATGCCTTTTCTCTCATAATATGCAAGGTATACACAAAGAGGGAGAATTCCGGCAGCTGGAAATCTGGACCTGGAAAAGCTACGTCAGGCCACCTATTCTGCACAACTCCAAACAAGCTGAAACTTCACGGAGATTTTTTATCAAATATTTAAGGAATATTAGAGCAAATAACTACCAGAGGGGGCCCACCAGGTGGGCACAACCCACCTGGGCGCGCCAGGGAGCCCAAGCGCGCCCTGGTGGGTTGTGCTCATCCAGGCCCACCTCCGGTGCCCATCTTTTGGTATTTAGGTCGTTTTGACCTAGAAAAAATAAGGAGAGGACTTTCGGGACGGAGCGCCGCCGTCTCGAGGCGGAACTTGGGCAGGCGCACTTTTGCCCTCCGGCGGAGCGATTCCGCCGGGGGAACTTCCCTCCCGGAGGGGGAAATCATCGTCGTCATCATCACCAACAACTCTCCCATCTTGGGAAGGGCAATCTCCATCAACATCTTCAACAACACCATCTCATCTCAAACCCTAGTTCATCTCTTGTGTTCAATCTTGTTACCGGAACTATAGATTGGTGCTTGTGGGTGACTAGTAGTGTTGATTACATCATGTAGATGATTACTATATGGTTTACTTGGTGGAAGATTGTATGTTCAGATCCATTATGCTATTTAATACCCCTCTGATCTTGAGCATGATTATCATTTGTGAGTAGTTACTTTTGTTCTTGAGGTCACGGGAGAAATCATGTTGCAAGTAATCATATGAACTTGATATGTGTTCGATATTTTGATAGTATGTATGTTGTGATTCCCTTAGTGGTGTCATGTGAACGTCGACTACATGACACTTCACCATATTTGGGCCTAAGGGAATGCATTGTGGAGTTGCAATTAGATGATGGGTTGCGAGAGTGACAGAAGCTTAAACCCCAGTTTATGCGCTATTCCGTAAGGGACCGATTGGATCCAAAAGTTTAATGCTATGGTTAGAATTTATTCTTAATACTTTTCTCGTAGTTGCGGATGCTTGCGGGAGGGTTAATCATAAGTAGGAGGTTTGTTCAAGTAAGAACAGCATCTAAGCACCGGTCCACCCACATGTCAAATTATCAAAGTACCGAACACGAATTAAACCAACATGATGAAAGTGACTAGATGAAATTCCCGTGTACCCTCAAGAATGCTTTGCTTATCATAAGAGACCGTTTTGGCCTGTCCTTTGCCTCAAATGGATTGGGCTACCTTGCTGCACTTTTGTTACTACTATCGTTACTTGCTCGTTACAAATTACCTTGCTATCAAACTACTCTGCTACTTACAATTTCAGCACTTGCAGACATTACCTTGCTGAAAACCACTTGTCATTTCCTTCTTCTCCTCGTTGGGTTCGACACTCTTACTTATCGAAAAGGGCTACAATTCATCCCCTATACTTGTGGGTCATCAATTGTGTTCCTAAGAAAGGAGGTATTACTGTTGTTCCTAACGATAAGAATGAACTTATTCCACAGAGAATTGTTACAGGCTATAGAATGGTAATTGATTTTAGAAAACTAAATAAAACAACTAGAAAAGATCATTACCCTGTGCCTTTTATTGATCAAATGCTAGAAAGACTTTCTAAGCACACACATTTTTGCTTCCTTGATGGATATTCTGGTTTTTCTCAAATACATGTTTCTCAACCTGATCAAGAAAAGACCACTTTCACTTGTCCTTTTGGAATTTATGCCTATTGATGTATGCCTTTTGGTTTATGCAATGCACCTGCTACCTTTCAAAGATGTATGACTGCTATATTCTCTGACTTTTGTGAAAAGATTGTTGAGGTTTTTATGGATGACTTTTCCGTTTACGGGAAGTCTTTTGATGATTGTTTAAGCAATCTTGATCGAGTTTTGCAGAGATGTGAGCAAACTAATCTTGTCTTGAATTGGGAAAAGTGCCACTTTATGGTTAATGAAGGTATTGTCTTGGGACATAAAATTTCTGAACGAGGTATTGAGGTGGATAAAGCTAAGGTTGATGCAATTGAGAAAATGACGTGTCCTAAAGATATTAAAGGTATTCGTAGTTTCCTTGGTCATGCTGGTTTCTATTGAAGATTTATCAAAGATTTCTCTAAAATTTCTAGGCCACTTACAAATCTCTTGCAAAAGGATATTCCGTTTGTCTTTGATGATGATTGTTTAGAAGCCTTTGAAACACTTAAGAAAGCCTTAATTTCTGCACCTATTGTTCAACCACCTGATTGGAATTTGCCTTTTGAAATTATGTGTGATGCTAGCGGTTATGCTGTTGGGGCTGTTCTAGGACAAAGAGTTGATAAGAAATTAAATGTTATTCATTATGCTAGTAAAACTCTAGATAGTGCTCAACGCAATTATGCTACTACTGTAAAAGAATTCTTAGCAGTGGTGTTTGCTTGTGATAAATTTAGATCTTACATTGTTGATTATAAAGTAACTATTCACACCGATCATGCTGCTATTAAATATCTTATGGAAAATAAAGATGCTAAACCTAGACTCATTAGATGGGTTCTCTTGTTACAAGAATTTGATTTGCATATCACTGATAGAAAAGGAGCTGAGAACCCCGTAGCTGATAACCTGTCTAGGTTGGAGAATATTCTTGATGACCCACTACCTATTGATGATAGCTTTCCTGATGAACAATTAGCTTCAATAAATGTTTCTCATAATACTCCTTGGTATGCTGACTATGCTAATTATATTGTTGCTAAATACATACCACCTAGCTGCACATACCAACAAAAGAAAAAATTCTTCTATGATTTAAGACATTACTTTTGGGATGACCCACATCTTTATAAAGAAGGGGTAGATGGTATTATTAGACGTTGTGTACCTGAGCATGAACAAGGACAAATCCTACGGAAATGTCACTCTGAAGCTTATGGAGGACATCATGCGGGAGATAGAACTGCTCACAAGGTATTGCAATCTGGGTTTTATTGGCCTACTCTCTTCAAGGATGCTCGTAAGTTCGTCTCATCTTGTGATGAATGTCAAAGAATAGGTAATATCGGTAAGCGTCAAGAAATGCCTATGAATTATTCACTTGCTGTTGAACCATTTGATGTTTGGGGATTTGATTTCATGGGACATTTTCCTTCCTCTAATGGGTATACTCATATTTTGGTTGCTGTTGATTATGTTACTAAGTGGGTAGAAGCTATTCCAACTAGTAGTGCTGATCACAACACCTCTATTAAAATGCTTAAGGAAGTTATTTTCCCATGGTTTGGAGTCCCTAGATATTTAATGACTGATGGTGGTTCACACTTTATTCATGGTGCTTTCCGTAAAATGCTTGCCAAGTATGATGTTAACCATAGAATTGCATCACCCTATCATCCTTAGTCTAGTGGTCAAGTTGAACTTAGCAATAGAGAAATAAAATTAATTTTACAAAAGACTGTTAATAGGTCTCGGAAGAATTGGTCTAAGAAATTAGACGACGCACTTTGGGCTTATAGAACAGCATATAAAAATCCAATGGGTATGTCTCCTTATAAAATGGTTTATGGAAAAGCTTGTCATTTGCCTCTTGAGTTAGAACATAATGTTGGGAACGTAGCATGCAATTTCAAAAAAATTCCTATGATCAAGCAAGATCTATCTAGGAGATGCATAGCAACGAGAGGGGGAGAGTATGTCTACGTACCCTCGTAGACCGAAAGCGGAAGCGTTTGACAACGCGGTTGATGTAGTCGAACTTCTTCACGTTCCGACCGATCAAGCACCAAACGTACGGCACCTCCGAGTTCTACACACGTTCAGCTCGATGACGTCCCTCAAAGTCTTGATCAAGTAGAGCGCCGAGGAAGTAGATGAGTTCCGTCAGCACAACGGCGTGGCGACATTGATGATGAATTTATTCGCGCAGGGCTTCGCCTAAGCACTATGAGAATATGACCGGAGCCGTAAACTGTGGAGGGGAGCACCGCACATGGCTGGGAATCAATATTGTGTGTTCCAGCGGTGCCCCCCCACATATATATAGGCGGGAGGGAGAGGGAGCAGTAGGGGGCGCACCCAAGTAGGAGGAATCCTACTTGGGGGCTCCCCCAATTCAGACCCCCCTTCCATATCTTTTCGGAGGGAGAAGGAAGGGGGAGGCCGAATTGCCTCCCCTTCCTTCTCTCTTCCCCTTCCTTTCCCTTCCCTATTCGGCCACCAAGGGGGGCGCACCAGCCCACCAGGGGCTGGTCTGTCCCCCTCTTGGCCCAATGATGTCGCTTGAAGCTACGTCGGTATTTCCCCAAAGAGGAAGGGATGATGCAGCACAGCGGCGGTAGGTATTTCCCTCAGATATGAAACCAAGGTTATTGAACAAGTAGGAGAACCAAGCAACACAACGTAAACAGCCCCTGCACACAGATAGCAAATCCTCGCAACCCGACGTGTAAAAGGGGCTTTCAATCCCTTTCGGGTAGCGGCGCCTCAAGATAGGCAAACGGACGTGAATAAAATTGTAGTAAATTGATAGATCGAATGCCAAGTAAAATAAATAAGAATAAATTGCAGCAAGGTATTTTTGGTTTAATAGATCTAAAAATAAAAGCAAGGGAAAATAGATCGCAAGGGCAAATATATGAGAAAGAGACCCGGGGGCCATAGGTTTCACTAGTGGCTTCTCTCGAGAAAAATAGCAAATGGTGGGTGAACAAATTACTGTTGGGCAATTGATAGAACTTCAAATACTCATGACGATATCCAGGCAATGATCATTATATAGGCATCACGTCCAAAATTAGTAGACCGACTCCTGCCTGCATCTACTACTATTACTCCACACATCGACCGCTATCTAGCATGCATCTAGTGTATTAAGTTCATGGAGAAACGGAGTAATGCAATAAGAATGATGACATGATGTAGACAAGATCTATCTATGTAGAGATAGACCCCATCGTTTTATCCTTAGTAGCAACGATACATACGTGTCGGTTCCCCTTCTGTCACTGGGATCAAGCACCGTAAGATCGAACCCACTACAAAGCACCTCTTCCCATTGCAAGATAAATAGATCAAGTTGGCCAAACAAAACCCAAATATTGGAGAAGAAATACGAGGCTATAAGCAATCATGCATATAACAGATCAAAGAAACTCAAATAACTTTCATGGATATAAAAAGATAGATCTGATCATAAACTCAAAGTTCATCGATCCCAACAAACACACCGCAAAAGAGTTACATCATATGGATCTCCAAGAGACCATTGTATTGAGAATCCAGCGAGAGAGAGGAAGCCATCTAGCTACTAACTACGGACCCGAAGGTCTACAAAGAACTACTCACGCATCATCGGAGAGGCACCAATGGAGGTGGTGAACCCATCCGAGATGGTGTCTAGATTGGATCTGGTGGTTCTGGACTCTGCGGCGGCTGGATCAATATTTCATCGACTTCCCTAGGGTTTCTGGAATATTGGGGTATTTATAGAGCAAAGAGGCGGTCCGGGGGGCACCCGAGGTGGGCACAACCCACCAGGGCGCGCATGGGCCTCCTGGCGCGCCCTGGTGGGTTGTGCTCTCCTCGGAGCACCCCCCAGGCGCAGCCAGGGCCCATTATGTTCCTTCTGGTCCAAAAAAAATCTCCGTAAAGTTTTGTTGCATTTGGACTCCGTCTGATATTGATTTCCTGCGATGTAAAAAACATGCAGAAAACAGCAACTGGCACTTGGCACTATGTCAATAGGTTAGTACCAAAAAATGATATAAAATGACTATAAAATGATTATAAAACATCCAAGATTGATAATATAACAGCATGGAACAATCAAAAATTATAGATACATTGGAGACGTATCAGCATCCCCAAGCTTAACTCCTACTCGTCCTCGAGTAGGGAAGTGATAACAACAGAATTTTTGATGTGGAATGCTGCCTATCATGTCATATCATATTTCTTTCTTTGTAGCATGGACATTTGGACTTTTATATTGTTCAAAGCAATAGTCTAGTTTTGACATGATAATTTAAATACTCAAGCATATCAACAAGCAACCATGTCTTTCAAAATATCAACGCTAAAATAAGTTATCCCTAGCCCATCATGCTCAATCATTGATCCATTCATGAAACACGCTCGCATATTAGCTACACCCAATACTCAAGTACGATCATATTGCCTCCTAGTTGGTGCTTTTATAAGAGAAGATGGAGACTCAAATTCAAAATAAAAATTGCATAAAGTAAAAGAAAGACCCATCGCAGAGGGAAGTAGGGATTTGTAGAGGTGCCAGAGCTCAAGGCGAAAAACTTAGAGATAAAAACATTTTGGGAGGTGTATCCATCCCACCAACGAAAACGACTTAGAGTTCCTAACACTTTCCATGCTAGATATATCATAGGTGGTTCCCAAACAGAAAATAAAGTTTATTCCTTTTTCAACCAAACTTTCACTTTCCATGGCTAACCGTATCCACGGGTGCCTTCCATACGAACACTTTCCAAGGAATTTATTATTTGACAACATAAAGTAAATTCATTTTTCATTTCGGGACTGGGCATCCCTAATACATTTGCCTTACTCTCGTGCAATGACAAGTGAATAAACACTCATCGTGAGAATAACACATCTAGCATGGAAAATATTAGCCACCCCTCACCGCTCCGCGAGCGAAACGAACACACAAAAGAGAAGTTTATTTTGAAAATTAGAGATGGCACATACAATTTTGCTTAGAACGGCAAAAGAATACCACATATAGGTAGATATAGTGGACTCATGTGGCAAAACTGGTTTAAAGGATTTTGGATGCACAAGTAGAGATCATACTTAGTGCAAAATGAAGGCTAGCAAAAGGTTGAGAAGCGACCAACCAAGAAACGGATAATCTCATAAGCAAGCATTAAGCATAATTAACACCGAATAATGCACCACAAGTAGGATATAATTTCATTGCATGACTATTGACTTTCGTGCTTGCATAGGGAATCACAAACCTTAACACCAATATTCTTACTAAAGCATAATTACTCATTAACATAACTCACATATCACATCATCATATCTCAAAACTATTACTAAGAATCAAGTTTATTTTGTCCAATGATCTTCATGAAAGTTTTATTATATCCTTCTTGGATATCTATCACTTTGGGACTAATTTTTATATGTTGCTTTTGATAAGCTCAAACAAATATAAGTGAAGATCATGAGCATAATTTTTCTTTCTCTCAAATTAATTTAAGTGAAGCAAGAGAGAATTTCTTGAAAATTTTACTAACTCTCAAATAAATCTAAGTGAAGCAAGAGAGCATTTCTTCAAAAATACTAAAGCACACCGTGCTCAAAAAGATATAAGTGAAGCACTAGAGCAAGTCCATAGCTCATAAAAATTTAAGTGAAGCATAGAGAGCAATTTTAACAAGTCATGACATAATTTTGGCTCTCTCAAATAGGTGTGTCCAGCAAGGAATCAAGACTTAGAACACAAAATAAAACAAGCAAAGACTCATATCATACAAGACGCTCCAAGCAAAACACATAGTATGTGACGAATAAAAATATAGCTTCGAGTAAAATACCGATGGTCGTTAGAAGAAAGAGGGGATGCCACTCGGGGGCATCCCCAAGCTTAGTTGGTTGCTCATTTTTGAATAATAGCTTGTGATGCCGGGGCATCCCCAAGCTTAGGCTCTTCTACTCCTTATTCCTTCATCCATCGTAAGATAACCCAAAACTTGAAAACTTCAATCACACAAAACTCAACAAAACCTTCGTGAGATCCGTTAGCGTAAGAAAAATAAATCACTACTATAAGTACTGTACCAAACCAATTCATATTTTGTTTTTGCATTATATCTACTGTATTCCAACTTTTCTATGGCAAAAACTCATCGAACAAAACCATAGAGCCATCAAAATAAGCACACAACGCAAAGAAAACAGAATCTGTCAAAACAGAACAGTCTGTAGCAATCTGATTTGTTCGAATACTTATGGAACTCCAAACATTCTTAAAAAATAGGACCACCTGAGAAATTTGTATATTAATCTACTGCAAAAAGAATTGGCATTTTTCCACGCTCTGGTAAAAAATAAGAATTGTTTTCATGAGCGCAAAAGTTTCTGTTTTTCAGCAAGATCAAACAACTATCACTCAAGAAGATCCTATCGGTTCTACTTGGCACAAATACTAATTAAAACACAAAAAACACAATCATAACAGTAGCATAATTGTGCAAACACTCAAGAAAAGAAATCAAAAAGCAAAAATAAATTTTAGTCATTGGGTTGCCTCCCAACAAGCGCTATCGTTTTACGCCCCTAGCTAGGCATAATATTTTATTGATGCTCACATGAAAGATAATAATTGAAACACGAAGAGAGCATCACAAAACATGTGACAAATACATTTAAGTCTAGCATACTTCCTATGCATAGGCATTTTATAAGCAAACAAATTATCTAGACAAGAATTATCTAGCATATGCAAAGGAGAGGAATAAAACATTGACAATCTCAACATAACGAGAGGTAAATTAGTCACATGAAAATTTCTACAACTATATTTTCCTCTCTCATAATAATTACATGTGGGATAATATTCAAATTCAACAATATAACTATCACATAAAATATTCTCTTCATGATCCTCATGCATGCAAAGTTGACACTCTTCCAAAATAGTGGGATTATCATCAAATAAAGTCATGACCTCTCCAAGCCCACTTTTATCAAAAAATTCATAAGATTGAACACACTCCAAAGTAGTGGGATCATTATTACCTAGAGTTGACACTCTTCCAAACCCACTTTCAATATTATTGCAAACATATTCATCATGAGGCTTAAATAAAATTTCAAGATCACAAGAAGAATCACCCCAATCATGATCATTGCAATAAGTAGTGGACATATCAAAATTAGCATCCCCAAGCTTGGGGTTTTGCATAATATTAGCACAATTAACATTAATAGAATTTATAGTAAAATCATTGCAATCAAGCTTTTCATTCAAGGAGCTATCATGAATCACTTCATAAATTTCTTCATCACAATTTTCAGATTCACGAATCTCAAGCAAAACCTCATAGAGATAATCAAGTGCACTCAACTCACTAGCAATTGGTTCAACATAATCGGATCTTTTGAAAAGATTAGCAAGTGGATGAGGATCCATATCAATAGATTTTTAGCAAGCAAAGATGCAAGCAAATAAAGGCACATGGTAACACAAGCAAAGGTAGCAAACAAGATTGCAACCAAAAAGATAGATCTGACGAGAAAAAGGCCAAAGAAAAAGAGGGCGAATGAAACGGAAAATTTTTGTGAAGTGGGGGAGAGGAAAATAAGAGGCAAATGGCAAATAATGTAAATTGCAAGGAGATGAGATTTGTGATTAGGAACCTGGTATATGTTGAAGATCCTCCCCGGCAACGGCGCCAGAAATTCCTTCTGATGTCGCTTGAAGCTACATCGGTATTTCCCCAAAGAGGAAGGGATGATGCAGCACAGCGGCGGTAGGTATTTCCCTCAGATATGAAACCAAGGTTATCGAACCAGTAGGAGAACCAAGCAACACAACGTAAATAGCCCCTACACACAGATAACAAATCCTCGCAACCCGACGTGTAAAAGGGGTTGTCAATCCCTTTCGGGTAGCGGCGCCTCAAGATAGGCAAACGGACGTGAATAAAATTGTAGTAAATTGATAGATCAAACGCCAAGTAAAATAAATAAGAATAAATTGCAGCAAGGTATTTTTGAATTTTTGGTTTAATAGATCTGAAAATAAAAGCAAGGGAAAATAGAACGCAAGGGCAAATATATGAGAAAGAGACCCGGGGGCCGTAGGTTTCACTTGTGGCTTCTCTCGAGAAAAATAGCAAACGGTGGGTGAACAAATTACTGTTGGGCAATTGATAGAACTTCAAATACTCATGATGATATCCAGGCAATGATCATTATATAGGCATCACGTCCAAAATTAGTAGACCGACTCCTGCCTGCATCTACTACTATTACTCCACACATCGACCGCTATCCAGCATGCATCTAGTGTATTAAGTTCATGGAGAAACGAAGTAATGCAATAAGAACGATGACATGATGTAGACAAGATCTATCTATGTAGAGATAGACCCCATCGTTTTATCCTTAGTAGCAACAATACATATGTGTCGGTTCCCCTTCTGTCACTGGGATCAAGCACCGTAAGATCGAACCCATTACAAAGCACCTCTTCCCGTTGCAAGATAAATAGATCAAGTTGGCCAAACAAAACCCAAATATCGGAGAAGAAATACGAGGCTATAAGCAATCATGCATATAAGAGATCAAAGAAGCTCAAATAACTTTCATGGATATAAAAAGATAGATCTGATCATAAACTCAAAGTTCATCGATCCCAACAAACACACCGCAAAAGAGTTACATCATATGGATCTCCAAGAGACCATTGTATTGAGAATCCAGCAAGAGAGAGGAAGCCATCTAGATACTAACTACGGACCCGAAGGTCTACAAAGAACTACTCACGCATCATCGGAGAGGCACCAATGGAGGTGGTGAACCCCATCCGAGATGGTGTCTAGATTGGATCTGGTGTTTCTGGACTCTGCGGCGGCTGGATCAATATTTCGTCGACTCCCCTAGGGTTTCTAGAATATTGGGGTATTTATAGGGCAAAGAGGCGGTCCGGGGGGCACCCGAGGTGGGCACAACCCACTAGGGCGCGCCTGGGCCTCCTGTCGCGCCCTGGTGGGTTGTGCTCTCCTCGGAGCACCCCCCAGGCGCAGCCAAGACCCATTATGTTCCTTCTGGTCCAAAAAAATCTCCGTAAAGTTTCGTTGCCTTTGGACTCCGTCTGATATTGATTTCCTGCGATGTAAAAAACATGCAGAAAATAGCAACTGGCACTTGGCACTATGTCAATAGGTTAGTACCAAAAAATGATATAAAATGACTATAAAATGATTATAAAGCATCCAAGATTGATAATATAACAGCATGGAGCAATAAAAAGTATAGATACATTGGAGACGTATCACCCAATAGGCCCATATCTTTGCCGGGGGTGCCCGGAACACCT
This sequence comes from Thinopyrum elongatum, assembly GCA_011799875.1. Lineage (NCBI taxonomy): Eukaryota > Viridiplantae > Streptophyta > Magnoliopsida > Poales > Poaceae > Thinopyrum > Thinopyrum elongatum. The sequence continues at coordinate 83,694,532 of CM022298.1, read as the reverse complement.
TTCCGGTGACTCGATACGTACCCGGTACCCCCGAAACACTTCCGGTGTCCAAATACTATCGTCCTATATATGAATCTTTACTTCTCAACTATTTCAAGACTCCTCGTCATGTCCGTGATCTCATCCGGTACTCCAAACAACATTCGGTCATCAAATCACATAACTCATACAATATAAAATCGTCATCGAACGTTAAGCGTGTGGACCCTACGGGTTCGAGAACTATGTAGACATGACCGAGACACCTCTCCGGTCAATAACCAATAGCGGAACCTGGATGCTCATATTGGCTCCCACATATTCTAGAAGATCTTTATCGGTCAAACCGTAATGACAACATACGTTGTTCCCTTTGTCATCGGTATGTTACTTGTCCGAGATTCGATCGTCGGTATCTTCATACCTAGTTCAATCTCGTTACCGGCAAGTCTCTTTACTCATTTCGTAATGCATCATCCTGCAACTAACTCATTAGTCACTTTGCTTGCAAGGCTTCTTATGATGTGCATTACCGAGAGGGCCTAGAGATACCTCTCCGATACTCGGAGTGACAAATCCTAATCTCGATCTATGCCAACCCAACAGACACCTTCGGAGATACCTGTAGAGCATCTTTATAATCACCCAGTTACGTTGTGACGTTTGATAGCACACAAGGCATTCCTCCGGTGTTCGGGAGTTGCATAATCTCATAGTCGGAGGAACATGTATTTGACATGAAGAAAGCAGCAGCAATAAAACTGAACGATCAATATGCTAAGCTAATGGATGGGTCATGTCCATCACATCATTCTCCTAATGATGTGATCCCGTTCATCAAATGACAACACATGTCTATGGCTAGGAAACTTAACCATCTTTGATCAATGAGCTACTCTAGTAGAGGCATACTAGGGACACAGTGTTTTGTCTATGTATCCTCACATGTATCAAGTTTCCGGTCAATACAATTCTAGCATGAATAATAAACATTTATCATGAATAAGGAAATATAAAATAACAACTTTATTATTGCCTCTAGGGCATATTTCCTTCAGTCTCCCACTTGCACTAGAGTAAATAATCTAGATTACATTGTAATGATTCTAACACCCATGGAGTCCGGGTGCTGATCATGTTTTGCTCGTGGAAGAGGCTTAGTCAACGGGTCTGCAACATTCAGATCCGTATGTATCTTGCAAATCTCTATGTCTCCCTCCTTGACTTGATCGCGGATGGAGTTGAAGCGTCTCTTGATGTGTTTGGTTCTTTTGTGAAATCTGGATTCCTTCGCTAAGGCAATTGCTCCAGTATTGTCACAAAAGATTTTCATTGGACCCGATGCACTAGGTATTACACCTAGATTGGATATGAACTCCTTCATCCAGACTCCTTTGTTTGCTGCTTCCGAAGCAGCTATGTACTCCGCTTCACATGTAGATGCCGCCACGACGCTTTGCTTGGAACTGCACCAACTGACAGCTCCACCATTCAATAAAAATACATATCCGGTTTGTGACTTAGAGTCATCCGGATGAGTGTCAAAGCTAGCATCGACGTAACCATTTACGACGAGTTCTTTGTCACCTCCATAAATGAGAAACATATCCTTAGTCCTTTTCAGGTACTTCAGGATATTCTTGACCGCTGTCCAGTGATCCACTCCTGGATTACTTTGGTACCTCCCAGCTAAACTTATAGCAAGGCACACATCAGGTCTGGTACACAGCATAGCATACATGATAGAACCTATGGCTGAGGCATAGGGAATGACTTTCATTTTCTCTCTATCTTCTACAGTGGTCGGGCATTGAGTCTGACTCAACTTCACACCTTGTAACACAGGCAAGAACCCTTTCTTTGACTGATCCATTTTGAACCTCTTCAAAACTTTATCAAGGTATGTGCTTTGTGAAAGTCCTATCAAGCATCTTGATCTATCTCTATAGATCTTGATGCCCAATATATAAGCAGCTTCACCGAGGTCTTTCATTGAAAAATTCTTATTCAAGTATCCTTTTATGCTATCCAGAAATTCTATATCATTTCCAATCAACAATATGTCATCCACATATAATATTAGAAATGCTACAGAGCTCCCACTCACTTTCTTGTAAATACAGGCTTCTCCAAAAGTCTGTATAAAACCATATGCTTTGATCACTTCATCAAAGCGTATATTCCAACTCCGAGATGCTTGCACCAGTCCATAGATGGATCGCTGGAGCTTGCACACTTTGTTAGCACCTTTAGGATCGATAAAACCTTCTGGTTGCATCATATACAACTCTTCTTTGAGAAATCCATTAAGGAATGCAGTTTTGACGTCCATTTGCCAGATTTCATAATCATAAAATGCGGCAATTGCTAACATGATTCGGACGGACTTAAGCATCGCTACGGGAGAGAAAGTCTCATCGTAGTCAATCCCTTGAACCGGTCGAAAACCTTTTGCGACAAGTCGAGCTTTGTAGACAGTAACATTACCATCAGCGTCAGTCTTCTTCTTGAAGATCCATTTATTTTCTATGGCTCACCGATCATCGGGCAAATCCACCAAAGTCCATACTTTGTTTTCATACATGGATCCTATCTCAGATTTCATGGCCTCAAGCCATCTGTCGGAATCTGGGCTCATCATAGCTTCTTCATAGTTCGTAGGTTCGCCATGGTCTAGTAATATGACCTCTAGGACAGGATTACCGTACCACTCTGGTGCGGATCGTGCTCTGGTTGACCTACGAAGTTCGGTAGTAACTTGATCCGAAGTTTCATGATCATTATCATTAGCTTCCTCTCTTGTTGGTGTAGGCATCACGGGAACGGATTTCTCTGATGTGCTACTTTCCAATTCGAGAGAAGGTATGATTACCACATCAAGTTCTACTTTCCTCCCACTCACTTCTTTCGAGAGAAACTCCTTCTCTAGAAATGTTCCATTCTTGGCAACAAAGATCTTGCCTTCGGATCTGTGGTAGAAGGTGTACCCAATTGTTTCCTTAGGGTATCCTATGAAGACGCACTTCTCCGATTTGGGTTCGAGCTTATCAGGTTGAAGCCTTTTGACATAAGTGTCAGAACCCCAAACTTTAAGAAACGACAGCTTAGGTTTGTTGCCAAACCAAAGTTCATACGGTGTCGTCTCAACGGAATTAGACGCTGCCCTATTTAACGTGAATGCAGCTGTCTCTAATGCATAACCCCAAAACGATATTGGTAAATTGGTAAGAGACATCATAGATCGCACCATATCTAATAAAGTACTGATAACCCACAAGTATAGGGGATCGCAACAGTTTTCGAGGGTAGAGTATTCAACCCAAATTTATAGATTCAACACAAGGGGAGCCAAAGAATATTTGAAGGTATTAGCAGCTGAGTTGTCAATTCAACCACACCTGGAGATTAATTATCTACAACAAAGTGATCAGTAGCAAAGTAGTATGATAGTTTTGATAGTAGTGACAACAGCAATAGTAACGGTAATAGTGATGGCAGTAATTTTGTAGCAAGTGTAACAGTGATGATAGCAGTAGTAACTTAGCAAGAAAAATATAAGATAAATTCGTAGGCATTGGATCGGGGACTTGTTGGATGATATTCATCATGAGACAGTTATAACCTAGGGCGATACGGCACTAGCTCCAGTTCGTCAATATAATGTAGGCATGTATTCCGTAAATAGTCATACGTGCTTATGGAAAGAACTTACATGACATCTTTTGTCCTACCCTCCTGTGGCAGCGGGGTCCATATTGGAAACTAAGGGATATTAAGGCCTCCTTTTAATAGAGAACCGGAACAAAGCATTAACACACGGTGAATACATGAACTCCTCAAACTACGGTCATCACCGGGAGTGGTCCCGACTATTGTCACTCCGGGGTTGCCGGATCATAACACGTAGTAGGTAACTATGACTTGCAAGATCGGATCTAAAACATGGATATAATGATGATAACATAAACGGTTCAGATCTGAAATCATGGCATCCGGGCCCAAAGTGACAAGCATTAAGCATGGCAAAGTCATAGCAACATCAATCTTAGAACATAGTGGATACTAGGGATCAAGCCCTAACAAACCTAACTCGATTACATGATGAATCTCATCCAACTCCTCACCGACCAGCGAGCCTACGAAGGAATTACTCACTCCCGGTGGGGAGCATCATGGAATTGGCGATGGAGAAGGGTTGGTGATGACGAAGAACGAAGATCCCCCTCTCCGGAGCCCTAAACGGGCTCCAGATCTGGCCTCCCGATGAAGAACAGGAGGTGGCGACGGCTCCGTCTCGTGGATCGCAATGATTCTTTCTCCCTGATTTTTTTTCTAGAAAAATAGGATTTTATAGCGTCGGTTTCAGGGTCTGCGGGGCCACCAGGTGGGGACAACCCACCTGGGCGCGCCAGGAGAGGGGGGCGCGCCCTGGTGGGTTGTGCCCACCCAGGTGCCCCTCTCCGGCAGGTCTTGGCTCCAGAAATTCTTATTTATTATATAAAAATTCCTCGCAAAGTTTCGTTCCATTCCGAGAACTTTTATTTCTGCACAAAAATAACACCATGGTAGTTCTGCTGAAAACAGCATCAGTCCGGGGTTAGTTTCATTCAAATCATGCAAATTAGAGTCCAAAACAAGAGGAAAAGCGTTAGGAAAAGTAGATACGTTGGAGACGTATCAACTCCCCCAAGCTTAAACCTTTGCTTGTCCTCAAGCAATTCAGTTGATAAACTGAAAGTGAAAAAAAAAACTTTTACAAACTCTTTTGCTCTTGTTTGCATAAATAGGCTTAAACAACACCCAGGTTTTCAGCCAACATTATAACTAACCATGCCGACAATAACTCTTAAAGATTATATTAACTCATATCAATGACATAATCAGCTAGCGAGCAATAATAAGGTATCTCAAACGGCAACACGTTGTCAAAACAACCATGATATAATATGACAATAGTGTCAAAGGATCGAGAAGAGGTGTCTAGAGGGGGGGTGATTAGACCCTCAACAAAGAAAAGTAGCAGTTTTTAATTTCTTCAAGTTAAGGTGGAGTTTTAGCACATGTTTAAACATTCACAATACATTTCAAGCAAGCATGGCAAGAGTATATGAGCAGCGGAAAGTAGAGCATGCAAGTTGCAAGAAAGTAAAGGGATGGGATTGGAGTGTGCAAACGCAATTGGAGACACGGAGATTTTTGGCGTGGTTCCGATAGGTGGTGCTATCGTACATCCACGTTGGTGGAGACTTCAACCCACGAAGGGTAACGGTTGCGCGAGTCCACGGATGGCTCCACCCACGAAGGGTCCACGAAGAAGCAACCTTGTCTATCCCACCATGGCCATCGCCCACGAAGGACTTGCCTCACTAGGGTAGATCTTCATGAAGTACGCGATCTCCTTGCCCTTACAAACTCCTTGGTTCAACTCCACAATCTTGACGGAGGCTCCCAAGTGACACCTAACCAATCTAGGAGACACCACTCTCCAAAAGGTAATATATGGTGTGTTGATGATGAACTCCTTGCTCTTGTGCTTCAAATGATAGTCTCCCCAACACTCAGCTCTCTCTCACAGATTTGGATTTGGTGGAAAGATGATTTGAGTGGAAAGCAACTTGGAGAAGGCTAGAGATCAAGATTCTTGTGGTTGGAATGGAATATCTTGGTCTCAACACATGAGTAGGTGGTTCTCTCTCAGAAAATGTGTAGTGGAAGTGTAGGCACGTTCTGATGGCTCTCCTCATGAATGGAGGATGGGTAGAGGGGTATATATAGCCTCCACACAAAATCTAGCCGTTACACACAATTCACCAAACTCGGTGGGACCGAATCGAGAAACTCAGTCAGACCGATATGGTTCAAAATGTGAATGTTAGAGTTTTCGGTGGGACCGACATGATCAACTCGGTGGGACCGATGTGCTAGGGTTAGGGTAAAACCTCAACTCGGTTTGACCGATTTTGGTAATGAGCAAACAGAGAGTTGGTCAAGCAAACTCGGTGGGACCAATTGCTTATCTCGGTGGGACCAAAATAAATGCAATAGGCAACAGAGAGTTTGCAAGCCCATCTCGGTGAGACCGAGATCCCATCGGTGAGACCAAACTGATTAGGGTTTCTGGCAGTGGCTATGTCAAGTGAACTCGGTGGCGCCGGATAGATCAAATCGGTGGGGGCGAGTTTGACTTTAGGTTTAGGACATATGTGGAAATGAGAAAGTGGTTGAGGGCTGTGGAGCATATCACTAAGCACTTTTGAGCAAGCAAGCCATTAAGCAACACCTCATCCCCTTTTAATAGTATTGGCTTTCCTATGGACTCAATGTGATCTTGGATCACTAAAATGAAAATGTAGAGTCTTGAGCTTTTTCCAATCTTTGTCCTTAGCATCTTGAAGGGGTTCCACATCCTCTTGTCCATGCCAGTCCACTGTTGAACTCAACTGAGATACACTAGATAAAATATTAGTCCAACAAGAGATATGTTGACATTAATTACCAAAATCACCCAGGGAGCACTTGTGCTTTCATAGTGGTATCTCGCTAGCCCTTTCAGAGACCGCAAAACATAAATGCAGAGCACCTCCAAAGTTCAAGCAGCGACTAAACATTGTAATTCATGGTAGAAAAGATCCAGTCATGATGCACCCAACATTAGCTACACACAATGCATAAGTCATGACAGCTGTGCTCTCAGGTTCTAGCGCTTGTTTTAGAAGGTGATGATGCAACATAAAAGTAAATAGATAGTCCCTTCGCAGAGGGAAGCAGTGATTTGTAGAGGTGCCAGAGCTCAAGTTTTTAAAACAGAGGTAAATGATATTTTGAGACATGCACCTTTCTCATTTACTTCACGACCATTAGTTATCAATATCTTCCATGCTAAGCATTCTAGTGGCGGTTCCCAAGCAATAAAAGTAAAGGTTTACTCCCCCTCCACCAACAATCACATTCCATGGCTTGTCCGAAACAACGGGTGCCGTCCAAACCAACAACAGTCCCGGGGGAGTTTTGTTTAATTATTTGCATTTTTGAGTTCGTGACTGGGTGTAACACCCCTATGTGATTGCTTCAATGATCAGCTGATGATGATGCCAAGTCATACCATTTGCAGTGCCAAGTCACATGGGTTAAGGATCCAATTCAAATTCAATTATGAAAATCAACTCAAATTTATAAGTGAAATATGAAGTTGATCTAACACTGATGGAAAAATGTTCATTAATTGGCAAATAATCCAAGAACATTTATAAATCCATGATCAATATAATTGGAGTAAGCTAAGTGGTTCAAACCACATGAAACAGTACCAAAACAACCATATTAAATTCATTTCAAATTCAAATATAATCCAAATTTGGCTAAGCCAATTTTTGGTGGAAGGGAATATTGCATTGTAATATTCGGGGCAACTCTCATACTTTACAAAAATGCAAAAGTGCCCTAACTAATTCAAAACAGAAAAGAATTAAAGAAAATAGAAAGCAGAGAAAGGAAAATTGGAAAAGGCCTACTGTGCACTAGAGCCTGCGTGAACAGTAGTCAGCCCAGCGCCACAGGCCAGGCCCAGCCCACCTGGGTCGTCCTCCTCACCCCCGCGCTGTCGCGCGCCCGCGCCGACACATCGACGGGTGCCGCATGTGTCGCCCATCCCCCGGCGTCAATGCCGGCGCGAGGAGGATAAGAGCATCCCCAGTGACTCCCCCAGGCGAACCCTAGCTCCACTCTGCCCCGTTTCCCTCCTCTCTCTCGATTCCGCTCATCCCGAGCGCAGCCGTCGTCGTCGCCGCGTCGATCCCGCGGCCTCCGGCCACCACTCGCCTCGCCGCCACGTTGTAGAGGGTCGCCGACGTCCGCGGCGTCTCCAGACGACACCAGTTGGAGCTCGGAGCCACCGCATCGCCCACATCGACGTCATCTTCTTCCTCTGCCCCGACACACTCGCCGTCGTCCCTGTCCACCACTGCTGCTACTAAGCTCCCAAGGGTCTTACGTGACCGCTCGGTGAGCTTCTCCCCTTCCCCATTCCTGTCCTCGAGCCGCATAGCTCTCCGTAGCTAGCTTCCCCACGAGCTCGAGCTCCGGCCGTCGTCGGTCGGCGTCGCAGCCGACGCTGTGGCCCGTTTCAACGGCCGCCGATGCCACCGTTCGACGCGGTGTGATGCCCGCGTTCGTATGCGCCCACTCCCGCACCGAATGAGCCTCGCAAACCACTTTCCCTTGGCGCCACCGAATGCCACCACCACCATGCTCATCTCCGGCGAAGTTCCGGCCGTCCCCATCGACGCTACTACCCCCTAGCTGCTTCGCGATGTCGCCCCGGTCTCGTAGATGCTCGCGGTGGTCCTAACGGACCACCACAGCCGTTTTCCGGCCGGTCTCGAGCGCACCGCCGCGGTAAATGGTCGCCGGAGGCAACTCCGGCGCCGTTCCGGCGCCGCTGACGTGGCCGCACACGTGGGCCTTCCCACAGCCACTATCACTGGGCCCCCTGGGTCCCGTTGACCCAGTCAAATGCTGACTGGGCAACGCCCAGTCACTGACCAGTGGGCCCGCGTGCTTAATTAACTAAATAGGTTTAAAAAAAATAAATCTAATTACTAATGACTCACTGACAGATGGGGCCCACTCCCTAATTAACCCATTTAATTAGTTTAACTCACTGTTAAAGTAACAGAGGCTGACATGTGGGTCCCACTGGACCCACATGTCATGTTTGAGTGGTCAGCCGACTGTTGACTTGCTGATGTCAGTATTACATCATGCTGACATCATAATTCATTTTCTGTAAATAATAAAATTCCAGAAAATCAAATAAACTTTAAAAATTAATAACTTTTAAACCGTAGCTCAGATCGAAAAAGTTAAAACATGAAAGTTGCTCAGAACGACGAGACGAGTCTGATCATGCCGTCTGTTTCCTTGTCGGAACCCCCCACGTAGAAGAACTCGTGACCCAGAGCCCGATTACGGTAGATGAATAGTGCACACACACACCGGTTAATAAATCCCAGATTAATTCTAAAATAACTAAAATGACTTAGAGGCATATTTAGGCAACCCTGCACTGTATCATAGCATCGCACGCACTATGTTGCATCTGTTTGCATTATATTTACTTGTTTCTTCCCCATCTTCTCTTTCGGTAGACCCCGACGTTGCCGTAGCTCCTGAGGCAGACGCCGCTCCGGAGTACGACTACGTCCCCGACGACCCTGCCCTTGCCGTCGAGCAGACAGGCAAGCATCCCCATTTTGAACATTCCGATATCACCTATTCTCTTCCCTCTTATGCTTGCACTAGATGTTACTGCTGCTGTCACTATCCTATATCTGTTGCATAGCCTGTTTACTTGTAACCTACTGTTGATACCTGCCTGTTATCCTAAACTGTATAGCATAGGATGGGTAGAGCCTTATCAGAGACCCACTTGTCCCGACTGCCCCGCTGGACTCTCAGAAGACCCGAGCAACGGGATCGAAGAACAGACCCTGGCACCGCATGTCACTTCCCCCTTAAATTGCGCGACACTACTGGGTTACTATCGAGTGCCGAGGGTGATACCTCGTCAGCACTTCTGATGATAACCTTGTAGGTTAGTTAATCGGTCGTGGTAAGCGAGGGTGATTCCTCCTACACCAGCCCCGATAACGACATCGTCGTGCAATTGTTCAAGTGTGGACCTCGAGGGTGATACCTCCTTCGTTCACCTTGACGAGAACATCAGGTGGGACTCCATCGAGGGTGATTCCTCAGGGTTCCCTTGGTGTTAGACACACGGTTACTGTTGTTACGGTGACTTATACTGAAACATGATACTAAAGACGGGTCGGCCCTGAGGGGTACCTGCGCGAGCATGAATGCGAAGTGATGTGGAGTCGGGTTGACCTGAGAGGTGCCCGCGAGATAACTACGAGGCGTGGCCGGGCATTCTTAAGCCCTTGTCGCAAGTCCTCGAGATGGGACGATGGGGTCACATCGATCGTGAGTCTCTGCTCGTTTCCGCGCGCTCCTAAACCACTAAACGGTTTGGATATTCGATCCGAGGGGCCTCTGGCCTGATAGCACTAACCATCACGTGGGCATAGTATGGGCGTTCTGCGTCGTATACTTCAGCCGAAGCTTAATAGACGTCAGCGACTGAGTGGCGCGCGCTGGATTGGACTGGTTACGCAACCGCGCTTGTATTAAGGGGTTGCTAGGTCTGCTTCCGGCCGCCCACGCAACGCGCAGGAGTTCCCGGGGCGAAGGCCCAAGACCCCTGGGGGCATAGGTTAGACCGGCGTGCTGACCTCTCTGTTAAGTATTTGGTTGGGTTGCGGCGTGTTGCTTAGCCGAGGCCGGGCATGACCCAGAAAAGTGTGTCCGGCCGGAGTTAAGCGAGCGTGGTGGGTAAATTGGTGCACCCCTGCAGGGAAGAAACTTCTATCGATAGCCTGTCCTACGGTAACGGACACTCGGAGTTGTATCCCGATCGGTACAACTAGAACATGACTTGAGATGAAATGGATAGTATGGCTCTGGGATTGCTTTCTCACAGGGAGTCGAGGAAGAATCTCTGGCCGAGTTTGATGACACTGTTATACTTTACATTATGTTATTCTGCTCTCTTCTAATGCTGCAAGACTGTTGAAGATGCTGAAGATGCTAGTCTTTGATAGGACTAGGCTTTCCCCCTCTATTCTGGCATTTCTGCAGCCCAGTCCACATATACAGCCCTCCTTTGAAAATGTTGCATATGTAGTGTAGATCCTTGCTTGCTGAGTACTTCGGTTGAGTACTCATGTTTGCTTTATTTTCCTTTTCCCCCCTTTATCCCTTTGTTGCATCCAGACGACGGAGCCCCGGAGCCAGTTGTCCCCACCGACGACCACTACTACTACCAGCCCGGAGAGTACTACTACTACGAGGAGCCGACCGACGACCAGGAGTAGGATTCGGAGGGTCCAGGGCAGGAGGCCCACGCCTTTTGATCGTAGAGTTTTATTTTGCCCCGCCTCTATGAAGGCTTATCTCTCTATTTCTATAATATATCTGTACCCAGATATCTGATGCTTCCGCTGACACTTGTATGCCATCGAGCTATGTATTCGAGCCCTCGAGGCCCTGGCTTGTAATATAAAGCTTGTATGATTTTATTTATGTTTTAGAGTTGTGTTGTGATATCTTCAAGTGAGTCCTTTGGCTTAATCGTGTGCATTTGCGTGTATGATTGGTGCACGATTAAGCCGGGGTCGTCACACTGGGAATCCCTATTACCGCCCTTTTCTCATGCGATGGCGAGTGAATAAACACTCGACCTGATAATAACCCGCTTAGCATGGAAGATACCGACCACCTCCTGTCGTTCCATGAACGATCCAGGCACACAAAAAGGATATTTATTTAGAAGTTTTTAGAGGTGGCACATGCAAATTTACTTAGGACGGCAGGGTAATACCGCATATAGGTAGGTATGGTGGACTCATCTGGAATAACTTTGGGTTCAAGGTTTTTGATGTACAAGCAGACTTCCCACTTAGTACAGGCAAAGGCTAGTAATTAGATTGAGAAGCGACCAGCTAGAGAGCAACAACGATCATGAACATGCATTATGCATAAGTAACATTGGACACTAGCATGAGTAGGATATGAACACCATGAACATAAATATCATAGAGGCTATGTTGGTTTTGATTCAACTACATGCATGAAAATGTGCCAAGTCAAGCCACTCGAACATTCAGAGGAGGATACCATATCATCATACTACATCACAATCATTTTAACGCAATGTTGATATCCAAGATAAATCATTATCCACTCTCAGATACTTATGCATGGCATGAGAAACTATAATCTCTAATTGTCATTGCAAACATGTTTAATCATAATGGACTGAATCATGGATACTAGGTTAAACATATTTACACAAACATAACAAGTTGAGTTCATACCAGTTTCTCTCTGCCACGGCCAGTTCATCGAATATCGTCATTATTGCCTTTCACTTACACGACCGAACGATATGAAAATAATAATTGTGCAAGAGTGCCGTGGACTAAGCTGGAATCTGCAAACATTTTATTCAACAGGAGAAGGCAAGGTAAAATGGGCTCTTTATTAGTTCAACAATTATTCATATGAGAGCCACTCAACATTTTCATCATGGTCTTCTCCTCGGTACAACTCGAATAAAAAGAAAAGAAAATCAGAGAAACACACTGAAATATTTTTTGGAGTTTTTGGTTTTCTTGAACAAGCAAATAAAAAGGGAAAAGCAAAAACAAGAAAACTATTTACACGGGAAAGCTCCCGACAAGCAAAAGAAGAACAAGGAAATCTTTTTGGGTTTTCTTTTTAATGTTACTACTAAGCATGCATAGAAAGTAAACTAGCTACAACTAATTTTTTTTTGTTTTTTCTAAAGTTTTTCAAACACACAAGAAGAAAGCAAGAAAAATAAATCTAAGCAATGGATGATACAATGAGAAAAAGTGTGAACACCGACAAATGAAATAAGTAAACATAAATGTAAAGTCGGTGGGAACACGTACTCCCCCAAGCTTAGGCTTTTGGCCTAACTTGGTAGTCGATCAGTAGCCTGTATGGTAGTAGGGGTACTGAGGAGCGGGCATCCACTCATCCCACTGTTGAGGTTCCTCCATGGCCTCTGCAGTAGCCTAAGCGTTCCGGTAAGCGATGATGTCCGCAAGCATGATCCTATATCCGCCCCTGGCAACAGAATCAAACAAAGCAGGAGCAGGCAATGGAATAATATCACGAGTGTTAATGCTGAAAACAAGGTTATATGGAATAGGGATGTCAGGAGAATCGTTATCAGTGAAATGGTGGTGATCCATGGCTGCGCAGTCTAGGTAAACTTTGGTCAGAGGGTAATCATGAGGGTGTATCTCAACATTAAAGTGAGCCGCCAAACGAGTAGCAAAAATCCCACCATGTATTTTGCCCTTGGATTTATTAATGTGGAGGCGGCGAGCCACAATAGCTCCCAAGCTATAAGTGTTGTCGCCCTCCAATGCACGACGTAAAACGACAAGGTCTGGTGAACTAAGTGCACCCACCTTCTCTCTAGCAAGCAAGCATTTTGCAATGAAAAGAGCAAAGTAATGAACAGCAGGAAAATGCAGGCCAACGGCAGTGATAGCTGACACCCCTCTCTCATCTCCCACTGTCAAAGTGCGATAAAAGGTCTCAAACTCCGCCGGCCTAGGCTCGGCTAAGCTCCCATCAGAAGGGATCATGCAAATGTCACAAAATTAAGTAAGTGGAATCTGATGGTTTTCAGCATATAAATCAAAGCTCACTTCAGGAGGATTATTCCTAGGAAGGAAAGTAAAACTTTGAACAAAGATGTTTGTGAGGATTTGGTGCTATTCACACTCAGCTGCGATGAAGTCGGTGAGGCCGGCATTAGCGGTATATTGTGTGAACTCCTGAAGGATTCCAGCCTCTTCCAGGAACGGGGTGTGCGGCCATTCACATGGCCGTACTTCCGCCAACCTCCGAGGATGGAGATCACTATCAGATGACTCCCCAATAACACCCTTGGAGTTCTTCTTAGAGCCAAACTTCCTAAAGATATTCATGATTTTCCTATGAACAAAATTCTAAAATTTATTAGCCCACAAAGTTTTCTCAACAAAACTTCACAAAAATGATACCAACTACTCATAGGGATACATAGAGGCTATAGCAGGCATCCAAACTACTTAGAACTCTAAGAATTCAACATGCAAGCACATCTACAGCAGCACCAAGAGTAGCTAATTATTCAAAATATAAACCACTAAAACAAAAACTATTTGGACAAACAGTGGAGTCACATACCAAGTAACAATCCCCCGAAATAGTTTCAGAAACGGAGCTTCGAGCAAAGAGATCAAAATCCGCGGGTTTGAGAGCAAGAACACGAGAGAGAGAGCAAAGGCGATTTTTTTCTGGAGGTGAGTGACGATGTGGTTTGAAGAGATAAGTGAGGGGGCCCACGTGGGGACCACAACCCACCAGGGCACGCCTGGGGGTCCTGGCGCGCCCAGGTGGGTTGTGCCCACCTGGTGCACCTCCCTCTGATATTATTTGCACCAGAAATTCAGAAATATTCAGAAAAAAATCGTATTAAATTTTCAGGGCATTCTGAGAACTTTTATTTTTGGGTCATTTTTTTATTGCACGGGAAATTCAGAAAACAGACAAAACATGGCATTTTATTTTATTTAACTAATTAAAACAGAAAATAAAAAGTAGGGACAGAAGGTAGTGCTTACTAAATTCATCAACTTCATACCGTTCAAAAATGATCCATTAATAAGGTTGATCAGGTCTTATTAACAACCACTTTCGATTAGCATGAAACCGAAGAACTTTCGTAAATCACTAAGTTACCTCAATGGGGATATGACTGTCCCCAACAATAAGCATTTCATATTTCTTTTTGACAGTAGGTAGAGGTATTTGAAAACTTCCAATAGTGATTGTCGGAGATTTTTCAATAACATTAATACCATTCACTTGGAATTGTTTCTTCGGAAAGTGCACCGTATGCTCATTGCCATTGATATGAAAAGTGACCTTGCTTTTATTGCAATCAATAACAGCCCCTGCAGTATTCAAGAAGGGTCTACCAAGGATAATCGACATGTTGTCATCCTCGGGCATCTCAAGTATAACAAAGTCAGTCAAAATAGTAACATTAGCAACAACAACGGGCACATCCTCACAAATACCGATAGGTATGGCAGTTGATTTGTCAGCCATTTGCAAAGATATTTCAGTAGGTGTGAGTTTATTCAAATCAAGTCTTTTATATAAAGAGAAAGGCATAACACTAACACCAGCTCCTAAATCACACAAAGCAGTTTTCACATAATTCTTTTTGATAGAGCAAGGTATAGTTGGTATTCCCGGATCTCCAAGTTTTTTAGGTACTCCATCTTTAAAAGTGTAATTAGCAAGCATAGTGGAGATTTCAGCTTCCGGTATTTTTTTCTTATTGGTGATGATGTCTTTCATATACTTTGCATAAGGAGGCATTTTAAGGATATCAGTCAAGCGAGTACGCAAAAAGACTGGCCTCAGCATTTCAGCAAAGCGTTCAAATTCTTTATCATCTTTCTTTTTAGTTGACTTAGGTGGAAAAGGCATAGGTTTTTGAACCCACGGCTCTCTTTCTTTACCGTGTTTTCTAGCCACAAAGTCACTTTTATCATACCTTTTATTCTTAGGTTATGGGTTATCAAGATCAACAGTTGGTTCTATCTCAACATCATTGTCTGGTTCTTTACTATTTAGTTGAGCATCTTCATGAACCTTATCATTATCTTTTTCATTATCAGAAGGTGAGTGTTCATTACCAGACTGAGTTTCAGCATCAGAGATAGAAGTTTCATTGTCATTATCAGGAGGTTTTTCTATTCCAGGTTCACTAGAAGCATGCAAAGTCCTATCATTTTTCTTTTTCTTTTTCTTTTTAGAAGGACTAGGTGCACTAGTGTTGTTTCTTTGTGAATCTTGTGTAATTCTTTTTGGATGTCCCTCAGGATAAAGTGGTTCCTGAGTCATTTTACCTCCTCTAGTTGCAACTCTAACAGCAAAGTCATGCATATTATGATTCATTTCATCAAGCAACTCTCTTTGTGATTTAGCAACTTGTTCTAACTGAGTTTGAACCATAGAAGCATGCTTTCCAACACCTCTAACATCATTTGAGATTCTAAATAACAAGTCACTCAAGCGAGCAATCATATCAGAATTGTATTTCAATTGTTTCATAACATTTGCATTGAAGTGATCTTGTTTTCTAATATAGTTTTCAAACTCATAAAGGCATTGGATAGGGTGCATATTGTGAGGATTGTCATTATCATTGAACTTCATAAGAGAATTTACCTCTACCACCTTAGGCAGTGGTGGTGTATTAAGCCCGTGTATTTCTTCAATAGGAGGTAAATTTTTAACATCCTCAGCTTTAATACCTTTTTCCTTCATAGATTTCTTTGCCTCTTACATATCTTCAGGACTGAGATATAATATACCCCTCTTCTTAGGAGTGGGTTTAGCCGGTGGTTCGGGAAGAGTCCAATCATCATAATTTTTCAATATGTTATTCAATAATTCTTCAGCTTGTCCAACAGTTCGTTCCCTGAAAACACAACCAGCACAACTATCTAGGAAGTCCCTAGAAGCATCAGTTAGTCCATTATAGAAAATATCAAGTATTTCATTTTTCTTAAGAGGATGATCAGGCAAAGCATTAAGTAATTGGCAAAGCCTCCCCCAAGCTTGTGGGAGGCTCTCTTCTTTAATTTGAACAAAGTTAAATATTTCCGGTAAAGCAGCTTGTTTCTTATGAGCAGGGAAATATTTTTCAGAGAAGTAATAAATCATATCCTGGGGACTACGCACACAACCAGGAGCAAGAGTATTGTACCAAGCTTTAGCATCACCCTTTAATGAGAAAGGAAATAATTTGAGAATAAAGTAATAGTGAGTTTTCTCATCATGAGTAAAAAGGGTGGCTATGTCATTCAGCTTAGTAAGATGTGCCACAATAGTTTCAGTTTCATAACCATGGAAAGGATCAGATTCAACCAAAGTAATTAACTCTGGGTCGACAGAGAATTCATAATCCTTATCATCAATAAAGATAGGTGAAGTAGCAAACTTAGGATCATATTTCATTCTAGCATTCAAAGATTTTTCTTTATACTTGCATAATAATTTCTCTAGACCATCCCTATCTCTGCAAGCAAGAATATCTCTAGTTGTCTCCTCACTCATAACATAACCTTCCGGTACCTTAGGCAATTCATATCTAGGAGGGCTAGTTCTAGCAGTTTTTTCAGGAGATTCAGTTTCAAGTTCATCATCAGATTCAACAACATCATGTTGTATTACTCTAGCAATTTGTTCATCCAGAAATTCACTAAGTGGCACATCATCATTATCAAGCAAGGTACTAGCATCATCATAAGCATTATCCATAGCAGAAGTAGCATCATAAATAAATTGCGACATATCAGAATTGATAACATGTGGTGGTGTTGCAAGTTTACTTATAACAGAAGGTGAATCTAAAGCAGAACTGGATGGCAGTTCCTTACCTCCCCTCGTCTTTGAGGGAAATATCTTAGTCTTAGCATCCTTCAGATTCTTCAGAGTGATAATATGATAATAATCCAAAGTGACTCAACAAATATAGCTATGCACCCCGGCAATGGCGCCAGAAAAAGGTCTTGATAACCCACAAGTATAGGGGATCGCAATAGTTTTCGAGGGTAGAGTATTCAACCCAAATTTATAGATTTGACACAAGGGGAGCCAAAGAATATTTGAAGGTATTAGCAGCTGAGTTGTCAATTCAACCACACCTGGAGATTAATTATCAACAGCAAAGTGATCAGTAGCAAAGTAGTATGATAGTTTTGATAGTAGTGACAACAGCAATAGTAACGGTAACAGTGATGGCAGTAATTTTGTAGCAAGTGTAACAGTGATGATAGCAGTAGTAACTTAGCAAGAAAAATATAAGATAAATTTGTAGGCATTGGATCGGGGACTTGTTGGATGATATTCATCATGAGACAGTTATAACCTAGGGCGATACGGCACTAGCTCCAGTTCATCAATATAATGTAGGCATGTATTCCGTAAATAGTCATACGTGCTTATGGAAAGAACTTGCATGACATCTTTTGTCCTACCCTCCCGTGGCAGCGGGGTCCATATTGGAAACTAAGGGATATTAAGGCCTCCTTTTAATAGAGAACCAGAACAAAGCATTAACACACGATGAATACATGAACTCCTCAAACTACAGTCATCACCGGGAGTGGTCCCGACTATTGTCACTCCGGGGTTGCCGTATCATAACACGTAGTAGGTGACTATGACTTGCAAGATCGGATCTAAAACATGGATATAATGATGATAACATAAACGGTTCAGATCTGAAATCATGGTACCCGGGCCCAAAGTGACAAGCATTAAGCATGGCAAAGTCATAGCAACATCAATCTTAGAACATAGTGGATACTAGGGATCAAGCCCTAACAAAACTAACTCGATTACATGATGAATCTCATCCAACTCCTCACCGACCAGCAAGCCTACGAAGGAATTACTCACTCCCGGTGGGGAGCATCATGGAATTGGCGATGGAGAACGGTTGGTGATGACGAAGAACAAAGATCCCCCTCTCCGGAGCCCCAAACGGGTTCCAGATCTGGCCTCCCGATCAAGAACAGGAGGTGGCGGCGGCTCCGTCTAGTGGATCGCGATGATTCTTTCTCCCTGATTTTTTTTCTGGAAAAATAGGATTTTATAGCGTTGGTTTCAGGGTCTGCGGGGCCACCATGTGGGGACAACCCTCCTGGGCGTGCCAGGAGAGGGGGGCACACCCTGGTGGGTTGTGCCCACCCAGGTGCCCCTCTCTGGCAGGTCTTGGCTCCAAAAATTCTTATTTATTATATAAAAATTCCTCGCAAAATTTCGTTCCATTCCGAGAACTTTTATTTCTGCACAAAACCAACACCATGGTAGTTCTGCTGAAAACAGCGTCAGTCCGGGGTTAGTTTCATTCAAATCATGCAAATTAGAGTCCAAAACAAGAGGAAAAGAATTAGGAAAAGTAGATACATTGGAGACGTATAAAGTACGGTTACGGCGTTCGGACACACCATTACGCTGTGGTGTTCCAGGTGGCGTGAGTTGTGAAACTATTCCACATTGTTTTAAATGAAGGCCAAACTCGTAACTCAAATATTCGCCTCCGCGATCAGATCATAGAAACTTTATTTTCTTGTTACGATGATTCTCCACTTCACTCTGAAATTCTTTGAACTTTTCAAATGTTTCAGACTTGTGTTTCGTTAAGTAGATATACCCATATCTGCTCAAATCATCTGTGAAGGTCAGAAAATAACGATACCCGCCGCGAGCCTCAACACTCATTGGACCACATACATCAGTATGTATTATTTCCAGTAAGTCATTAGCTTGCTCCATTGTTCCGGAGAACGGAGTTCTAGTCATCTTGCCCATGAGGCATGGTTCACAAGTATCAAATGATTCATAATCAAGTGATTCCAAAAGCCCATCTGCACGGAGTTTCTTCATGCGCTTTATACCAATATGACCTAAACGGCAGTGCCACAAATATGTTGCACTATCATTATCAACTTTGCATTTTTTGGCATCAATATTATGAATATGTGTATCACCACGATCAAGATTCAATAGAAATAGACCATTCTTCGAGGGTGCATGACCATAAAAGATATTACTCATATAAATAGAACAACCATTATTCTCTGATTTAAATGAATAACCGTCTCGCATTAAACAAGATCCAGATATAATGTTCATGCTCAACGCAGGCACCAAATAACAATTATTCAGATCTAAAACTAATCTCGAAGGTAGATGTAGAGGTAGCGTTCCGACGGCGATCACATTGACCTTTGACCCATTTCCGACGCGCATTGTCACCTCGTCCTTAGCCAATCTTCGTTTAATCCGTAGCTCCTGTTTCGAGTTACAAATATGAGCAACCGAACCAGTATCAAATACCCAGGTGCTACTACGAGTATTAGTAAGGTACACATCAATAACATGTATATCAAATATACCTTTGTTCACTTTGCCATCCTTCTTATCCGCCAAATACTTGGGGCAGTTCCGCTTCTATAATTTTTGATTGTTCCATGCTGTTATATTATCATTCTTGGATGTTTTATAATCATTTTATATCATTTTTTGGTACTAACCTATTGACATAGTGCCAAGTGCCAGTTGCTGTTTTTTGCATGTTTTTTACATCGCAGAAATCAATATCAAACAGAGTCCAAACACCGCGAAACTTTTTGTGGATTTTTTATGGACCAGAAGACTCCCGATGGGCTAGAGCAGCACCTGGGGGGTGCCCCGAGGGGGGCACAACCCACCATGGCGCGCCTAGGGGCCCAGGCATGCCCAGGTGGGTTGTGCCCACCTCGGTGGCCTCCCGCACCCCCTCTTTGCCCTATAAAATCCCAAATATTCCAAAACCCTTCGGGGGTAGCCCTAGATCAGAAGTTCCGCTGCTGCAAGGCCTCTATATCCACGAGATCCAATCTAGACCCCGTTCCGGCACTCTGCCGGAGGGGGAAATCATCACCGGTGGCCATCTTCATCATCCCGACGGCCACCACGATGAGGAGGGAGTAGTCCACCCTCGGGGCTGAGGGTTTGTACCAGTAGCTATGTGTTTAATCTCTCTCTCTCTCTCGTGTTCTTGAGATGTCATGATCTTGATGTATCGCGGGCTTTGTTAATATAGTCGGATCATATGGTGTTTTTCCCCTCTCTATCTTGTTGTGATGAATTGAGTTTTTCCCTTTGAGATTTCGTTGTTATCGGATTGAATACTTTTATGGATTTGAGAGCACTTGGTATATGTCTTGCAATTGAATACTCATGGTGACAATGGGGTATCGTATTGATTCACTTGATATATGTTTTGGCACTCAGCTCGCGGATTCCCGAGGTGACATTGGGGTAATCTATGCATAGGGGTTGATGCACGTTCTTGTCTTTGTTTCTCCGGTAGAAATCTTGGGGCACTCTTTGAAGTTCTTTGTGTCGGATTGAGTATTATGAATATGAATTTGCTTTGGTGTTATTTTAGTACGAACTCTAGGATAGATCGAACGGAAAGAATAGCTTTGTGTTATTTTAGTACGAACTCTTGAATAGATCAAACGGAAAGAATAGCTTTGAGGTGGTTTCGTACCCTACAAACAATTTATTCTTATGTTCTCCGCTAGATAGGAACTTTGGAGTGATTCTTCATCGCACTTTGAGGGATGGTTATATGATCCAATTATATTAGCATTGTTGAGAGATTGCACTAGCGAAAGTACGGACCCTAGGCCTCATTTTGAAGCATTGCAATACCGTTTTTGTGCCCATTTACTATTTGCTACCTTGCTGTTTTTATTTATTCAGATTATAAAAATATATTTCTACCATCCATATTACACTTTTATCACCATCTGTTCGCCGAACTAGTGCACCTATACAATTTGCCATTGTATTGGGTGTGTTGGGGACACAAGAGATTTCTTGTATTTGGTTGTAGGGTCGTTTGAGAGAGACTATCTTCATCCTACGCCTCCCACGGATTGATAAAGCTTAGGTCATCCACTTGAGGGAAAATTGTACTGTCCTACAAAACTCTGCGCTTGGAGGCCCAACACGTGTCTACAAGAATAAAGTTGCGTAGTAGACATCAGTGCATGACCATAAAAGATATTAATCATATAAATAGAACAACCATTATTCTCCGATTTAAATGAATAACCGTCTCGCATTAAACAAGATCCAGATATAATGTTCATGCTCAACGCAGGCACCAAATAACAATTATTCAGATCTAAAACTAATCCCGAAGGTAGATGTAGAGGTAGCGTTCCTACGACGATCACATCGACCTTTGAACCATTTCCGACGCGCATCGTCACCTCGTCCTTAGCCAATCTTTGTTTAATCCGTAGCTCCTATTTCGAGTTACAAATATGAGCAACCGAACCAGTATCAAATACCCAGGTGCTACTACGAGTATTAGTAAGGTACACATCAATAACATGTATATCAAATATACCTTTGTTCACTTTGCCATCCTTCTTATCCGCCAAATACTTGGGGCAGTTCCGCTTCCAGTGACCAGTCCCTTTGCAGTAGAAGCACTCAGTTTCAGGCTTTAGTCCAGACTTGGGCTTCTTCCCGGGAGTGACAACTTGCTTGCCATTTTTCTTGAAGTTCCCCTTCTTTCCCTTGCCCTTTTTCTTGAAACTAGTGGTCTTGTTAACCATCAACACTTGATGCTCCTTCTTGACTTCTACCTCCGCAGCTTTGAGCATTGCGAAGAGCTTGGGAATTGTCTTGTTCATCCCTTGCATATTATAGTTCATCACGAACCTTTGTAGCTTGGTGGCAGTGATTGAAGAACTCTGTCAATGACACAATCAACTGGAAGTTCAACTCCCAGCCGAGTCAAGTGATTGTAATACCCAGACATTTTGAGTATGTGTTCACTGACAGAACTGTTCTCCTCCATCTTGCTGCTATAGAACTTGTTGGAGACTTCATATCTCTCAACTCGGGCATTTGCTTGAAATATTAACTTCAACTCTTGGAACATCTCATATGCTCCATGATGTTCAAAACATCTTTGAAGTCCCGATTCTAAGCCGTAAAGCATGGCACACTGAACTATCGAGTAGTCATCAGATCGAGCTTGCCAGACGTTCATAACATCAGCACTTGCTCCTGCAGCAGGCCTTGCACCCAGCGGTGCATCAAGGACGTAATTCTTCTGTGCAGCAATGAGGATAATCCTCAAGTTACGGACCCAGTCCGTGTAGTTGCTACCATCATCTTTCAACTTAGCTTTCTCTAGGAATGCATTAAAATTCAAGGGTACGGTAGCATGGGCCATTGATCTACAACATAGATATGCAAATACTATCAGGACTAAGTTTCATGATAAATTAAGTTTAATTAATCAAATTACTAAAGAACTCCCACTTAGATAGACATCCCTCTAGTCATCTAAATGAAACATGATCCAAATCAACTAAACCATGTCCGATCATCACGTGAGATGGAGTAGTCATCAATGATGAACATCTTATGTTGATCATATCTACTATATGATTCACGTTCGATCTTTCGTTCTCCAGTGTTCCGAGGCCATGTCTGTACATGCTAGGCACGTCAAGTTTAACCCGAGTATTCTGCATGTGCAAAGCTGTCTTACACCCGTTGTATGTGAACGTAGAGTCTATCATACCCGATCATCACGTGGTGTCTCAAAAAGATGAACTTTCGCAATGGTGCATACTCGGGGAGAACACTTATACCTTGAAATTTTAGTGAAGGATCACCTTATAATGCTACCGTCGATCTAAGCAAAATAATATGCATAAAAGATAAACATCACATGCAATCAAAATATGTGACATGATATGGCCATCATCATCTTGTGCTTTTGATCTCCATCTCCGAAGCATCGTCATGATCTCCATTGTCACCGGCTTGAAACCTTGATCTCCATCGTAGCGTCGTGGTCGTCTCGCCAACTATTGCTTCTACAATATCACATAGTGATAAAGTAAAGCAATTACATGGCGTTTGCAATTCATACAATAAAGAGACAACTATAAGGCTCCTACCAGTTGCCGATAACTTACAAAACATGATCATCTCATACAACAACATATATCACATCATGTCTTGACCATATCACATCACAACATGCCGTGCAAAAACAAGTTAGACGTCCTCTACTTTGTTGTTGCAAGTTTTACGTGGCTGCTACGGGCTTCTAGCAAGAACCGTTCTTAACTACACACAAAAACCACAACGGCGATTTATCAAGTTTGCTGTTTTAACCTTCAATAAGGACCGGCCGCAGTCAAATTCGATTCAACTAAAGTAGGAGAAACAGACACCCATCAGCCACCTTTATGCAAAACTAGTTGCATGTCTGTCGGTGGAACCGGTGTCATGAATGTGGTCATGTAAGGTTGGTCCGGGCCGCTTCATCCAACAATACTGCCGAATCAAAATAAGACATTGGTGATAAGCAGTATGACGATCACCGCCCACAACTCTTTGTGTTCTACTCGTGCATATCATCTACGCATAGACCTGGCTCATGATGCCACTGTTGGGAACGTAGCATGCAATTTCAAAAAATTTCCTACGATCACGCAAGATCTATCTAGGAGATGCATAGCAACGAGAGGGGGAGAGTATGTCTACATACCCTCGTAGACCGAAAGCGGAAGGGTTTGACAACGCGGTTGATGTCACTACTGCAGGATACTGCTAACGCGACACTACGATCAGAGACCCTTTGTCGAAACTGTGTGCGATGCATTAATCGCAAACAGTGGTGTAAAAAACCCGTCAAAAAAGGTGCAAAACATTTGCGATGGCGGAGCCATCAAACACGGTTCAGATTTTAGTTGCGTGTGCGATGCAGGGCACACAGTTAATCCATTCAAACTGTTTGCGATGAGGCAGAACAACAGAAACGGGCAGCCATATCAATGTGTGTGCGATGCAGGGTACACGGTTAATCCATTCGAACTATTTGCGATGAGGTAGAACAACAGAAACGGGCAGCCATATCAATGTGTGTGCGATATACGGCATACAGTTCACTCGGACGAACTGTTCTTGATTAGGGAACACAATAGAAACGGTTCAACTTAACAAGATGTGTGTGATATGTGGCATACAGTTGACATGGATGAACTATTTACGATGAGCCAAAAGAACACAAACGAGTCATGTAAACAAGATGTGTGTGATACGTGGCAAACAACCGACTCGGATGAACTGTTTGCGATGAGAAATTACAACACATACGGTTAATACAGTTAGTTCGTGTGCGATTCTGTGTGTACAAAAAACTTTGAAAAATGCAAACTAGTTGCTTGCAGTGGCTAGGAGTATCGCACACGATGCGTCTGCGAGTACTCATGTGCGATGATTAGTATGTTACACATACGTTTCCTTATGTTAACATGTGTGTGAATTTGCAATATGGACAGTTAATATGCAAATGCCTTCTGGACATCGGGCACATGCTTAAACTCAATGAACTGTGTACGATACTAATACTTTCCATGAAAATTTAAGAACTTGGGTAACAGCATTTGAGTAACATATATATAGTGGTTACACTATTCGACAAAAGGAGGATCTTCATAACACGGTTTTGACAACCATATGGTCCATATCTACATACTTAACATAGTAACAACTATCACATTTTAAGAGGCTAAGGGCCAACAACCGTATGGTTCATATCTACATAATTAACATAGTAACAGCTAGCACATTTTAAGAGGCTGAGGGCCAACAACCACAACTATCCGCTGGAAGCAGCTTGATCACGGCGACTCGGCATCTTGTCAATGAAAAGGAAGAGCCCTCCCGTGCCTTGGTAGAGCATGAGTAGAACAGTGTCTCCAATTTTCCAATATGGATGCATTGCCACGAGAAGCGAGAACTTGTTAATTTGAATGGTTCCATTTCTGGGGGAAATGCAGTACCTTGCAATCACTTTGGCGTTATTAGCAGGCACAAGTGTAATTCGACCACGCCAGGAAATCAATCCAGGAACTGCTACAGCGGGCAATTTCTGTTGACATGTAGAATAAAAACCAATTGTAAGATATCATTGAAGATATATATAGTTTATGAGCATCAACATTAAAATAAGACTTTTTACCAGTGTTTTGTGCACACAATTGGTCTTGTTCAGTGTGTGCACCATAGGTCTAATTAATCCCATCCAAAATCCAGCGTTCATACGCTGTGCTATCTCTGTCAGATTATCAATAAAGTTTATGACATGCTTCAAGTCCTTCCAGTGAAATTTGGTACGCTTAGTAACATACAGATCATTCACTATGCATCCAACATATCCTGCTTAAAAGGTGGAAAGGTATTATTTATTCAGAACATGGCAGAAGAATATATAGTGCGCATAAATTGGTAAATAGAATTTGTTACTGCCTAGGAACGGAGTCAGAATATGAAATCACAATTGGTTGCTTAAATAGTGATTAATTAGTCAGAACAAATACCCCGATTTTGCTAAGTAATATGACAGCATGGAGAAAGTTGAAAGGACACTAACCTCGACCAGACTTTGATCGGCTGATGACGTTGGGGAAGTAAACATCCATGTTAATTAGACCAGGCTGTGGTGCACGCACTAGAATTTTATTGCCAGCTTTCAGTTCATAACACTTAAACATTTTTCTCCAAAGGTCTGCATTAAAATAGGAGTGACCATCTTTATCAAGTTTTACACTAACCGTCATTGTAAATCCATGCTGCGTTGTCAATATGACATCCTGGGAGTCATCAACAAAGTAAAGCCCAAGATTTCCTTCTACTCCTATGCTTGCAAAGCAAGGGATGTATTGCTTGAAATGAAAATTAAGATCGTAAATTAGATATATTGAAATAATAGAGCAAGATGCAAATATGGGAGTAACTGATAGAACAGATCAATATATAGATGAAAGCAAAGTACAAAAATATAGAATTAAAAATAGATAATGTAACAAAGATTTGATGCAAATATATAGATAATGTAGCAACAGACGGTATATGTTCACAAATTTAGGCCATGCCGACCATGGTAGGTTGAGATTGAACATACCGAGCGCTCCCTGAAGTCATCCGGAATGGTGAGATAGAACTTCGTTTCTGACTCACCACGACCACAGTTGCCCGATTTGTGCTCGCACTGTGGACACATGAATGAACACCCACGAATCAGCTAGACCAAAAATGATTCCACGGCGATTTCCGTCGGTTGATTAACAGCGATGAACGGACTGCGATAAGAGATGAGTGAATATTTCGCTAAGTTGATTACCTTCTCCATGAGAAAAATCCCCGGCCCAATCCCGCAGAAAACCCCTGTCGACCAGAGTCTAGAATGTCGGTGCAGATAGGTGGCGAAAAGTGGTAGGGGCGAAATCCCGTGCCGTTTGGAGCGCGACCTACGCCCGCCGCCAACAGCCGTCGAGCTTAGGGTGCAGAGTTGCGGAGGAGTCCACGGCGAGTGAGTGGGGACGAAGTGGGCAAGGGTTTTCTTTTTCCTTTTGCATGTGTGAGTGAACACACACGGTTCGCAGAGGCGATGGAGATGAATCGTGTGCGATAGTAAATCACCGAGATTGAATGGGAATCCAAATTTCCTTTGTCCTTCATCCATGAGTTTTTTTCTACGATGAACATAAACCCTGCTAATCACCGTGTTCAAATTTGACACTTTTCCGGGTTCATTTACAATATTTACGGGATTATGTGCATTTTGTAGGCATTAATGCACATAATTCAAATTCAAACAATTGTTGCTTGAAAAGGTGCACAAGAACGGTCTGGAAAAACCATACTCGTGGTATTTAGTAATTTCTCAAGCCTTTTACAAGGAATGGGCAGAGATTTCAATGGAATGCGTGGCAATAGTCGACCACAAACGTGTCATTTACTGGGTCATCAACTATAGAACAATGAAATACGTGCTTGAAAAACATGACGCCTGGCATGGTGCCATGGTATGGCCTCACCGTGCCCTGGATAAAAGCTGAGAAGGTTTGATTTATGTCGTCATGCACGCCCTTCATAAATCGAACCATTACCGAGGAAGTTCAATGCTTTCGAGAGGGAAATCACCAAGATTGAAGGGGAATCCAAATTTCCGTCCTAGTTTGTCATTCAGTTTTTTTCCAACGATCAACATACCACCTCAAATGCAACGTGTTCAAATTTGACATTTTTCCGAACTCATTTACCATATTTAGGGGATTATATGCATTTTCTAGGCATTAATTATGCACATAATTCAAATTTGAACAATCGGTGCATGAAAAGGTGCACAAGAACGGTCTGGAAAACCATGCTCGTGCTATTTAGTACATTCTCATGCCTTTTACAAGGAATGGGCAGATATTTCAAGGAAATGTGTGGCAATAGTCAACCATAAATGCGTCGTTTACTGGGTTAACAACTATACAAAAATGAAATACATGCTTGGAAAACATGACGCCTGGTAAAAATGTCGTCATGCACGCCTTTTCATAAATCGAACCATCACCGAGGAAGTTTCATGGCTTCGAGGGGGAAATCACCAAGATTGAAGGGGGATCCAAATTTCCTTTGTCCTTTGTCCATGAGTTTTTTTCTATGACGAACATACAACCTGTAAATCACCGTGTTCAAATTTGGCACTTTTCCGGGTTCATTTGCCATATTTAAAGGATTAAGTGCATTTCCTAGGCATTAATGCACATAATTCAAGTTCAAACAATCGATGCATGAAAGGGTGCACAAGAATGGCCTGGAAAACCATGCTCGTGCCATTTAGCAAATTCTCATGCCTATTACAAGGAATGGACAGATATTTTGATGAAATGTGTGGCAATAGTCAACCACAAATGTTTGTTTGTTGGGTTTTCAACTATAGAAAAAATGAAATAAATGCTTGAAAAACATGATGCCTGGCATTGTGCCATGGTATGACCTCACCATGCCCTGGTAAAAATTTGAGAAGGTTTGGCTTATGTCGTCATGCACGCCCTTCATAAATCGAACCATCACCGAGGAAGTTCCGTGCTTTCGAGAGGGAAATCACCAAGATTGAAGGGGAATCCAAATTTCCATCCTAGTTTGTCATTCAGTTTTTTTCCAATGATCAACATACCGCCTCAAATGCAATGTGTTCAAATTTTTCGGGCTCATTTACCATATTTATGGGATTATGTGCATTTTCTAGGCATTAATGCACATAATTCAAATTCGAACAATGGGTGCATGAAAAGGTGCACAAGAGCAGTCTGGAAAACCATGCTCGTGTTATTTAGTACATTCTCATGCCTTTTACAAGGAATGGGCAGATTTTCAAGGAAATGTGTGGCAATAGTCAACCATAAATGTGTCTTTTACCGGGTTAACAACTATACAAAAAATGAAACATGTGGTTGGAAAACATGACGCTTGGTGTGGTGCCATGGTATGGCCTCACCGTGCCCTGGTAAAAATTGGAGAATGTTTTCCTTATGTCGTGATCCACGCCTTTCATAAATCGAACCATCACCAAGGAAGTTTCATGGTTTCGAGGGGGAAATCACCAAGATTGAAGGGGGATCCAAATTTCCTTTGTCCTTTGTCCACGAGTTTTTTTCTACGATGAACATACACCCTGCAAATCACCGTGTTCAAATTTGGCACTTTTCCGGGTTCATTTACCATATTTAGGGGATTATGTGCATTTCCTAGGCATTAATGCACATAAATCAAGTTCAATCAATCAGTGCATGAAAGGGTGCACAAGAACGGCCTGGAAAACCATGCTCTTGCCATTTAGTAAATTCTCATGCCTTTTACAAGGAATGGACAGATATTTCGATGAAATGTGTGGCAATAGTCAAGCACAAACGTTTGTTTATTGGGTTTTCAACTATAGAAAAAATGAAATAAATGCTTGAAAAACATGACGCCTGGCATGGTGTGCCATGGTATGACCTCACCATGCCCTGGTAAAAATTTGAGAAGGTTTGGCTTATGTCATCATGCATGCCCTTCATAAATCGAACCATCACCAAAGAAGTTCCATGCTTTCGAGAGGGAAATCACCAAGATTGAAGGGGAATCCAAATTTTCTTCGTTCTTTGCCCTGGAGTTTTTTTCTACGACGAACATAGACCCTGCAAATCACCGTGTTCAAATTTGGAATTTTTCCGGGCTCATTTACCATATTTAGGGGATCATGTGCATTTTCTAGGCATTTAGCGCATATAAATCCAATCCAGCTACAACTGCACGAGTGTGATATGAGGGACGTGGATTGCCGTTCGATCGCGGCGCATCCTACAGTGCACACGCGCGATCCGCGTGGTTGGGGTTCCAGCCAATCATAACGCAACACACAATAGGCTCAGCTCACACTGTTTCTGGAAGCGATGGAGATGAACCGTGTGCGATAATGAACGAGCAAAATTGTAAGGGAAGCCAAATTTCTGTTGTCGTTTGTCGTTGAGCTCTTGAATACCACCGCACTGTACGGCTGCCCGGCCCCTCCATCCCAGAGCTCTCTCCAGGCGTCGTCCATCGCACCGCGGCGCACAGTAACTGGTAAGGAAGTGATGGCATCCCGCCGCGCCGCATTCCTTGCCACTCGCGACCGCACACATGGTAAGGAAGCGATGGCATCTCGCCGCGCCGAGTTCATCGCCGCCGGTGGCCAGACAGTTACATGGGCGGACTTTGAGGCTGCCATGGCCGAATGGGTGGTGGATCTAGAGGCGGCCAAAGCCGCACAGAAGGAGCGGAAAAGGCAGAAAGCAGTCAAGAAAAGAGAGTCCCGCCGCCGCAAGAAAGAAGAGGCCGCACGCCATGGTGAGGAGAGCTTGGCTGAGATCGAAGCACGGTGGGCTGCCGCCTACAAGGCTGGGAAGGAGAACGCCGGCGTCTGGACAGCATGCCCCGATGGCAGCATGTGAGAAGTAGTTTAAGTTTGTAGTATTAGAGCAAATTACCAGTAGTACTTTAAGTTTGTAGTATTAACATACAATGTCGGTAAGAGCATCCTTTGAGGGCTTTGAGCGTTGATTAGCATGTGTGCCCGTGTGCGTTTTTTTGCGTTAATCATTAGAAGATCACAAAACACACGGTTTCTATGCCGTACCCGTCTGCGTTTTTTTGCGTTAATGATGCATAAGTCAGTTACCTGTGCGATGTTTCCTAATAAACCAGGAGTACCATTGACCGAAAAAAAATCAACTACACATGTACATTTTTTTGGAGACGGGAACTGCCAACTTTCTGCTTTCTCGCACACGAGTATTTTACGCGCTTTATCTGCGTTGTGTGTTTCCCCCACCCAAGTTTCAAGTTTCGCAGCGAAATTTTCATTAGGCGCGCGATTTCAGAATTTATTCCTCCAACCACATCCCCACCCTCAGTATCCCCCCTGCGCCTCTCCCTACCGGCATCTCAAACCGCCGCCGCCGCAACCACAGCTTTAACCACATCTACGTTCTGCTCAGATCCAGTCAGGTAATCCCACCGATCTCTATCACGGCCCCGGCCTGATTGCTTAAATGGCACATGTGAAACATCCTCATGCCTCCAAATCCCCACCACCAGGAGCTGATGGTGGTCCATGGCGCGATGGCCGCTGTGAGTGTTGACCCGGAGGAACACCTCGCCTCCGCCGCCGCCGACATGGTGCAGGCTCTGGCCCAGATGAAGTGCCCCAGCATCTACCCCCCAGGACTTAACAGGTAAGATCTGACCAGCTAAATCTTACCAATACCACTTGCAACGGCTATGATTTTACGGTTGATGTATTAAGCATGTTCGTGCCTTGTTTATTTCAGTACTGCACACTGTGTGATGTTCAAATATTACCGTGTCCAGCTCAGTTTCACCAATACCAGCAACAAACTTACAATACATGACTCATGATATCACTAGAGATGCTGCCCATTTGCTATTTTTAGTGGATGCTAACCCTGTTGTACTTAACATGCCTGTCCATGTACTTACGCAGGGTTATAACGACCGATGCTGTTGTTTGCCGTCGAGGTTAGCTGCATCCCATGTCTTACAGTATTTCACATCATTTGTGCAATTGCAGTTTAACTTCTACCATTTACTGGTTGCCTGTAGGTACACATGTCAGTGGCACTGATCCACACTTCGACCCAAAGGAACAGCTCGCCTCCGCCGTCGCTGACTTTGGGCAGGCTCTGGCCAAGATGAAGTGCCCCAGCAACTACCTCTTAGGACTTACCAAGTATGTACTCACCATTTCAATCTTACCAATACCAGTTGCAATTAATGGCTATGTTCTGTACGGTCGATGTATTAAGCATGTTCTAGTAAACATGCCTAACACGTTTTAGCTACTTTCCCTACCTTTTTATAGACATCTGGGCCATTCTCTGCTCTGGCAGCACCTGCCTTGTGATGTTTAACTATGCCAATTGCATTTTTATCAGTACCGGCACTGGTACAACGACGTGCTATACAAACGGTTTTTAACCCCTTTCCGCGACGGCATTTGGAACCGTCGCCAAGTGAGTGTGGGCGATAGGGGGGTCCTTCCCACACGACCTAGAAACCGTCGGGGATAGGCCCTCCTGGCACACAAAATGAGCTCGTGTGCGATCTGGCGGGGCATGGAAACCCAATTGTTTCCGTTCGTATGTGCATCCCACATGGTGAATCCCAGAAAATCATTTCCGTTCGTATGTATATCACACACAGTTTTTTGTGTGGAAACATTTGTGCAAGGTGGCCTAACGCAAACAGTTCTCTGCCGGAAGCCGTGTGTGATTGTTAGTTGATCGAACACACCTACTTTCTAGAAACCGTGCGGGTTGTTTGAGTTCATCGCCCACGGTGCTGTCTGAGTAACCGTCTGCAATAGAAAACCCCAATAAGCAGGGTAATCAGCCTATTATTGATAATCCATGTACTAATCAAATTGATATTTCTTATAAAACACACCAGATATTTCATATCCGTATAATAGAAACCAGGATTTCATAATCGAATTACATCAGATAGCTTCGGCACTCAGTTACGCCATTACACAACAGCACCAAGTTTCACATGCAACATCAAAAACCTTTGGAAAGTAGCATCATACATGGTAAATAGACAGATGAATCTCATCTGGGAAACTGCAGAAGCGGAAGGCAAATCTTGAGCCTTCAGTGATGTTGAATGTCCTTGCAACTTTAGGCCAGTGGCTATGGATAATTGCCCGCCCAACCTTCGTCCTCTTCAGCAACACTTCAATATTGTACCATGGGTGTTGAATGAATACCTTCCTCGCCTCTTGACCATGCAGGTGGTTTGAGAGGTAATCATCGGTGAACTACTTTGAAAAGTACTGAAAACAAAGATATGCATAAATCACTGTTATAAATTTTGAAATGGCGCAAGGGGTAAAAACAAGGTAAAAGAGTTAGTACCATCCTATAGTTGACTGATGTCTTCTTCATTGTGCAAACAAAGATCTTGCTGTTATTCGTCACAAGTTTCTTCATCCTAACAATCTTTCTGAGTTTCCTGACTTGACTGATATTCATGGACATCTCATTTCCCCATATGCAAAATGGGTCGAACAGTGGGTCTAAGCCTCTGACAGCAGGACCTACATGTGCAAGACCAAATTGTAAGAAACCTAAATATTAGAATGATTCCTGCAACTGCACAATAATGTGCTATTAGCCAAAGGACTATGCTTGAACAAACCTCGATGGTAAACCGCAGTGTCTCCCATTGTTTCCCTGCAACACACATAAGGAAGATCTTGATCAGGTTAACTGAGAGTTGCCATACTATCAGTAGAATATGTATTGAGTACAGCCAAATTCGATTGGTGTCACATGCATAACAATACAAAATTGTACCCACAGCAAATGAAAATCAAATTGCAGAACTGAACCAAACAGTTAAATGGACAACAGACCAAATTAACCAAAAAAGTTAACTGAGCATGATATTGCAGAATAGAAACATGTACTAGAAGATAGGACAGTTAACAAAACAAAGAATGCTTGAGAACAGTACTACGAAATGAAGCAATTGTTGGACCAAAGTGTTAACTGAACATTACATTTCAGAGGACTAAACTGTTAACTGAACATCAGATTGCATATTAACATTACAGAGGACAAATCACTAGAAGGCACTGGTGGTGGCCTCGAGAAAACAGCACGAACTGTATTTTAAAGTAGACAACCGCGTGGCGGTGTCGACGGTGGCCTCGAAGACGAGGTGCTCCTCCAAGATCTGGCGGTCGGCACACATGGCAGCCATAGCGACCTCGTGCGCGTGTGCGGCCGCATGCTACTGAGCTCCACATTATACTACGTGCAAAATGGCTGTGGGCGGCGCTTAATTGGAGGAGGGGGACAGTGATTTCGGCGAAAGGTGTAGCGCCATCGGTTGGGGCATGTGGGACGGGAAAGGAGGAGGATGGTGTGGGTGGGGTGTGGATTACCTGACCATATCAATGAGGCCGCGCAGCAAGAAGAAGGGTCGGTGGCGAGGAGGCCGCGCAGCAAGAAGAAGGGTCGCCGGCGAGGAGGCGGCGCTGCAAGAAGAAGGGTCGCCGGCGAGGAGGCGGCGTTGCAAGAAGAAGTGTAGCCGGCGAGGAGGCGGCGCTGCAAGAAGAAGGGTCACCGGCGAGGAGGCTGAGCTGCCAGTAAGCAGCAGTGAAGGTTTGAACTAGGAAAGCAAGGAGGAACAGTGGAAATGTGGCTTTTGGTGGGAGGAGGGGGCGGGGAGATAGATATTTCCGCGGTGGCAAAAAAAAATTCGCTCGGTGCCGCGAGAAACTGGCGCGCAAGTGTGGTTCAAGCGGGGGCAGTGGACTGTAGACGGCGAAGCTTCCTGCGTAAGCCAAACAAGATGGTGCGCCAAGATATTTTATATCGCATCCCACATGATTCTTTCTAGTAAACTGTTTGTGGTATACCTGATTTTTTCATTATGTTTTGAAAGACAAAATGGTGTTACGGAGGGAAAGGATGGTGTTTGAATTGCTAGAACATTTACGTACAGTGAACATGCAACTAGTACATGAGTGTCGTGTTTAAATTTGGAATTATTCCGGATTCGTTTGGCATTTTTATGCATTAATATAGTTTCTAGGCATTTAATATGCATAATTCAAATTTGAACTACAAGCACATGCTCCAGTGCACCAAAGTTTGTTGAAAAATCACATGTGTGTCTTTGGGTAAATTTATAGGTCCCATGCAAGAAATGGGAATGAAATTCAAACATCTGGGCGTCGTGGCTCGGCCGGAAAGATTGAGAAACTTGGTTTTTTAATTCCTGTAAATCCAAAACACGCCTGAAAATCATGAAACTTGGCATGGTGTCATGACATGGCACCAACATGCTGCAGTAATTTTTTTGGCCGAATTGGGACAAGCTTTGGTGTAAGCTTCTTGCAAATCGGAACTTCCCTCAAGAAGGCTCGTGGTTCCGAGAGGGAACGTGTCACCTCCGTGTGCGAAACGACATACATACACTGCCTTCTCCCGCCTTAATTTTTTTACACAGGCAGATTAGACCAAATAGAAGTATCGTGCTAAATTTTGGAATTATTCCGGGTTCGTTTGGCCTTTTTTATACATTAATTGAGTTTGTGGGCATTTAATGTGCATAATTCAAATTTGAACTACAAGCACATGCTCCAGTGCACCAAAGTTGGTTGAAAAATCACATGTGTTTCCTTGGGTGAATTTCTAGGTCCCATGCAAGAAATGGGAATTAAATTCAAACATCTGGGCGTCGTGGCTCGGCCGGAAAGATTGAGAAACTTGGTTTTTTAATTCCTGTAAATCCAAAACACGCCTGAAAATCATGAAACTTGGCATGGTGTCATGACATGGCACCAACATGCTGCGGTAAATTTTTTGGCCGAATTGGGACAAGCTTTGGTGTAAGCTTCTTGCAAACCGGAGCTTCCCTCAAGAAGGCTCGTGGTTCCGAGAGGGAACGTTTCACCTCCGTGTGCGAAACGACATACGTACACTACCTTCTCCCGCCTTAATTTTTTTACACAGGCAGATTAGACCAAATAGAAGTATCGTGCTAAATTTTGGAATTATTCCGGGTTCGTTTGGCCTTTTTTATACATTAATTGAGTTTCTGGGCATTTAATGTGCATAATTCAAATTTGAACTACAAGCACATGCTCCAGTGCACCAAAGTTGGTTGAAAAATCACATGTGTTTCCTTGGGTGAATTTCTAGGTCCCATGCAAGAAATGAGAATTAAATTCAAACATCTGGGCATCATGGCTCAGCCGGAAAGATTGAGAAACTTGGTTTTTTAATTCCTGTAAATCCAAAACACGCCTGAAAATCATGAAACTTGGCATGGTGTCATGACATGGCACCAACATGCTGCGGTAATTTTTTTGGCCGAATTGGGACATGCTTTGGTGTAAGCTTCTTGCAAACCGGAGCTTCCCTCAAGAAGGTTCGTGGTTCCGAGAGGGAATGTGTCACATCCGTGTGCGAAACGACATACGTACACTGCCTTCTCCAGCCTTAATTTTTTTACACAGGCAGATTAGACCAAATAGAAGTATCGTGCTAAATTTTGGAATTATTCCGGGTTCGTTTGGCCTTTTTTATACATTAATTGAGTTTCTGGGCATTTAATGTGTATAATTCAAATTTGAACTACAAGCACATGCTCCAGTGCACCAAAGTTGGTTGAAAAATCACATGTGTGTCCTTGGGGTGAATTTCTAGGTCCCATGCAAGAAATGGGAATGAAATTCAAATATCTAGGCATCGTGCCTCGGCCGTAAAGATTGAGAAACTTGGTTTTTTAATTCTTGTAAATCCAAAACATGCCTGAAAATCATGAAACTTTGTACGGTGTCATGTCATGGCACCAACATGCTGCGGTAATTTTTTTGGCCGAATTGGGACAAGCTTTGGTGTAAGCTTCTTGCAAACCGGAGCTTCCCTCAAGAAGGCTCGTGGTTCTGAGAGGGAACGTGTCACCTCCATGTGCGAAATGACATACGTACACTGCCTTCTCCCGCCTTAATTTTTTTACACAGGCAGATTAGACCAAATAGAAGTATCGTGCTAAATTTTGGAATTATTCCGAGTTCGTTTGGCCTTTTTTATACATTAATTGAGTTTCTGGGCATTTAATGTGCATAATTCAAATTTGAACTACAAGCACATGCTCCAGTGCACCAAAGTTGGTTGAAAAATCACATGTGTTTCCTTGGGTGAATTTCTAGGTCCCATGCAAGAAATGGGAATTAATTCAAACAGCTGGGCATCGTGGCTCGGCCGGAAAGATTGAGAAACTTGGTTTTTTAATTCCTGTAAATCCAAAACACGCCTGAAAATCATGAAACTGGGCATGGTGTCATGACATGGCACCAACATGCTGTGGTAATTTTTCTGTTCGATTTGCGAAGGTGCACACATTAACAATCAACAAAGTCATTTTGGAACAAGTGCTATCATGTTACAAATCGGAAACACAAGTATTATTGAAACCGTGGGCGTTCTACTTACCAATTACGTGCCGCCACACGTCCCCTTTTTTTATTGGCTGGGAGGTGCCGTGCGGGGTAGCTATTTGAGTACGGGAGGCATGCGATTAGACCCCTACGCGTGCTCATCGGGAGGAGAGCCCTTTGACCTCTACCCGCCGCGCACCTCCCTCCCAACGTCTCCATTAATGGCGCCCGAGACCCTGTTCTACGGCATGGCTATATGTCTCATTGGACTGAGATTTAAGAGAGAAAAATGAAAATCTGAAAAGAAAGTTTTGCACGGATCTTGATGTAAGATCCGACGGACCTATATAGCATCGACTGCGACTTATAGCAAGCATGATGAATATAAGGCCGATGACAGTGGATAATAATTGTCTTACATATTTAGGTTCATAATTAAAAAAAGCCACATGTGGCAACGCCCGAAATACACAAGGTTAAAAGAAGAAGGAAGACAACGATCTGGCTTGCTGATCTCTACTTTCTTGATGCGTTGCTGCAGGCCGCGGAAACTAGTCTCCGCGGCGAGCGGCGATGAGCTCTTTCTTGTCCTCAAGATGCTGCTTGAGAGCATCCAAGGATTCCTCCACCAGCCTTCTGCGCTTGATGCGCAGCATGGCATTCTCGTCCATAAGTTTCTCGATGATGACGCCGGTCCTCTTCAACAAGGCAGTGGTCTCCTCCTGCTGCTCCACACTTCCGATGATCTTCGCCCTCAGCAGGTCGCGCTCGGCCAGGAGCTTCGCATTGCTCTCATTTAGTTGCCGGATGATGCCGGTAGCCTATTCAAAAGAGGCTTTCATGTCGTCCTGCAACCTCGCCCAGCCGGAGATCTGATCCATCTGGCTATGGACGATGGCATGCATGCGCCTGTAAGAGTCCTCGCCTGCCCGCGAGACATTTTCCCAGGCCACCGCAGCGCGGGAGGACATCTCTACTGCATTCGTGGTGCGGCGGGACATCTCTTCTGCTTCCGCGGCGCGGCCGGACCAGTCTGCTGCATCGACGGTGCGGCGGGACCTCCGTGCTGCTTCGGCGGCGCGGCGGGACCTCTGTGCTGCTATGGCCGCGCGGCGGGACATGCCAGCTGCGTTCGCGGTGAGGCGGGACATCTCTTGTGCTTTCGCTTCCATGCTCGCATCTCCCTGGTGGCAATCTCTCGACCCAGAACTCACGCTGGCCATGGCAGACGCAAGGGAACGATGATGAATGACTTGTTTGTTTTTGTGGATGAGGAGTTGAGGAGGAATGTGCAGTCATCTTGGAGTAGTAGTATTTATAACCGAGTACTAATACGCTCCTAAGTGGGAAACCGTTTAGGTTTTGATCGGTGTGAACAGGTTTGCAATTTGGAATGTGACAGGACGCAGGCTCAAAATTTACTGACGGTTATAAGTGTGGCACTATTCCCGGAAGGCGTAACGTGGGCACGTACGCCTTCTCGGCCGCGTACGTGGCGTTTGCACCATAGGGTGCACCGCAATAGGCAATGTCAGCACACGTCTTGTTCCAACAACCGTGCGCGCTCATTATTACCATCGCACACGCTTCTTTTAATTAGAATGTGTGTGCCCGTCTAGCGCACACACGTTGATCTATCTAACTGTTTCAGTTTGTTGTGGCTAATCGCAAACAGTTCATCCGTGTGAAGTGTATGCCATCAATCGCAGACACTTTGATCTGGCTGACCCGTTTCTGTTCTGTTGCCTAATCGCAAACAGTTAATCCTCTGAAGCGTATGCCCTCAATCGCACACACCTTTATCTAGCTACCCATTTCTATTGTTCCTCCTCATCACAAACAGTTCATCCGAGTGAACCGTATGCTGTATATCGCACACGCCTTCATCTGGCTGCCCGTTTCTTTTGTTCCGCCTCATCGCAAATAGTTCATTGAACTGAACCGTATGCCCTGCATCGCACATGCAACTAAAATCTGAACCGTGTTTGATGGCTCCGCCATGGCAAACATTTTGCACCTTTTTTGACGGTTCTTTAACACCACCGTTTGCGATTATTGCATCGCACATAGTTTCGTCGAAGGGTCTCTGATCGTAGTGTCGCGTTAGCAGCATCCTGCAGTAGTGCGGTTTCAATGGCTATTAAGCCTGTTGCAATTAATAGTTGAATCCATTTTTAAACAGTTGTATTTCAATGGCTACAAACTTACAAAACATGACTTAGGATGCTGTTAAGCCTGTTGCAATTAACAGTTGTATCCATTTTTTAATCTGTCCATTTGCTACCATGCTACTCTCCGCAATGAAGATATACTAGAGATGCTGCCCATTTGCTATTTTTGGTGGATGCTAACCCTGTTGTACTTAACATGCCTGTCCATGTACTTACGCAGGGTCATAACAGCCGATGCTGTTGTTTGCCATCGAGGTTAGCTGCATCCCATGTCTTACAGTATTTCACATCATGTGTGCAATTGCAGTTTAACTTCTACCATTTACTGGTTGCCTGTAGGTACACATGTCAGTGGCACTGATCCACGCTTCGACCCGGAGGAACAGCTCGCCTCCGCCGCCGCTGACTTTGGGCGGGCTCTGGCCAAGATGAAGTACCCCAGCAACTACCTCTCAGGACTTACCAAGTATGTACTCACCAGTTCAATCTTACCAATACCAGTTGCAATTAATGGCTATGTTTTGTACGGTCGATGTATTAAGCATGTTGTAGTAAACATGCCTAACATGTTTTAGCTATTTTCCCTACCTTTTTATAGACAACTGGGCCATTATCTGCTCTGGCAGCACCTGCCTTGTGATGTTTAACTCTGCCAATTGCATTTTTATCAGTACCGGTTTCAATGTCCATTAAGCCTGTTGCAATTAACAGTTGTATCCATTTTTAAAGAGTTGTATTTCAATGGCTACAAAATTACAAAACATGAATTAGGATGTTGTTAAGCCTGTTGCAATTAATAGTTGTATCCATTTTTTAATCCGTCCCTTTGCTACCGTGCTACTCTTTTGCAATGAAGATATCACTACAGATGTTGCCGTTTTATTACCATTTGCTATTTTTGGTGGATGTTATCCCTGTTGTAGTTAACATTGGCTTTCCATGTACTTACACAGGGCTACAATGGGTGATGCTGTTGTTTGCCGTCGAGGTTAGCTACATCCCATGTCTTATACACCATCTATTCCTAAATATAAATATTTTTAGAGATTCCAATATAGACTACATAAGGAGCAAAATGAGTGAATCTAGATTCTAATCTAAACTATATCTATAGTTCCATATACATCCGTATGTAGTTCATATTGAAATCTCAAAAAAAAAATACTTGTACTTAGGAACATAGGTAGTTGTATTTTACATCATTTGTGCAATCTCAGTTTAGCTTCTAACATTTACTAGTTGCTTGTAGGTACATATATGAGCGGTACTGATCCACACTTTGATCCCTTTTGCGTATGGGGCAATGAGATATTCATGAACAAGCGTCAAGTGAGGAAACTAAGAAAGATTGTTAGGCGAAAGAAACGGGTGATTGGAATTAAGCTCTTTATTTACACTTTGTCCAAGACAACATTGAACTTTAGGATGGTAAGTAATTTGTTGCCTTTTCCCCTGCCCACAACAAGTTACTCTATTAGACCTCAGTATCTGATATTTTTCTCTTTTCAGTGGTTTCCGAAGCTATTTACTGATGATTACCTTGCAAACTACATGACTGGAGTGGAGGTGACTAAGGTTAAAGTATATAATTCATGTTACCATGATAATGCTCTAGAAGTCTTCCTGAAGGCGGTGAAGGATGGGCGGGCGATCGTCACAAGGGGTTGGATAAAAGTGGTTCGTGCCTATGGCATGCAGGAAGGCACATTATGGGCATTCCGCTTCTTCAACACCATCGGCAGTCAAAATGATTTACACTTGTCTCTTTACCTTTACCACCTTTAAATATTGTGGCTCATCATAGTTAATTGCTGTCTAATCCTGTAATTACTGAACATATTGTACTGGCAATTTTATTTATGGATTCGTTGTTGAACCATTGTGCTGAGAATTTGAATTGCACGTTTCATATTTCAAAATTTCTAATTCGAATAATAAATTACAGGCAAAAATAAAAATATACAGGAGCTAATAAAATAATGTGCACATGGTTAGAAAGAAAACAACATGTGCGATGTAAAAAGAGAACAGACGGTCATGGAACTTTGCAAACGGTTCTGGCAGTAAAAGCACTTGTGATGGATAGCCCAATGCCACACAGTTTTCTTCATCAAATCGTGTGTGATGTAGTTGATAAAAGCAAGCAGTTAACCAAGACAGAGCGTGTGTGATAGTTACACCTTTCACACACGAGCCTATACATAAAACTGTGTGGGATGTACATACGAACGGAAATGTTTTCCCTGGATTGACTGTGTGGGATGTACATTAGAACGGAAACATATTCCTTGGATTGAATATGTGTGATATACATACGAACGGAAATGTTTTTCTGGGATTCACCTTGTGGGATGTACATACGAACGGAAATGATTGGGTTTCGATGCCTCGCCCGATCGCACACGAGCTCATTTTGCCCCAGCCTGTGTCCCAGGAGGGCCTATCCCCGACGATTTCTGGGTCGTGTGGGAAGGACCCCCCTATCGCCCACACTCACTTGGCGACGGTTCCAAATGCCGTCGTGGAAAGGGGTTAAAAACCGTTTGTATAGCACCGACGCGTACCAGTGTGTAGTCGAACTTCTTCACCTTCTGACCGATCAAGCACCGAACGTACGGCACCTCCGAGTTCTACACACGTTCAACTCGATGACGTCCCTCAAACTCTTGATCCAGTAGAGCGTCAAGGAAGTAGATGGTTCCGTCAACACGACAGCGTGGCGACGGTGATGATGAAGTTATCCGCGCAGGGCTTCGCCTAAGCACTACGAGAATATGACCGGAGGCGTAAACTATGGAGGGGGGCACCGCACACGGCTGGGAATCTATATTGTGTGTTCTAGTGGTGCCCCCCCACATATATATAGGTGGGAGGGAGAGGGAGCAGCAGGGGGCGCGCCCAAGTAGGAGGAATCCTACTTGGGGGCTCCCCTAATTCGGACCCCCCCTTCCATATCTTTCCGGAGGGAGAAGGAAGGAGGGGGGAGAGAAGGAAGGGGGAGGCCGAATTGCCTCCCCTTCTTTCTCTCTTCCCCCTTCCTTTCCCTTCCCTGTTCGGCTAGAAAGGGGGGCGCACCAGCCTACCAGGGGCTGGTCTGTCCCCCTCTTGGCCCAATAGGCCCATATCTTTGTCGGGGGTGCCCGGAACCCCTTTCTGGTGACCCGATACAAACCTGGTACCCCTGGAACACTTCCGGTGTCCAAATACTATCGTCCTATATATGAATCTTTACCTCTCGACCATTTCGAGACTCCTCGTCATGTCCATGATCTCATCCGGGACTCCGAACAACATTCGGTC
The DNA here is from genome assembly GCA_011799875.1 of Thinopyrum elongatum. Taxonomy (NCBI): domain Eukaryota; kingdom Viridiplantae; phylum Streptophyta; class Magnoliopsida; order Poales; family Poaceae; genus Thinopyrum; species Thinopyrum elongatum. The sequence continues at coordinate 83,652,487 of CM022298.1, read as the reverse complement.
ATCAAATCACATAACTCATACAATATAAAATCGTCATCGAACGTTAAGCGTGTGGGCCCTATGGGTTCGAGAACTATGTAGACATGACCGAGACACCTCTCTGGTCAATAACCAATAGCGGAACCTGGATGCTCATATTGGCTCCCACATATTCTAAGAAGATCTTTATCGGTCAAACCATAATGACAACATACGTTGTTCCCTTTGTCATCGGTATGTTAATTGTCCGAGATTCGATTGTCGGTATCTTCATACCTAGTTCAATCTCGTTACTGGCAAGTCTGTTTACTCGTTCCGTAATGCATCATCCCGCAACTAACTCATTAGTCACTTTGCTTGCAAGGCTTCTTATGATGTGCATTACCGAGAGGGCCCAGAGATACCTCTCCGATACTCGGAGTGACAAATCCTAATCTCGATCTATGCCAACCCAACAGACACCTTTGGGGATACCTGTAGAGCATCTTTATAATCACCCAGTTACATTGTGACATTTGATAGCACACAAGGCATTCCTCCGGTGTCCGGGAGTTGCATAATCTCATAGTCGGAGGAACATGTATTTGACATGAAGAAAGCAGTAGCAATAAAACTGAACGATCAATATGCTAAGCTAACGGATGGGTCATGTCCATCACATCATTCTCCTAATGATGTGATCCCGTTCATCAAAGGACAACTCATGTCTATGGCTAGGAAACTTAACCATCTTTGATCAATGAGCTAGTCTAGTAGAGGCATACTAGGGACACAGTGTTTTGTCTATGTATCCACACATGTATCAAGTTTCTGGTTAATACAATTCTAGCATGAATAATAAACATTTATCATGAATAAGGAAATATAAAATAACAACTTTATTATTGCCTCTAGGGCATATTTCCTTCACATAAAGCTTATTGGGCAATTAAAGAACTCAACTATGATTTTAAACTTGCTGGTGAAAAGAGGCTATTTGATATTAGCTCATTAGACGAATGGAGAACCCAAGCTTTTGAAAATGCCAAGTTATTTAAAGAAAAAGTTAAAAGATGGCATGATAAAAGAATCCAAAAGCGTGAGTTCAAAGTTGGAGAATATGTTCTTTTGTACAACTCTCGTTTCAGATTCTTTGCAGGAAAACTCCTCTCCAAATGGGAAGGACCCTATGTTATCGAGGAGGTAAATCGATCTGGAGCTATCAAAATAAATAATGCCTAAGGTACTAACCCGAAGGTAGTTGGGCAATGAATAAAACATTATATCTCAGGTACGCCCATTAATGTTGAAAGCAATATTATCCAAACTATGACACCGGAAGAACACATAAAAGAAACCTTCCGGAACACTCCAGAGTCATGAAAAAAATGGGAGGTACGTGATACGGTAAGTAAACAGACTCCAAAAAATCCGCAAAAATATTTTCTGTCAGTTTTGGAATATAACAAAAATTAGGAAAATAAGAAACTACCAGGAAGGCACCCTGGGTGAGCACAAGACACCAGGGCGCGCCTGGCATGCCAGGCGCGCCCAAGTGGGTTGTGCTCACCTCGGGTACTTTCTGGACTCCATTTTTCTTCCGTTTGCTTGTTTCCCAAGATAAAAATATCTTTATATACCCCCCGAACCTGTTGACCACCGTATCATGGAGAAATCTTCTGTTTCTTTTCTTGCTGTTTTCAGTTAGATCAGTTTAGCCAGGCATCATGTCTTCCCCCTCTTCCAACAATGGAGAAGATGATGAAAGGTTGCTGCATGAGGAGCAAGAGGGGGAGGGAGTTCAGGAGGTTGCCATGGAGGAATATGAAGGGAATCCCCTTGGAGTTCACCCTCCGGCTTCCGAGAGAGGCACACTAGCTGGTATCTCCACTCGTCCTAATCCTCATCAAGCCATGAGATCATCAATCAATCAAGAGAGTTCTGAAGTGCAAGAAGAATTCCCTCCAAGGAGGCCCTTACACAGGTTACATCGTAATAATTTTCACAATTTAATTCACAATTATGGGTTCGAAAATACTCCCCATGTGCACATACCATCCAATTGGGACATATCTAGTCCAAGAGAGAGTGATGCAGGAACAAGTTCTTGGGGGCCGGAGAATAAACATATTATGGCTAAGGTGGAGAAAAACACTGAGTTGCTTCGTAAAGCTCCCCACGAGATCCAAGGCTTGAAGGATGCACTCATAGAAATATTGGGAGCAATTTCATCATCACCACCTCCTTCTTCATCACCAAAAGAAAATTGAGTATCGGGTATGGGCACTCCCCTTGGCTTTCGCCAAGCTTGGGGGAGGTGCCCCGGTATCGTATCGACTCCACTATCTTTTGCCTTTATTTATCTTAGTTTGATCTATAGTTATCTTTTTCTTTAGATGAATAAAAGTTTAGTTCGATCCTTTCTTTTCGAGAGTTTGGTTAGTGATCTATCCTTGTAATCGTGTGCGAGATATATAATAAAATTTAGTCTGAGTTTTGCTTTCTTTACTTTCATGTTTCAATAAAAGAAAGGAAATAAATGAAAAATATCATATGCTAATTTTATGGTAAGTGATGACATCACATAAGGAAAAGTATAAGTAGAAAATTTTATTGTAGATTGACAAACATAGCATTGGTGAATGATGCAATTCATGACAGAATTAATAAGGGAAGAGAAGATTCACATGCAAATACACCATCGTGGAAATCTTTTGTGATTGTGAGCCCCCATCAAATTATTATATGCCAAAATTGTTGACATTGGACAAGGAAGACAACGTAATGATTTATGTTTGTTCATATTCACATAGAAGCTATATTGTCATAGATCCTTCAACATGTGGTATTTGCTCCCTATCTTTGCTAGCCAGAATCCTGCACTAAGTAGAGATACTACTTGTGCATCCAAAACCCTTAAACCCAAATCTTATTTTCAAGAGTCCACCATACCTACCTATGGATTGAGCAAGATCCTTCAAGTAAGTTGTCATCGGTGCAAAAAGGGCAATAAAAATTGCTTCTAAAAGTGAGATCATTTAGTGCAAGAGAAAATTGAGTGTTGTACGAACTTGTGATGGCAAAGAATAAAAGCGACAAATTGCATAATAAAGGGTGCCATCATAAGGGGCAATATAACGTGACGTTCTTTTGCACTAAGGATTGAGAATAAAACCAAAAAGCGCACGGCAACCTCTGCTTCCCTCTGCGAAGGGCCTATCTTTTACTTTCATGTATTTACTTTTACGCAAGAGTCAAAGTTTCTCTATCTATTCCTTTTATTTTTCTCTTTTGGCAAGCATCATGTGGTGAGGAAAGATCTAGGCACATATATCCAATTGGATATGGGTAGCATGAGTTATTATTGTTGACATCACCCTCGAGGTGAGTATGTTGGGAGGCGAAACTATAAGCCTCTATCTTTCTATGTGTCTAGTTGAAACGTTTTGCTCATGTGTATGCGGTGAGTGTTAGCAATCATAGAAGACTATATGATGGTTGAGTATGTGGACTTGCCAAAAGGCTCCGATACGTGACCCTTCCCGAAAAGATGATGAATTGTAGTTGCAAAGTTGACTGAGAAAATAGTTTGTTGGTTTCCAATAGAGTTTATGCTTTATACTTCGATGTTGTGATGAATTATTACTTTTTTCATGAGAAGTTATATGACAAAAGTTATATTATAAAAGTTTTATGTTAAAGTTTGTTGCTGCTATGATAAAAGTTTTATGCTAAAGTTCGTTGCCGTTATAATAAAAGTTTTATGTTAAAAGTTCATTGCTGTTATAATAATATACATGATGCTTCTATGTCCGTATTTTGTTTTTATCGACACCTCTCTCTCTAAGCATGTGGACATGTTTTTTGATTTCGTTTTTTCGCTTGAGGACAAGCGAGGTCTAAGCTTGGGGGAGTTCATATGTCCATTTTGCGTCATGTTTTCCTACTGGTATTTACATTGTTTTATTACATAATAATGCTTTTGGAGTAATTCTAGTGCCTTTTCTCTCATAATATGCAAGGTTTACACAAAGAGGGAGAATTCCGGTAGCTGGAAATCTGGACCTGAAAAAGCTACATCAGGCTACCTATTATGCACAACTCCAAATGACCTAAAACTTCACGGAGATTTTTTATGGAATATATAAGAAATACTGGAGCAAATAACTACCGAAGGGGGGCCACCTGGTGAGCACAAGACACCAGGGCGCGCCAGACCCCCCAGGCGCGCCCTGGTGGGTTGTGCTCAGCCCGGCCCACCTCCGATGCCCACCTTCTGGTATATAAGTCATTTTGACCTAGAAAAAATAAGGGGGGGGGGGGCTTTCGGGACGAAGCGCCTCCGTCTCGAGGTGGAACTTGGGCAGGAGCACTTTTGCCTTCCGGCGGAGCGATTCCGCTGGGGGAACTTCCCTCCAGGAGGGGGAAATCATCGTCATCATCATCACCAACAACTCTCCCATCTTGGGGAGGGCAATCTCCATCAACATCTTCAACAGCACCATCTCCTCTCAAACCCTAGTTCATCTCTTGTGTTCAATCTTTGTACCAGAACATCAGATTGGTACTCGTGGGTGACTAGTAGTGTTGATTACATCTTGTAGTTGATTACTATATGGTTTATTTGGTGGAAGATCATATGTTCAGATCCAATATGCTATTTAATACCCCTCTGATCTTGAGCATGATTATCATTTGTGAGTAGTTACTTTTGTTCTTGAGGCCACGGGAGAAATCATGTTGCAAGTAATCATGTGAACTTGATATGTGTTTGATATTTTGATAATATGTATGTTGTGATTCCCTTAGTGGTGTCATGTGAACATCGACTACATGACACTTCACCATATTTGGGCCTAAGGGAATGCATTGTGGAGTAGTTATTAGATGATGGGTTGCGAGAGTGACCGAAGCTTAAACCCTAGTTTATGCGCTATTCCGTAAGGGACCGATTGGATCCAAAAGTTTAATGCTATGGTTAGAATTTATTCTTAATACTTTTCTCATAGTTGCGGATGCTTGCGAGGCAGGTAATCATAAGTAGGAGGCTTGTTCAAGTAAGAATAGCACCTAAGCACCAGTCCACCCACATATCAAATTATCAAAGTAGCGAACACGAACCAAACCAACATGATGAAAGTGACTAGATGAAATTCCCGTGTACCCTCAAGAACGCTTTGCTTATTATAAGAGACCGTTTTGGCCTGTCCTTTGCCTCAAAAGGATTGGGCTACCTTGCTGCACTTTTGTTATTATTATCGTTACTTGCTCATTACAAAATATCTTGCTATCAAACTACTTGCTACTTACAATTTCAGCACTTGCAGACATCACCTAGCTGAAAACTGCTTATCATTTCCTTCTGCTCCTCGTTGGGTTTGACACTCTTACTTATTGAAAAGACTACAATTGATCCCATATACTTGTGGGTCATCACCCGCACAGCCGGCCCTCTCCCTGGCTCCACATCTTGCACCGCCGGACCTTTCCCTTGATCTATCTCCTGCGCCGTCGGACCAGATCTTGCTGCCTCTCAGGCGCTGCTGGCTGTTGCGCCACCAGCCTTCTTTTCCTTTGATCTGCTTTAGCTTATTCATCTCATCCTCTCTCGATCTGCAGGATACAAGGGGAATAAGGCAGGGTCTAGGTGCTACTCCGGAGCGGCGGCAGAGCGAAGCAAGCCCTTCTCTCCTCAAGGTACAGACCCCTCTTCCTCTCCCCTTGTATATGGTGCTATCCTGTACTTTTTTTTGCTGAAATTGCTGCTGTACAGTACATTTTTTACTGAAATTGCTGCTGTGCAGTACATATTTTTGCTCAAATTGCTGGTGTCAAGTACATCTTTGCAATATATGATGGTGTGTAATATTTTTGATGGCTTGCATCAATTGTAGATGGCCAAGAAGATGAACAAAAGAAAAAGGATGGTTAGGGGAGCCGCTGTTTTTGTCACACTTGCTGCAATAGCAGTCATTGTTCGAGCTTTAATAAGGAAGAGAAGACCACGTATTACATATGGCCCAATGCATGAAAGAGACCGGATCAGATTTGATTATCTAAACCAAAAAATTTGGCAAAGCGATGTGTTGTGTAAAAACATGTTAAGGTTTGAAAGAGCTGCATTCTTTCGCCTGTGTGGCATACTGAGGGATCGCAATTTGCTAGAAGACAGTCCACATCTTAGCGTCGAGCAAGAATTAGCGATGTTTTTGCATACAATTGGGCATAACCTTCGGAATAGGGTTATTTCAGCCAATTTTTGTAGATCGTATGGCACAACCAGCATCTATTTTAGAAAGGCTCTTCATGCCATAGGTGAGCTTTGTAATGACTATATAAGGCCACCATCATTGGAGACCCCACCAAAATTGCTGGAAATCATCGATTTGACCCATATTTTAAGGTAAATTCAGAAACTATTCGTTAGCTATCTAGGCTATATAATATGCCATTTAATACTTGTCACTATATAGGATTGTATTGGAGCTATCGATGGTACACATGTGCGAGCAGGAGTTACCAAAGATGTGGAGCATTCTTTTCGTGGTAGGAAGGCCTTCACCACTCAAAATGTGATGGCAGCGGTAGATTTTGACCTACGCTTCACATATGCGTTGGTTGGTTGGGAAGGGTTAGCACATGATGCTACTGTTTTAGCCGATGCATTGCCGTGTGAGAGAGGCTTACAAGTGCCACCCGGTAAGAAGTTGCCCTAGGAAGTGAAAATTGTCCACTTGTTATTGCCTTACAAGAACCATTGTCACCAATTTTTGTTTTATTTTTTAGGAAAGTTCTACCTAGTTGATGCTGGTTATGGAGCAAAGCCCGGGTTCTTACCACCATTTCGTGGTGTGAGATACCATTTGAATGAGTGGGGCAACAATCCAGTCCAAAATGAGAGGGAGTTGTTCAACCTTAGGCACTCATCTCTACGGGTCACGGTAGAGAGGGCTTTTGGATCTCTCAAGAGGCGTTTTAAAATTTTAGAAGATGCCAAACCCTTCTTCACTTTCCCGGTGCAGGTCGACATTGTTATAGCTTGTTGTGTTCTTCATAATTATGCATTTTCACAAGGGATCGATGAATTTATTATACCGGAAGTGACATGGACCACCCAACCAATTCGAACAACAAGGCAACAAGCAAGTGACCATAGGGCCACGGTAGACCATAGGCTGCAAATTGCCGCCCAAATGTGGGAAGATAGGCAAATCATGTATGCAAATATATGAGTGTGCGACACTCCATGTATCATTTATTGTGTTCAAACCATGTATTTGTATATGTTGAAACCACTCCTTTGGGTTTATTTGATGGCTGGACAGATTGTACTGTTTATGGTATTGAAACCTTGTATTTGTTCAGATTTCATCAATTTTATTGGTTGGTTTTGATGGCTGGACAGATTGCCTTATTTATGATATTGAAACCATGTATTGTAAAGTTTTAATCCATTTTATTGGTTGGTTTTGATGGCTGGACATATTGTACTGTTTATGCTATTGAAACCTTGTATTTGTTCATATTTCATCAATTTTATTGGTTGGTTTTGATGACTGGACAGATTGCCTCATTTATGATATTATTAAGCTATACTCCATTTTGTGCAAGTCACCGCTGCAAGTGGGAACTCCACAAAGAGTGGGGTCATTGTATGGACTGCTACCATGACCAACACAATGCTAGGGTTTTTGGCTGACCTTGTTGCTAAAGGAAAGAGGACTTCTAGTGGATTCAGGGAGGCACATCACAAACAATGTGCTGCTGTTTTGAATGAGCAGTTCAAACTAGCTGTCACTGGAGAAAAAGTTAGAAACCATCTCAATAAGTGGAGGAAGATTTGGGGAAGGGTAGTCATCTTGAAGAATTTAAGTGGAGCTCTATGGGATGAAGATACTTGCACAATTAGGCTTAGTGAAGAACACTATGCAGGTCATTGCATGGTTGATACGTCTCCAACGTATCTATAATTTATGAAGTATTCATGCTGCTATATTATCATTCTTGGATGTTTTACAATCATTTTATAGCAACTTTATATCATTTTTTGGGACTAACCTACACTACAAAAAAAATACACTTCCGTGATGATACGTGTTTGTCACAGTAGGTCATGTTTTCTGTCATGCATGTACATCCATGACGATTATATGACAGAATCAAGATAGTCATACCTGTGCTGTCGTAGAAGTGTTCCATGACATTACCAAAATTATCATCACGGAAGTGTCCACCTCCATGACGATAAATCGTGCGTCACAGAAGTGCTTTCGTCAAGGGTGACCGACACGTGGCATCCACCGTAACGGGTCGCCGTTAAGCTATCGGGTTCCGGTTTGGATCCGATAACCCGTTAACAGCCCGGACCAATGGGGATTTTCCACGTGTAAAATTCTCAATGGCCAGAGTAACCACGTGTCGGCTCACCGTTGGGACAGATGTCATCCACTCATTGGACCGAAGGCGCCTATGATTCATCGACACGTGGCACGGCCCAATAGAGGCCCATTCCAGTGAAAAGGCCAGCCCGTTTGACTTGGTCAAAAGGTAGCGGGCCGGCCCACGGAAAGCCTGTTAACGGCTTGTTCGCATATAGCCCATTTACAGCCCGCTAACTCACGGCCTATCGGAATTTGGCCCAGTAGCGTCATCTGGGCCGTCCAATATGATACCACCCCGTTGTAACTTCCGGCCCATTTATGGCCCATGCCATCTTTTGGCCCATAGGAGGCCTTTTGTAACTCTGGGCCCATTAAAGGCCCGAGATGAAACTGGCCCATAACGAACAGTGTATCACTTTGTACCCATTAACGGCCCATTATTCCGTCGGCCATTTCCAGCCCGTGTTAACTTTCGGCCTTCTAAGGGCCCATTTATTCTTGGGCTCATTTCTAGAATTCGGTTAGTTACAGTCCGTTACTGGCCTGTTCCGTTTGTGGGCCAAATTCAGCCCGTGGTTACATTCGGCCCGTTTGTGGCCCGTTAACCAGTTGGGCTGTTTTCATAGCGTTATCAAATACGGCCTATTAACGGCCCGTTATGGTCCACGAATAGTACGACCCATGTTTGGCGAAATGATTATACGCCCCGTAGAAGGCCCATGGATCCTACGGCCCGTAGAAGGCCAATGGATCCTACGGCCCATAGAAGGCCCATGGATCATACGGCCCGTAGAAGGCCCATGGATCATACGACCCGTAGAAGGCCCATGTATCCTATGGCCCGTAGAAGGCCCATGGATCCTACGGCCCGCAGGAGGCCCATGGATCCTACGGCCCGCAGGAGGCCCATGGTTACAACAGTCCGTGTGTTGCCATGGTTATTGTGGCCTAGTTACCAAAAATAGGTTATTGTGGCCACTAGAAAAAGGCGGAAAAAGAACTGCAGTGACTATAAGCAAACAACTAAACAAGACAATAAGGAAATAAATAAGCAAGCAACTAACGTTAGGCTATTATGGCTAATACACATATTACATCCACTGGGCATCAAAGTTCGCCACTAGTGCAAATATAGGGAACAAAGCAGCATATTACATACACTAGCCGTCTAAATTGGCCACCAGTGTAAATAAATGCGGCAGCAAGACAAGTCCATAACTGAAACAACTTCAGAACAGCTCAAGAAACGTTATCCTGGGTATCCACCATGCTAGCAATAAGCTTAGCAAGCTTATTAACTTTGTCCTATTTGGCGCTAAAATCCTCCAACGCTTGCTGTCGCACCAGAAAGTATGCATCTGAATGCTCCAGGGACTTCCGCAGTCCTTCCGCTTCTTGTCGCAGCACAGCTGATTGATGTCTTTCAGCTTGTAGTTGAGACTCAAGAAACCGAACTGATTTAGACAGTGAGTTTGAATAGCTTGTGCCAGCGGTAGTGGCCAGTAACTCGAACACTAAACCAAGACAGGACTTTGGGGTTGTCTCACTGTCTTCAAGATAGTTTTCCTTAGCTGTTTTATCAGCTTTGTTGGAGACCAACAAGGATGTCTCACTATCCTGAACCTTATCTGCATTACTTCCTTTACCATTGCTTAATAAGGCACTCTTCCCCAATATTCTGTCAGCATTCTAAAAGAAGAAACAAGCAGACACATAACAGGTTTAGCATGTACTAGTATATGAAACTCATTTCGGTGAACCAGTTCATTAGTAAGGTGGACAAGATTAAACTACCAAGTCTTCTATTGCCAAGTAGTATATTATAAAAGCATCAAACAAACATATATCTATGTCCTATGGTCACTGCATTGTCTTGCCAAATCAAAATAGAGACACGGTTCAAATCATATCAGTTCAAGAGAAAGCAGCAATGAAAGAATACAAAGCATGGGAAACTACACGGCATAACAAGATTTCATATGGGTACCACGGGTCTACATGTACAACAACACTATTGGCTCTGTTGTGATGCTAGTAATGTGCATGATATGAGAAGTCAACTGTATACACAATTGAAATTGAAATCAACAAAGCTATTTATAAGAGCAAACCTGTTAAAGAAACATGCGTAAACATACCTGTTGTGCCATTGGAGTTTCGATTGGATCCTTCAATTTAAAAATAAGTTTGTATGAGTAAATATAGTGATACAAGAGCAAAGCAGTATGCACGATAGCAATGGAATCTTAAATGAGAACAGTTGTTCTTCAGGTTTAAGCACTTGTTCTACATGAATAGAGTACAGTAAGACGCAAGCATATAGTACTTAAAAAAATGAGCTCATAGACCTTACCACATTCTTGGTTCGGGACCAGTACAAAACAAGGCGTTCCCAGTCATCGTCCAGTAAATGTGTCTCAGGAGAACGTAAGGGAATTTGATGAGTTTCTTTGCCAGTGAAGTATGTTTTCTTCAGGTAATTCCGATACTACCACCAAGCATTCTTGAAGATAGCAGAGGTATTAGCACAGGTTACCTCATCCTGAGTTTCCAAATTGGTCCTTCTCTATAGAGAAAAATGGGAAAATTTGATGTATTATAACCATCATGGAGGTAGAATGTATGGGACAAAGCAAAGTAATTGCCATGAATAACATTACTTACACATAACTCCTGGACAAACACCTGCAACCGGCATTTTCCTTCATCTTCAGTATAATATTTCCATGATGGGAAGATACGCACATAGGATTTAACAACATCAAATGCGATAGATGCTAAACTACGAATGGCTGGTTGTGCTTCCTCCACAGGAATAGGTGTACTAACTGGTGGAGTTGGGGTTCGCCGTGGTAGTACTGGCGCTTTGGGCACTGGAGCTGCCTTACTAACTGCTCTTGTTTGGGAGCTCTGTGGTGGAGATGGTGCTGTGTCAACAGGAACTGGGTTACTATCTGCTGGGGTTGGGGTTAGATTGGGTGAAGCTGGTTCTCTGTCCATCGCAGTAGGGGTACAATCTGTGAGAGTCTGGGTTATGTGTGGTAGGGCTGGTTCTGGTGCATGTACAACCGGGGTGCTATCTCCACCAAGAGGTAGCACTGTTTTATTTGAAGACCGTGTTTTTACTCCGCTAGATACTGCCATCACCCGCTCCAATTCAAATGGTTGATAAACAGGAAACATAGTTGAATGTACAGACATTGTATGAGAGACAGATGCAATAGATAGTGTGGAAAAAAGAGGGCATGAAATAGTTGACATGTATATTGTTTAACTAAAATGGATAGCCACATATATGATGTCTATCTAAACTGGATATCATAGCATAACATAATTCAAAGATATGATGACTAACTAAACAGGATCGCATGACATAATTCACATACATGTTATCTAAGTAATCAGGATCGCATGATTTAATTCACATATGTGATTTATATGCTAAGCTGAGGGAATTCACATATATGATGTCTGAACTAAGAACATGGTGTTGAATATTGTGTATATGATGTCTAAACTATGCAATGCAAGACACCATATGCATGATATGAGCAGTATAACCGTGCCAAGTTAGAGCATACACCTCGGTGGGGGAATAGGACTGGTCATCTGTCTCTGAATCCATCTCTGAGGAGCTATCGGGACAAAGCAAGAGATCTGCTTCGACAGGTAGCACCATCTGCTCTGAAGGCCTTGTTTTCACTCCAGATTTTTCCATCACCCACTCAAATGGCTGATTCACAGGAAGAGTAGTTTAATGTATAAACATTGTCGACAAATGGAAATGTAATGAAGAAAAGGATGGGCAAGATATCATTCAAATATATGATGCCTGGTTAAACAGGATGGCATTGCACATTTCACATATATTATGGTAGGCTAAAAGACATGAGACTGCATAATTCCCATATATGATATAGAAACTAAACAGGTGGCATTACAGAACATGTCTAAACTAAGCAGATGACATATATGATGTCGACAGTAGGCACTGCAAGGCAACATATGCATGATATGACTAACATCATCATGCCAAGTTAGAGCAAACACCTTGGGGGGTAAATAGGAGGGGTCAGCTGCGTCTGAATCCGCCTCAGAACAGATATCTTCCTCTGGATTACAATCTGGAGAGGGGGGGAGGGTTTGCCATTGAACCCACCATGGAGCGATGTCTGCATGACATTGTATTGCCGTGCAAAACTCTTCTCTTTTTCTCTACATGTTCAGCATGACTGTGTACAATATCTGACATGCATACGAAAAAATATAGTGAGATTATGTAAGGAGAGCATGCATAAATCTAGAGTGATGGTAACAACCAGTGGATGGATCCAAAAATAATGATAGCAGGCTGATGATTGCTTTAATTTAATAAAAATAAAGATGATGATTGCTTTACTATTTGTTTCCCACCCAAGATGAACATAATAGGCATACCCTAGGTGAACCAGATATTAGACAGAGATACTATTCATTGCTGCCTCGATATGTGCCCCACATCTAATTTAGAACTCAAGTGGGATTCTAATAGCATCTCCAATAGATGATGTAAAATACATTACCAAAAAGTGATAGATGTAAAATTTACATCACCCAAAAACACCTGACTACAACAGATGAGGTAAAAACTGTTGACTCTGAACTTAACTGTCGAAACTAAAATTTACTGTGGAATCTGAATGTTACTGTCGAAACTGAACGCAATGGTAGCAGAGAGGCACTTCACATGTAGTTTAGGGAGGGCCTGCAGTTCATCTTCAACCTGCTCCCCCCTGAGCCGCCAGCTACCACCGGCCGAACCGCCAGCCCCCGTCGCCCGCGGCTGGCGGCGCTCCCGCGCCGCCTTGCCGCCCCGAAACAACTCCCCACCGCCGGTCCGCCGCCTATATACAATGGAGCCTGCCTGCCGGGGTTTGTCTCTCGTCACACCATCTCATGCAAGGCGGCGGTGGACTCTCTCTCTCTCTCACCATTGGTCACTGATCTGGACGCATCCCGTCCGCCGGCGAAAAGGGAGGATGTGCATCGTTTCTCCGTTCAACGGCATTGAGGCAGCATGTCCCGATCTGCGGTACCTGCCGTTCTCTCTGACCAAGCTCCGGCACGGTAGGGCCTTCGCCACTTGCTCGCTCCGGCGCCCTCCTAGTTACATCCCGACGAACCTCAGGTACAACTTCCTCCGGCCAAGCTCCACTGCCAATCTTCCCATGTTGCTGCATGTGGAAAATCCTGCATGTGGATCTTCTTTAGTTGTTTGCTTAAAACGTATCTCGGCCGGCGTACTTTCCATCTTGCAATCTCGTCCTCAAACCGTTTTTGATAAATCACCATGCTGCTATCTTTCCCTTATTACATGGAATATGCTTCTTTTTTGTCGGTGTATGTGTCTTCAACTCGTGTTATTGGGCAGTAATTGTTTCCTTTCTACCTCCTTTTGCAAACAGGGTATCCATTTCACCTCGTTGCTATTGCGACCTTTTGGTGAACTGCACAAATCACTTTTTTCTTAAGAGTGTTTTGTGCAGTTTCGCCAAAATGTCACACGGGCAACGTTTTTACATTTCTGTGGGACTGCAGAAAGGGAGATTGGTTTTGCTATCCCCCTCATCCAGCTCCGTGCCTAATCTTCTCCAACAAGTAGTTAGTCCTAAAGAGAGATCACAGAGGTGATCGGCTTCTATTTGTGTGTGTGTTATGTTTCATCATCTAGTTCCACTATTATTGTAATCACACTGACTGAATATCTTTGCAAACAGGGATGATCAGCTCGATTTTAGTGGAGCTGCACAAAATGATCGGATTGTGATGTCCTCCATACACCTCTTTTTTGGCTACAGAGCTAGGTGAAACTAGCTGCCAACCAATGAACACTATGCCCAGGAAATGGAGCCATGCCTACGAACAACATCGATCAATTATATATTTTTCTTTATTTGTACACCTTCTCACAACTTTGTCTTCAGTTGTGATGTGAATATTGGCGCTGTTCTGTGAACCATTGAGATACATTAGCAGCCATGGTAGTTTCATTTGTATTTGATGGAATGTTTTAACGAGACAATCTTGAGGCAAGAGGACACATGAATCCTAAGTTGAAACCTTTTTTTTCCTGCGGGAACCAAAGTTGAAACCTTCATAGCATCACAGTACAATTTCATTAAAATTATGCGTACATTTAAACAAATCCTGAAGGATTGATAGAAATGCCAGAAACAATTCAACTTCGTTTCGCCGACATGTGGGACATCCTTCATCCGGCTCCACCTGCCATGCAGCAATATTGAGTGCACAACTACAGGGAAAGATTCACCCCGGTCGTTGCGCCACAGTAGTAAAGACTAGTGAGCAGTCAAATCACAGAGCCCCACCTTCGCCACAGTAAGTTGCTCGGACGAAGCAACCATCATTTATCTGTTCGTTGAATCCGCTGGTACTCCAATATTCCCAGAGTAATAAGTTGCTCGGGCGAAGCAACCATCACTTCACCTTTCCCACAGTAAGTACTGCCTCCTTTTTTTATTCTAGAAACAACCGCACGCGAATATTGGACGGTAGCAGCACAACAACTGAATCAAAAATCGAAACCAACCAATGAACTACTACTAATGGTGAGCGTTTGCTAGTATCATGTGCTCCGTCTGTCCATGTATATAGGGCTTAATGCATTTTCCAAGACTAACTTTGGCCCTGTTTGGATCCATGGGTTAGAGTTAGTTTGAGCTAGTTGGGGCTCAAATAGCCCTAAGTATCCAAACATGAGCGTTAAATTGGAGCAAGTTGCACCAAACCCACCAAAAAAAACTATCCCACCCAAGAGGTGCTAATTGGAGATAGTTCTCATTGGGCCCACCAAAAAATCACTTTTCTCTCTCTATCCCGCCAGCCAAGTGGTTCTAATTGGAGCTAGTTATCATCGGGCCCATTGAAAAATCACTTTTCTCTCTCCATCAAGTGCATTTATTGTCAATCTAACCCTGTCATCCAAACACCTCTTTGGCTACAGTTAGTTCAGGGTTAGTCATGAGTTAGTCTAACCTCTAGCTAAGTTAGAGTATCCAAACAAGAGCAGTATAGGACATGCAAGTTTCTCAAAGCATACCGTCAAATTCGTACGTGAAAGGATTTTTTTTGAAACGGAATGTGAAAGGATCTTCGAATGATATAATTTTCAAATTATATAAAATCTTATCAATAGTCAAAGGCAACCTCGAAGAATACATTAGGCCTATATAAAATCTTATCAATAGTCAAAACCAAGTGTTACTACTACACCAAACAAGTTCAAAACGAGAAACTGGACCCACTCACGGCACAGCACGCCTGTCTCGTTTGGTCCGTCGGTCAAAGCGCTTCCTCTTCTTGGCATAACAATAGAGTACAGTAATTTTTTTAGAATGCTCTTGGCATGTCGCTAACATGTGATGAGTTAACCGACCTCAATAGACGGCAAAAACGCCAGCCCGCCGCACTTTGAGAGAGACGAGGAGCGAGAAGCGATATGGGCTGGTGGATTACTAGAGCTAGGTGTTGCACGAAGGCCAAGAAATATGGTGATAGTGTGGGTTGGCCATGTATGATGTAACTACACTCTGGGCTGCCGTGTTTCGTACTCTTCCGGTCTACTGTGGAGATGATTGGTTGATTTTATATCGCTGAATAATATAAAATATTATGAGTGCAGACGCTACACCGCGAGGTTCCTTGCTCCTTCTCGGTCGTCGGGAATCAATGTTCTTCCACTCTTTTTTTTGACGTGAGCTTTGTTCATCCTTTTGCCAACACGCGGGACATCTAGCATCAAGGTGCACGTGTCATGCAAGAAAATGGAGATAAGTATTGCGTAAGTGAGTCATGCACTACGATGGCACCTAGTACTACGCAATATTTTTCCTCCTCAATGGCACGTGAATAGTGCACGTACGCAATGACGGAGCACGGGATGGTAGCCATGGACATGGTCGGCCCTTTTTGGAGAGAGTACTAAATATTAACTTTGATGTGTCCCGTCAACTCACAGAACGACGAGAAGCACACACTGAATGACGGAGCATGGGATGGTAGCCATGGACATGGTCAACCCTTTTTGGAGACTAATGCACTACTTTTGATGTGTCCCGTCAACTCGCAAAGGAGGAGACGCTTTGCTTACTATACTAGTACGACCTCTCCCTCGTTCACGCGTGTGCGGTGTCTCACAGGACGAGGATAAGCTTTTACTTTACGATAGTGTGCTTAATACAGGCGGTGGACGTGCAGCAGTTCATTCGATGTCAGATTACCAGAAGTATCTATACTGTAGTACCATCATCACTATTTGCATGATTTTTTTAACGTAGTACAAGAGTGGATTGCTCCAGTGGTCATCACATGTGAGCCAATTCATTGGCACCCTTCCGCGCTCCATTTTGTCTTGCGTTCCTTCCTCGGTCCAGCACGCTGACAAGTGGGCCTCATGCTCATGTATGCCAACCTGGTAGTCAATTATTTTGCGAGAGTCAGCTATCACACCCTTTCGATGCCACGTCAATGTACCCACTAGAAACAAGACTTGTTCGGTTCAACCACCTCCCTAGGTGTTTGGAGAGGAATTGGCCAGCGCGAAGCGGTTCTATAGGTGGGCAGGCGGCAAAAAATAGGGGAAAACGCGTGAACCAGCTAGACGAGGGAGGGAAGCTTCTACATTCACAGGGGATGTGGCATTGGCTATTGGGCGGTAACAGACAGTCATCCGGGTACGCCATAAAGGTTACGAAGAGGCATCCTATATCAGCAAGGACCAACTTCCCTACGGATAGCTCATCTAATAGAACTCCCAAGTTAACTGTGCTGAGGTTGGAGTAGTCATGAGATGGGTGACCAAATGGGAAGTGTACTCGATATTAACTAGAGGGATGGGTCTCTGCAAAGGTTTATTATAAACCTTTGCAGTGACCCATCCCTCTAGTTAATATCGAGGTCTTTGTTTTGTAATTTTTGATATTTTTTGTTTTTTGAACACATGTTAATCAAAGGTCTATCGCGTTACTTTTTCATAATTTTTGTTTTTTGAACACATGCTAATTGACTTGAAAGAAGGTCTATCGCGTTACTTTATGACATGTTTCCAAAAAATGTGATATGACCTCTGTCAACTTATAAGTCATGTCTGTCAAATTAACCTCGAGGTACTTGTTCTCAAATTAATCTCTGGGCCTTGCCGGAGTGCTGCAATGTGTCGGCGTCAATTGCAAGATGAGCCACCAAACTAGCAGTGGAGTTGCCAACATGCTCAAAGTGCACGCAACATTGAGTAGAAAGAAGCATGCCTAGGAAATTAATGCGTGCTTAGGGAGGCCCTTTGCTCAAAGAGCAAGTACTCTTTCGGTTATACTATAAGACTAGCCACAGTGGGAGTAACTTCAGCAGTAACATCGAGTCCAACTCAGCAAATTTGCTTTTGTGGCAATGAGTTAATGAGGAGAGAGGTAGTTTGAGTAAGTTTTACTGTAACATCACATGTCCCAGTGCAATATGAGTCTATAACCTAATAAATGAAGATTTGCATGTTACCACACTTATGTTACTACCCACTATGCGAAGAGGCTTCCTATATCGGCAAGCACCAGCTTCCCTACCGATTGCTCATCCAATAGAACTCCCAAGTTAACTGTGCTGAGGCTGGAGTAGTCATCAGATGGGTGACCAAATGGGAAGTGGACTCGATGTTAAACTAATGGGATGGGTTACTATAAATGTTTAATTGGCTTAAATGTATATAGTGCTCCATCCTATTAGTTGAACCTTGAGGTCTTTGTTTTGTAATTTTTGACATTTTTTGTTTTTTGAACACATGTTAATCGAAGGTCTATCGCATTACTTTTTGATAATTTTTGTTTTTTGAACACATGTTAATTGGCTTGAAAGAAGGTCTGTCGTGTTACTTCATGACATCTTTCCAAAATAAGTGATATGACTTTTGTCAACCTATAAGGAATGTGTGTCAAATTAACCTCGAGGTACTTGTTCTCAAATTAACCTCTGGGTCTTGCAGGAGTACTTGTTTTCTGAACACATGTTAATCGAAGGTCTATCGCATTACTTTTTGATAATTTTTGTTTTTTGAACACATGTTAATTGGCTTGAAAGAAGGTCTATCGTGTTACTTCACGACATCTTTCCAAAAAAAGTGATATGACTTTTGTCAACCTATTAGGAATGTCTGTCAAATTAACCTCGAGGTACTCATTCTCAAATTAACCTCTGGGTCTTGCAGGAGTACTTGTTTTCTGAACACATGTTAATCGAAGGTCTATCGCGTTACTTTTTGATAATTTTTGTTTTTTGAACACATGTTAATTGGCTTGAAAGAAGGTCTATCGTGTTACTTCACGACATCTTTCCAAAAAAAGTGATATGACTTCTGTCAACCTATAAGGCATGTCTGTCAAATTAACCTCGAGGTACTTGTTCTCAAATTAACCTCTGGGCCTTGCAAGAGTGCTGCAATGTGTTAGCATCAATTGCAAGATGAGCCAGCAAGCTAGCAGTGAAGTTGCCAACATGCTCAAAGTGCACGCAACATTGAGTAGAAAGAAGCATGCCCAGGAAATTAATGTGTGCTTAGGGAGGCCTTTGCTCAAAGAGCAAGTGTATATAAGGTACAGTCGACAGGCTATAAGGACGAGGAGCGAGAAGCAATACGGGCTGCTGGATATACTATAACTAGGTGTCCCACAGAGGTAACATTCAAACTTATTCTCACACTATAGAATGGTATAGGACTGTGGAGAGATTTGGTTGATTTTATATCGCTGAATAATATAAAATATTATGAGTGCAGACGCTCCACCGCGAGGTTCCTTGCTCCTTCTCGATCGTCGGGAATCTATGTTCTTCCACTCTTTTTTCTTTTACGTGAGCTTTGTTCATCCTTTTGCCAACACGCGAGACATCTAGCATCAAGGTGCACGTGTCATGCAAGAAAATGGAGATAATTAGATAAGCAGTGCGTAAGTGAGTCGTGCACTTCGATGGCACCTACTAAGCAATATTTTTTCTCCTTGATGGCAAGTGAATAGTGCACGTACTCAACGACGGAGCACGGGATGGTAGCCATGGACATGGTCAGCCGTTTTTGGAGAGAGTACTAAATAACTTTGATGTATCCCGTCAACTCGCAGAACGATGAGAAGCTTGCTTACTACGCCTTCTCCCTCGCCAACACGTGCGTGGTGGCTCGCAGCACGAGGAGAAACTTTTGCTTACAAGCGGTGGACGTGCAGCAGTTCATTTGGTGTCAGATTGCTAGAAGTAGTACTCTGTAGTACCATCATTATTGTTCGACTTCCGGAAGAGGCGAAGAGCCAAGCGCAAGGTCACCTACTAACCTAGTATAGTATACTACTATAGCCAAAGCTGGTCCACCTTTTTAGAGCATGGTTAATTAATATAGGCGGCTCTTGCAGCGGCACATCATTTAGAGCAAGTACTACTCTCTTCGTAGGAACTTAAAACACCGGAATAGGAAAATTATGAGGGGGGTGTCTCCAACAGTGTTCCTTGGCTCGCACCAAGCATCATGGTGGTCGAACTTGGAGTCATTCATCTGGTACACGTGGCATCTCAGATCTAGATACAAGGTGACATACACCGTCAAGGTCCACGGTCAAGGGGGTCAGGGCGGACGCGACCTCTCACTGCGTCCGCCATTTGAAGTGGCGCGCCGGCCCAGGGCGCCGCCCGCTGCACTCCCAGCTGTTCCCGCCTCCTCGCCGCATTCAAAAACCTACATTTATAAACCCGCGTGGAATGCGAGAAACCCACTCCGGCCACACACGTCCGTTCAGGAGTAGGACGCCGGCCAAGCTCCTCCTTCCACCATTTTGTCCACTCTTTCGGCGGCATCCGACGAGCAGGAAGAGCAGTTCTCCGGCATAAAAGCCGTCTGGGTGGCCCGCCGAGCCCGGCAGTTAAGAGCGAGGCAGCTCGCTGCTCCACCTACCTCGCCTAGCCCGTCGGAGGCAGTTGCCGCACCATAAGCCAGCGCGTGGTTCCACAGCTGGCCGCTCCAATACAGCTCGAGGAAGAGTGCCGACTTGCTCCACGCCGGCTTGTCGGGGAGCACGGCGGCACGGGCATCGTCGCTGCCCTCGACGCCGCCGCGTCGTACAGCGCCTCTAGTGTCTGCGACTGTGCCATCCGCCATCGACGCAAGCGTAGCCGCGACATGCAGGCAGAGAAAGAAGCCGCCGTGGATGTCGACGAGGTGATGCGGCTACGCGGCTACGCGGATGTCGACGAGGTGACGGCCAGCACATCCCCGCCCGCCACCATCATCGAGGAGAAGTAGAACACGGGAGGCCGCCGCCGATTGTATCCCATGAAGGCCACCGCCGAGGCGACGCCGGCGAATACAGCCGATGTCTTGCACGATTCTTGTTTTGCCTGATGCTGGAGGAGGACAAAGAGATCGGGTCGCGACCATTTAGATTAGGTATATTAATTCTACCAGGCTGGTTGTAATGGGAGTATCATAAGTAGTATCATGCATGCCAACTACTCCCTCCGTTCCAAAATATTTGTCTTTTTAGAAATTTAAAATGGACTACCACATACGGATGTATATAGACATATTTTAGAGTGTAGATTCACTCATTTTGCTCCGTATGTAGTCACTTGTTGAAATCTCTAGAAAGACAAATATTTAGGAACGAAGGGAGTAGTAGGCAAATTTGATGAGGTGGCGTAGAATTAAATGAAGAAAGAGAGGGTTGAGTATCATTTTATGATACCGTATGGAATTAAGTTACTCCCACTGTGGTTAGTCTTAGGCCTTGTTCGGTTCAACCTCCTCCCAAGGGGTTTGGAGAGGAATGGAGGGGAATTCGGCTTGTACATGATTTAATCCCCCACAATCCCTGTTAATCTATGTATATTGTGTGCATTTTATTTGACCCCTCATTTTGCCGCGCTACGACCAGGGTGAGTGTCTGCATGTAGTACACCATCCTCTAATTTGGTGGATGCCAAGCCGGCCCGAAAAGGAGCTATAATTTTTTTTCAAGTTGAAAAATGTTACCGATGAGGAGCCATAATTAAGCTGGAGGCGTCTCTTATTTTCTTTCGAATGGGCAATAAGCTTTTTTTAGTGTGAATGGGCAATAAGATGGAGAGCTGGAGAGTGTCTCTAATGGGCTGCCTCTAGTGTTAAGGCCCTCCAGTACAAAACACGGGCAGCCGACTGGGCCAATACAAAATCCTATCCATCTTAAAGCCCATTTGTTTTTGTTTTTTGCGAGGAGATGCCCATATTTCTTGAAGAGGGGGCGATCCCAGAAATCCCTCCTTCCTCCTCGCTTCCACG
The DNA here is from genome assembly GCA_011799875.1 of Thinopyrum elongatum. NCBI lineage: Eukaryota > Viridiplantae > Streptophyta > Magnoliopsida > Poales > Poaceae > Thinopyrum > Thinopyrum elongatum. The sequence goes on along the minus strand of CM022298.1, from coordinate 83,630,806 downwards.
TATACTGCAGCTCGCTGGACTCTCCCGCTTCCGTCTCCCCCCAATTCCCCCTGCTCCCCATCTTCCTCACTCGTCCAGAAAACACCCGCTCACCTTCTTCCTCACTCGTACAGAAAACACCTGCTCCTCTTCTTCCACTCCTACAGAAAACCCCAGCCCTCCTTCTTCCCCACTCGCACTGCCACTAGGCTCGTCTCTGGCTACTCTGCTCAAACCCGTGAGCTCGGCGCGACACCCGCAAGGAAAATGGAGTCAGCTGGCCCCAGCACCAAGAAGATGAGTCTCCCGCCAGCGGCGACGCCGGTTGTAGATCCCGCACCCGGCAGCGCGGGGAGAAGCGGCGAGCCCCCTCCCACCCAGATCTGAGGAACTGGTAGAATCTCTAGTGGACCGCATCAGCGATCTCCCGAACGACATCCTTGAGGAGATCATCTCGCTTCTCCCCACCAAAGATTGTTGCCGCACACAAGTCCTCTCAACTCAGTGGCGCCCTCTATGGCGCACCGCACCCCTCAATCTCGACTGTCGTCAAATATCTGTCCTTCCTGAATTTGATCTCCTCAGAGCCATCGTCTCCTCTCACCAGCAGGGCCTCATTCAACGCCTCTGCATCCCGACACGCTACCTGCTGTCCATACCCGGCACGGTGGACGCTTGGCTGACATCCCCTGAATTCAAAAAAATCTAGCAGTTTGAGTTATACCATTACCACGAAACCAAACATCAAGAATTTGTGCCCACACCACCGTTGTCCATCTTGTGTTTTTCCTCCTCTCTCCACACCGCCACCTTCGCCCAGTGCCATCTACCTGACGATCTGGTACAAATGCTTCGACTCCCACTGCTAAAAAAACTTTCGCTTGTGTTGGTTTATCTGTCGGAGGCCTCACTGCACAGCATCATCCACTCCAGTTGCCCTGCCCTAGAGCGCTTACTAATTGTTTTGGGAGTAGAAATCCCTATCAGTTGTCTCCAAATAAAGTCGCCTCACCTTAAAAGAATTGGAATTTGTTTTGAAGGAAAACAACTCATCATCGAAGATGCCCCTTCACTTCAAAGGTTGCTCCTTCATTATTGTTATAAACCTTGGCAAATAATTGTCGTCTCTGCACCCAAACTAGAGACCTTGGGTGTAATTCACGATCCGTTTAATGATCACAAGAAGTTGGTGTTTGGCTCCTCACTTTTTCAGGTACCGTATATTATCATCTACACATTTGTAATCATAATCTGCATTTTTCATTTGTGCGCATAAGTTTTATATCATCTTGGAGTACACTTTAGGTACTAATATTATGTTATATGCTCAATGAAGAGTTCGTCCATGGATAGCCTATCAATGCTGCTGGATTCTGTCAAGATCTTATATATCGGAATGTTTAGTTATGATCTGAACATAATTATTGGCTTGCTGCGATGCTTTCGATCTCTGGAGAATTTATATATAAAGGCGATTGTAAGTGCATCTAGCGCCCCTTAGTGATTTTGGTGTATTGAAGACTTATAGGTTAAGGGACTAATGTGTTTGTGAGTGTACACAGGTCTATAAGTCTATGAGGAGTTTGTTATTTACGATGATTGTCGACCCCTAAAAATGAATGTCTTCAACTGAAGACTTTGGTTTTCTTGAAGACTTTGAAAGTGAAGAAATTGGTGTGACCCTGAAGACTTGATATTCATGCGAGGATTATGAAGCGTGAAGAATTTTGTTTTTGTAGTTTCATTTTCTTCTTCTTGAGTCATAGGAAACACCGTACTGTTAAAGGGGGTCGAGGTAAAACTAAGGAAAAGTTTCCAAGTGATGCTCAACTCAAAATCCTACACCTACCCAATCCTTTCGAGTGAAGCCATTGGAAATCTCATACAGTTTAGTCAAGTTCTTCAGTGACAGAGACGAAGTTCTTCTGTTCTCTGAGGAATTTGTTCTGACTGAGGAGTTAGGAATTCGCCAGTGTGGATTGCCTACAAGTGAGGAACATGATAGCCCTGAGGAATTTGATACTCAAATGTCCGACCGTTGCTGTGCTACGCGCCAGCTGTCCAAATATCCTACCCATCTAACGGTCATATCATTGAAGGGCGTTTATGTCTTATCATGTCGGGCTGCTCCCTAGGCTATAAATAGCCGCCCCCTTCAACCACTAGCTGGTCGGCTGCTCCGAGAGATAGATTGACACTTGTCATTTAGAGCATCCCATCCTCCGAGGACTTTGAGCGAAAATCATCAAGTGAGGAAAAACCCAAAAACCCAAACACCTACAAACCCAAAGTGATTGAGCATCACTGAAGAGATTGTTCCTGTGTGGAACCGACGCTTGTTACCTTTGAGGACTGTGCATCCTCCAGACGGTTAGGCGTCATGGTCTAGAGCATCCAAGAGGAAATTGTGGATTGCCGAGTGACCGAGTATGTGAAGGTTTGGAAGTCACCTGAAGACTTACCAGGAGTGATTGGGCGAGGTCTGTGTGACCTTAGCTCAAGGAGAATACGGTGAGGACTGTGTGTCCTCAGGTTTAAATACCTAGCCGCTCTAACCAGACGTACAACTGTCACATCAGTTGGAACTGGTCTACCAAATCATTGTGTTCACCGAGCTACTGGTTCTATTTCCTCAACCCTTTCAATTCCTCGCATACTTGCTATGTATTTGATCATTACTGTTTGAAGACTTTGACTAAAGACTTTCTCAATTTCCTCAGTTCAATTTCTTCAGTTAGTTTGTCTTCAGCCTGCTTATCTTGTGTTTACGCTACTTGTACTCTGCGCTTGTTTTCATTTCATCATGATGACTGTGCTACTGCTCTGTTATGTTTGCATCTGAGTACTTATTCCGCTGCTAAGTAGTTCATCGCTTAGGAATTTCCTCACCTTGAAATTCCTCAGTGACGAATTTGTAAAAATCGCCTATTCACCCCCCCTCTAGTCCATATAACGCACTTTCAATTGGTATCAGAGCGAGGTACTCCCTTGTTCTGTGTGATTTTGGTTTAACCACTTGGAGTTTTAGTTATGTCGACTGCAGGCATGATCAATGTCTCAGCTGGGTGTCCTACCTTTGATGGGACGGACTACCCCTACTGGAAGAACAAGATGCGCATGCATCTTGAGGCAATTGACAACGATCTCTGGTATGTTGTGGAAAAGGGTGTTCCCTCTGTCACTCCTTCCGTAAACGCTGCTGATGTGAAGAGATTCAAGCAACTCGACTCTCAAGCGAAGAATATCATATGTGGCCATCTGAGCAAAGGGCAGTATGGCAGAGTGAGTGCTTTGGAGACAGCTAAGCTTATCTGGGATAGGCTGTCCAAGGTCAACGAAGGAGTCTCAACTCAACGTGACTCTCGAGTTGACGTTCTTCGCAATCTCTTCAACCGCTTCAAAAGACTCGACAACGAAAATGTTCAGCAAACCTTTGATCGCCTCACTGACATTTCAAATGAGCTTCAAGCACTGGGTGCCACTGACATCACCGACCATGAGGTGGTGAAGAAATTGCTGAGGTCACTCGATTCTTCATTCGATACACTGGCACTGATGATTCAAGAACGTGGAGACTACAAGTCACTTGATCTTGCTGATATCCTCGAGAGGCTAAATACTCATGAATTCCAACTAGCTGAGAAGAGAGATCTCTACGGACCGAGCTATGGTAGATCTCGTGCACTGAAAGCCAAGGCAGTCTCTGAATCTGAAGATGAAGATTCTGGTAGCAGCCTTGGTGATCCTGAAGAACTGAGTCAGGAGCTAGCAATGCTCGTGAGGAAATTCCAGAAGTTCTCTAGACGTGGCCGATTTGGAAAATCCTCAAGAGGTGATGACATGAAATCAGATTCCTCATCCCGTGATTACAAGAAGAGAACTTGCCATAAATGCAAGAAACCTGGTCACTACATTACTGATTGTCCTTAGTGGGAGAAGGAATCAAAGAAGAAGAAATACAAGGATGATAGTTCAGATGACTCTAAGAAGAAGAAGAAATCTTCAAAGTCCTCATCGTCAAGATCTTCAAAGTCTTCACCTCACAAGAAGAGCAGCTCCAAGAAAGCTCGGGCATTCATTGGCAAGGAAATGGACTCTGAAGCTGAATCTGAGGAACATGAGGAAGAGGAGGCATCTGAGGAGTCAGACTCTGGTGTGGCAAGCCTAGCCCTCTCTACTGCTTATATTAGCAAGTCCATCTTCAACACTGAGGAAAATGGCTTCCCCAACACTGCTGATGACGGCAACGATGTCTATGCTCCCACCTATTGCTTCATGGCAAAAGGTGCCAAGGTATTCAAATATCCCTCCTCTGAATCAAATGAGGATGAATCTGATGAAAACCTCAAACCCAGCTATTCCAAACTTGCTAATATTGCTGTTAAACAACAAAAGGCTTTGGAAAAGGTTCAAAATATGCTAGACAAAAGCGATGATCTGTTAGGTGAGGAAATGGATCGAACTCAAACACTGACTGATAATCTTCAGCAACTACAGTCTAAGTTTGACAACCTTCAAGGTCGTCATGAAACTCTCCTAGCCGATCATGAGAAGCTTTCTTATGAATTTCTTCAAAGAAAGCAAGATCTTGAGAAGCTAAGGGTGAGTCATGAAGATCTTCAGAAGGAAAATGATTCTTTGCTTGCTCAACAGATCAGTTCCGCTCAGGAAGAATTTATTCCACCATGCTTGAAATGCATTGAACGTGAAACTGCTAATTCTTCACCTGAATGTTCAAATGCTTCTATTGCTGCAAATTCTTCAACTATCTCTGTGGTCACAAATTCCTCATCTGAGGATACCACTAGTATCACTGACGAAAATGCAGGGTTGAAGGAATTGTATGTGACAGGCATATACAAAAGCCTCAAAGGGCATCAGACTCTTTGTGATGTGCTCAAAAAGCAGATCTTGAACAGGAATCCTAGGAAAGAGGGTATTGCCTTTGAGAGGAAACTCAATGCTGATGGAACCTACTGGAAACCGGAGCAGTATCCCAAAACCTCATGGGTTGCTGCGAAGGGACCTCCCGTAGATCCATCCACTTTATCTGGCTTTATTTGTGAATCCTCATATTCATCTGATGAGTCATTTGACTCCAACTATAAACTGTTCAAAAATCAGAATGGTGAGGTATTTGCTAGATATGTTGGATCTAACTGCAGGAATGGTCCCCCTATGAAGAAAATCTGGGTTCCCAAAAGGTGCCTTGAAAGTCTTCAGGTGAATGTCCTCATGACACCACCTGTGAAGAATAAGAACCCCTGATCAAATTCTTCATATGAACCAAAGTCTTCATATGGATCCAAGTCCTCTTATGGATCAAATTCCTCACATGGATCCAAGTCCTCACATGAACATCATCGTGCTAACACTTCTGTTTCGCAGGGAAAGCCTAAGGGCTATGAATATGTGCATTATTCTTCAAATCATTATGTTTATAAGTCCTCAAAGAATTTCTCTGCTTATTCATATGCTTACCCTAACCCCTCTTATGTGAAACGAAGTGGTCTGGCGTCTATGCCACCTTTCTCTTATGGAGCTCGCAGAATGATGAACTCTTTGCCACCCCTCCAGATGTGGGTGGTGAAGAAAAAGAACTAATCTCTTATGCAGGGTCAGGTCTCCAGATGAACTAAATCGTCTGAAGAATTTGCTGGAGACCTGAAATGCTTGAAAGGACGCAAGCTAATCATGAAGAAATGATTTATTCATTTCTCACGTCCTCACATTGCTATATATACATATGTTGCTTTAATTGATGAAATATGTCTGATGAATTTGATGTCATATTCTTCACTCTGAAGTATATGAGTTCGTAAGATGCACTAATTCATCTGCAGGATGATTTACCCAAAGCTACTGAGTGGGTCCTCGATAGTGGATGTACAAATCACATGACCGGTGACAAGAGCTTACTGATGAACACTCCTTTATCTCCATCACACTTGAAGCATATCACCTACGCTGACAAAGGCAAAAGCAAGGTATTGGGTCTAGGTAGGGTTGCAATCTCAAAGGATCGACACATGGATAAAGTCATGCTTGTCGAGTCCCTCGGATTCAACCTCATGTCTGTCTCAATGCTTTGTGATCTTGATATGGTTGTTGTCTTTGGAAAATATCGTTGCTTAGTGCTCATGGAATCTGACAATTCCAAAGTCTTCGAAGGCTTTAGGAGAGGAGACTTGTATATTGTTGATTTCTCTGCAGGACCACAGCCTGCCACTTGTCTACTCGCTAAAGCTTCAGAAGGCTGGCTATGGCATCGACGACTGAGTCATGCTGGCATGAGGAACTTACACACGCTCGTGAAGAAAAAGCACGTCATTGGCATCGAGGGTGTCAAATTCCTCAAAGATCATCTTTGTGGGGCTTGTGAGGCTGGGAAGATGACCAGAGCCAAGCACCCCTCGAAGACTATCATGACTACTTCTCGTCCTTTTGAATTGCTTCATATGGATCTTTTTGGCCCTACTCATTATGCCACACTAACAAATGCAGCATCTCTATATGGCTTTCTCATTGTTGATGACTATTCTCGTTACACATGGGTGCATGTCATTACTTACAAAACTGAAGTGCAGGAAGTCTTCAGACGATTCTCCTCAAGGGCTTCGACGAATTTCGGCGTGAAGATCAAGCATATACGTAGTGACAATGGGACTGAGTTCAAGAATACTGGTCTTGATGACTATCTCGATGAACTTGGTATTACTCATGAGCTATCTGCCCCATACACTCCTCAGCAGAATGGCGTTGTGGAGCGCAAGAACAGGACTCTTGTTGAGATGGCTCGCACCATGCTTGATGAATACAAGACACCTCGTCACTTCTGGCCTGAGGCAATTGATACTGCATGCCACATCATCAACAGGGTATATCTTCACAAATTCTTCAAGAAGACCTCATATGAACTCCTCACTGACAAGAAACCCAATGTGAGTTATTTCAAAGTCTTCGGTGCTAAATGTTGGATTAGAGATCCTCATCACAATTCTAAATTTGCACCGAAAGCACATGAAGGTTTTATGCTTGGTTACGGAAAGGACTCGCACACCTACAGGGTCTTCAACACCTATCACAACAAGGTTGTTGAAACTGTAGATGTGCGGTTCGATGAAACTAATGGCTCGCAAAGAGAGCACCTACCTACTGTGCTAGATGAAAAGACGCCTGAGGAAACCATCAAGTTCAAAGCTACTGAGGATGTCATTCCTACTGAAGAATCTGCTGAAGAAATCATTCCAGAACATGAAGAACAACATGCTGGCGCATCTGAAGAAAATGGCTCTGAAGAAAATGCTGAGCCAAATCAAAGTCGTCAACCTGCTCATCCCCGCGTTGCAAATGAAGTACAGATTGAGAGAATCATCAACGACATCAACGCACCAGGTCCTCTGACTCGCTCAAAAGCTTCACATTTATCTAACTTTTGTGGGCATTTTGCTTTCGTGTCCATCACAGAGCCCACCAAAGTTGATGAGGCATTTATGGAGCCTGAATGGATTCAAGCAATGCAAGAGGAATTACATCAATTCAAGCTGAACAATGTATGGGAGCTTGTCAAGCGACCGGACCCATGCAAGCACAATATCATCGGTACCAAATGGATCTACCGCAACAAGCAAGATGAAAATGGCCTAGTGGTGAGGAACAAGGCTCGTCTTGTGGCTCAAGGCTACACACAGGTTGAAGGAATTGATTTTGATGAAACTTTTGCACCTGTTGCTAGACTTGAGGCTATTCGCATATTGCTTGCTTATGCTAACCATCATAATATCATCTTATATCAAATGGATGTGAAAAGTGCATTCCTCAATGGTAAGCTTGAGGAAGAAGTATATGTTGCTCAACCCCCAGGTTTTGAAGATCCTAAGCATCCAGACAAAGTCTTCAGACTCAATAAGGCCCTCTATGGCCTCAAGCAGGCCCCTCGGGCGTGGTATGATACTTTGAAGGAATTCCTCATGAAGAAAGGCTTCAAACCCGGTTCACTCGACCCAACTCTTTTCACCAAAACCTATGATGATGAATTATTCGTGTGCCAAATATATGTTGATGATATTATCTTTGGCTGTACTAACCAACATTACAGTGATGAATTTGCTTACATGATGAGTGAGGAATATCAAATGTCCATGATGGGAGAATTGAAATTCTTCTTAGGCCTTCAAATTCGTCAACAACGCAATGGCATCTTCATTTCTCAAGAGAAATACCTCAAGGATGTTCTGAGGAAATTCGGTATGCAAGAATGCAGAGGTGTCAAAATCCCTATGCCCACAAATGGCCATCTATGCACTGATGAAAATGGAATAGACTTCGATCAAAAGGTATACCGCTCCATGACTGGCTCTTTATTGTACCTATGTGCATCTAGGCCGGATATTATGCTTAGTGTTTGCATGTGTGCCCGTTTTCAAGCTACACCGAAGGAATCACACCATAAGGCTGTGAAACATATTCTTCGATATCTAGCTCACACTCCAACACTTGGATTATGGTATCCCAAGGGCTCGGCTTTTGATCTCATTGGATATTCTGACTCTGACTATGCTGGTGATCGTGTGGATCGCAAGTCAACTTCAGGCACATGCCATTTCCTCGGACGATCCTTAGTATGTTGGTCCTCGAAGAAGCAGAACTGCGTATCACTCTCTACTGCTGAAGCTGAGTATATTGCTGCTGGTTCTTGCTGTGCTCAATTGCTATGGATGAAGCAAACCCTCAAGAACTACGGCATCAATGTGAAGAATGTGTCACTCTACTGCGACAACGAGAGTGCCATCAAAATTGCTCATAACCCAGTTCAGCACTCGAAGACAAAGCACATCGAGATTCGTCATCATTTTCTTCGAGATCATGTGTTGAAGGGTGACATCTCTATTGATCCCGTGAAGTCTGAAGAACAGCTAGCGGATCCACAAAGCCCTTGGATGAGAAGAGATTTAGCAAGTTGCGGTGTGAGCTAAATATCTTAGAATCTTCGAATGTCCTTTGAAAAGGACACACATCCTAACACTTATGCAAATTGATGACAATGGTGTGCAACACACGAAGAAACGTTTTTCTTCAATCAATGAAGACTAACCCTCTAAGTGTGAAGAAATTAATGAAGAATTTGATTCTCAGAACCCTACGATAATTGTACACGGTGTCTGAAATCATCATTCTTACACGGTGGGTCACGCCACCACAAAAAGTTGAAAATCTTCAAAATCTGAGTCTTTCATCATTGTGCAAATTCTTCAAATTTTCAAATTCTTCAACTTTGCAAAGTCTTCACTCTTTCCGACTGTGTTCTTCATTGACTATATATATATTTGAGTTTTCTGTCCTCTACAGCATTCACTTATTGCTAATTCTTCAAGTTGTTTTTCTTCTAAGTGAATTTGATCGGACCCGTTCCCCCTCTGTGCTAAACTCAATCCAGTCCGTTCACAAATTCTTCATGTGCGTTCTATTTGAAACCCGTTCAAAGTCTTCACTGTGTCCTTGACAGCTGAAGAATTTGCGAATGAAACCTTAAAATATTCTTATCTGAATTTTCGGCTTTTGCCGCTCAAACCATTCCATATCCCTCGATAAGATTTATCTATTCACCCACGATCTAACAAGAGCTCCACTTCACAGTACGTGGGTGACACATGTCGCTAGAATGGGAAGGGTCAGGGGCAGGTTCGTCCATTTTCCTCGGACGAGCGGTTTTTCACCTCGGCTATAAATTCCCCTCACCCTCCTCAGAGCTCATTTACCCCGCACGAGCTCTCAGACCTAGCGCCGCCGCTACACTCCATCGTCGCCGGCGAGGAAGAGCTTCACTGCCTCGACCTCGTCGCCGTTGTACTCACGCCGGCCGCGGAAATCTTCACTCCGCCGCCGCCGTAGTTGTTTTCCATCGCCAACTTAGGGCGTGGAAGATCTGAACAGACGAACTTCTCCACTGCTACTCTCAGTTCGTCGTGTTCTTCGTCAAGGGTAAATAAAATTTATTTTTACTGCCCTTGTTGATTCTGATGATTTCCACAAAATCTTCAAAAGGTGTTTATTCTTCAACTTTTATGTTCTTAAACACCAACTTGCTTCTGTCCTTGATTAGTTTCTCTAAGCAACGTTTTTCTTCAAGATTCCTCAATTGTGTGGATTTTCAATCTACACAACTCTGGAACCTAAGTCAAAAATGCTTAGTGAAATTCCTCAAGACACCCCTGGTCATCTTCCTCAAACTTGATACTTTTGAAAATCTTCTGAGAACGCATATGACCTCTCCAAAACTCTTCGCACCTATATTCTGTTCACAGGTACACATGTCCGCTGCTGAATCTCTAGGTTCTCATCAACTTAACTCATTTGCAGCGTACCTAGAAGAAAAATTGCATACCTCATCAGAAAATTCGATTGTTCAAAACCCTCAAGTGAAGAAAATGGCTGATGGTAAAAGACCTCAGAAGGGAGGAAAGAGGCCAGAAACAAATACTGCTTTTGAGATCCCTGATGACATCTATGATGAATATTGTACTCCTGATGAAGCAACTCATGGCAAGGAGAACAAAAATCAGCGCAAAGTGCGCATTCAGAAGATTGAGAGGAGATGGGCAAGAGAATGGAGGGAATATCGCTATGTCACTCCCAAGTACATGAAGAAATTTGCTGTTAACCCTCCATGTCCAAGACCTCCATTGGCTCCTGGCCAAGAAGCTGATCCCACTAGCATACGAAGAGGTGAGGAATTTCCTCAGGAGTGGGCTAAGCGTCAAGCCAAGCTGGCCAAAGTGGCTAAAGAGGCAGTGAAGAAATTCAATGAAGATTCTGTTGCTGCCGCCGCTGAGGCCTCTGCTATCAAGCCTAAGAAGGCTATGCTGAAGAAATCAGCTGTCAAGACAAGTTCCTCAGCTGCAATGCCCTCACGGCCAAGCTCTTCAAAGCCCTCACGGCCTGTTCCTCAAGCAAATTCCTCAAAAGCAGCTCCAACTCCCTCGGTTGCAAAATCCTCAGCTGCTCCTGCAAAGTCCTCAGCACCTGTGCATATTGCCACATGCCAAAGGACTACTGGAATCTCAATTGCTTCAGGAGTCCCTGCAAGTTCTTCAGCTCCACCTCAGTCTTCAACAACTCCGACCTTGCTAAAGAAAAAGGCCGCTGCTGGACGAGGCACAAGGCCAAGTACTCACAAGAAGCAAGTCGCCTTTCAGGTTCCGTCAAGCGAAGACGAAGCTGATGATGAAGAATTAGCTGAGATCATCAGAGATCGACAACAAAGGGCCGCTAGAGCCAAAGGCAGTGCTGTGCCCCTCATGCTGGATCCAAGGAAGATCCTTGATTTCATCGATCTCTGGCACAAGGATCCAAATACACCTTTGCCTGAATTAAACCTCACTCCTGGTCAAAGTCACATGTTGACGGCCTTCATAAATGAAGAGAGATGGAAATTTGAAAAGGCCAGGCAGGTGAAGAAGGCTCAGTACAAGAAGGAGCATTTTCTGAAGAACAATGTTGTGAAAATGTCTCCTGAAGAACTTGTGACTATGCAGGCTGAGATCAAAGCACTCAGTGATGAATTTCATGCATTCCATGCAGATTGGCTAGGTGCCAAAGTCAGATTCGCCAGAATGGCAAAAGGATTTACTCCAAGTGTTGCAGCTTCATCTCAACCCAAATTTCCTCAGACTGGAACATCTGTTCAGTCTGCTGAAGAAAATGAAAGCGCCAGAGCTGACGAAGAAATTCCAGTCTCTGAAGAAAATGCCAGGGCAACCTCCAACATTGCGCCTGAAGAGCAATCCAGGCCAGTTGAAGCATCTGCTACTGTGCCTGAGGAATCTGAACAAGCCAGGGCGACTGCATCAGTTGTGCCTGAAGAAATTCAACCAATTTCCTCTACTCCTCCTGCACCGATGACAAGCATCAACCTTCCTTCTGCATCAGAAGCGAAGAAAACCAAGGCTGCGGAGCGAGCAGCTGTGAAGAAAAGGAAAGCATCTGCATCTTCAGAGTCTTCAGCCCCCAAGAAATTGAAGACTTTGACGAGTTCATCTAAAAACCCAATTGATGCTATTCCAATATCAAGCATGCCATCAAAGGAGATCATTCCCTTTGGTGAGGAATATGAAATTCCAAGTAAATCTGATGAAGAAGTTCCGTCTGCTGCTTCGACAGAGCAGATGGATGAAGAAATTGAAGTGGATACTTTCCCTTCAACCCCACTGGTATCATCGCCCATGCCTCAGTTCACAGCTGAAGAGGCAGGCGTCGAAGGAACTGAAGAAGAAGAGGATGTGGATATTGGGTCTACAACACCTATTCTGAATGATGACTTTTGGGAAAGTCATCACCCCAATTCACCTCTGACAACCCCTCTACATCATGTTCCTCAGTCCCCTGTGCAAACTGAAGAAATTCATACGGGCTCTGATGAACGTCAAGCTTCACTTCATTCTATTCCTGAAGAAGTTCCAGTCACTAGCGCTGATGTACATATGTCTGAAGAAATGGAGGCCAAGGCTGCTGCTGAAATTCCTCAGCCTATGGCTCCAGTGGCTATACCTCAAGAGGCTGTAAATTCTTCAACTGTTAATCTTCAGCCCAAGCCACAGAACCCTCACTCCAAGAAGCAGAAGTTTAATGCTGAGGATTTCTTCAATGAGCACATATTCTTCACTGACTACAATCCCTATGACTCTGCTCGTCTTCATCGCAAGCGCTTCTGGACTGCAAGCCAGATGAACTTCTACTCCTCATTGTTGGTTGATAAGGATAAGATCCTTGATCATGAGCAAATTCCTCATGTAGATATGGAATCGCTGCCCTGCTTCACACCAGTCCTCAGTGTTCTTCATGACGCTGGGTTACTCAATTTCTGCACCGACATCTGTGATTGGAATGAAGAACTCATTCTTCAATTCTTCGCCACGCTACACATTACTGGAAATGTTGATGATGTCAATTCATGGGTATTGGACTGGATGACCGATAATACTCATTTCAAAGCACCGGCCTCTGAATTGCTTCATGCCGTTCCAGTCTGTCCTCCCACTGAAGGTGCAAGGCTTCTCTATGTTGAACCTGAATTGTCTGATCATCTGATGCAAGTGCTGATGAAGCCTTTGAAGCCAGGCCAAGCTCCAAGGACCAAATTCCTCGTCAAGGAATTGCTCTATGTGCCAAGGACAGTTTATCGCATCTTGACCAAAACCCTCAGTCCAATCAAGGGCCACAACTCTGATGATGAAGAAGTTGTTGGCATTATGAAGAATCTGCTGTTCAATATCATTCACGGTATTCCTATCAACTACCACGATTTCTTCATGAGGACTTTGGCCAATGCTGCTCTGTCACCTTTTGAGTTGAAGCCTTATGCTCCCTGGATCATGAGATTCATCAGATCAAGGTCTTCAATTCATTACATGGCTGACTTTCAAAATCATCTCAGCTATTTGCCCCCTATTGAAGTCCTCAAACGGACTATTTCCTCAGCTGACGAGAAGGGCAAGGCTGCTGTTATTGATGAAGGTACTCGTCCATTGGATGGACAGTTTCGCAAAGCTACTTCCTATTCCACCAATGATGACTCTGCAACTCAAGATTCTGCCGCCAAAGCTTCAGAACATCATCCTCAAGCCACAGCTCCGCGTGTGATGACTGATCGTGAACTTCTCCTTAGTCTTCATCAGAAAGTTGATCGAAATCACAAGTGGGTCAAGCGTCAGTTTGGTGCAATTCTTCAGAACATGACAGTCACTCAAAATACTGTGAAGAAGAATCACTACTACTTGCATGAAATCTTTGACCGCACTTGGGCGATTCTGTCTAATCTTCATAGTGCTGAAGAACTCAAGGAGATGGGCTTCCAACAGGACTTTGACTGGTCCCAGCCACCTTCGAAGAAATTCAAGAAAGTCAAAGTTCCTTAGCTTGTTGCCAGTTCATATTCTTCATCGCGCGAGACGGATGAAGATGAAGACTTGAACGACACTGCGGCAGGCCCTACCTCAACAGACGACCCCAACAATGCTGGCGCTCCTCCATCGACATCATGATGATATTCTTCAGGGGCGTTAGTCCTCATTTTTCGTCCCTTTTGGTCATTCGATGACAAAGGGGGAGAAATTTGAGTTTAGTCTTCAAGCGGGTCTTATATATGGGCTATATTTCTGTTAAGTTTCAACTCTTGCTCTTCTGAGGTGTTTGCTCTGATGAGTTGTAAACTTAAGTCCTATGGTGGTCTGATACTTTTGAACTGCTTTCTGCATGCTTATTTCCTCAAGTACCTTAATGCACGCATGCTGAATTCCGTCAGACACCATATTTCATCATGCATTTCAAATTCTTCGTATCAGACTGCTTTCTGCATTTCAAGATATAGGAGGAGATCTCCATGATATTACTCAACAATGTGCATTTGCTATTTCAAAGCAAATTCTTCAAATATGCACATCTTCAGGGGGAGTTCCTCTATATCTTGCAATCAAATTCCTCAATATTAGTATTTACACTTCATATGTTTATCCCCGTTGAAAACTTAACCTATATTGTCATCAATCACCAAAAAGGGGGAGATTGTAAGTGCATCTAGTGCCCCTTAGTGATTTTGGTGTATTGAAGACTTATAGGTTAAGGGTCTAATGTGTTTGTGAGTGTACACAGGTCTATAAGTCTATGAGGAGTTTGTTATTTACGATGAATGTCGACCCCTAAAAATGAATGTCTTCAACTGAAGACTTTGGTTTTCTTGAAGACTTTGAAAGTGAAGAAATTGGTGTGACCCTGAAGACTTGATATTCATGCGAGGATTATGAAGCGTGAAGACTTTTGTTTTTGTAGTTTCATTTTCTTCTTCTTGAGTCATAGGAAACACCGTACTATTAAAGGGGGTCGAGGTAAAACTAAGGAAAAGTTTCCAAGTGATGCTCAACTCAAAATCCTACACCTACCCAATCCTTTCGAGTGAAGCCATTGGAAATCTCATACAGTTTAGTCAAGTTCTTCAGTGACAGAGACGAAGTTCTTCTGTTCTCTGAGGAATTTGTTCTGACTGAGGAGTTAGGAATTCGCCAGTGCGGATTGCCTACAAGTGAGGAACATGATAGCCCTGAGGAATTTGATACTCAAATTTCCGACCGTTGCTGTGCTACGCGCCAGCTGTCCAAATATCCTACCCATCTAACGGTCATATCATTGAAGGGCATTTATGTCTTATCATGTCGGGCTGCTCCCTAGGCTATAAATAGCCGCCCCCTTCAACCACTAGCTGGTCGGCTGCTCCGAGAGATAGATTGACACTTGTCATTTAGAGCATCCCATCCTCTGAGGACTTTGAGCGAAAATCATCAAGTGAGGAAAAACCCAAAAACCCAAACACCTACAAACCCAAAGTGATTGAGCATCACTGAAGAGATTGTTCCTGTGTGGAACCGACGCTTGTTACCTTTGAGGACTGTGCATCCTCCAGACAGTTAGGCGTCATGGTCTAGAGCATCCAAGAGGAAATTGTGGATTGCCGAGTGACCGAGTATGTGAAGGTTTGGAAGTCACTTGAAGACTTACCATGAGTGATTGGGCGAGGTCTGTGTGACCTTAGCTCAAGGAGAATACGGTGAGGACTGTGTGTCCGGGACTGTGTGTCCTCAGGTTTAAATACCTAGCCGCTCTAACCAGACGTACAACTGTCACAACAGTTGGAACTGGTCTACCAAATCATTGTGTTCACCGAGCTACTGGTTCTATTTCCTCAGCCCTTTCAATTCCTCGCATACTTGCTATGTATTTGATCATTACTGTTTGAAGACTTTGACTGAAGACTTTCTCAATTTCCTCAGTTCAATTTCTTCAGTCAGTTTGTCTTCAGCCTGCTTATCCTGTGTTTACGCTACTTGTACTCTGCGCTTGTTTTCATTTCATCATGATGACTGTGCTACTGCTCTGTTATGTTTGCATCTGAGTACTTATTCCGCTGCTAAGTAGTTCGTCGCTTAGGAATTTCCTCACCTTGAAATTCCTCAGTGACAAATTTGTAAAAATCGCCTATTCACCCCCCCTCTAGTCTGTAACATCCCAAAATTCTAAATTTTGGAATGTTATATTAAATAAATAGTTTTGATTGATTGTTTGATTGTGGTGTGGTTGCTTGTGTGAAATTTGGAAACTTTTTGAAAGTTGAATGAGAGGGAATAAAATGACTTTCCCAAAACTTTCACCTTGCATTTATGATCTCCATGAATTCATATTCATTTCATCACAAACCCTAGAGTGAAGATAACATGACTTCTTCTATTTTAAAAGGGGTTTTTGAAAAGATTTGAATTCCATTTGGAAATATTCCAAATTCGAAAACTTTATGCAACTCAATGATTTTCATGAGAGGAGATAAAATGACTTCTTCAAATTATATGAAATATGAGTTGGAAGTTTAAAACAATCGAATTTAAAGTCCCTTTGAAATTATTTTCAATTTGGAGTTATTTGGTTTTTATTCAAATTGTTTTTATCCAAAAATAAAGCGAACTTCTCCTTAGTCTTCATCAGAAAGTTGATCGAAATCACAAGTGGGTCAAGCGTCAGTTTGGTGCAATTCTTCAGAACATGACAGTCACTCAAAATACTGTGAAGAAGAATCACTACTACTTGCATGAAGTCTTTGACCGCACTTGGGCAATTCTGTCTAATCTTCATAGTGCTGAAGAACTCAAGGAGATGGGCTTCCAACAGGACTTTGACTGGTCCCAGCCACCTTCGAAGAAATTCAAGAAAGTCAAAGTTCCTCAGCTTGTTGCCAGTTCATATTCTTCATCGCGCGAGACGGATGAAGCTGAAGACTTGAACGACACTGCGGCAGGCCCTACCTCAACAGACGACCCCAACAATGCTGGCGCTCCTCCATCGACATCATGATGATATTCTTCAGGGGCGTTAGTCCTCATTTTTCGTCCCTTTTGGTCATTCGATGACAAAGGGGGAGAAATTTGAGTTAGTCTTCAAGCGGGTCTTATATATGGGCTATATTTGTGTTAAGTTACAACTCTTGCTTTTCTGAGGTGTTTGCTCTAATGAGTTGTAAACTTAAGTCCTATGGTGGTCTGATACTTTTGAACTGCTTTCTGCATGCTTATTTCCTCAAGTACCTTAATGCACGCATGCTGAATTTCGTCAGACACCATATTTCATCATGCATTTCAAATTCTTCATATCATATGATAAATGCGTGTATGAATTTCAAGATATAGGAGGAGATCTCCATGATATTATTCAACAATGTGCATTTGCTATTTCAAAGCAAATCCCTCAATTATGCACATCTTCAGGGGGAGTTCTTCTATATCTTGCGATCAAATTCCTCAATATCAGTATTTACACTTCATATGTTTATCCCCGTTGAAAACTTAACCTATATTGTCATCAATCACCAAAAAGGGGGAGATTGTAAGTGCATCTAGCGCCCCTTAGTGATTTTGGTGTATTGAAGACTTATAGGTTAAGGGACTAATGTGTTTGTGAGTGTACACAGGTCTATAAGTCTATGAGGAGTTTGTTATTTACGATGATTGTCGACCCCTAAAAATGAATGTCTTCAACTGAAGACTTTGGTTTTCTTGAAGACTTTGAAAGTGAAGAAATTGGTGTGACCCTGAAGACTTGATATTCATGCGAGGATTATGAAGCGTGAAGACTTTTGTTTTCGTAGTTTCATTTTCTTCTTCTTGAGTCATAGGAAACACCGTACTATTAAAGGGGGTCGAGGTAAAACTAAGGAAAAGTTTCCAAGTGATGCTCAACTCAAAATCCTACACCTACCCAATCCTTTCGAGCAATGAACCATGGAGAGTCCTACTGTCCTTCAGTTCTGACGAAATCTCTGGTTATCTCGAGGGTTTCTCCTCCAGCTTGGCTTACTTTCAGCTTCTGGGTCCTGAGTTCTTCACGAAAGCTTCTTGTCAAAACGGCTTCCTGAAGGTCCATCTTAAAATCACGACTCCGTAATACTCCAGATCCTGTCGATACACAGCTAAGGTTAAACTTCTCTTTTGCTGATAGATGCTCCATTAGCCCTTTTGTCATCCATCCTTCCGACGAAATGCATGCTTAACTCAGCACGACGAGACAATAGCATAAGAGGGCGATAACATCATGGATAGCAGGTGTTCTGCCTTGTCAGTGCCATGAGCTATCATTCCATAGTTGATATCTCCTGCCTTAGGGGTTTCTTGACAAAAACTTGAGTTTTAACGCTCCATGTTCCGGTCTTTTTTCCGACAACACCTTGATCTCGGGTATTGACGCTTCAATAGTCTGACAAATTCCATAAGGGTAGCCTTCCTAGGTCATACCAATCTGGAAATCTTCAGAAACTCAAATTCTCCTAGTCTTCGGAGGTCTTTTCCTAGTTGTAGTTTTCCATTATTATAATGAACGGGTAAAATCCTCTTCATTCCGAAGTGGTCTTAGTTGTCCGATATCTTGTACTTCTTGGATTGGTCTCATCAGTTGAACCTTCGAGTGGTCAAAAGGGCAAAGGGGGGGGTAGTCTAACTAAAGGAAATTGATAAAGCTTAGAAAAGAAGAGAGGTAAGAGATCCTTTGAAAAGAAAGTTGTAGAGAAAAATCTTCCTATGGGCTGGCCAGTTTCTAGGGTCACGTCCTACAGTCAACATGTGCTCTGATACCATCTTGTAGCGACCCGAACTCAGACGGTCAAGTCGCTGTGCTTAAGTGTCACCCTGGATCGGTTAGTGCGACACACACAGTACTGGGATTTATAACAGAGGTAAATCACATGTATAAAGTAACGTAAATAATTACCTCAATCCAAATAGCGGAAGTAAAGTAACACAAACAGGGTTGTGGTTCCCATCAACACCAACGGCCAAAGTTGAGTGTAGAAATCGTAACCCTAACGTATCACTTACTGTCGTAAGAATTCGGCAACATGAGACGTTGCACCATGAAGGTCAGTACATTGAATGACTGGCAAATTAACACCATAGGATAATGATGAATAATACGCTTCACTATATGCATATTTGGCTGGTGGAGGCTCTAGTGTTTAACATGATTTGCGAAAAGCAATTTTTTTTCTCTACAAACAAAGGATTTTATTAATTACTATCATGGTGGGTTGAAACATTGAGAAGGTAAAACCCCCTCTCATCCCAATTAAAGTAATCATTAATCCCAACAAATTAATTTAGAGTGATGGGATTCAATATGAAAATCCAAGAACCAGATACTCAAGATGTCCATAACCGGGGACACGGCTAATCATGATAGTTTGTACACTCTGCAGAGGTTTGTGCACTTTTTCCCCACAAGACTCGATCTCCTCCGTTGGATTTCTCGCACTACATGGTGTTTGAGAAACGGTGATAGACCGAGACACAGTCTTTCAGAAACATTACTTCTTTACTCTGGGTAGACAGTTACACTACTTTCCCTACATCTGCTAGCCTACCACTGAAAGAGGTCATGTAACATACTCAACTATGCTAGAGCCCATAATAGCTTGTGGCTTGCACACGGAGAGTTTCTAGCATGAATAATCTTATGATCCCTTTGAGCCGGGTGGCGGACCGAGGAGGATCAACACGGTTATATCCCCGGATCTATCCTAGGACAACACTGGATATCCCCAGGTGCCCAAACAAGCAATCCAACCAAGGATGTGTATAAAGTTGCCACTTAAGTTGAACCATTAATAAAAATCTCACATTGTCATGGATACACTCAAAACCCAATCCACGTCTACGAGCATAGCATGGCAACATAAGCATAGCGTGGAAGTAACTCCCAAGGGTTTTATATAAAAAGGGGCAATAGGTTCTACCTCATCATCTACTTCCACTACCCCACAAGTTAATCACATCCTAGTCAGTAGTGTTTGAGGATAAAACTAATGCATAAAAACTGGGTATAGAAGAGTATGATCAAAGTGTGAACTTGCCTTGTACTGTTGATGAAGATCCTTCGCACTCATAATTCCTGATAGTTCTACTCGTCACACTCCGTTCAATCTAACGTGAGCAAGCAATTGCATACATAAGCAACTCATGCAAAAGAATCGAGAAAAGATCTCGAAAAAACTCGAAAACTAGCAATTAAACTCTTGCAACAGAAAACAATTTCTAACAGTACCAAAAATGGGTGGATTTGGGTTCTTATCAGAAAGTTTAGGTCAAGAGCTTCAATTAGCAAAAAGAATCAATAAATCGGAGTACGAAAAAATCAAGTTATAGCCAAAACAAGTTTGAATATGAATCTGAACAAATTTCGAAATTTGAAAAGTTGCAAAAAGTTTATTTGATAGATCATTAGAAAGGTGGAATCAAGACAAAAAATTGGCGTTGGTTTCGTTCTAATTGGATATAAACGAGTAAAAAGTTATGGCTATTTGAAAATCAGGGCCAAAGCTTGGGGATTGTTTTACGGAAGAAAAAGAGTTATGGCTAAAAGAATATAGTCCTAAAATGTAAATACAAGGACTAATTTATAAATCTAATATTATTACCGTACTAATCTAGAAATAATGAAGCTACGGGAGTATATATAAAAAAAAAATACGAAGAAAGATACCTTTATAAGGTAGAGAAAAGAAGGAAAAGATGACTTCCGAGAGAGAAGACAACTTTCAGAAGTCCCGCCGGAGAGAAGAAAAATATTTTTATTAGTGAATCAGTCAAAACCAAAATATATTGAGTTAACCCGAATCGGATGATTTTTGGAGGCTCTATGGGTTATAGTTATAGGTGGAAAGGAGGCTAGAGGTCAAAAGCTCAGGCAATGTGGGACTAAACGTAAACAAAAAGCGCAGACGAAAGATATAGGAAAAACAAAGAAAAGAAAAGAACGACGCCGCATGGGACCTTCGGCCGGCCCCAGCTGCGTAGGTGTGCGTGAGCGGAGTTTGTTTTTTTATAGAAATAAATAATTAAAGGACAATGAAAAATAAATAGAGTCCGACATGTAGCTATGTTGAGCACGTGGCGAAGGATAGCAGTCGGTTCGCTCGTACAGTTTTTTTTTTTTAGAATAAAAACAAAAAAAAAGGGTAAACGGAAAATAGAAAAATTCCATAGCATATTATATATCAAAATTTTCAGAAAAAGATTCCTAAAAGATGAAACATATTTTCAGCGGCAAATAAATTTCACAAAAATTTAAATAAAGCAAACAGTGCTACTGCTGCAATAAAACCTAATAAAAATCATTTTAAAAATACCAAAATGATTTCAATTATTTCCCTCTAATTTTATATTGAAGGGAATCATTTTACCCTAATTTCCATAATTTATTTTTGGATAAAAACAATTTGAATAAAAAAACAAATAACTCCAAATTGAAAATAATTTCAAAGGGACTTTAAATTCGATTTGTTTTAAACTTCCAAACTCATATTTCATATATTTGAAGAAGTCATTTTATCTCCTTCATGAAAATCATTGAGTTGCATAAAGTTTTCGAATTTGGAATATTTCCAAATGGAATTCAAATCTTTTCAAAAAACCCTTTTAAAATAGAAGAAGAAGTCATGTTATCTTCACTCTAGGGTTTGTGATGAAATGAATATGAATTCTGGAGATCATAAAGCCAAGGTGAAAGTTTTGGGGAAAGTCATTTTATTCCCTCTCATTCAACTTTCAAAAAGTTTCCAAATTTCACACAAGCAAAACCACACCCACAATCAAACAATCAATCAAAACTATTTATTATAACATTCCAAATTTAGAAGTTGGGATGTTACAGACTAGAGGGGGGGTTGAATAGGCGCTTTTTACAAATTTGTCATGAGGAATGTCAAGGTGAGAAATTCCTAAGCGACGAACTACTTAGCGCGGGAATAATACAGATGCAAACAAACAGACAGTAGCACAGTCATCATGATGAAATGAAAAACAAGCGCATAGTAACAAGTACGCGTAAACACAGGATAAGCGGGAAGACAAACTGACTGAAGAAATTGAACTGAGGAAATTGAGAAGTCTTTCCAGCAAAGTCTTAAAACAGTAATGATCAAATACATAGCAAGTATGCGAGGAATGAAAGGGCATGAGGAAATAGAAACCGTAGCTCGGTGAAACACAATGATTTTGTAGACAGTTCCAACTGTTGTGGACAGTTGTACGTCTGGTTAGAGCGGCAGGTATTTAAACTGAGGACACACAGTCCCGGACCACAGTCCTCCACCGTATCTCCTTGGCGAGTCACACAGACCTCGCAATCACCAATTAAACATACATGGTAAGTATTCAAGTGACTCAAACGTCACCATTACTCGGTCACTCGGCAATCCACCAAGTTCCTCTTGGAGCTCTAGACCATGACGCCTAACTCTGTCTGGAGTGCATCAGTCCTCAAAGGGAACAAGCGTCGGTTCCACACAGGAACAATCTCTTCAGTGATGGCTCAATCACTTGGGTTGTAGGTTGTTGGGTTTTTGGGTTTTTTTCTCAATTGATGATTTCGCTCAAAGTCCTAGAGGATGGGATGCTCTAAATGACAAGTGTCAATCTATCTCCTCGGAGCAAGCCCGACCAGCTATAGTGGTTTGAAGGGGGCGGCTATTATAGCCGAGGGAGCAAGCCAGACAGATAGACATTAAATAGCCCTTCAATATGATGACCGTTAGATGTGGTAGGATATTTGAGACAGCTGGCGCGTAGAACACTAGCAAACGGTCGGAAATTAGTATCAAATTCCATCAGGGCTAGCATGTTCCTCACTTGTGGGGTGCAGGAAATCCGCATGGCCGAATT